>JAEIGQ010000190.1:0-672775 GCA_018904275.1 Lordiphosa clarofinis
TCTGGGTGTGATCTTGTTTTTTGGGATCTGGGTGGGATCTCTGGGTAGGATCTGGGTGGATCTTAGCCAGGATCTGGAAGGGATCTGGGCAGGATCATTTGGGAATCTGGAATCTGAGCATGGTGATCAGGGAGCTGGGGCAGGGATCTTGGCAGGATCTGGAAGAGGATCTGGTGGATCTGGTAGAATCTGGAATCTAGGCAGTATCTGGAAGGGATCTGGGTGGGATCTTGGGATCTGGAAGGTATTTGGGTATTTTTGGGATCTGGGTGTTATCTGGGTGGATCTGCAAAGAAAAAAAAAAAAAGGATCTGGGCGGGGATCTGTGTGGGATCTGGATGGGATCTGGAAGGATTTGATTTTTAAACCATTGAGAGAGCTTGTGATTTGAAAATAAGCTTTTAAACTTAGAATCATGTTTCATAATTCAAAGACTCTGGCGGTGCTAGCTACACTCATACATCTTTTTTTTTTTTTTTTTTTTTTTTTTTTTTTTAAAAAAATTTTTTTTTTTTTTTTTTTTGGTTTACTTGCCATATGTTTCCAAACGGCACGCAAAAATTTGGTCAAAGTCCGTAACTGATTCAGAACCTGGGCAGAGTTAACTTTGCTAAATAAAAAGAAATTTTGTCAATACTACATAGAACACATTTTACGACTTTAATTCCCATTTTGAGAATGGAACAAAGCGCACAATAATTATGTTTACTTTCACTTGATCACATGTCTGACGTTTTCAAGTCAACGACGCTATGTACTCCACCAAGCCAGTTTACGGCCACGTAGACATAACACAAATGAAGAAAATATTTTCTAAAAACAACAAAAGAATACAAGAAATCTGAAAGCAGTCAAGATTATTTTGTGTGCATGACGATTAGATCAACGCTAAGCTCGATATATACTTATACTTTGGATTGTGCTACAGCCATGAGCGGCAAAAACTACAACGAAAGCGGGGCGTGCGCATAGGCTGTGGAGTACCATATATTTATCTACTTTATCGATAAGCAAAGCTGAAAGTTTTTTAAACATTTTCATTAGAACACTGTGTGGGAAAGTTAGTTAGTCCTACACCTGAAGAGTTGAAATCTGATAAATTTAATTGAATTCTTCACTCTTGTGTGTCAAATAGACACAAACTTTATCTTTTAGTAAATATCTCATGTATTTATAAAAATTAAGACATTGCATTGACATAAGCAGGTTCACAGTGTGTTTGTTGTTTCAGCCTTCTGTTTCAATGTGTGAAAAGTGATGTGACATCATAACTCAATCACTATATTACTGTGCTGTGTAGCAGTTTCGTTTGGATCAGTTTTTCCTTTTTTCGGTATTATATTAGATGGAGTCTGTTTTGGTGTTGTTTACACACTGCTATGGGCTGTTGCCAGGCCATTTTATGAAAAGAGCTCGTTTGTTGCATTTCTCAATTTTAACAAACAGGATTGTCTGTCTGTCTATTTGTTATTGTGTGTGTGTGTGCTTTTGGCCTTTAATTATTCAAGTTGCATGCTGGTATAGCTTTTCGGTAAATATTTGGAAATATATTTAATCAATTTTACTTACGTCAGGGAACCAATTCGTCTACGGACTCCTCAATGATGACATTTCTTGGGTATGGACAGTATCGAGTCTTTACATTCTAAAAATAAAAAACAAATGCCAGATAAAGCGTTGTTTAACTTACCAAAATTATATGTGTGAATGAGAGTAATTTGTTCAGGCTTATAACATAAAGAATCGTTTAGCCAGAAGTTGGGTAGTTGATCTGTCACCTGGTGCTCAAGTGCCGCCTTCAGTTTTTATCTACGAAGAGAGACGAGGCGGTCGATAAGCGTCACACTGCCAAATAAAAAACTCACATTGCCCACCCAGCTCAAATATCTGGCGTGCAGGCCATCTGAGTTTTGCCCCGACTTCCGCCGCAAACCAAATGCCATAAAAGTGGGCCGAGGAAACTGAAAACTCTTCAGCTTAAAAGCATTTTCCTTTGTGTGTTTATTTTTTCTCATCTTGATTTTTAATAAAAACTTTTGACTGTCGTGTACGTAATTCAGCGAGTGTATAAGTACTTCCTGTTGTGGTGGTCAGCGACAATTTCCAGGTCATTAGATACTCGTCAGATCGACATAAGAAAAGGAATGCCATAAATATGTAATCAAAAATGGCCGCCACATAAAAGTAAGCATTCTTTTAGAGCATGACCGCCCCATCCATACAACCCCTCCATGCGCTCTAAAATTAATCGTATGCTATTCAGCAAGTTGTTTTCTGACAATCGATGTGAAAAAACAACGAGCCGCCCCCCCCCCCCCCCCCCCCCCTTAAAATGGGCGCCGCTTCACGCTTCACCCCCACCCACCAAATGAAGTCAAATTTAATGCAATTTATTATCCTTTTTCCATTATCTTCCTCCGCAACAATCATAACAACAGCAACTAGCCCCTGATCACACAATAGAGTCACGTGGCAGCAATTTGAACGTCCGCTTCGCTCTTTTGTTGTCTTAGCTGGTATAAGAATAACCGCAAGCTGAAAGAGTAACCAGCTAACCAGCACAGTCTCATCACCCCAGTGTTGGCGCCCGGAAAATTAAAATAAATTGTATTAGGCAGGAACGTTAAGAAATTTAAATAAAGCAATTAAAGTTGTGGCCTGAGGGGGTGGGCTAATGTTCCCGTGATATCTTTTAGAACGTCTCGAAGCTGATGGAACTTACTTAATAAAGTTGAAGCTAACGCAGACTTAAAAATATTAACACGGCACGATTCGGAAGAAGCTTGAAGATGTTATTCAATAAACGGTTATTATTCCCGGAGCTATACCCCCCCGCATTTAATTTGCTGGTCCGGAAATGATTGCTCCTGCCTGTTACATACATTTCCACGACTGGTTTCCCCTTTTACTCTACGAGTAACGGGTATAAAAAAAATGATCCGTGGCGAGATGCCGAGCCTCCAGCAGCAGTTCCACATATGACCTCTGCCCCCACACCTGGCCATGTCTATATACATAACTTAAACAGATAAAATGAGCATGCTTTCGTTTTCAGTTTTTGAATTCCTATGAAAATGAAAGTCATTTCATTTTGTTATTATACAAATTGATATTAAAATATTGTTGCTGCCCGCCCCCTAAATCTTAGATTTTGTTCTGAAAATTCAGGCTTTCATTTATAACTTCATTTGTCCGTAATTATTTTGAAAATTGTTTCTCATTTCAAATATAATTAAAGAAATGTTTATGAAGCGTTTAGCCATTGTTCCTACCCTTTTTGTATACGCCCCCACCCTCCAAAAGCAAAATTGTTTTGTGTCCAACTTTGGTGTTTTTGCTCGGATCTTATTGCGCTTTACATATTAAGCCACGATGTTGTAACTTTAAAATTGTGACTCTGACAGTTTTTTGAAAAATTTGTGTCTTTCTTTTATAGTCTCTAAGACCATAAAACAGATAGATGTACGGACTAAAGGACATGGCTAAATCGACTCCTTCGTGATGCTGATCAGGAATGTATATTTTTTATAGGGTCGGAAATGTTTTCTTCTCCCTGTTACATTCTCCATTTATATATACAAATTTGAGAGCGATTATGTCAAGGTTTCGATCAGTTTTACGAGTCGAATGAACAAGCTATTAAGAAACTTTGGGTCAGATGTGCTTTTAATAATATTTTCATTCAAGGATATCAAGATATTCAATACCGATCCCAGGTCCTTGGTATCGAAAATCCCAGTGATCCGGCAAAGAAAATACAAGCTCTAGGACAAGCTTCAAAGAGGAATTGCATAGATTTTCTTTCTCTTTCTTTCCTCTTTTTAATATTTATCTTTTAATTTCAATGCCAGACGAGAGAAAAAGAGATTGAGCGAATCCCTTATAGAAGAGAATCTAGGCCAGTAAGGCTAAATCTAGAACAGACCTTCCGGCGACGGTTTACATTACCAGACGCGTGGGATAAACGAGCAGTAATAAACATTGCAGACTTTTTTCAATGCAATCGCTTAAAAGGTGTCAGAGTAAGGGGGCGGAGCGATAAGCGAGTCCAAGCGATAAAGCGGCTTGCAACCCGCTTTCTCGCTTGAACTCGCTCAGATCACACGTAATTTTTGTTGCATTTTCAGGTCCTTATATTTGGAAAGCATGCATATTAATATTATTATTAATTTTTGATAAGGGAATGAATACCAAATCTACTGCTAATTTTTTGGAATAAATAATTAAACGTCGAATTTGACATTAGAAAACTTTTCTGGATGTTTTCATAAATCATTATATAAATTACACTAAACAACATGGTCCATCACATCGAGATTATTAGTAATTTGGAGTTGCAAAAGGCAACTCTTTAGATGGGATTTCTTGAGAAGCAAAAGTTTTGTTTCGTTTCTCTGTAATATTTTCGTAAATGAATATTTCTTAACTTTAAAAACAATATTTTAAAGAATTTTACGATTTTTTTTACCGAAGATACAGCTTTTTGAATAGACAGCCTCGATAATAATAAAATAACAAAATTGTCTGTTGCTCAAAGATATGCCCTGCAGAAACAGTACAGCAGGCTAGTAATATGTTTTGAATTTCAAGAAAATTTTCAACCAAACCCATTGCAAACTTTGGAGCAGCAATAAAATATTAGTTATTTTGTGAAAACGTATACAATTACTAAAAATAGTATATTTTTAATGAAGAAAATCGTAGAATTGTTTGGGGCTGTTTATATAAAAGTAAAGGAGTTGTACTTTCCGAAAATATCAAAAGAGTCTAAACAAAAGTATAAGTTACGGACAATATACGTCTAAAAAAGTCAAAAAAGGCATTTTTTGCAACTTTCATCTCAGATTACTAAAAAAATTTCAAAGTGCTGGACCATTTCGACCATTTCGAATATTATCTAGAATCACCCCCATCCCTTCTATATATTGGAAAAAGTCGAATTTTGTTGCCTTTTTATACCCTTGTTATACCCTTGCAAAGGGTATTATAATTTTGCCCAGAAGTTTGCAACGCATAGAAATATTCATTTCCGACCTCATAAACTATATATATACTTGATCAGGGCGACGAGCTGAGTCGATTGAGCTTTGTCCGTCCGTCTGTCTGTCTGTCCGTCTGTCTGTCTGTCCGTCTGTCTGTCTGTCTGTCTGTTTCTACGCAAACTAGTCTCTCAGTTTTAAAGCTATCGAGCTGAAACTTTGCACAGAGTCTTCTTTTTACTGCACACTGCTAATATGTCGGAACCGACCAGATCGGATGACTACATCTTATAGCTGCCATAGGAACGATCGGTCGAAAAGTGGGTTTTTGTAAGAAAACTTTTTTGTTTTTAATGTAAACGGCTTCCGCTTCGACAATTATTAGTTTTATAAGCTTTTACACAGATTTGAAAGTTTTGGTCAAAATCGGATTACTATATCTTATAGCTGCCATAGGAACTAACGGTCGAAAAGTGGGTTTTTGTGAGAAAACTTTTTTGTTTTTAATGTAAACGCCTTCCGCTTCGACAATTATTAGTTTTATACGCTTTTACACAGATTTGGAAGTTTTGGTCAAAATCGGATTACTATATCTTATAGCTGCCATAGGAACTATCGGTAGAAAAGTGGGTTTTTGTGAGAAAGCTTTTTTGTTTTTAATGTAAACGCCTTCCGCTTCGACAATTATTAGTTTTATAAGCTTTTACACAGATTTGAAAGTTTTGGTCAAAATCGGATTACTATATCTTATAGCTGCCATAGGAACTAACGGTCGAAAAGTGGGTTTTTGTGAGAAAACTTTTTTGTTTTTAATGTAAACGGCTTCCGCTTCGACAATTATTAGTTTTATAAGCTTTTACACAGATTTGAAAGTTTTGGTCAAAATCGGATTACTATATCTTATAGCTGCCATAGGAACTAACGGTCGAAAAGTGGGTTTTTGTGAGAAAAACTTTTTGTTTTTAATGTAAACGCCTCCCGCTTCAGCAATTATTAGTTTTATAAGCTTTTACACAGATTTGAAAGTTTTGGTCAAAATCGGATTACTATATCTTATAGCTGCCATAGGAACTAACGGTCGAAAAGTGGGTTTTTGTGAGAAAACTTTTTTGTTTTTAATGTAAACGCCTCCCGCTTCAGCAATTATTAGTTTTATAAGCTTTTACACAGATTTGAAAGTTTAGGTCAAAATCGGATTACTATATCTTATAGCTGCCATAGGAACTAACGGTCGAAAAGTGGGTTTTTGTGAGAAAACTTTTTGTTTTTAATGTAAACGCCTCCCGCTTCAGCTATTATTAGTTTTATAAGCTTTTACACAGATTTGAAAGTTTTGGTCAAAATCGGATTACTATATCTTATAGCTGCCATAGGAACTAACGGTCGAAAAGTGGGTTTTTGTGAGAAAACTTTTTTGTTTTTAATGTAAACGCCTTCCGCTTCGACAATTATTAGTTTTATACGCTTTCACACAGATTTGGAAGTTTTGGTCAAAATCGGATTACTATATCTTATAGCTGCCATAGGAACTAACGGTCGAAAAGTGGGTTTTTGTGAGAAAACTTTTTTGTTTTTAATGTAAACGCCTCCCGCTTCAGCTATTATTAGTTTTATAAGCTTTTACACAGATTTGAAAGTTTTGGTCAAAATCGGAGTACTATATCTTATAGCTGCCATAGGAACTAACGGTCGAAAGTGGGTTTTTGTGAGAAAACTTTTTTGTTTTTAATGTAAACGCCTTCCGCTTCGACAATTATTAGTTTTATACGCTTTCACACAGATTTGGAAGTTTTGGTCAAAATCGGATGACTATATCTTATAGCTGCCATAGGAACATTTGGTCGAAAAGTGGGTTTTATTTAGAAAAATTGTATGTTTTAATGCTGACGTTCGAAAGCTCTGATGTATTAAAACATTTGCAAGGGTATAAAAACTTCGGCAACGACGAAGTTAGCTTGGCCTTCTCGTTTTATTTAACTCTCCTTTTTTCATTTCGACTTCGGGTGAGTGGGTGAAGCGTGGAGACTTTATTTTGTTAACAAAATTAATTGTAGCTCTTGTTGCAAAATATTCTTCGCTTGCGCTCACAATAATCACAAAAAATAAAGTTCGCGCTGAGTCTCTCGGCCTTATTATTAAATCATGGTAAATTCTGACAAAAATTAAAACTGACCAATGCAACTCGCTTCGCTCAAAGCTTTCACTAGGTCATCTTCTCGCTTTGCTCATAGCTAGAAATATTATATAATATTAAACACCTTAATATAGTTTTTGAAACATATCGAGTACACGAAACAAACATAGACAATTTGTTCGTGAGTCTCCTTACCGGAATTTGACAATTCAAAACTTTATCCAGAATGGTTGCTCTATTTTCGATTACAAATATAACTCACTTTTAATTAGATGCATTGGCTGGGACATTTTTCCAATTGATTGATTGATGGCCATGATTTCTATTCCGCCAGCTAATCAGATATTCATGCACCATTACAAGGCACACACCCAAACATTCCACTCCCCTCTCCCCAATCAGTTGTCAGCTCCAATTTGTACATTTCCGTCATGATTGTGCCAAAACTTTCACCGTGTCCAAATTCGATTTGTGCCAACAGATCGATGCATTAGCTTGTTTCCATTATGATTATGGGTTTGCTGGTTGGGGCACAATTCACGCTTTAACACCAGAAATGCGGGCAATAAAATGCGTGAGCACCCAAAAACGGGCTCGTTATTGAGCTGCAAAAATCACGCTCCACCCCGAGACAGTGACTGCTGCCGCCTGTCAGACAATGCGATAAAAATGTAATCCCAATGAAAAATAATGTTTCTGCTGCCATGATTCCAATTTAGCAACAGTCAACCCCCAGACCGTGGCTCATTAGGGCCGAGCAGCTGCTGCTGAGGCAAATGAAGGAGAAGAATTTAAAAAGGCAAAACAAATCCGCAGCCGTAGCCAAAGCCGCCCACGCGACACGTTGCGACTACATAAAACACCAGCAGGGGCAAGCTGTGACCCCAAACCGCAGCGGCTGGTACCGTGCCAGGGATGCTGGCGGGTTCGGGTCATAGTATTGTCGAGCGAAGCACTGAATGGATGAATGAATGAGTTTTTCCTTCTTTGTTCGCTTTCGCGCTCGTGAAGGGCCTATTTTGTTTTGAGGGTGGCACGCACACAGCAATTGAGCCGTAAATCCTTTACGGTCTTAGCGCTGCTGTTTTACGTATCCTTCAATACAAGCCCTTTTTGCGCTTTTGTGGTCTGGCTGTCTTCTCGGAGGCTCTTTTCGAAATGCCAAGCATTCCTTTGTGCGCCAAACTCAAATTAACTGCCGCACTGAGGCATTCAAAATTGTTGTAATTGTTCGAACTGAAACAAGCGGAAAGCGTAAATTGCTGACGTATTGTGGCCAGGAGTGGAAAGCTGTGGTCAACAGATTGACTTTACTTGCATGTCCAGATATAGCTTGGCCGTTACCTTTCCATGTGGTTAGGACTGGGTGGTAAACTACCCCCAAAAGTAAAGTAACTTTGGTCCCAGACCAGACTCCCACCAACGCTTCAGCTCGGGATGTGTTCGTGACGTCGAGCAAAGTTGCTAATGGAAATTGCAAACCTTAAATCATTTTCCACACAAATTTTTTGGCCCCAGGGCACGCACGCAATTTCCTGCTCCCCTTCTTGATAAGTGGGATGAGCAGAAAAGTAACCACCAAACGGGAAAACTGAGGCAAAAGTTTTCATTGTACCTTTAATAATGTGGCTCGATGTTTATCATTCATTCTGGTTGTCGCTTTCATTAGCTAATTAATTGCATTACGTAATTGTTAATGAATTTGTTGTCAATATTTGCTATATTGATGAATACGCTGCAAAATCAAAATATTAAGGATTCCTGAGCGAATGATAACGAAAGTCTTAAAGCATTACTTAAAGATACTTGTCGCTATCTACTTAACGACGATCTCCTCCTTTTTTTAATATTTGGGGTAGAAAATTCAAAAGATCAAAGTTTTGTTTCTAGTCGGTAGAATCTTTTGAAACATCGAGGATCACTTTAGAGGCTTTTAAAACAAGTGAGAAAGTCGGTCAAGCCCGACTATAACATACTCTGTACCTGGAGTAGAAGCTGAATGCAATGCTGGTGCTGCGCTCATCTCAAAGTCTCTCTCTTACTCTCTCTCGCTCTCTCTCACGCTCTCTCTCTCTTTCTAAGATTGTGTGGTGTTAGTTGTGAATGGGTGGAAGGGGGCGGGGGAGGGCGATGTACTTTTTTGCTCATAACTTGAGAACCGCTGATCCGATCTTTATCATTCCTTCGGCAAATCGATACATATTGCTAATTACTAACTATCTCTAAAAGGTACGAAACGTCTATCTTTAAAACTGTAGGAGATATAACGTTTTTTCCGAATTGCGGGGGCGGGAGGGGGCGTGGCAAAAATTGAAAATAAACTTGATCTGCCTGCAGCTATAAGAAACATTTGTCCCATACATGTCAAACCTCTATCTCTTACCATCTCCGAGATCTGTTTGTTCATACGGACGGACGGACGGACGGACGGACAGACAGACGGACAGACGGACAGACGGACATGGCTATATCGACTCGGCTGTTGATGCTGATCAAGAATATATATACTTTATATAGTCGGAAATGATTCCTTCTCCCTGTTACATACTTTTGCACAAACTTAATATACTCTATGTACCTTCGGTACAGAGTATAAAACTGAACTCATTGTTGATGTAGCTTTCGTATATTTTTCTGTTTCTACCTTACTCATCCCATTTGCTCCCATTTGTAGCTTTCAACTAAGCTTCCATTTTCGCTTTCGCAAAACTTATGCGATTTTAAACCGTACCGTTACACGAAATGAGTGAACAACTTTCCACTGCCGCTGTGGCACCACACGAACAGTGTGTACAATGTATTATCGCTGATGTGGCGCCACACGAACTGTGTAAAAAACTATTGGAAAAATATGTCGCTAGGACTGACGCACAGTGGTTGGGCTTGTATGAAGCCGCGGCCATAAATACTTCTAGTTGTGAAATCGTTATGAAATTTTTACCAAAATTCTAGAATAATATATTAAACTTGTAATAAAAAACTTGACCATATCTTACGACTATATACCATAGGTCCCATAGAAACGATCTGGCCAAATTTTAATGACTTTGTCATTTTCGGTCTCAAACAGTTTTATAACTAACTAAAATCTGTTTATGGACGCCCACGCTGAGCACTTTTAACCATTTCTTGAGACATACTAGGGATGCGCTTTATTGGAACTGTTTCCTTTTCATTAGGCCAATTGGATTGATATTGAAGAACTGATGCTGTTTTACGTTTGTATTGAAAACAGAATGCATTAATTTTTTTTACAAATGTACCCAATACATTTTGTAAGCTCGCTCATCTCGGGCATGCAGCCGATATTTTCAAGATTGCTTTGCACATCATTGATCGACTTCCGTAATTTTTCTGCATTGGTGCGCTTTTCAGTGCACCAGCAATTAAAAATATATAAGCGTGAAAGTACACACTGATATGAGTCGCCTACTAAAATGAAATCGAAAATGAGAAATCGCAGTCAAAATTATTATTTAAACTTAATAAGAACACAAAACATGAATGACGAACACAAGGACACAGCACAACTACAAGGCAAAGCAGCTTCAAGTTTGACCTTGTAGAGAAAAGAGACGGCGTTAGTATATTGTTGATTGTGGACACATCTGCTAATATCTGCAGCTAACTTTAATTTTGTATTATCTTAAGACACACACAAATCCACTGAAAAAAAATGAGTCGGGGGGATTTTGGGGGAACACAACTAAAACTTCAAGTAAACAATATAAAGACTTACACAAATTGTACAGAAAAAAGAAAAAACTGATGCAGTAATTTCAAAACTAATACAACACAAGTTGGCTTTTATTAATATTGGAACTTAAAATAAATACCTTTAACTTCAAAATCCATTAAATATAACTTAAAATCGGCAACGTAATTAATCGACTGACCACTTTAAAGTTCGCTTTTGTTGTAAAATATTGGTGGTCACGTTTTCAAGGCTATTTTTTTAGAATCCCGTTAGGTTTCCAGAAAAAACCGGCTTGCCATTAAGAGATTGGTCATTTATGAGACGATTTGTGTACATTTGGTCCAAATATTTTGTGATCGATTTTTTGATTTTTGGCCTATGGACGCAACCACTGGGTGACGGTGTCATTGCTTTTACTTAAAACTGGACTACAGCTCTTCTGATCGTTCCCAAGGAAGGAGCTTGATCCATTGCACAGGCTTAAAACAAGTAAGAAAGTCGGTCAAGCCCGACTATAACATACTCTGTACCTGGAGTATAAGCTGAAAGCAGTGCTGCTGCTGTGTCTCTCTCTAGCTCTATCTCTGTCTCTCACTCTCTCGCTCTCTCTCAAGCTAAAACATGACCGCGTCTCTCTTCGGCAAGTAGGTTCGTGCTCCCGGGGAACTCTGCTCTAAGATTCTGCTGTGTTGGTTTTGAAAGGGTAAGAGGGGGGGTGGCGAGGGGAGCTTGGTTCACTTTTTTGCTCATAACTTGTGAACCGCTCATTCTTCAGCAAATCGATACATTTCGACAATTACTAACTCTAATCTCTAGAAGGTACAAACCATCTTTCAACAAAACTGTGGAAGCTATGACGTTTTTTTAAAATTGCGGGGCGGGAGGGGGCGTGGCAAAAAATAAAAATAAACTTGATCGTCCTGCAAGTATAAGAAGCATTTGTCCCATACATGTCAAACCTCTATCTCTTACCATCAACGGATAGACATGACTATATCGACTCGGCTGTTGATGCTGATCAAGAATATATATACTTTATAGGGTCGGAAATGATTCCTTTCTCTCTGTTACATACTTTTGCACAAACTTAATATACTCTATGTATTTTAAAAATCGTTCCCCGTGCCCTGCACCGATAGAAAGACATTTAAGAGTGTTTTTTTTTCCATGGTTAACAATTATATTTCAATAGTACTTGTTGTATGTGTGTGTCTGTGTGTGTTTTTGTTGGTTGTTTGTGTGTTGCTTTGTATTTATGCATTACATTTTTGCTTTAACTATGCTTACTTTTCATTCGAGTATATTTTTGCTGTTCGTTCAATTCATAACCTTGCCTTTAGCCATATTAAAATTGCATATTGCCAGTGTTTCGATTTGTGTTTAAACCATTTGGAAATTCAAATTCAATTTAGTTGAAATGCATTTAAAATTAATTTGCCAATGTCAAGTATTGTTTTGCTTGTAAATACTTAATTTTCCATATCCTTGAAAAGGTTAAACAAACACAAATTGGACAAAGAACGATTGAAGAAAGTTTTCACAAAGAATTTATTCTGCTTCGGGGATATGAAACCATTGGCTGGCTTGTAAACATTTGGTTATTGCCGGAAAATATGCTCTAGCTAGGTAAAGTACTTACTTTTTTGATATGCGTAGCGTTAATTTTTTTGTTTCTTTTTGTTCTGTTGTATGGGTAGATAGTTCAGAAGGTTATACAAACATAATTTCATATAGAGTATAGATGGATAGACTTTCAAATTGAACAGCAACGTTATAGAACTGGGCTTACATTGATTTTGTTTAGAACGCTGGCTTAAAAGCTATGACTATAATAATTGTTAATATGTAACACAAACGTCTATAACATTAGCAATAAACAATTGGTAAGGATTACGGGGGGCTATGTACAGTAAAATAATACAGTAAAAAGAAATTAGCTTTAAATTGAATTCCATCTAAAGTTTACAATTAATATTTACTAAACGCACAACACATACATAGAAATGTTCAGTGGCCAAGTTACACTGTAAAATATTCTGTGCCCTAAAATGTTCCATTTAATATATATTGATAAAAATTATTTCGCGCTATCATGTTTTCAGATAATATGTTATTCAACATTTAACACCTTTAATACATAAGTAGATTATGATCTAAAAAATTAATTAGCATTTCTATATATTTTATGATACATTTATATGCATTCGCTTATATTCATTTCGTATGATATTACACATTGCCGGCACTGCTAAATATTTTTCATTAAGCTACGTACTCTAACGACGACCCTCTAGCGAACTTGCTGCACACTTTAGGCCTAGTTCAATTAGTTCAATTATGTTAACTACTAGTTAAATATGATGATTATTATTTAGTCTGTCATAGATATGTTAAGCCCAATTTGTTGGAAGAATTTTACACAAATGTGACGAGGGCAGTCTTAAAAGTCGGTTTAGTACCCAATTTAAGGCAGTTTCAACAAGTTCCATCAAGTTATGGCAATCTGGTTTATTATAGTCTATGCAGAGTCCAGGAGAACCGTATCCTAACCCAAGCTCCCAGTCGATTAGAAATGGTTCAACAATCAAATTTGCATAAATTTGCAAAATTTCAATCAAACCATTAAAACAGAGCTCCTCAGCCTTAGCCCCTGGGGCACGAACATACTCGCCAATTCCTACCGAATGCTTGCCGAAGTCATGTGTGTTAGAGAAAGACACAGTCAGATTTTCGCACTCTCTTCTTGGGGAACCCTGCATTAAAACCTGGCGGGCGCTCTGATATATGTATATTGGGCCCTGTTACGAATTTCGTGTAAACTTTAGTATTTTGCAGTCAAATTTAAAAAATATAGTATAAACGACGACAAATATACCTACGGCTACTAGATCAGGTAAAACAAAACTCGGAATTGTGGAAGCAGCTGAAACAGATTGCTTATTCCCAAATGAATTCAAATCCTGAGAAAATTGCGACCGGATCTAGTAGCCACAAATATACATGACACTTATGTTTAAATTTATACAAATTCAATTCGAAATTCAAATGTTTACACGAAAATCGTTTTGGAATTCGGAACAGGGCCCATTATGTTCGTCTTCATTCTACTTTATTCGAGTGTTTGTGCATTTAGATTAATAACGATCAAGCGAGAATCTCTTCGGGTGTGTTTTCTTATGGGTTGAGACAGTGCTGCTGTCAGAAGTGGAAGAGAGAGAGCTTGCACCGGCACCGATTTACTTGCAATAGACTAGGAGGGGGGTGCCCAGAATGAGCTTACGGCCACGTGAAAACAAATGCAAATGCACAAAATGTATTTCAAGCAAAAACAACCACAAGAAATAGAGAACCAAACCAGATTTTTGCCGCCGTAGCGAAGCTAGCACTGACTACGCATAATCAATATAGCTATTGCTTTCTAATTGGCGAGAGACATGAGAGAGAGAGAGAGAAGAGTTGTTGTTTCAGGTCATTGTAGGCTTATGGCGCTCGAGGCCCGTATACAGGCCAGCTATTCTTTTGCGTCAAACAACAACGAAGGCGTGGCTTTTGGATAGCTGTTCGCTTTCACTGACGCTCTCAGCTCTTTGCTCTCATTGATGCTTTCTGGTGTATGTCAGTGTCGCTCTAACCACTGTTATTTCATACTATCTTTTTGGGCACTATGGCTTAACACCCCTCAAAATTAAGAGACAGCGCAAATTTCATCTATGATACTCATACTCCACAAGTTCGATCAACTGACTCGCGCTCGAACGCACGCTGGTTTTATTCAACGCTGAGTTTTGGTGATTGATTCAATGTGAGTAGGATTTTTGCAGTTCTTTGGTTCATATCCATTGTTTGAAGTAGTGCTAAGGCAGCCCTTTTGCATTGAATGATTTGAATTTCTAATTACTATCGCTCTTCTAACTGGGGGGATCGAAACTTAGTGCTATCGAAAGTCCGAATAATCTATCTACAAAACTGTGAGAAAAATTAAATAAAAACTGGTTCTGGATTCAACCAGGGCTGTAAATTGAAATTACTATTACAATTATTATTACAATTACTTTGATAATTGTACTTTTAAATTAAATAGTTGGTAATTGAAGGTAATTGAAGTAATTTCCAATACATGTTGAATAATTGATAATTGAATAATTGTTTTGTAATATTAATTAAATTCTTAAAAACCCCCTGCAGCCTGCAACTACAATTTTCTAGCTATTACCCTCTATGAGACTTACGATTGATCCAAACTAAACCGACTTCCAAGTTTGCCTTTAGTTTAATTTATTTAATTCTGATTTCTAGAATTTGTTAGTCATGATTTTTGTTTAAAAGATGTCAAGTAAATGGGTTTGTTATTTGGCATCCTTAAAGTAGATTCAAAAGTAATTCTTTCCTTTTGAGAATGAACCTTGAGGTCGTGTGAAGTACAAAATTAAAAAATAAGTTTAATTTGACATAGGCTTACACTTCACACGCTTTGTTTGGAAATGGAATATTGCTTTTGCGCAGGGTTTATGACATTTACACATATCTAAAATTATATAGTTTGGTTACTTAAATGAACGTCCTCTTGTTATATAAGTATGGTACATAATGCTGTACGCTAGCAATTTTTATTGACTATTTTTTAATGGTATATTTTGGTATTTGTCTTTATAAATATGTAAGCTTCCCTATAGAGATATATATATGTAGGTTGCTTTAACACACTGCTTCGTCTTTCTTCGTTTTAATTGATACTTTTGATGGGAGATTTTTTCATGAGTTTAATTTGCATTTTCTAGATGCGTGTATATCTAGTGTTTTGTAAATATATTGTATTAAAATTTTGACAGTATGTGTGTGTGTGTGAGTGCTGTAACTAAGTGAACACTTTAGCTGCCGTCAGACGAACTGTTATTTTCCGACAATACTTTATCGTTGATATGGTACCAAAAAGCCAGACGATTTCATATTCTTCACGTTCCATACCATCGGCTTTTTCGCTTTATTGTTGATCTGTTATTCATCAAATGTTTTTAAGAAAAGAAAAGAAAAACAGCCTTGTGTAAACACTTAAATTTTTTTCAAAGAACAAAAAAAAACGTTTGAAAAACTCACCGACTGACAGCAGCTTACAAATAGTTAAAAAATTTAAATTAATAGCTAAAAAACCATTTATAAAATTAAACATTGTTCTGTCTTTTTTTTCGTAAAATCAGTGCATTTTCTGTGTGTTTATATGAAAGTATATATATAGGTAGTAGGCGTGTATATGTGTAACTGTTGTAACTTTTTCACCAATTGCTTTTGTCTTTCATAAGAATTTGAGCATTTACTTTCTGTACACGCTCGCATATGGATTACAGTTAAGATAGTTTAGTTGATGTCAAAATGGCCGTGTCACTGATATGTTTACGGATATATTAGTAGCATATATCTACTCTACATACATTTTGTTAGTTGTATATAAAAATTCAGTTTACTTAGCAGTTACGTCTACATTGGTTGTAAGTACGAGAAGTGTATAATATAGGGACAGTAAACTGCCAATAAAAAAAATGGTGCATTCGGAAATCAATCAAAAATATCATTTATATTTGTATTGTATATAGCTACATTTATCTTATACACAAGGTACACACATTTATGTTTTGTTATGCTATCGGTGAGCTGCTATGGCGGCCTCCACGCCGGGAACCATTTTGCGCATAGAGTCAACAAGCAAATAATAATTGATTGGTAGGTAAATATGAAACTTCGAATAATTTCAAATTGGTTTCCTTTTATTTTACAATGTTACCGATATGATACGATATATTGATGTATATATATATATATATATTTGTTTATATGTAGACTAATAGCAATAAGTAATATCACTTTTGGTAATTTTAACAGGCGAGCCATTGAGACTCTGATATGTATCGTTACCTTGGTTGTGTCTTATGTTAGAAAAATGTCAACAGAAATTTGTATTTTAAATAGAAATCATATGGTTAAGCTGGCCAGAGAGCCAAATCGTAGACACAAGTCCGCCACAATGACAACCGAAGGGGTTTTTGGTTGGTTCCGATTTTTTGTGCAACTTATGATATGTCTGCGATATAGATGTCATTGCCTGTGAAACGGCGGTACTTGTGCACGATTGGTCCGGAGGTCAGTGAAACCGCTTAAGATTAATCTAATCTAAATACACTGCCATTTACTTAAGAGGGTATTGGGTTTATAATAGTTCCGAACTCTAGCTCCGCGGGGGTAAATGATGTTGTTTTCAAATAAAGTTTAGAGTTGCAAATTAAAAATTGCATTATGAATAATACCCTGTTTATACACGAAAAACATGCTTTCTTTTATAATTTCATTTTAAAAATCTTTATCCACAAGAAGTAGGAGTGTATTGCATAAAACAGCTCTACACTGCTTCATCGACCGGTGGCTAGTGACTTAAAGCTGTTTGCTCTCTTATCACAAGCCTCAACATGTGTTCGGGTGGTTTTGGGATGAACAGTTTAAATAGCGACATTTTTTTTTTAATACAAAACTTTTAAACAGTGGAATCTCAAGTACAAACAAACTAAAAATTTAATTAGAAACCAAATTATAGTATATACTCTTAAAATAATACTCTTAAAATTTTGTCTGTTACTTGAAGTAAAAAAAAATAGTTTTACCTACACCAAAAATTCTATGGTGGATAATATTTCCAATTTATAGCTCTGGGTTTATAAATTTAAAATTATGCCTGAGACCTGGTTTAAAAAACTAACCTAGTTAGGGGCAAAAATAATCTAGATTTGATCAATATTGTACATAACTTGAAATTTTGTTTACTCTCACCTATTGAAGTGCAAGCAAAAGTAAGGTAAGGTAAGGTAAGTAATAACTAATGCAACAATATTTAATTTTACTATGCCATTTTTGTATTAAAATCAACTAATTTGGTCTTTGATTTAAATGTAAGCACATTTAATGACCAAATTTTCTTAGCCCCTTATATGTGAATAATGCGAGGAATTCGTACTTGAGAATTCTGGTTTTTGGCAGATGGTAAATTTAATTCTATAAAAGTAGTGTACTAGGCACTTGGTCACCAGTGCGTGTAATATGTCAACCGTTAGAGAGGCATTCCAATTGTGTTCAGACCAATGGCTTCGAGTTCGAATCTCAGGAGAGTAAGTACATTTTTTATACCCTTGGAGAGGGTATATTAAAATTGTCCGGATGTTTGTAACGCATAGAAGGAAGCATCTCCGACCACATAAAGTATATATATTCCTGATCAGCATGACGAGCTGAGTTGATATAGCCATGTCCGTCTGTCCGTCCGTCTGTCCGTCCGTCTGTCCGTCTGTCCGTCTGTTTCTATGCTATCTCCTCCGTCAGTTTTAAAGCTATCGTAACCAAACTTTGCACGAAGTCTTTTAGTACAAATACGCTGCACATTTGTCGGAACCGGCCGGATCGGATGACTATAGCATATAGCTGCCATAGGAACGATCGGTCGAAAAACTAGTTTTATTAAGAAAAACTTTTTTGTTTTGAATGCTATCGCTCTCAACGCTCGTATTTATAAGTTTTCAATGATTTCACATAATTTCACCAAGGCTTGTCGAAGTCGGACCACTATATAGTATAGCTGCCATACAAAAGTTAGGTCTGAAAAAAAGTCTTAGTGAGAAAAACTTTTTTGTTTTCAATGTTATCGCTCCCAACGCTCGTATTGATAAGTTTTCAATGATTTTACATAATTTCACCAAGGCTTGTCGAAATCGGACCACTATATAGTATAGCTGCCATACAAAAGTTAGGTCTGAAAAAAGTCTTAGTGAGCACATTTTTTTGTTTTCAATGTTATCGCTCCCAACGCTCGTATTTATAAGTTTTCAATGATTTTACATAATTTCACCAAGGCTTGTCGAAATCGGACCACTATATAGTATAGCTGCCATACAAACTGTCAGGCATATATCAAGCTCCAAGGGTATATAAACTTCGGTCGAGCCGAAGTTAGCCTGCCTCTATTTTTTTTTAATAATATAAATCGTTGCTGTTCAGAGCTCAACTGGTGATTGTTGCGATTGATTCAGAACAACTTAATTAATTGGATATAAAAAGTTAATAATAATAAAAAAACAAATTTAGAATTTTCAAATTTAAAAAAAAATAAGGTGTACACACTTTATATTTCCAAATTTCATTTAAATCAATGGTGAACACATTTAATTCAAAGTGTAAATATTTAAATTTCAGAGTGTATAAGCGCTTGTATTTGAAACTTAAACTGCCTGCAGTTATTTGTGAAGTAGCTCGGTTACTAAATCCGATAGCGAAAGTAAAGGGAATTGAAACCGACTGTTTAATGCAGTGTCCGGCAAAACACACATGCTTATTTTGCCTTTGAATGTGTGCGTTCAGACACAAGAGAGCGCTCTCAGTTAGCACATGTTTGTTAGTGCAAAAGAGAGCAGTGTACGCTCGTATAGTGTCTGTGTATCGACGTCGCTGCTACAGAGGATGAACGTCGCTACTTCTATACACAGAACATTGAACGGTGCCGGACACTGGTTTAATGCCAAGTAGATTTGAGCAGTCCATTCCAAATAGCTCAAGTTCATTATCTAATCTAGCAACCTTATAAGGTTATACAATTAAAAATGGAAATGCAAACGCTTGTACCGAATTCTCTAGTGATTTGTTGTTCTAAACAATGTTTAGAAAGCCGAGACGTCGGCAGTTTTGTAGCAGCTTGGCCACATCTCTGCTCACATTGCCGACCCCTGCTGTATACCACAATATATTATATTATCGTATTTTGTTAATCACAACAAAACCCTTTCCTTATTCAAGTGAATGGCAGTGTATATTTGATATAGGGGAAGAGCTTCAGCTGCCTCCCATTTTTGCTTTACGCCTAACTAAGACTATGCTTTGGTTTCTCTAGCTTCACTGATAGACACGACATAAAACGGCTGCTTGAGTACTGAGTATAGGGCATAGGCGTCCCAGGGAAACGCTCTATAAAATACTTAGCTAGATGCATATGTATATGTTTATGTAGGTAAGATCAACTCGTGTATAATACAAAACTGGTGCTGGTTGTTGCATGTAATGCCTTGTTATAGTGTACGTACCACTTGCCTAAATATTGTGTATATATAAATATATATATATAGATGTGAATATGCATGTATGTAATTGGTTTAACAAACGGACGAGAAAATAATTTAATGCTAGTTTCTGCTCAAGACAACAGTTTAAAATCCTTGTCTAAAGGGATTCGCTGGCGCGGCCGGAGCTCGACTCTGCGGCTGCGGCTGTTGCTGCTGCTGGAAAGGATTTGCCACCCGGGGCTGTCCTGGCTGAGGCTGTTGTGTATAGCTGCCACCCTGCTCCTGATAGCCGGGCTGATAGCTTTGATCCTGCTGATAGCCACCAGATTGCTGATAGCCCTGCTCTGCCGGTTGCTGCTGATACGCGTACTGTTGGTCATCCAGGCTGGTTTCCTGCTCCTGCTGATATTGCTGACCATACTCCAGATGATTCTTAACTCCGCCCTCCACAGGTTTCTGATCGTGCATGACATATGTCTGATACTCCTTATTGGGCGGGTCCTGCATCAAGATATTGGCCTCATTCTCGAAGGGTTTGAAGTCGTAGATGTTGCGTAGTTTGCGCAGCACCGGCACATAGGCCAGATTGGAGAAGGCAATCAGAAAGTTGAGGGCAGTGAAGCCAATGGCCTCCACCACACCGCCAGCAATAATCGGGCCCACGGCATAGGCTATGGAGTAGGAGATGTCCGCGATGGCATAAATGCTTCCGTACACGGACACATAGCGCACGTCCACCAGATAGCCCAGAGTGGGCAGCAGGGCCGTGTCGATGAGGGCAATGCCAAAGCAAATGACACAAATGGGCAGCATCAGCATTTTGTAGCCCGTGCAGAAGGGAATGACGAAGCAGGAGAGACCCTCCAGCCCCAGTCCAATGGCCGCCATGAGCCACTGATGCTGCGGATACTTGCGGGCCATTTTCACGGTGATTACCACTCCCAGCACATGCGGAAAGAAGGCCGGCAGCCAGACCATGCCTATCTTCCAGTTTTCGGTGGTCATGTTGTCCTCCATCCACAGTGATATGGTGGGCTCCAGGAAGGCCAGCGCCACATTGGACATGGTGAGAGCACCGGCACACACGGCTATGTACGGATCCATGAGCAGGCGCCAAATGGGAATGCTCTGTTGTTTCACTTCTCTGCTTTGTCGGATCTGCTCCTTGATCGGCTTCATCACCAACAGCAGCATTCCAGCATCCAGCAGGCAGACAAATGCTAGGATAAGGAACGGCACCTCCTTGCCGGCAAATTGATACAAAGCCCCTCCAAATGGGGGCGCCACCAGGCAGCCGAAACTGATGAAGGCCAGGGCAATGCCCAGGGCCTGCGAGCGCTCATTCTCCTCCGTGAAACGATCCGCTATCATGGCCAGACCCGAGGTGTCCGCAAACGCCGAGCCGGCGCCCTGCAGTGAGCGGGCAAAAAACAGTACGCTGTAGCTGGTGCCGCAGGCGAAGACCGCCGTGGAGAAGAACATTATGCTGAGACCAATCATCATGGGCAAGTCATAGCCAATTTTGTCGATCAGGCCGCCCGAAAAGGGATTCACCATCAACTGCACAATGGCCTTGGAGGCGAACAGAATGCCCGTGGCCGAGTCCTGGCCGTGGTGATCATGGTGCACGGGTATGATCTCGTTGGTGATGTTGTCTCTCAGTAGCGGCGGCAAGGGTCCTTCATCAAAGCTGCCAATTTCGCGCAGATAGTCGGGTATAATGGGCACAATGACCATATACAACATATTGTCCAGCAGCAGGGCAATCGAGACAATGACGAGAATGAGGCGGCGCTGGTTCACCGGCTCCTGTATCTTCCCCCAGACAATCTCCTTCACCTCGCGCACCTCGAGGTTGATAACAGGTATTTGGAATGATGAGGCCATTTTGGTTCCGTTTCAAGTTTCCGCTTCGTTCGTTTTTGTACTGAAAATATGGCGTGTTACGCGGGAAGCTTCCGCTTCCGCAGCTTCTTCTGGTGGTTTGTCGTTGCTTAACTGTGGTTCACTGTGTTCTCTGCCCCTCTTCTGTGTTTTACATGATTTCGTGTAGTTGTTGTTGTTGTTGTTGCAGGTGTACGATTTGTTGGCATGCCAGTGAACAACCTTTAACGACACAGAAACAATATTTCGTTAGTCTTTCTCTTGAATTTGCTCGCTTTACCAGGCATTTAACCTTTAATCTGATTCATGTGAGTTATTCTTATATTAGGAATTCGTTTGCTTTTATGATTGAAATGTTGTTTCTGTGTTGCAAAAGGATGCCTGCTGGTGAACAAAAATGTTATTGTTAATATAAGTTCGCATTAGTTGGCATACGATACATACGATTCGGCTTTCGAGTGACACACATTTCAATCATAAAACAAATACCGACTGCATGATGAGAAGCAATTAATTTAATTGGTTTTTGCGGCAAATGTAACCTAAGGTCTAAGCCAAGGGGGTACACCAAAAGTGGAGAGCTCTTATGGCCACGTGGATGTCCTCATCCAGAGTAAAAAAAATTAAAGGAGAAAAACCTGCCCTGCCATAATTATAATTATTGCTTTTCCTTTTACAAAAGGTCGAAGCACCTCTCGACTGGCACGCAAGCCACATGAATTGCAGCCCACGCTTAAGTGTTTTACATGAAACAGGGATGTAAGCCGGTCGGGAGTTGGGATTGGTTCGGTACTGCGGTTCAAAGTGGTTTCAAGCCAATTCGGATTACAAAATGGAGGCTAAATAATATATTTTGTTGTTAGATATTTCTATTTAATTTTTTCCAACAAGAACTTGGATTTTCTCTTTACCGCCCGAAACCTCATTCAATGGCCAAAACTATAAACAAAATTTAAATTATTTTCGTAACCGATTCAACTGGTTCATAATTAAAAAACGATAAAATATATATACAGGCGTTTCCACCGAAACGTTCAACAAGAACAAAAATCAAGTGGTAAAAAACATTATCGTGTGTGTTCCACAAATCTCTAGAGATTTTGGTATAAACGCTTTCATTTTGAATTAAAACTACTTGCCTTTATATGTGAAGTGCCACAAATATATCTGGCGATTTGAAACCGAATGTTCAAATCCAAGTAGATTTAATGCGTACGGACCGATATATGATCTAGTAGCCGATCTTCCTATTCCTATCATTTCACATATAAAGTCCTCCTAGCTTAGTTCTAACGAAAATCTGTAGAGATATCTAGAACACTCCACTCATAGGTAAACAATAAAATAAGTAATACCTATTATAATTAATCTTTTTCTCATTTAGACATTAATCTGCCACTTTTTATGCTGTGTACAAAAGGTATAAAAAGTATATTAAGTTTGTGCAAAAGTATGTAACAGTTAGAAGGAATCATGGTTCGTTTTTATAAACAAGCGGAAATGGTAAGGATAGAATTTTGACATGTATGGGACATAAACTTCTTATATCTGCCTGTAAGATCAAGAATATTTTCAATTTTTGTGCCGCCCTCGCCAATTCAGAAAAACTTTTGAAGATAGATGGTTCGTACCTTCTATATATATAGTTGGTAACTAACATTATTTATTGATTTGCTCAAAAAATGATAAGGATCTGATGAACGATTCTCAAGTTATGTTACTTCCCACGCTCTGGCAATAGTGGCGCCACCTATTGGTCAGTTTTGAAATCCCTATTGTACAGTGTATATTACAGTCGATCTTGACCGATTTTCTTGCTTGTTTTTTTGCTATCTAAAATCTTTCTGAGCGCACAATGGGGTGAAAAAATAATGCATAAGAGACCATAATGAACGAGAGCGTAAGTTAAAGTCGGCTCTAACCGATTTCGATATACCCGTTACTCATGAAAAAACATGTTTAACAGTGTTCCTGCGTTTCTTAGGGTGTGAACATCCGAAAAGTATGCAACATTTTTTAACTCGGTTATTTATCACTTTTTTGCTCATAACTTGAGAACCGCTTATCTGATCTTTATCATTTCTCCGGTGAATCGATTCATTTTGCTAATTACTAACTATCTCTTAAAGGAACGAATCGCCTATCTTCCAAACTGTAGGAGAAATAACGTTTTTTCCAAATTGCGCGGGCGGGAGGGGGCGTGGCCAAAATTTGAAACAAACTTGATCTGCGTGCAGATAAAAGAAGCATTTTTCCCATGCATGTCAAACCTCTATCTCTTGCCATCTCTGAGATCTAGGTGTTCATACAGACGGACGGACGGACGGACAGACGGACATGTCTATATCGACTCGGCTGTTGGTGCTGATCAAGAATATATATACTTTATATGGTCGGAAATGATTACTTCTGCCTGTTACATACATTTGCACGACTTAAGTATACCCTTTTTACTCTACGAGTAACGGGTATAAAAATATACTGACCAAGAATGGTTTTCCCCACAACATCATTATGTCCATCATCAAAGGTATCGGAAAAGAAACCACAAAAAATCGCGCTGATAAGACCAAAACGTATATTCCACAGTACTTGGAGAGATTTGCCAAAGCTGACTTTTAGTACAGGGATCAAGTCGTAATAGCTCACAAGCCAACATATACCATGGCTGCACTGTTTAACAATATGAAGAGTAATGTTGCAAAGTTGGACAAGAATAGAATTTAATATACCAAATACCATGCGCTGGATACGGAACCAATATACATATGTAACAAAAATGTATGTTGGAACGACAAATTAGACAAGACTATGTGGACACAGGTCAGATATAAAAAGACGAAACGTAATCAACGTACAAAAAACAGCATTTCCGGCCCACTGTGTTGAGAGCGGACATTCTTCCGATTTCGATGTCACAAGCAAAAGCGTAACTAAAAATATCGCTTTACTCTGGAGATGTTATATATAACATATATATATATTAACATACCAACAAACATTAGGCTAAACTTTAAAACAGACACAGAGACTTGACACTTACTTGACCAAAACCAATATTAGTTTTAATAAGTTTCACATCAAACTCCGTGGCGAGCACTTTTTTCTTGACCCGTATCAATGTCTGTATAGGTTCGAAAGTTGTTTACTTTGGGAAACAAAAAAGAATACACCGAAATTCATTCCTTGGATGGGACGGATGAACTCGAGCCAGAATAACCAAACATTTGGATTTACACAGAGCAGGGAGCTAAGACCAAGTCATTACTGAGATAATCCTTAAAATGTTCATAAAGATCGGATAATAAATTCCCCAGTTAAAAAATGTTCCATTCCATTAAACATTTCGTCCCCTGAATAACGGGTATATTAATGTCGGGAGTGACCGACCTTACCTTACGCTCCGGTTTAACCTTGAAAGCGTACGAAGTCCACGTTTGACATAATCTAATAATCATTTTATATGAGAGTTCAACCTGACTAATAGACTGACTGACTGACTAGTGACCTCCGTACTCCCTTAACTGAACTCCACAGTAATTTTATCTAATCTTGCAAGTTGACAAATTTTGAAAAGTTCTTTAGGGATTCTTTAGGTACTTTGGAAAACTCGAAGAAAACTGTTATATGATATTTTTTCCACAGTATCCAACCGAAACTGTGGAAGACTTGAAGATAACTGCTTAGAAACCTTTTTTGCAGTGTATCCAACGGAAACAACAACCGTTATTTTTACCTATTATTCCCGAATCAAGCCGAAATCGTAACCGAAATACAATTTTTTTAAGTTGTTTGTTTCGGTTTAATTCCCTGCTGCTTTGTTTCTCATCCGATTGCATCTGTGTGTTCTTGTTTTTAAGAGAAGAACTATGGACAATCTCAAGTAAGGATATTATAATATATCTATTTAAATCTATATAGCTGGATCAATATCCAAAAATATTTTTATGGTTGGTGAAAAAGAAAAACTTCAAAAATACTCTACAAAGGCTCAGTGCAAAAAAAAATCAGCTGTGTTTATGTTTTTCTCTTCCCTCCCATGCCAGCTATCAATGCTGATCTAATTTCAACATTTGTCTACCTTGTAACGTCCTTTAGCCACCCCCATGCGACGTGTGCTGGGTATAAATATGAGTGCCTTGCCACCACCGTCACCCCCTCCCCAGCTACTCATTTCCCACGTAACAAAAACATTTCGTTTTATCATTAAATTTTCATGACCACGTTCGTGCTTTGCGCCCCAACTTGGGTCCTGTGGCTGTGTCTGGCCTGATCGAGGGCGGAACGAAGACACACACACATGTACCATGTACACACCCAGCTCTGGGGCTGGCACATGAGTCAATTATGTTGTGTGAGTTTAGCTCTCATTTTTCCCTCCGACGACTTTAATTTTTGAGTTTCTGTTTTTTTTTGCTGTTGTTTAACTATAATAACAAGGAGGCATGGCCCAGGTGGGCGGCCGCACTTGACCCTGGGGATGGGGGCATGGAGTGGTTGGCAGGCTTTTATCTTTGCCATCTGGGCGGGTTGCAGCTGCTCGAGTCAAGGGCAGAAACGTGCGGCTACATGTTGATTAGAATAATGCCGTCAGTCCTGGCCAAGCAATTTTGTAACATTCAATTTATTTGTACGCTTTAATAATTTTATTGATTTTTCCACGCGGCAGCTGACGAAACTCCCAGCGAATGCAACACAATTTCAGTTTCAGTTTCACTTTTTGGATTTGGGTTGTGCTTAACATTTAATTTGGTTGGACTCCCATTTGTTTGGGCTCTTTGTTCATTATCCTGCCGCTGTCTATTTGGTTTCCTTTTCATGTTTGCAACGGGCACCGCAACCCCACAAGGCAACTGGCTCAATTAGCAAGCCAAGCGTTTCATAATTTGTGCAGCTTCCCAGGCACCGCGCGGAAATTGTGGAAACGCATGTGTTTTACTTATGAAAGTTTCACAGAGGAAGGCAACAATTCATGCTTTATGTTTCATTAATAATGTAGAGTTGGAAGGCTACGCTCTAGCTAGGATGCAGAACACAGACTGGCTGTGTCATTGGATTTTTGTAGAATATTTATGATGATTACAGGAACGGAAAGTGGTCCACAGGGCAGCATGATGGACGAAGCTTATTATGGTTCTTACAAAATCATTAGTGAAACTATTTGCGCATTTTGGCATATTTAAAATTTAGGTATCAAACTATAAAAAAACTTTATTATTATTATTATCCCACCACAAAAAAAGGTTAAAATAATTCACATTTAAGTTTGTTTTATAAAAGGCGTGAGAGAAAATAATTCTCATAAGTCAAAGAGGTATAAACTGGAATAGTAATCTATAATGGCCTTGAGTTACAATTAGCTCAGAAAAATACTTTTACATTAAGTGTATAAAACATTTATAAGTACTTAAAAGATACCATTAATTCGACATTAAAAATCCTATATCTAATATCTGCCTTGTTCTCAGATCTATCACATTTGAAACAATATTTTGTATTTTTTGTCCTGTTAGTTTTATTAAACATAATTTTGAGCTGGGAGCCACTTTGAATCCGTCCGTCAGTCATTGAAGCCAAGCTCAAGACCTCGGGGGCCTAAACACACATGGAAAAACCAAACACTGTAAAAGCTCCACGAAGGTGCAAATACTAAGTCCAAGGGTGCCCCGTCCCTATGCACACGCCGCGCATTCGTTGTTGTTTTTCGCAAAGGGATAGCCGTTCGTATAGTCCTCACGCAATGCTTATGGCTATGCGTATGGGTTTTCTCTACTCTTTCTCTCCGAGCAAATACGAACAAACACTCACAAGAAACCATCGGGTGGCGCTCTCTAATTCTTCTAGTTCATTTTGTTTCACAAATATTTTCTTCAAATGTTCGTATGCTGAAATTGGGCACCTTTGACTCAGACTGAGTAAGTTTTAGCAACTTAAGCATTGACCGAAATCGATTTTAGTATTTAATATTTTCTGAGCCTACATAGCATTTTTAGCTAAAGCTTAGTACTCAGACAAACTAAATCGTCCGCTAGCTAAATTGACAACTTTTTGCCATGGGTTATCCAGCGGACGATGCAGTGTGACTTTACAATGTCAAAATATCACCTTTCATTAAAATATCACACAATGTGAGACGGTCACACTGCGCTGATTTGCTTGCATTTGAATTTAGTTAATTATTTTTGCTAATATTTAGGGATTTTTGGAGGGTATATGGAATGTAGAAGTCATGGGCAATGCAAAATCTTACCGTTGGTTTCAAAATTTGCGCCATCAATGATTTTTGTCGAACTTATGCTGCCGACATTCCGACGGGTAGGTGTCTGAAAAATTACAAGGTATTTTTTCTTCTACCACTCTATCGGAATTAAATCAGCTGTTTGTGTCTGTCAAGTTAGCGGCACTACGAGTCTTCCGACGCTGAGGTACGGAAATTTTAGTTGGTTTGAGTTCCACCGAGCGTAAGAGGCCTGTCGGAATTTTACGAAAGCTTTCCGACACCCTTTTTAATACTCGTTACTCGTAGAGTAAAAAGGGTATACTAAAGTCGTGCAAATCTATGTAACAGGCAGAAGGAATCATTTCCGACCATATAAAGTATATATATTCTTGATCAGCATCAACAGCCGAGTCGATATAGACATGTCCGTCTTTCCGACTACCCGTGCGTCTGTATATAGAGGTTTGACATGTACGGGACAAATGCTTCTTATATTTTTGCAGGCAGATCCAGTTTATTTCAAAGTTTGGCCACGCCCCCTCCCGTCCCCGCAATTTGGAAAAAACGTTATATATCCCACAGTTTTAAAGATAGACGATTCATACCTTCTAGAGATAGTTAGTAATTATCTTAACGAAGAAATGATAAGGATCTGATGAGTGGTTCTCAAGTTATGGGTAAGAATGTGATAATTAGCCGAGTTAAAAAAGTGTTGCATACTTTTCAGATGTTCACCCTAAGGAACTCAGGAACACTGTTAAACATGTTTTTTCATGAGTAACGGGTATATCGAAGTCGGTTAGAGCCGACTTTAACTTGCGCTCTCGTTTTTCTGAGTGTAAAAATCTTTTAACAAAACGATTAGGAAATACTCTATACAAAATTTCATTGTTGCCTTGCACTGGCTCTTTAATCTGTCGGAAGAACACGCAAAATAAGAAGTATCGTTCAAGCTTTCTAACGAATGTTATAGTGACATTAAGAAATGCTTACACTGCGCGAAAAGGCCCAATAAAAGTGTTCAGTTTTCTTTCTTCACCCGAAAAAGTCGTAAGTCCTACCCGATATTCTCAAAGAGCATTAACTTACAATGAATTTTGATACAATGAAAATAACAATAAGAAACTTTCTTAAATTGAGTCCAATCTTGAATCCAAAAGTGTACACCAAGACAAACAGCTTATAACTATCAGGTCTGTTCTCAATTTCACATCGGTTTTCGTATAAACGTTCGTATAGGCCAATGTGTAAAGGAAATCTGTAGTTACTAGATCAAGGCTTAATTTTTTACGAATTAAATCCACTTGGCATTGAGCTGTCGGTTTCAACTACTTGAGCAATTCCACTTTCACTGAAAGCGGATCCAGTAACCGTAGATACAAGTGACACTTTCCATACAATCTTATTAACATAGAGTTCAAAGTACAATCGTTTATACGAAAACCGAAGTGGAATTGAAAACATTCCTGTACAGCTAAGGTCAATCATCGCTCCTCAAAAAAGTGATTAAACAAATTGGGAAATTTGTTTTGTTTGTTGTTTTTTACCTTCTTTACGCAATGTTAGTTCTAGTTTATATTAAAGAATGAATCATTGGCCTTGTTCACCAACACTAAAACATTAAAAATCATCCATCAAAAAAAGTCAATTGGCTTTCGTTGAACGCTTTGATGGACCTTATAGGTGAAAATGATATGAGTGAATGATTTCGTTTTCATTTTAATTAAAATAACAAAAATTATAAATTCGTTCACCTCAACAATTGAACTAGATCCATCAATTTTTTCGTCATCGATTTGTGCTGGTGAACACAGCCATTATTTCTTTCAATAGAAAATTCTTCTTTCAATCTTAAAATTCACCCTACTAGAGTTTTTTCTTCTGCAAAATACATCAAAAAATTCTTTAAATGGATTGCTTTGGCTCACACTTTGCAGCCAGTTCTCTCTTGCTTGAATATATGGACTTTAATTTTATTTCTGCCCTTTAACTTGATGTGAACGTTGGTTTTCGGTCTGAAATTTGATCAGCATCAAAAAAATTCCAGCTTAAAGTTGCCCCCAAACGACTTTTACCGCTTGCTGTTACCTTGGGAACAGCCACAGCAGTTGGCCTGCTGTCAGTATCCTAAGCTGCTATATTTTTCACACTGATATTTGCTTTTGTTAGCTTTCGCCCAAGGAAACGGAATGAAATTACATTCATTTTTATCTTTTATTTTTTTTTTTTTTTTTTTTTGTATTCGCTGCAGGGGCGTGGGTGTGGCTGGCTGGGAGTGCCTGCGTCTGTGTGCCTGACAAGGTAATCAGCGTGAAATAAAATTTCATTTTCCTGAAGGGTAAAATCATACAACAACAGTTTGTGCCATGCAGCTAACCTTGATGGCTTGAAGTTGGCTTGCAAAATGAAAAATCGAACAGAAAGCCAATTGCAATTAAACTAAATCATAATATTTATGGTAAGCCGCATTTTTCACACCCAAAGCAGCCACTTGACAAAAGGCAGCGTAAAATCCTTACAAGTGTGCCAACCCCCCATACACAGAGGATAGATACACCGTATCACCCCTACCCCTACCCTTAGACGGCTTGTAAAACTCTCCGCAAGTGTTTGTAAGCAGCTTTGTTCAAGTGCCCTGCCGAAGGGTTGTTCTTTGCCGCTCAGTTATTACAGTGGTATGTGTGCGAGCACTACAATTTATTGCCTAATTTCAGGCGCCCGCAATTTTGTGCGCTCGATTTGTTGCGTTCGTCTAATGAACTATGTTCAACTAATGAGCCCTTGCTCTTTTACCTTGGAGGAGCTACCACCAAATGGCTAAGCTCATGCTCACTTGATCGATTAACTAGGTAGTTCGCCCTTAACCCTCTTTCCATCAGCCAAGTGTTTCTTTTGTCGCTGTCGTCGAGTGGCGACATTTGTATTTCAAGTTTAATTGTCATGTCTTTTGCTTCATGCTTTGGACCTATCGATTTCATTGGTTCAGTTTTCTCAGCTCAGCTGTTTTTATAAGAATTCTTGCAGCATTTGTGTTTCCGAAACGTGGCTGGTGCCGCTTGATGCACTTGATTCCAATCCTTTTTTCTTTATATCTTACTAAAACAATTTGGGGGCTTACATTTTAAAATGACACCTTTGTGATGGTGTGTGATGGTTTGCATAACTGATTGAAATTTAAAGATATTTCTTCTAAAATGCAAAGTTTTTTTGTACCAAAACTCTGTGAAAGGGCTACTCTGTCTTTATCAATTCCCTATGGACCCTGAGCAGGCACTTAGCCCAAACAGCTATGTACATTGTACATGATAGGAAACTTTTGCCGAGTATGCTGCATAATCATAAAAATAAAAAAAAAGGAAATGGCATTTTGGTTCTCTTGGAATGGTAATAGTACCGTAGGGTGTTTTAGCATGCCTATAAATCAAAACATTAACTGGGCGTGACCCAAATGAGGAAGAACGATAAGAGCCTACCTCCGAGTAAGATTCAGATTCGAGGAAATGTGTGTATCTGATGGTCAGCTAGGGTTACAAATTGATTTGCACATAAATTACTAGAGCTTGCTACATTTATGGACAGTGAAATAAATTAGTTTGGGCTCAATTTCCCATTCAGCTATTAATTTTCTTCTACCAATTTTGATTTATAGCAAAAAAATAGAAATAAATACAGAATGGCTAATTTTAAACATCGAATAAGGCCCCCCCCAAAAAATGTGTTCATTTGTAGCGCTGCAAATGCGTAGCAATCAACAACACCATCAGCGCCCGGTTTACGACTTTTGATGTTGTTGCTGCTGCTGCTGGCAGGCCCATTCCAATTCCATCCCTGTCATGGTGATGGCTCAATGTGGCCAACCCTTAAGGCTGTTGGACAGACTTTGGGCACATTTTTATCAGACAGCATCAAGACAAATGCGTTACTTGTTTCTCGTTTAGCTTATTACGAGCTGCCTTCCTGTGGCCGCCTTTGTTTCTCTGCCGTTCCACCCCCATTGGGCCCGGTTTTTGTTTTGACATGAAACCGCTATGAACACATCAGCGTTACAAACGCGTCTACAAGGCAAACAATCTAATGACATTGCCGGTCTCTTGTTTGTATGTGAAATTTATATTTATTGCCTTCATTATGCAGCAGGAGCAGCACCAGGACGAAGCAATTTTGCTCGGCAGGTGTTGGCCCTGAACTAGCCAGAGATTTAATGAAAAACCACACAAACTTGATTAGCGCACACAATCTAATAACCATTATAATTGAAAAGCAGAAATTTTAAATCAATTAGTTGTCAATTGCCAAGACATCCATAATTGTTGATATTGTGTCGATTGCACTTGTCCAAATTACTGTGTAAGGTGTCATGCTATTGGCGCCTCTTGATAAAACAAACAAAAAATCCCATCAATTAAAATACTACGCCACATTGATTTCGTTCGATGGCAGCTTATCAGAAATGTTGATAAACTATTTTTAAAAAAATATTGCGTATAAACAACAGGCAAAGCGAGTTTGGCATTCAACGAGCACGAAGCACAAAACAAAGACACAAGTACACAACATACGTTATTTAAAGTCAAAATTAAAAGGAATTTCCTTAAAAAAATCAAAAGAATAAATATAAGTTATTAAACAAAGAACTGAAAATCTGTCTTCGAATATTTTACAAATCGTTAATTCAAACAAAAAATTATCATTTGGAGTATTCACTTTGTTGAGCACTTGAGTACTTGAGCAGTTTTGCCTGACTAGTATTGTGAGCAGCCCTCTGTGCACAACTACGTTTGAGATATGATTCGGCAGTAATCCATGGTTCATTCAAAGTTGGCGCTTTTCCATACAATTTATATGAATAAACATTACACATTTGATTTTAGCTTGTACATATAACACTTATAGCACTAAGGTACAACTGCCCGGATTTTTCGTAGTCAGGGTCTGGGTCGAGCAAGCTGTGCACAGTTTGTTCAGAGTAAATTGTTGTTAGAAATGTTTGCACTTTTCCCCAAGTGCTCAAGTGCTCAACAAAGTGAACACCCTAATTCTGTTGTAAAATTTGAAATAAATTTTACATTTAGATTTTACGATAGAAACAGGTTTTAACAGTTGTTTTGACATACTATAGCTAAATCGGTTGATGAAATCAAAAGAACCCTCATAATAAGTAATTAGACAAGACTCTTCTTTTACCTAGTGTTCGCAATTGTTTTGATACACTAATGTCTCTGGCCACTCATCGATCGAAGTGCGCATGCATGAAGTATTGAGAAATTGCCCACTTGTCGGAAAGGAGCTCGATTTAAAGTCTCAATCAAATGGTGTCGAGCTTTTTATGTGTTTTCTTTCTTGAGCATTAAATAGAAACACGAGTCTAAGCTCGACAATAAAAGTGATTGGAAAGGTTCTTATTTTGTGTACCTAAATAAGGTAACAAAAAGTACAAAGAAAATACGATCAGGTAAGGTAGAGTACATTCCGAATTTTTATCCGATTCCTCGATACTTCAGCATATCTGTCAGCTAAGTGTACGGAATAAAGATTTAAATATTCTCGGGAATTAGTTAAACAGATTATTGAATCGAGTTTCTAAATATATATACTTTTCAACTTTAGGCTGAAATTACTAAATTACTTGGTCCATTTGTGTAAACAGATTCATTGGTGATAATGAGAAACTCACTTTCCAAAATGCTTAGACTCCTTATCAATATTGGAGTAGATTTATGAGGCCGAGAACCCTTTAAGAACCCTTTAACCGAACTGAAGTTCTGCTCATCACGGTTGCGGCCGTTCCTGCACATAGTCTATTTATTAGATGCGTTATAGTCGATTTCATAATTTTCAAACTTTGAGGATCTAAAAACAATGCGGACTACTAACTACTGTTGTCAAAAATACCAGGGATTTGTTTATAAATAAAATAATCTTTATATATACTTGTAAATTCATTTCATTCCCCTAAAATTGGTTTCTCGCGAATTGTGCCAATGTTTTTTTTTATGATACAAAGAGAAAAATGGATTCAAATTGGATAAAAGCAGTAGTTTGTGCGGGTTAGTAAGTAAAACAAGCGGTGACAAGACCATATTGGTGTCGCACCACAAAAACAAGCAAGCTTAGAAATGCTAAATATGTTCCTTGCTTTGTGGTAGATGTAAGTATGTATGTACTCTAGAGCGGTCCCCATGTATATGAAATTTTTAAGGTCATGCTCTCACCCCCCTATCTGATACTTTTTCATGTATAATTAGCGTAAGTAAAAACAAAACATAAAAACGTTGAGTTTTAACGGGCGCGAATTGCGTCTAAAGTTTTTGTAAATAACTCGTACGCAGTGTTGCCTATTATCATATACTTTTTATACTCTGTACCAAAGGTACACAGAGTATATTATTGCAAAAGTATGTAACAGGGAGAAGGAATCATTTCCGACCCTATAAAGTATATATATTCTTGATCAGCATCAACAGCCGAGTCGATATAGCCATGTCCGTCTGTCCGTCCGGTCGTATGAACAAACAGATCTCGGAGATGGTAAGAGATAGAGGTTTGACATGTATTGGACAAATGCTTCTTATAGCTGCAGGCAGATCAAGTTTATTTTCAATTTTTGCCACGCCCCCTCCCGCCCCCGCAATTTGGAAAAACGTTATATCTCCTACAGTTTGGAAGATAGACGATTCGTACCTTTTAGAGATAGTTAGTATTTAGCAAAATGTATAATTTTGCTGAAGAAATGATAAAGATCGGATGAGCGGTTCTCAAGTTATGACCAAAAATAAATTCCCGCCTCCCCCACCCCCTCCCATGCGCTCACAACCAACACCGCATTTTTATTCAACAACGTGTGAGTGAAAGAGAGAGGGAGAGAGAGAGAAACTTAGAGATGAGCGCAGCAGAAACGTTGCATTCAGCTCCTGCTCTTGGTACAGAGTATTTCATAGTCGGGCTTGACCGACTTTCTCACTTGTTTCATTTATAAATAGTCGGAGATGATTTTATTTATAAACTTTTCAAATTTGAAAAATATTTTATTTCAACAAATGTAGATTCCTTTTTGAATTTCAAACAATGACAGCAATTGAAATGAACTAATAACTTCGTTTGTAAAAATTTGTATGATTAATATTTTTAACGAGAGTCGGCTATAACCGACCGATCGAAAAAATCCTACGTGGATCGATAGCCATAGGTATTTCCAATTTACTCTTAAAATTTCAGATCGATCGGTTAAGATTTGCTTGAGTTATGTGTCCGGCCACGGAAAAATAAGGTCTACGGAGAAATGATACACGACCGCCATTTTGTTTTTGATACAAAAAACCCGAAAACCATTTCGAGTAAATGTATCAAACAATAATACCTCATTTGCAAATTTTCGTTTTGCCCTTCCATTTGGCCAAAAAAAAATCCATTTTTTTTTTGTGCTACTTTGATGTATCCCCTTAATATAGATTAAATCTTTTTTAGTGTGGGGCAAAGTATTACTTTTTTGTTGGGAAAAAAAGGAAACAAATAAAAATATCAATTATATCAAAAATATAACGATATTTTCAAAGCGGTATATCATTATCATTTGATACTTTACATATCCGAAATTATCGTCGATTCGAAATGGTCACTCAAAATGGTTTGACATGGCCCTTGGAACCCCGCTCCAACCTGTGAGCCACGCTAGTCGTACTTTTGGAAATGTATAGGCCTAAAAATGTAGTCTAATAGAAAAGCGTGGATAAAAAGCATCTCTTCATTAGATATGGACTCGCTTCTTCAAAATTAGTTCACCGACCAAAAAAACATTCGATTCCTGCTCCATATTTGTGTGTTGTTCGATTAAATTCATATTTGACAACTATTAAAAGATGCGGAGAATTCTTTGACGAAATTTTTATTAGGTGAACGTGTCGTATACGCAATATTTGCCCAAACTATTAAGGCTTTTCGCAGAGTTTAAAACTCAATCTAAATTTATTGATTTTGTAATATATTCTGTACGCCCTAAAAGCAATCATTTATGATGGACAGTTATGTTTTTACATGGTACCTTATCGGCGTCCACCCTAGTATCCACAATACAGTTAGAAACGAGAGCGTAAATAAAAGTTGGTCCTAACCGACTTCGATATGCCCTATACTGGCTCTTAAAAAATGATATTATTGGTTTTTTTAAGATACTCTCTAAAAATACAACATTTACATTTAAAATGTTGCTTTAATATTTCATCAAAAGGATATAAAAAGTATTAAAACATATACATTTTCTTTTAATTTTTAGAGATTAAATCCGAAATTCATCCCTTTTATTTCCTTTATATTTAAAATTTTCGATTTTGAGGGCGAGCGCGCATCCACTAAATGAAGTCCGATCGCTGCCAAATTTTTTACTATATCTATTGGGACTAAAACGAAACTTTTTCCGCCCGGTATTTTGAAATGTAAGGGCCAGTCTAATATACCTGTTATTAATGGAAATAAATGTTAAATGGCCTCCCTTTATTCCTGAGAGGGGAAATCAAAAAAAGTCTGCAAAATTTATTAAACCAACTATTAACTGTCAGCTGTCAACTATTTATTACATGATCTCTATGATAATTTAAAGGATTATAGGTATTGGGAAACAGAAATTGATCAGAAATAGAAATTGATCAGAAATAGATATTGATCTTCAGCAAAATTGAGAGGCAGCGTTCGCCTGCGAGTGTCACTCGATCTCTTTGTCTCTAGATAATACTCAAAGATCCATGACTTGTCACCTGTGATTACGGTATTCAACAAATTGGGGCTCACTCACACATGTTCAAATTTTCTGGTCGTCAGTAAGAACTTGGGACCATCTTTGCGCACGCCTTGCGCATGTTCAAATGCTCCGTCACAATGTCATGAACCACAGATTTTCGTAAATTTAACATCTGAGCAATTAAACGAATACTTAGTCGACGGTACTACTCACATTGTCGGTGTGAGTCTTTCCAGCCCTCCAAAAAAGCCTGGTGCCACCATTACTCACCACTTCTTGCATCCTAGTTTGGAGTGCTGTTAAGCGATAGTCCGCATTGACAATCATTTGTCCACTGAGGAAATCACAGACACGCACACATTGCAATAGAGAATGATCGACTGTACAACTGTTTCAAGAAACGCGGAGTTCCATCATCGGCAGTCTTTGCCTATATTATCGATTATTTCCAGTGTGATGGAGTTTTTTCTCATTTATTTAAATTCTTGTTTTTTGGAAAGTTACAATATGAGATTTCTCAGAAAATTGGTTTTTCCTGATTATTCTTGATAATTTGCTTTCCATCGGAGGTCAATTGTATGAGCATACTTATACCAGAAATTAAAACCATTTTCTCAAATGACATAAAAATGTATTTCGGCACAATAATTAATTTGAACAGAAATACCAAATTCAGGAGACTTTCAATCTTTTGAAAACAGGTCTGAAATTTTTTTAAAACATTTTTCAACATTCTGTATTCATATCCGTTCATTCACCATTAGGTGCCTTTGCCATTTACTCTGGTGTATTACATAAGAAGCGCTGACGAGGTTGCCGTCTAGGCGTTGAGCAATCAAATGTGACTGTTCCATTCCATTTTGGGCCTTTGCTTGCTAAGCAAAAGGTGAAACTGAGCGCTTTTCTTTTTGGCCCATAAATAAAATGTGTCTACCCTGAGAAATGTTGCAAATGTTCGTACATACACACAGAGGCAAGTGTGGGAGTGTGTGTTGACCAAAGGACAACGCTGGTGATGAGACCGTTCTCATGACGAGGCCAACACACTTGCAAATCCTGTGTAGTGTTTGCGGACGTCAAGTTGTTTAATTTTAATTATATGCATTTTTCGAGAAGTCCCCGGTTATGTAAGCACTCGAAATAAGGGTGCGAGACTCACCTGTATCGCTCGGTGTGATATTACTTAGGCGATGTGTTAGAAACCCGCGCAAATTGGAGACAACACGCTGCGGCGAGTTGGGCCCGCTGCCAATGGAGAAGCTACGCAATTTGGAGAACAGTGCAGCCGACTCCGCGCCACTGCCCGCGGCGCTGCTGTTGCCCTCGTTGGACGCCACGTTCGTGATGTGCACAGAAGATTTTGGGGAGGCCGGAGCAAAATTAAAAGCGCGCGCGCTTCCCTTTTAACTTTTGAAAATTTTCCGTTCTAGGCCTCTGTGGGTTATGTAAAACACTCGCCTAACTCACACCGAACACCTGACACTCTACACCGCGACCAGGACGACAACGACGACGACCACGGCTCCTCGCTGCTCACACTCTGCACAGATATTGAAAAGTTCTCACCAGAACACGGAACGGAAAGTCTTTTTGCAGTTAATTTTTCAACTTGTGGGTGAGGCCAGACAACGACAACGAACAGCCAAGCGTGCGTTGTGTCGTCCGGGCAGGAGCAAAGGTAACTTCTGTCTGTCACTGCCAGCGCCACTCGGCTGGTACACCGTTATTTTCGGTATTCAGCCTGGAATGTGAGTTGCCCGCCGTCCGCCGCACGACCGTGTGCTTTCCCATGGCGCAGGATACAACGCATGCGCTCGGCCAAGACAGTCGACCAATTGGCTGGCTCTATCCTCCGCTTGGCGTTTTTCCCATGCACATTACTCTCGCCTTGTTGAGCACATTTAAATACGTTTCGAATCGCGCAAAGAAAATCAATTTCTTTTAGCTACCTGTCTGACCAAGAATTTGTTTTGCTGTGTTTTGGTAGCATACTTTTTGGGGCTTATGTAAGGGAAGACTGCATTGTGTTTGGTTACTATGTAATTGTGGTTTACAATGCCCAAAATGCACTTGTTTACTCAAACAACTCAATTGTGACACTCAGATTATTATCGACCCTTGACGCCATTTAATGATCATTTATCATTTGCCGCTCACTTTTTGTCATTCATCAAGGATTCACTTCTGCTCTTGTGTTCAAATGGCGGGGATTAAACTGTCTTACCACACAAAGTCAGAGCTTGAGTGGCACTAAAAAGGTGGGCAAAAAGTGTGGCGAATAATATAATTTATCAGCCGCTGCTTTTGTATGCAAAGCTTATTGAAACTTTTAATTTATGTGAAAAGAAAATAGTTTGTTTGAGTGATTAGGACAAACTGAAAAGAAAATTGCAAAATATGATGGGCCATTAGGCCTGCCACTAGCTGTGAAATACACATTTTTCCAGTACTTGAATGTCAGGTCAAGGTTAAAGCAAGTTAAATTGCTTGTTGTCTAATTGATGGGTTATTTGTGTAAAGCCAGCAAAACGTTTCTTCGCCCATTCAGAATTATTTAACTCTCGTAATTTGCTTCAAATACTTGGGCAACTTGAGAGCTTGAGAACAACTAAGCCCGCAAGAAAAAGCTATTACGTGTAAGGAAGAAAAAAGTTAAGAGAAAACCTCTTGAGATTTCAATAGTCGAGTTATGAAAGCAGGTATAAAATCTTGCTTGTCACTAAATAGTCGGTTGTCGGAATTCTCTAAAGAGAACCTGTCCTGTAAATTTTCGAATTACTTGGAGTTATTTGCTAATACATCATCGGTAGTGAAAGCCTTTAAAAAAATATGACAAGTGTAAGCTTGTCCCATATAATTGTTCTTTTCCGTTTTTAGTCAAGTAATGCAATTTCAATTTTATTAAAAAGATTATTTAATATTATTTATAATACACTTGAAAAGTGTATTATAATTTTGCCCAGAAGTTTGCAACGCATAGAAGGGAATCATCCCTGACCACATAAAGTATATATATTCTATATTCAGCATGACGAGCTGAGTCGATATTCAGTTCTTTACAAACTGCCATTACAATTAATGCATAACAATTTAAAAACATTTTTTATTCATCTCTTTCAAAATGTATTTTATTAACACTAATAAATTGAGTACGTGAAGAGTGAACACCTCACTATGGGGAAACATTGCACTCAGCGGTGTCACAGAAATCTCTTCCAACCAAATTCCAACCCAAAACCAATTCTCGGTGTCACAGGAATCTCTTTCGGTTGGTTTTAAATCTCTCGCGTTTTGTTGGGAGATTTGGCGAAATTCACCACTAAAACAATGTTGATATGTAAAATTGGTATTGGAAATGTAAACAACGTTATTTTTCTACATAAGTTGCATCAAATGAATTAAATATTTCAATTGTTTTAATATTAAAATTTGCGTTTCAATAATTGTTCGCAAAACCAACCGAACGGTAACAAGCGGGCGCTCTCTACACATCATTTAATGATTGGCGCAAAAATATTTTTAAATTTTGCATTTTATTTTTGAGGAATATGACTTAAATTTGAATTGTAATTTAAAAATGCATCGTAAAACATGTAACACAATCAAAAAAATTCCATTTAAACATTAAATTAACTCAAAACTAGAAGAAGGGAAATTTTTTTTGCAAGAAATGACAACCCTGTTTATAGATTTGAGAGAAAAATACCACACAAATCTTCCAACTCGACTTTCAAATAAGAAAATGAAATCTCTTGAAGTTCTGGGACACCGACGGATTTTTCGAGCGATTTGCAAACCAACCAAGGCCAAAATCTCTAGAGATTTCTGTGACACCCCCGACTATGTTGAATTTGACCCGTTTCCGTGGCTAAGAGGTTTTTTACTGCAGGTTTCTTGTATAATGATGGTTATGACTAGACATCGGATTTTAGGTTAAAACATATTTTTAATGGTTTTTCCAAAAAAAATTCTGGTTGCATACAAATTCGTTTCATGAAAAGTTGATTATTTTAAATCGTTATTCGTTTTGCATATTTGACATATTTACATATCTTCGACCTAAAAGCATATTTGGGAATATGATTAACCTATTTCGATCTATTTTGGAATATGTCATATGCTTTTACATATTTAGAGAGTAAATATATGCCCCCAAGTAGGCATATATAAGGCATATATGCCTTATATTCAGGGTTCAAAACGTAACTTACTGGGGCAGCAAATACCGTATAGAGGCAAAATACTAAAAGAAGTACCCGATTTCTTGTGTTCACCATGCGGGCGAGCAATATCCGTTTTCCATTAGGGACAGTAAAATAAGTTTAGGTGCGGACCTTGAGTAGATTTGATACACTCTCAAAGGCACGATAGAGTTTACAGAATGGAAAAAACGGTGGAAAAATCTGAATCTTATTTCAAACCATCTTACCGTGATTTGCGAATCATTAAATTACAATCAATGAGGATTATTGGCAGTATTGCACCAACTTAAATGACAATTAAGATGAAAATCATTTCTGATCTATTGCCTTAGCGCGCTTTTTAGCTAAGAGTCCTCCATGGTGGTCAACTCAATATTAACTTACTATGACTGAGATACAACTAATTTGCGAATTTGCGAAAAAATACCAAAAAGGAATTAAATCAGTTAAGATGCAATGATGTCACCTAGTCCACTTTTTTCTCTTTCAACTAAGTTCAGAAGCCAGGCAAATGCAATGCAAAATGTATTTTATGATAAGGCTCGCGACCCTGGCTCAAAACTCGTACGTCAACTGAACACATTCACAAAACTGAATTTTGGCGGCTTGTACGTCATACGACGCATACCGTACGAGAAAACGAAATTACAGTACAAATTACAGGTATTTACTGTAATTGTGCTTTGATTAGTACGCTACGAACCATCCACAGGGCTTGCCTTTACATGGTACATTCTTGTCTTCGGTATTTTTCATCATTTCAATCATAAATACGGAATTTGAAGTGGTATTTGAGTGGAGCATATTTTGACCTGTTTTTACCTATTTTGACATATTTTGATCTATTTTGACCTATTTTTGACCTATTTTGACCTATTTTAGCCTATGCTTTTTACCTAAAAAAAAACTTATTTTGGATATGATTATCTTAAAAAATCACAAATATTTTTATTAGTCCAATGCCAAAATTTCGAATTTTTTAGGCCAACAACAAAAAAACCTAAAATCCGATGTCTAGTTATGACTATAGGAAGATATTTTAGAAAAGTGGGCGTGTCAACGCCCCCCTCCGCCCACATAAATCGAAAAAAAAACGAAAATACAAAGCAATTATAAAGTTAGAGACCCCAAATTTGGAACACAGGATGAATGTCCTATGACAAATGGGGCCTGCAAATTTGGGCCCAGATCGCATAATAAATATAGAAGTTATTCAACAAGAAAAAATTTGGATATATATCAGATTTCCTGCATTTTGCATCCTCTCGAATTGCGCAATATTATTCAGTTGTGAAACCTTGATCCAGAATCAAAGCCAACGCCTCTTCAGCGGAAGATCGCAAAGGCTGTACCACGGGCTTGTTTGTCATTTTACGAATAGTGACGGCTTTTCCAGGGTTAAATGCAAGTAATCTTAATAGGACAGCAAGATCAACTAGCCCGCGCCTACGAGCAGCTTTGCTTGCCGCTTGAGTCAGTAATCTTGCGTTATGTTTTTGTCCCGCGGAGATATCGGCTGCTTGCCATCTTTGAGCTCTTCCACCTTTTATATTGAATGTCATTTTTGGACGTCCAACTGGTTTTTATATATCCTCTCCTTTGGCTTCTTCTCTAGTTAAATTAAGGCTCATATGTATAACCTTCCATCCAATTTGAATGTCTTTTTGAACCTTTCCACCTTCCTACAGCATTTTTGCCAATTTTGCCATAAAATTGCAGAAAAATTTCGGACTTTATCTTTTAAATAATGATGATTTTCTTCCAAAACGCTGCCATCAATTTTGTCACTAATAAAAGTGTATATAGCAGTATAAAGCCCCTTGGTTTACGCCACACTTCTAGCAGATCTGCATTGATGATTAAGATGTTGCTTCCTAATAAATCAAATAACGCAAAAAGTCGCAAAAAGCGCAAAATGTGCTTATTAGTTCTAAATTCAGAATTGACAACTCTACAACATGTATATAGACACGCACTGAAATAATTTGAAATTTGTTTTTAAACTCTTTGGAAAGTTCAACTTTCTTACCAAAAGTGACAAGGGGACACCACTTGCTAAATATTACAAATTGTTAGAAAAATATGAACGAAACACGCAACATATAAGTATCAACTTATAGTACTAGCATGAACAATTAATATTCATTTTGAATTAGATTATTTAATGATTTTTTGTCAGAGATATGCCAATTTGAAATTGCACCGCAAAGTTAACCTTTAAGACAGCACGTGTTGTTCGCTTGCAACAGCTGACTTTTACAGCTGTTATTTTAACACTAAACTGTTAAGTTAACATTTTAGGTATGTTACATAGCATTTTGATCATTTCTTAACATGGTAACATTGAAAAAACGGAAATTTGAATACTCGCGAAAAATGAGTTTTGGCCACGGAAACGGGTAAAATTCAACATAGTGCATTGGCCTCTCACTGCATGCCTCTTGTCCACGAATGTTGTATAATTAGATATCACTGTACTGGTGTGCCTTTACATACAGAGCGTTACTCCTTCACAGACTCTGAAGAAAAAACGCGATTATACGCCTCTTCTGCAGCTATCTAGAGTGCGAACTGAAGAAAATATCGCAGCTGTATCGGCCAGTGTTGATGATGACCATCAATTATCGATTCGTCGCTGTTCGCAGCAATTGGGCCTCTGTTACTCAACACCGTGGAAAATTTTGCGGAAGGATTTAGGTGTGAAGCCTTTCAAAATACAGCTGGAATTGAAGCCGAACGATTATACGGGCTCTTGGAAAGTTGGCCGAAGATCCACTTTTTTTACCGAAAAATTGTGTTCAGCGACGAAGCTCATTTTTGGCTCAATGGGTACGTAAATAGGCAGAATTGTCGATTTTGGAGTGAATATCAGCCAGATGCATTGCAAGAGCTACCAATGCGTCCAGAAAAAGTCACAGTTTGTTGCGGTTTATGGGCTGGTGGCATCATTGGACCGTACTTCTTTAAAGATGATACGAATCGTAGCGTTACTGTGAATGGTAAGCGCTACCGTGAGATGATGTCCAACTTTTTTTTTGCCCAATATACAAGAGCTTGACTTGCATTACATGTGGTTTCAACAAGACGCGCAACAATGGACTTATTGAGAGGCGAGTTCGGTGAACATTTTATTTCACTTTCGGGACCGGTCAATTGGCTGCCTTGATCGTGCGACTTAACGCTCTTAGACTATTTTTAGTGGGGCTATGTTAAAGCTCATGTCTATACAGACAAGCCCGCTTCAATTGACGCATTGGAAGACAACATTGAAGAATTTATTCCTGAGATACCGGCCGAAATGTCGGAAAGAGCAAGGCAAAATTGGACTATGCGGATGGACCATTTGAGGCGCAGTCACGATCAACATTTACATGAAATAATCTTCAAACATTAAATTATATGGACCGTACTATCGATTCAAATAAAGATTTCATGCATTTTTCTGAATTTTATGTATTTTTTTTTTTTAACTTTCCTAAAAATCACCAAACCACCACAATTCATACATATTGAATTGATTGCACATTAATTAAAATTCAATCATCAAATACATCAAATTAATATTCTAAGTTTCAATGTAATACTTTCTAGGTTCACATTGATACAAATAAAATGTGTGTGTTTCAAATTGATATTAATGAAAATTTTTTTGGGTGTACAAGTAACATCTTAGATGCCTCGGCTTTTGTCCTTCCAATCGTTTTCCGCCTTTTTAGCTTTAGTTTGTGTTCGCAGGATAAATTAACGCACAACAACTTCAGCTAAAAATATTAGTTATTTTTACAAATTGTTAAAAATTTAGTTTTTCTGATAATTACACAACATATTGTGCTGGTACTTAAGTCAATTACACACTGTAACAAAAAAAAATCAAAACAAAACTTCTGGAACGGGACATAGCGTATGTTTTAGGTATAGTTTAATAGAATTTTGTGGCGTACTAGAATTTTTTGAAACACATCGAAATTTTGAATAACGGTAAAAAAAAACTTTTTTTGCACATACTTTTATGCCCATAGCTTCGTCAAATATCCACTGATTTTCATTTTTTACCCGTTTTGGAAAGAAGAAACTTAGGTCTTTAAACGTGCCATACATGACTTAACAGGTTTAATTTCCTTTATTAGAGTATTTGCTAGGTAAACCAATTTTTTTTTGTTTTTTTTTAAATTTTTTTTGACTTTGGTAATGTTTTTCAACACTATTTTGGTAGAAACCTCTTATACTTGTTGTATTATTTAAAAAGAACACATTTTCACGAGTAAAACGTGAGTCTATTTTCTAAAATCAGTCAATAATTATCAATGTTATGGTATATTTTCGGATTACGAAATTTGTGCCATATGTTGATGAATCGCGCCTTATAGCACTATCGACCATAATATTGTTGAGCACTTTATAGAAAATTCTTGGGACTGAGGGAAATTGATTTTGGTTGTGGAATAAAACAGCTTTAAGCCTAAACAACTTAAGATTATAAGTTTAATAATAATTAGTAAATACTAAATACTAATAAATGGGCACAGAAAATGGCAAAGTCAATGACGAATTGTCTTTCACTTTGTTTAGTAAAGTGAAACAACACTTGCAAATATATTCAATCTCTTATGATTATTTGTTTAAGTTGTTCTGCCTTTGCTTTCAATAACGGTAATACCGTTACGGTATCATACGAAAAGCTCAATTCTCTCATTCCACTCGTGTTCGGCCAAATTGAACTTACGCGGAGGTTAACACACATCATGAATCTAAAATATCGGCAAATGGCTTTTTAATTGAAAAAATGAATAACTCCATCAAAAACTACTATATTTTAAAAAACTAAATTGCAAAATACGCGAAATTAAATGTTTTTTGAAACTGCATACCAAAAGTAAACAGTTTTATACAAGTTTGACCCTTTAATTTTCGTCCAAAGTAGGGCAAAGTCGCAAAAAACTAAAAAAAACATTATGTTTTTACATGTAGCCTCCTTAATTTGTATCCGAGATTGCAATGTAATACACCGTTGGAAAGGTGCTACTTTTTTCCTTCCGACGAAGTATTACATGCTATTGTACGGTGCATAGTTTATGACATATGATTTTTTAACTCCATCAACCTCGCAAATACGGGTTTCTAACCGTTATTCCAAATTTTGAAGTGCCCGAAAAATTTGTGGTATGCCACAATGTTACATTTAACTATATCTACAACCTACACTATGTCGCATCCCAGAAGTTTTTTGACTGTCACACCGTGTTATTGATGTGTCGAAAGTTGCTTTACATATAAAAGACAAAAATGAGAGTGTTTGGTTTGGATTGTCTTGTGAGTCAGAACTCTCGCCTTACGCTCCTGCTTTCGTCACTAACTTGATATACCGTCCAGCTAAAACTATTTCCCAAACTTCTTCCAGGTTGTTAAATTTCTGGCAATGCTCACGCTTACGATCGATAAGAGTCACATGAGCAGCAGTTCAAAGCATAAAAGAAGCCGGCTCTGCTGCTTAAAGGTAAATCAAGGTGTGTCGCCCCCCGTGGGTGTGCCCTGTCGCGTGCTGTGCCTCTGAGTGTGTGAGTGTGGGCTCTTCTAGAATAAAAAGCACACAGGCCAAATTATATAGCACGAGGCTAACGTACTTTGGGCAGCCCAAAGTGGTTGAAAATAAAACAAGGTTACGCGCCCGCGGCTTGTGACCAAGGAACGCTGCGTTCTAGCTAAAAAACATACCGCAAAAGCAGGCCCAGAAAAATGTCTGCAAGGCACGCAAGCCAAAGAAATAGAAATAGAAATGCACGCTCGTTAGGTGAACACCAAAGACCAAACAAAACGGCACTCAACACTGCTAAATATAGAAACGGAAATAGGAGAGTATCAGGAATATCAACGTCTGATTTGCACAGCGCTTAAGCTTAATTCAATTTTAATTTACAGCTAATTGTTTGACCCTGGAGACGTGGCATCATTTGTCATTTCTATCAAAATGCCGCGGGAGGAAAGTAATTAATGTTTTACAGCAGAGCAAGCAATTGAAATTTGACACTAGAGGTGAAGCCCTCAGTCAAGGATGGCAATGAAACTCCGCCGCTGAAGTATGGTCTGTAAGTTAAAGTATTCTATGGCATTATTACGATGTGATGTAATTTTATTATCCCTTTTCCTTTTTCATCCTTCGACTTCATGACGTTATTTATAAAATTTATTCTTTTTTCTTAATTATTGCGCTAACATGTATTTTCTTTAAGCATAATAGCGGTCAATGTATTTCCGTCAATCTGATTTCTAAGTAAGAGGAGACATAATAAACTGCATACCGAAAAATAAACATTCTACGCTTGTTTGGAAAGCTGAAAGTTGTATGACTGAACTTTTGGAATAAAGTGATTTTGTTTCAATATTTTTACAAAGTATAAAATTTTGAGTGTTTAGTTGTCAAATTTAGATATTTATCAAACGACTAAGGCTGAGTTTCTAATTTTTGGATTGTCAAACTGACCTGAGTTAAGTTACCTTGCAACAAACTAAAGTTTTTTTGATCATTTTATTTTGTTTATGCTCAAAGTAATATGCGATTGAAATTTTTAACATCCTCGCAATGTACAATAAATGGAATTTAAAAAGATAGAATAAAGAATAAAAAACGAGAAAGAACAGGGAGGAGGTCTAATTACCCCAGATAATTTTTGTTTAATACAACATTATCCTCTAGGTCTTTTCGAATTTTTACGCTCGAAATTTTGTCGGAGCCCAACTAATTACATAGCTCAGGAAATCCGCTCTTGAAAATTGCTAGCGAGTACTGAGACACCAACAATTCGCTTCGACAATAAACATGGACCTGCAGACTCGTTTTCTCGAGAACAGCTAATAAATTGTCGAAGGGGTCAGGATATAATGAAAATTATTTTATAATTGTCAAACAAAAAACCGCTAACTTTTCTGCTGTTGCCTGGGCGCATTACATTGTCGGAGCGGCTCTGGAAATTATCAAACCATTTCAGCTCCGACAAAATTTCTAGCGTCTGAGTACCTAGCTTAATTCATCACAGTAATTTGTTGAGACAAACCAAAAGAGCTGATATTTGGAAAGGGCACAGCTACAGTGCGACATTGGGAAAGCCAAAACACTTAAGCCCAAGAATCAAATTCGTCCAGAGTTGAACTAAATTTTTTAAAAGTTTGCATTGAGACAGTAGAATAGTAATACATGAGATAGTTTTTCATAGAACAGAAGAAGTCTCTATACAAACGATAGCTTTGTTTATTATACCCGTTACTCGTAGAGTAAAAAGGGTATACTAAAGTCGTGCAAATTTATGTAACAGGCAGAAGGAATCATTTCCGACCATATAAAGTATATATATTCTTGATCAGCATCAACAGCCGAGTCGATATAGACATGTCCGTCCGTCCGTTGGTTTGTATGAACACCTAGATCTCAGAGATGGTAAGAGATAGAGGTTTGACATGTATGGGACAAATGCTTCTTTTATCTGCACGCAGATCAAGTTTGTTTCAAATTTTGGCCACGCCCCCTCCCGCCCCGCAATTTGGAAAAAACGTTATATCTCCTACAGTTTTGAAGATAGATGGTTCGTAGTTAGTAATTAGCAAAATAAATCGATTTGCCGAAGAAATGATAAAGATCGGATGAACGGTTCTCAAGTTATGAGAAAATAAAAAAAATGTTGCATACTTTTCGTATGGTCACCCTAAGGAACGCAGGAACACTGTTAAACATATTTTTTCATGGGTAACGGGTATATCGAAGTCGGTTAGAGCTAACTTAAACTTACGCTCTCGTTTTTTTTGTAAGGTTATGAACTTAAATTAAACAGACCAAATTTTTGTTCAATTTGTCTTGAATTTTATAGCCTGAACCAGGGACCGAAAACATTATAAATTTAATTTTAAAAATCATGTCATAATGATTTTATAATGATTTATTCGAATTTCTTTACCGTTAATGATAATTTTGATTAATTTTATAATAAATCATAAGTTATTATAGAAATAGTTGCTTACCCTTTGTTTCTTCTTGTTTTATATATTTTCAGTTTCTTAATATCGTTGCTCTATACCAGTGGTGCCCAAACACACACTATCAAGCTTTGAGATTGTATGTGTAGCAGAGCAACACAAAGTAAACGTCGTTACTCAGCAAAACCCAAAGCGCTTCGCTCGCAATGTAAATAGAGCACTAGGAAGCGCTTCGCTCCCAGAGTAAAAAGGTCTTGAAAAAGCGCTCCATATCATAAAAACTAAATAGAAGAATTCCAATTATGGTGAGGGCAGTGATGGAGGATGGGTTGGGGTAGGGGGGTATGAGAAGGGGATGGGTGAAGGGTGGGGAAAGGGGTGTGGAAGGCGAGGGGGAATGGTAGTGGTAAGGGTTTTGGGAAGGTAAAGGGAGGAAGAGAAGGAAGGAAGGGGGAGATGTTTAAGGGGGGTGGGAAGGGTTGACGTGAGGGCATAGTCTTCTATCTGAAAAACGTAAAACTTATAATTTTTTTATTATTTCCTTGCATAGGGTATTATAATTTTGCCCAGAAGTTTGCAACGCATAGAAATATTCATTTCCGACCCTATAAACTATATATATTCTTGATCAGGGCGACGAGCTGAGTCCATTGAGCTTTGTCCGTCCGTCTGTCTGTTTCTACGCAAACTTGTCTCTCAGTTTTAAAGCTATCGAGCACTACTAATATGTCGGAACCGACCGGATCGGATGACTATATCTTATTGCTGCCATAGGAACTATCGGTCGAAAAGTGGGTCTTTGTGAGAAAAACTTTTTTGTTTTTAATGTAAGCGCCTTCCGCTTCAGCCATTATTAGTTTTATACGCTTTTACACAGATTTGGAAGTTTTGGTTAAAATCGAATGGCTATATCTTATAGCTGCAATAGGAAAAATCGGTCGAAAAGTGGGTTTTATTTAGAAAAATTGTTTATTTTAATGCTAACGTTCGTAAACTATGATGTATTAAAACATTTGCAAGGGTATAAAAACTTTGTAAAGACGACCTTCTCCTTTTAAGGACATATTTGGGACATATTTTGGACATACTTGGGACATACTTGGGACATATTTGGGACATACTTGGGAAATACTTGGGACATACTTGGGCCACACTTGGGACATACTTGGGACATACTTGGGCCACACTTGGGACATACTTGGGACATACTTACATACTTGGGCCACACTTGGGACATACTTGGGCCACAGTTAGGACATACACATACTTGGGACATATTTTGGACATACTTCGGACATACTTGGGACAAACTTGGGACATACTTGGGCCACACTTGGGACATACTTGGGACATATTTGGGACATACTTCGGACATATTTGAGACATACTTGGGACAAACTTGGGACATACTTGGGCCACACTTGGGACATACTTACATACTTGGGCCACACTTGGGACATACTTGGGCCACAGTTGGGACATACACATACTTGGGACATATTTTGGACATACTTCGGACAAACTTGGGACATACTTGGGCCACACTTGGGACATACTTGGAACATATTTGGGACATACCTGGGACATACTTGGTTCATACTTAGGACATACTTGGGAGATACTTGGGACATACTTGGGACATACTTGGAACATTTTTGGGACATACTTGGGACATTCTTGGGACATACTTGGGACATACTTGGGACATACTTGGGACATACTTGGAACATACTTGTGACATACTTGGGAGGTACTTGGGACATACTTGGGACATACTTGGGAGATATATGGGACTTACTTCGGACATATTTGGGACAAACTTGGAGCATACTTGGGAGATATTTGGGGCTTACTTGGGACATATTTGGGACATACTTGGCACATTCTATGGGACATACTTGGGACATACTTGGGCCACACTTGGGACATACTTGGGACATATTTGGGACATACTTCGGACATATTTGAGACATACTTGGGAAAAACTTGGGACATACGAAGTTAGCTTGACCTTCTCCTTTTTAATTACCTTTACTGGGATTCGAACTCAGGACTTCGGGCTCTTAATCATAAATGCCGGCTTCGTAGCCCATACGTCTATTCAGGGCTCGCGTGACGGCAGCAGCAAGTCTCAGTTAAGAACACAGATATATGTTAATTATGTTCAACATTAAATTAAAAATTCTTTATAGTTAAAATAGTTGCTTGATATCAAGCAAGATCAGCTAAGTTTGTCCTCTGAGTGAGCGTTAAATACCGTTTAACTGAGGGATGTATTGACTATCTATTTAGAAAAAATTGTTTTCGCACTATTTCAAAATTTAAATTTTAATTAACTCAACCTAATTTGATCATATCTCCCACCGCGCAGAGCGTGCTATTCAAAGCAGAAACAAAAAGAACAAAATAAAAGAGAAACGACAGCGTAAGTTAAAGTCGGCTCTAACCGACTTCGATATACCCGTTACTCATGAGAAAACATGCTTAACAGTGTTCCTGCGTTCCCTAGGGTGACCATCCAAAAAGTAAGCAACATTTTTTAGGGTGGGAGGGGGTTAGGTGCTTGGTTCACTTTTTTGCTCATAACTTGAGAACCGTTCATCCTTTCTTTGGCAAATTGACGGACAGACGGACATGTCTATATCGACTCGGCTGTTGATGCTGATCCAGAATATATATACTTCATATGGTCGGAAATGATTCCTTCTGCCTGTTACATAAATTTGCACGACTTTAGTATACCCTTTTTACTCTACGAGTAACGGGAGTAAAAATGCACGCTGAAGTTTTGTAAAATTACTGCTTTCGTGGAGCAGTATTTACAAGGAGAGTTGAGCGCTCTAATGGAGCGCTTCTGGAGTGCTCGTAAATGAGCGCTTCGAAAAAATTTGCTGGGTATGTCAAATATAGGCCATTTGAGGGGGTTCAATGTTCTGTGTATAGAAGTAGCGACGTCCATCCTCTGTAGCAGCGGTGTCGATACACAGACACTATACGAGCGTACACTGCTCTCTTTTGCACTAACAAACATGTGCTAACTGAGAGCGCTCTCGCGTGTCTGAACGCACACATTCAAAGGCAAAATAAGCATGTGTGTTTCGCCGGTCGGTGATATAGGCTAAAAGCAAACACACATATATGTGTGTGCGCAAGCTGAAATTACTTACAAGGTGACGTATTCCCCACAGCTGCTATCTTTCGAGGGGCCTTACAATAACAAACGAAGTGTGCCTAGCATCTGCCTCTCAGAGCAACTGTCATCTATCTCAGAGAGCCGAGAGAAAATTTAGACCCCTCCCCACAACGGAATACGTCACCTTATAGTAAATTCACCTTGTGTGCGTGCTATTTATAGAGCACACGTATTCTCTCTCTATGCGTGTGTCGGCTGCGACGCTGGCAGAATTATGACCTTCTATCACACGAGATAGGGAAAATGAAATGTAGGCACCACTGCTCTATACTATACTGTAGTACATAAATAATTATAAATTAATTATTTTTTAAAAATTAATAAATCGAAAAAAATTATTAACACTGGGGGCTGTTCGTTTTTTTTGGAAACAGGAATACGCAGAATACGAAGAAATTGGCTTTAATTACTTAATCAGAGTCAACGGCAGTCGATATAGTCACCTAAGAAACTATAAGTGATGAAGCCAGTAAATAAAAATAGAGACAAGCTAACTTCGGCTTGACCGAAGTTTATATACCGTTGGAGCTTGACATATAAAAGATTTTTTTCAGACCCATCTTTTGCATAGGAGCTATACAATATAGTTGTCCGATTTAGACAAATCTTAATGAAATTATGTGAAATCATTAAAAACTTATAAATACGAGCGTTGGGAGCGATAACATTGAAAACAAAAAAGTTTTTCAACCGATCGTTCCTATGGCAGCTAAAGTCATCCGATCCGATATCAACTCAGCTCATGCTGATCAAGAATATATATACTTTATGTGGTCGGAGATGCTTCCTTCTATGCGTTACAAACATCCGGATAATTTCAATATACCCTCTCCAAGGGTATAAAATTGTAGGCACCAGAGAACTTGTCAAGAGCAATCGTTTACCCATGTTGCATAATCAAAAGAAAAGAAAAATTTCAAAGGGAGTCGAGTTTGTTTCACATTTCGAAAATTTCTCCTCGTACATCTGTAAACAGCGAAAAACTGTCACTCTCTATGTATAAACGCGTTGATCCCACAGACTATAAAAAGTGCGCCTGCCCATTTATTGAAACAAATTTTTAAAATAAATGGAATTCAAAGCTTTAGGAATCACATTTCTTGGGACAGGGTATTATGCTGTCGGGGCACTCGACCGCAACACTCTTACTTGTTGTATATACATATATGCAAGCTCGTGTATTGCTAAGTACAAATGCATGCTTTGACTCGTGGCTTTGGTCTAAGTTCGGATATCGGTATCATTAGACCCTAATATAATAAATTAGGAATGATTTAATACAATTGTACGAGAATAGTTTGCACTTAAATTTACCATGTTTTGTTACCTAGTGCTGTCAGATTCATAACTTTATGTCGTGAAAATGAAAAAGAATTCAAAATAGCGTTCATTTTGTACTTGACTGCGCAAAAAATGAAGCCGTAATCATAATAATTATTAATCTTAGTTCATGCCAAAAAACGCAACTTCAAAGACTTTTAAAATAATAATAATCCCCAAAATATAAAGGAAAATTCTTCGTACCTTGATGTTTATGTTCAATTGGGAATTTACAGCGCGAATTCAACCAACTGGCAGAACCTTTAAGAGTTGTGTACGCCTTTTGGCAATTAGATGTTGAGTTCGTGGTTCGTGGCATCTGCTCGCATGTAAGCGAGCCGCACATCACAGACATCACCACCATAAATACATTCACTCCCACTCCTTAAACACCCCACCACCAACGCCACCACCACCACCACCAGCCAGAAAAACAAAAACAACAACACTTACAAAATATCACGCAGTGCCTTGGAGCTGACTGTGGCTGTTTTCTGGCCAAGGTAAACCGCCTTCGCCTTCTCGCTATATGCCCACAATCTATCGATTTTTATACCATCGGCATGTATACCTTGGTACTTTGGTTGGTTTGTGTATTTTTGGCATATCTTCATATCTTTTGGTTTGCCTGAGTCCAGCACAACATCCACTGGCAGTCCGAAGCTGATGCATGTACCTGTCACGGTTGGTTAAAATTATATTTTTCCTAACATATTTATACCGCTGTCTGGCCTGATGGCAGTTGATCCTTTTACGTCTGCTAATATTGACAGGTAGATAGACAGCAGGTTGCCAACGTCAGGGATTTTGTGCGTTCTGGGTCTGGGTAGAGAGCTTTCCATTTGAAGCAATTTTGGACGTCAGGCGTAAAAAAGTGTTCAACTGCGTTGAGCTCCCGCTGGGATGCAGTTGATTTCGGATAAGAGTTGACGGCAGGAAAATCTTTGAAGAACTTATGCCATTTAAGTTTATAATGTGATTTTATATTTGCATAAATGAAAAGGTGGAGGAAGAAAAGCTTAATCTTTATTACAATTTCAACTGAACCCCAAGTAATTGCTATTAAGTTTTTCATCCTTTATATCTATCAAGAGTGGTTGATTTTATAAGAGCCATTAAATATGTGCACATTTGGTGCTGCTATTCCAAGGTATTTGGAAAGCGAAACCCTCAAGTCTTCAATTCCCGATCCGAAGATATGATGAAACTTGGGCAATATCTCCCAAGGATCGAGCTGAGTAGTTTGCGAAAATCTTGAGGAGAGACTTACGCCGTTTACAACCTCCTCAATATCCAGAATAAGAAGAGGGGAACCCCCCTGGACAGTTCAATCTGCAAGTTTCTTCGATCACTTTAACGAAGCTAACATCTTACATCTCTAACTCACACACTCACACTCACTTACCTCTTCACATTATACTCATCCTTACCGACAACACGCCGTCTGCAATTAACCGAGCTTTAACCTAATCTGTCCCTAATCAGGCCTTGGTAGCGCCGCGAAACAAAAATACAAACGCATTGCAACAGCAAAAATACAACAAAAATGAAATGTGCATAAAACATTAAACAAACATCAGGCAACACATATCCACATTTGCCCCGGGCGGCAAAATTTTTAGGGTCGGCAATTTGTGAGGGCTGTGAGTTTCAGGGGCGGCGAGTTTTGGGGCGGCAAATTTTAGGGGCAGCAAATTTCAGGGGCGGTAAATAATTACAAAATGTATATTGATTATTCTCTTAAATTAAGAAATAGTGGTATTTCTGAAAGTGATTTAGACTTTGCTGTCATTTCAATATGGAGAACGTTCAAGATTCTGCACTTCAAGATCTAGTAATATAAGAAATATTCGTTGAATGCATTTTTGAAAGATTAAGAATCAGTATAAAGGGATTAAAGAGCAGAGGTCTACCATAGACAGAGTCAAACATGCTGCTATATTGATTATGTTCTCAAGGGAGTATGCAGGAGGGTGCAGATTTGTAGTATGCCTTGAAAAGTTCTTATGAAACAAAAAGTTGTGTCAACTGAACAATAATTTAAAAAAATTGTTTTTACCAAAAAAATAACCACAATTTCCATATTAAAGTCCAAAAATTTCATTCCAATGAGCAAAATCAGAAAGTTGTTTTCAAATATACTTTGTAATCAATACAGAATGAGTTCTTTAACAGTTTGTTACATGGACTAAAAAAAAAACAATGTATAGTGTTAATTATAAAAGAATAATTACACTAGTTTACAGCCAAAAAGACCAATTTCTACTGAAAATTTTTTTTAGTGTAGTTTGGAATGGTGATCTCAAAAATCAATTTAAAAAATTTTTTCATGGCTCCGTTTTTGAAATTTAATTTTTTTTTATTTTTTGGTAGGGGCACTTACATTTTAAGCCATATCTCACTTTATAATTGTCAGATAGAGTCAAGCAAGATAAGAATCGAAAGGTTATTTCGCTGCCGGTAATCGAGTAGAACATTGTTTTTAAATCGGTTCATTAGTTTGACTACAATATCCAAAAAATATTTCGAAAAAATCGATTTTTGCTCGAAAATTCATTTTTTGGTCGCCTGGAAAAAAATATAAAAAAATCCAAAAAAAGTATTTTTATTTTTTCTACAAAAGAACCGCACTTCTACGAAGAAAAACAGATATTGATGATCAAAATCTGTGAACAAACACAGGAGCTGTAAGCAATTTAGTGCAAAAAACTGTGATATTTTCCTTAATATTTTAAAATAAATTTTCGTTTGCTTCGACTTTTGTTCCGTATTTAATTTTTATTTTTGTTCTGGCTTTTCGTTCACTTCATAATTTGACCAAAAAACGAAGAAAAGTACAATGTTAATTTTTGGAAACACACAATATACTCAAATTTGACTGTTAGTTCCTCTACTCAATTTGATCCATCTATGGTACGTGTTACACGATTTTCCTCACAAATACCTTATTTTCTTCGTAAAAGTGCGATTCTTAAGTAGAAAAATAAAAATAATTTTTTGTATTTTTTTATATTTTTTCTAGTCGTTTAAAAATGAAATTTCTTGGATTTTCGAGCAAAAAATCGATTTTTTTGAAATATTCTTGGTTGTTGAATTCAAACTACTGAACCGATTTAAAAACAATGCTCCACACCATTATTGGCAGCTCCATTACCTTTCGATTTATTTCTTACTTGACTCTATCTGACAATTATGAACTGAGATATGGCTTAAAATGTAAGAGTACCTACCAAAAAATTTAAAAAATTAATATTTCAAAAACGGAGCCATGAAAAAATTTTTTAAATCGATTTTTTAGATCACCATTCCAAACTATACTAAGAAAAATTTTCAGCTGAAATGGGTCATTTTATTTTTTTATTTTTGTAAACTAGTGTTATCAAACAAGAATAAATATTTTCACATTAATTCATCATAGTTCACGTCCATCTATTTCGCGACATTTTCCGAATTTTTGGAGCTTACAATTCTATACTGCCATTGAGTTTTGTTTCCAAAAAACGTAGTCCAACTCGTCCAATTATATCAGCCTCCAGTAAAAACCTCTACAGGCACCCTACAAGGAACGTTTTTTTGGAGTAAAAAACTAATTTCGAAACGCATTTGCCATCAAACTAGAAAACCATGATCGACCTCAAAACAATTTTTTTTCGGCCCATCGAAGTCAATTTTTTATTTAAATGTTGGTTAAGAAGATATCGCTCACTTACTTCAATACTGGCATAACTCAAAAAATACGATTATTGACTTAATGATGCAGAAATGTGCGCGCTCTTCTGTACTATTTTATGCAAAAATTTTCGTATCGCTATCTCTTCTACTTTCCATGTGAGATGAGAATATGTCGCAATATCATTTTCCAGGTTCATTTTCATGTTGATGCAGGAACCGTCATATCTCAGTTGTCCTGCCGTCGATATTGACCAAACATACTTCGTCTTTCAGTTAAAACATCATATTTTCAATGTTTATTAATAAGCATTCTAAATTTATAATATTTTACTTAATTAAGTTGAAACCATAGCTGTTAAGTAATGGTTACTAATCGTAATGATTACATATTTGATTATTTTTTTTTTGATAGGCAAAATAATGATTACAATACGACTATTTTCAGTTTTACACGATTACTAATTGATTACTTTCAGAAATAATCAAAAATAATCGGGATTATTTAGGATTATCAAAAAATAATCAAAAATAATCAAAAAATAATTCGACTACTTTACAAGATTCTTTTTGATTATTTTTGATTATTTTAAAAAAAAAGGCATAACCAGATGTGTGATTTCGTATAGCACTTTTAGCTGCCTACTAATACTTGTCGGTAATGGCGTAGAGGTTAAGGCCTATGACCGAAAGGCAGTAAGTCCTAGGTTCAAGTCCCAGCTTGTGACATATTTTTTTATTTTTTTTTTTTAATTTTTTGTAATCTAGAATTTTAAAGCAATTGCATTAGCTCCCGAGTACCAGTTTATGCTATTAAGTACAGCAAGGTAAAAATGAATTGTTTCTCCTTTTCATTTCATCGTGTTATGGCCTGCATTATGACTCCCTCCAGGACTATCAACATCTCGTTTGAAATGACTCTTCGGTTCAGCGGCACCTGAAGTTCCGGTCTCGAGCTTAAGCTAGTCAGTAAAAATGTAAAATTGGCTCTACAGCCCAAAAGGGCCAAGTCAAGCTTCTCTCAATCTCTGGGCGTGTGTGCTCTTATAATTTGTTGCACAAGACAAACAGACCTACAGTTTAACTCCAAATCCGAACGGCAAAGTTTGAGAAGCTATTTCATGGCTTGTTACTTCACAGCTGGCGCCAGTAGCTCGTAAAGGGAACCGGATGTGTAAAAGCTATTTCCTACCAAAAGAACAACCTTTTTTGTTAGATCGTTCGAGGCGAGATTCAACCCACGACTTCCACTGAGCACCCCTAGTTAGTAGCTACCTCAGTCAGTAATGCAATTGCTTTAAAATTCTAGATTAAAAGAAAAAAAAATCCATGCCCCAAACTGGGACTTGAACCTAGAACTTACTGACTTTCAGTCATAGGCCTTAACCTCTACGCCATTACCGACAAGTATTAGTAGGCAGCTAAAAGTGCTATACGAAATCACACATCTGGTTATGCCTTTTTTTTTGAAAATAATCAAAAATAATCAAAAAGAATCTTGTAAAGTAGTCGAATTATTTTTTGATTATTTTTGATTATTTTTGATTATTTTTTGATAATCCTAAATAATCCCGATTATTTTTGATTATTTCTGAAAGTAATCAATTAGTAATCAAATATTTTTAACCAAGAGGATTATATAATCATTACAATTATTTTTAAAAAGTAATGTAATTGATTACTAATCGTAATCGTAATTTAACAGCTATGGTTGAAACTAAAACAACAATTTTTTTTAGGTTAAATCCATTGAGAACTTCAAACCTGTTTTTTCAAAATGGATTATTTTGAGTTATGCCAGTATTGAAGTAAGTGAGCGATATGTAAAATACGTTTCAGCGGATTTTGCGAAAAAATTTTACCTTTATTATACATCCCCAAGAATTTTTTCCAATAATGATAGCAACTTTTGCAAAATAATACTCCCCTCACAACTAAGGCCTTCGTCATTCCTAATCAAAATCCAGCGTACGTCCCTTTATGTTACAGAGAAGTTTTTGATGGAAAAAATTAGAAAAACTTTATTGTAATTATAAAAAAAAGGTTAAAATTTAGGACTATTCAAGGGGGAAGGGGGGCGGCAAAGTCGATTTCCGCCCCGGGCGGCATAACTACACGGTACGCCACTGCTTGGAAAAAATTGTTCGGATGTTTGTAATGCAGAGAAGGAAGCATCTCCGACCACATAAAGTATATATATTCTTGATCAGCATGACGAGCTGAGTTGATATAGCCATGTCCGTCTGTTTCTATGCTATCTCCTCCGTCACTTTTAAAGCTATCTTAACCAAACTTTCCACGAAGTCTTTTGGTACAAATACGTTGCACGATCGGTTGAAAAACTAGTTTTAGTGCAAAAAAACTTTTTTGTTTTCAATGCTATCGCTCCCAACCTTCGTATTTATAAGTTTTTTATGATTTCACATAATTTCACCAAGATTTGTCCGGACAACAAAAACAACATACAAAAGATTGGTCTGAAAAGAAGTCTTAGTAAGAAAAACTTGTTTGGTTTTGTTTCGATCAATGTTACGTGCTACCACACAACTCTGTCAAGTTTGATCTCAATTGGATTACTATAGCATTTATCTGCCATAGGAACGAATGGCCGAAAAAGTAGTTCTAGAGAGAAAGACTTCTTTTCTTGAAGACTCACACACTCTTTACTCTCCTCCTTTACGTAACACTCATTCCTATCGGCAACACGGAGTTTCCAATAAACCAAGCTTAAACCTAATCTGTGTTTAAAATTTAAAAAGTTAACGTGTCGTAGCCACATGGACAAAATAGTGGCGCCATCTATTGGACAGCTTGGGAAATTTTACATTTAACATTTGCAAATCGGAACTTTAATAGTTGAAAAAAAATTTTTTAAAACCTTCATTAATGTAAATTTAAAAAAAAAGCTTCAAGTATACAAACTTTGACAGAGCCAATATTTTATATATATGTATATACTGACAATTTTGATGAAACACTGCGTCAGATTACTGCTTATTTTGCAATAATTCTTGGCTTAATCGTAGAAGTTTGAATTCTATTTATCCAATTGTCAAAAAATGTTGAAAGACTTTAAGTGAAAGATGATGTACCCGTCACAAGTTGACGCCACTATATGGGAACATTTTAAAAATGTATAATCTGATTAAATCATACTGAGTGCTGGCATTAAACTCATGCCCAATATTTTCCATTTTCATTAATGGTTTTACCTTTATGCCTTACTAATTTCTCTGTTTTTGCTGTATTTTTCTGCACGATGCTGCACTCTGACTAATTGGGAGGGCAGCAGTACGCAGTCACTTTGATAGGACATTTATTTAATTTATATTTTTAAAATATATACACGTTTATGACAGTTTCTCTAATAGCATTACCCTTAACCCTTTGCCATACTAATTGCATCTACTTAGCCTTTTTTTTTCATTTACCACTTTTTCTGATCTACCTTTGAAAAACCCACGTTGAGGCTGTCAAAGCCTGTCGCTGGCAGTCTCCATGAAAGGGTAACATGACCTCCTGTCTCGTTAGCGCTGGTATTCCTGTACATCGAGGAGGTGGGTGGGTGAGTAAGGCGGCGCTGAAGCGAGGAAACAATTTGCGATGCGAAATTCAATTCAGTCAACAGGGCAGAGTTCATATTTCGATATTGTATTACGAGTTAATTAAAGTGGTCCAGGCAGAGAAGGTAATCATTAAGAAGTCGGAAAAAAGGATACGGTCGTTAAATATAAATGCGAAATGTCTAAAACAAGCATTATTTCTAATAAAATTATCTCAAATTGGTGTAGAGAATCCGACAGAGCGTATTGTGTGGGAGCAAGAGAGAGCATGATAACCGCAATCAAAGCGGGACAAAGCAAAGTGGTTATGGCAAGCAGGCGCAAAATCTATTGAGGAATGCCGTTGCTTGTGTGTGTGTGTGTGTGTGTGGGTCACGAGTGGTGGAATTTTGAAGGCGCTCGCACGAAAAATGGCTGCTGAAAGTGTTGAAACTAACAATGGCCGACTACAATAAGGAGAGAGCGGGAGAGCAGCACCTACACATACAAACACAGAATTTTTCAGAAAATAAGAATGCAATTCTGCCAAGAATAAAGAAGAACAAAGTTTGGCGTTTATAAAAATAAAATACAGGAAAATCACACCATTTATACATTAGGACTGGTTCGTTTCGGTGGTATATAGGTAAAAGCTTGTTATATGTATTAGCCAACTTTGAGCGAATTGGAATTGCTCAATGATAATTTCAAATTTATTTGAAATAGTAGGTAAACTTTTTGACGTTTTCGAATTAAAACAAGGACTAAAACAATCTACTATTCTTTATTCTAATCTCAACAAAAAGCCTTTAAAGCTTCAACAAATATTACGTATACGACACGTTTGCCTAATAGAACTTTAGTTAACGAATTCACCGTATCATTTAAAAAGCTGTCAACAAACCTAATTGTATTGAAGCGAGCCCATTTCCAACGAACAGATGCTTTTATCCATTCTCTTATATGGGGCTAAATTTTCAAGACTGTCCATTTCGGAAAGTGCGTCTAGTGTGGCTCACAGGTTTGAGTGAAAGCCAATTTGAGCGATCACTTCGTCTACCATGGGCACCGATTTAATTATCAAATGGGCGATAGTCTATAAGCTGCACCGTAAAAATAGACTTTTCGCAGTATTTCGAATGCCTTCAAAAAAAACCCCTTTTTTGTGGGCTAATCTAACCAAAATACACACAAAAACGATAAGGCCTAGCTAATTTCGTCTTGAAGAGGCCAGGATCAAACAGCTTGGGGCGAATACTTATTCGCTGGCCTGTAACGTCGGCATAGGCTTAAAAACTTTGTTATCAAAGCAGCCGATATAAAGGTTGAGTTGGTAAAGGAGAAACAACACAAAAATAGAACAGTTTGGCGGTCACCTTGGATAAACATATTGGATAAACATATCGTACGTCTAAACCGTTTCTTATCATGTTGCCTCCTACGCTTGATCCATAGCTTCGTTTGATTTCGGAAATCGGCCTGCTAGCTACTTAGCTTCGGGAGACGTGATCATTTGAGCGAGCGTCTCTGGAGGAGTACACACGCCTAATTTATTTGTACAAGATTATATTAATTTTTCCTCTAAATTGACCATGTGCAAGTTATGCAAGAAGGCCACGCGGTAACCAAAAATTTGCATTCAACTATAAATTAATTTGTGGATTAAGCCCTACATTGGATAGAGCCCTCCTCAATACGCTGTGCCAGTCGGAAAGCGTTTAGTGAAATTGTGTTTTATTAACTTTGGCCAGTGCCTTGTGCCAGTGCCTCCTTATGCCAGGCTTTAATGATGGTGCCTTGCTATTAATATGCTAGTGTTGAACTAGTGGAGTAGCATTTGTTGGAGCAATTCAAGCCAACTGGATGCCCTATAATTTTGAGCCGGATTGGATCAGCACGATCCAGAGGATTATCTACCCTAGGATTCAGCATTGCCCATCGAATGACGAGCTGCTCTGTGTCCCATGCAACGTCTTTTAAAGTTTCCTTTTGAGGCTACAGTGGCCAGAGGTGTATAAGTGGCTCTCGGATAATTGGGCTGCGACCCTAAAAGTCTCCAAATCAATGATTTCTCCCCCAAAATGTGGAAGCCACATCTTAACGAACTTAGTTGCTAAATTAATTACTTAGGTTTTTTTTCTCAAATCCACTATGGCTAGTTTGTAATATATACCTACATAAAATAATTTCGGTAAATAATTGAAAGTGCATAGAGATAACAGCCCTCAAGATCGAACATAAATTCTAGCCTTAGTAAGCCAAGTATGCATGTACGTATAACAGGTCATATTAATCCCTTTTTTTGGTAGCAAGTCATCTTTGAGCTCAACGACGGCAGTGCCTGGTAAGTTTGCTTTTATAAAACTGATCTTTAAATGCAACATACACACAATGGTTGCCTACAATTAACGATTTACGTTCGATCCTTACATTTACATTTAAATTACCTATTTACATTTACATTTATTTACCCAAAACCTACTTGTTGAACGAAACATTAAATGAAAAGAAAAGAATGAATTGAATAGAATAGATACTTATACGAAAGTAGAAGATAATTGTTATGAAATGAAATCTTAAGTCTTCTTGATGGATCCGTCGCCGAAACAAGTGCCAATGCCAAACCAAACTTAAATATCAGCTATTAGTAGCAGTAGGGGCAACCCAAAACCAACTTCTGTAGGTGTTGCCATGGTAGGGAGGGTAGAGATCGGGGTTAAATTCCAGCTAATTCCCCTATGCCAATCTATCTTTATTAGTCCCTTGTCTGTCCGAGTCTTAAAGATTTAGTCTGTACTCCTAGTCGATTTTCCCCATCATTTTAATCCAAGTTTGATAGATTAGCATTTTCTGACAGTGCACTTAGTATTGTCGTGGTGTGTCCGCTATGGTAGGATGAGGAAGAACCCCACCCCATCCGACGAGCTGAGCAAGAGCAGAGCTATAAGTGCACGCACCGAGTCCTCCATAGCCAGGTCGAATGCGCGGAAGCAAGCAGATCTTAAGGTCAGCAGATCGTTCGACTATTAAAATATTTAGTACCCACAACGTCAACATTGAAACAAACAATTTTTCAAAATAAACCCCACTTTTCGACCGATAGTTCCTATGGCAGCTATACGATATAGTCATCCGATTTTGACCAAAACATCCAAATCTGTGTAAAAGCGTATAAAACTAATAATTGCTGAAGCGCGTTTACATTAAAAACAAAAAAGTTTTTCTCACAAAGACCCACTTTTTGACCGATAGTTTCTATGGCAGCTATAAGATATAGTCATCCGATCCGGTCGGTTCCGACATATTAGCAGTTTGCAGTAAAAGAAGTATCAGCACGATAGCTTTAAAACTGAGTTTGCTTGGAAACAGACAGACGGACGGACAAAGCTCAATCGACTCAGCTCGTCGCCCTCATCAAGAATATTTATAGTTTATAGGGTCGGAAATGAATATTTCTATGCGTTGCAAACTTCTGTGCAAAATTATAATACCCTTTGCAAGGGTATAAATATATTCAACAAGAATTCGAAATCGATATTTCGACATCCCTAGCAAAAAGCCTTTTGTACGGAAAAAACTTGCTTTCTTCTACAAGATAACAGAGCAGAATAATAGAAATTGAGCAGTAATATACGATAATTAGATATTAACATTTTGTCAAAAAATTTTTCAATTAGCATTAGCCAGCGGATTTTGCATATTTGCATATTTTGAACCGCATGTCCGATTTAAATTCTGATTGCACACATCTTATTTTTATTGAAATATTATCTAAGTCCGCTAAAAACTTTTTTCCAAAAATTCCATAGGTTATGCAAAAACCTATTTAAAATTACATTTTTCCGATCAATTATTATTCTACTAGGCAAGGGTTATTAAAAGGTCAACAACAGAAAATTATTGATAAACATCACGTTTGATTTAAGAACGGCTAAAAGATTTGCATCAAACTTTTTCAAGGGCTTAGCCCTTCCCCCCTTAACTCACAGATTTTGCCCTGGAAATTCACTTTTTAAATAATAACTTAAATTTGTCGCCATTATTTTGAAGATTGATTTTCATTTCATATCAAATGCATCATGATCTAAATAATTAATGTTGAAAAATATAATTAATGAAATATTTAAGAAACGTTCAGACACAGCTGCCCCCACATTTTCGGAAAGCTGGCTACGCCCTTGAACTGTTTTGAAATACTTATTTCCATATAAGGTACCCGGCGAGCGTTGCTACAAATCCTTAAGAATTTTAAACACAAAACAAAGCTTATACATTTTTTTTCGAAACTACGCGATTTTTTGGTCTGTATGATCTATCTTCTATTAAACCGTTAGCTTACACGTCTTCGTGTCAATCTAAACTCATATTAAAAATAAACAAATGTTCAAACTTTCTTTAAGGCGATCGACAATCTTTTCCTAATTACCCGTTTTTAGTTGCCAACTATTAAATCTTTGTGATAGTCTATTGGTCTTGATCCACATTATACAAATAGGTTTAAACATTTTCGCGAGTTTTTGGACCGTTCTATCGAACCATTTACGCGTCTACAATCGCCATCTATCAAATCTTAATGATTCCCAAAACACATAAAATTTTGCAAATTTTGCGAAAAATCCAAACTTAAATATTACTTCCTATATTTACTCGACTATTAAGCCTTCAAAATTATTTTTGGTCATATGAAAAATTCGCAAATTTTGCAATTCCTTGAGCCGTTTCATCTACATCTTCTATTTACCCTTCTACATTATCATTCATTGAATCTTCATAATAAGCTAAGGTCATACGAAAAAATGGCAAATTTTGGATGATTCAATCTTCGCCTCTTATTTGTTAACGCCTGCTCTTTCGTAAATACTCAAATGCAAAATTTGACAAATTTCGCAGCTTTTGGACTAAACCTCTTGTAGACGCGTCTTTAATTGCTGGTAATCTTCATGATTATCTTAGGTCCTTTGGTTTTCTTGACCATTTCATCTACTGCTCCTTTTTACTTGCCGGTTTACGCTTCCTTATGATAATCTAAACCAGTGGTGCACACATTTAATTTTTCGTACCCCGTGGGATACGAAGTCATAATTCTGCCAGCGTCGCAGCCGACAAACGCATAGAGAGAGAGAATACGTGTGCTCTATAAAATGCACGCACACACATATGTGTGTTTGTTTGTAGCCTATATTTGACATAACAATGTTTACTTCGTGTTGCTTTGCTACGCACACCAGCGCAAATCATGATAATGTGAGTTTGTGCACCACTGATCTAAACTCAAATGTGAATTTTTGTTATTTGGCAATTTTTTTTATTTGTTCCTTTACTGTATTTGTCGTTGTTTGTTATGCCTGTTTTACGTCAAAGCGCATAGTAGAAGTGGGTATCAGTATGACTTTACATTTTTTCATACATCAATAAAAACTCCCCTACTGCTCTAGGATCAATTATTTTGCTGAACACGCCCATTATTTTAGTTGATAAAATCCAAAAACTGTTTCAATTGGTTAAAGTACACAGAGAAAAATATCCGTTCGAATTGTAACGAAATCATGAACTTTTGTTGACGATAGTCTGCTAAGCACGCTTTTTCGATATTCATGAACATTCGTTCACATTATGCCATGAACATTTTGTTCTCACCCATGAACGGTTTGGCTTGACTTTGGGCTTAACTTACGAACATTTTGGACATGATTTAAGAACATTTTGTGCTTGGGTTATGAACGATTCAGGCAACAATCTGTCACGCACGCACACATACTCACACAAACATTAAAAATATGAGTTTAATTGCACTATTTGGTACTTACCTTCTAAATACGGCAATACTTCTGGCATTCCAAATGATATCAGAAGATCGTGAAGATCATTGTCTGGTGACTCTTCAATAAATTCAATCAAATCGTTGACTTCACTCATTTTTTAATAAAATATATGCGTCCGTTCGTCACAAAGCCACAGAAAGAGTAAAGACGCTGCCGCCAGCAAAGCCTAAAAGCAGCGCTGCCAACTGCACTGAATTGCAGTCGACGCTAGCAGAATAGAATATGCGAGAATAACTGCGATGCGTAAAAAGAAGATAGGCCAAAAACGTTACGTTTTTTAGCCCATATCTTTCTCTACTATGTGTTTATTTCTCTTTTACAAAATAAATAAATGTAAATATACAGAAAAATAAAAAAAATAAAATATTTATATTTTCATAAACACTTTTTCGTTTTTCATCACCACCGTTCATGTTTTATGAACGAAAAAAACAGACCAAAGTCGTCACCATTTGGTAATGATTTTAGAACGTAATATTTTTCTCTGTGTAGGTAAAAATAGCAGGGAACATTCATTATAAAAGTCCACAATTATGTAGTCTCTATGTCTTATATGTATGTATATGCATTTCAATTGGCATTTATCCAAACTTAATGTCCTTTAAAATAATTTTGAAAGTTTCGTTACATAGCCTATGTTTAAGTCCAGGTAATATACTACCTTAGTTAAGTCATTTGCGCGTAATTAAGTAAAACACGAGCAAGCATTTGTCTGTGTATATCTATACTTATAAATCTGTAGTCCCGATTGACTGACAGACTGTCATATTATCAACCCACAACCAAAAATGCTTATCCTACAGATCTTCGCTTAGTTATGCAGGCGCGCACTAGGAATGAGTCAAAAAGCCAAAGACCAATTTTTATGGAGGACATAACATGAATTGATGTTTTAAAAAATGAGAGAGAGTGATCGACTCTCAGAGTGACAGTTCAAAATAAAAACAAAGAGCGAATAGCCTCATCCAATTAAATTAAATCTTATGGCACATACTAAACACATTGCTAGCTTTAAATATATGTTGACCAAAAAATTAACGAAACCAAAGGCGCTTTGTTAATATATTGGACTTAGTTGATTTGCTGAGAGCGCGAGAGACAGTGAGCATGTGAGGGGGGTCACACTTGCACAAATGAGGTATGTGTGTACTACAAATATGCCATTGCTCTCTGAGACAGATGACACCTGCTACATGTGTTACAATGAGGGGGAGGGGAAAGAGTGAAAAGCGGTTGAAGATGGAAAGGACGGTGTGCAAAGAGTGGTGAGCGGGTGAAGAAGAGGTGCGGAAAAACGGGAAAGCCAATTTGAATTGAACTATAACTAAACAGTGCTGCTTTGAAGTTTACTTTCTTCCTATCTTCCTATCGGGTCATGTATGTCAATAGTATTTACAAAAATAGAGGCAAGCTAACTTCGGCTCGACCGAAGTTTATATACCCTTGGAGCTTGATATGTGCCTGACAGTTTGTATGGCAGCTATACTATATAGTGGTCCGATTTCGAAAAATTTTGGTGAAATTATGTGAAATCATTGAAAACTTATAAATACGAGCGTTGGGAGCGATAACATTGAAAACAAAAAAGTGTTTCTCACTAAGACTTTTTTTCAGACCTAACTTTTGTATGGCAGCTATACTATACAGTTGTTCGATTTCAACAAGTTTTGGTAAAACTTATAAGTACGAGCTTTGGGAGCGATAGCACTAAAAACAAAAAAGTTTTTCTCACTAAAACTAGTTTATCAACCGATCGTTCCTATGGCAGCTATATGCTATAGTCATCCGATCCGGCCGGTTCCGACAAATGTGCAGCGTATTTGTACCAAAAGACTTCGTGAAAAGTTTGGTTAAGATAGCTTTAAAACTGACGGAGGAGACAGCATAGAAACAGACGGACATGGCTATATCAACTCAGCTCGTCATGCTGATCAAGAATATATATACTTTATGTGGTCGGAGATGCTTCCTTCTATGCGTTACAAACATCCGGACAATTTTAATATACCCTCTCCAATGGTATAAAAATCTAAAACTAGATTTAAAATAATTTAAATTAATTTACATTGCATGCAATTAATTTGAATGCAATCAGAAATTTTCTTGGACTATTAAAATTAGGAATATTTAAAAAAAATCCCGGTTTTCAAACACAAATTGACGGATTAGGTTCAGAGCTTGTGCGGTAACCTATTGTACATAAGCAACCGTGCTCATTTCATTTCCATTTTTACATACTTTTGCAAAACTGATCCGATTTGGTCAGAGTTCAAACTTTCTATTATCCCCCCCAAGACGAATATTTTTACACGAAATAGAATTAATAGTCCATTTTGTAGACGACAGCGATCAATAAATTGCTCATTTCTGTTCGATACATTTTAAGTCCATACACTCATACTTACGTATGTGTATGTATGTTAGCCAACAACGGAACAAACACGTCGTTGTTTGAAGCATGCATGCTGCTGCGTGTTGTTGTTGCGGCTGTTCTTGTGTCAATTCGGAGAATGCAACTTTTGACATTTCGATGACCTTACCTAAGTTGCTTACAAAGCGAACACAATCTACAACAACTACAACGACACTTGCAGTTATTTTCGCCTTCTCACTCTAACCTGGGTAACCTAAATTCTCATTACTAAGTGAGATTTCAAATTGTTTCGCACTGTTCCATTTGCCATTTTGTTCCACTGATTAGAGAGGCTCTCTTTTATTTTATTTATTCCTTCCGTTTCCTTTGACTTTTCAATTTGAATTTGCCTTTGCTGTTGGGGTTACTTTCTCGTCATTCCAACATGGCTGCGTGGGTGTGGCCTTGTCACCCACACAGACACACTTAAATCAGGAAACGTCTCTCTAGACGTGAGTGGTTACTCGGGTAGGCGGAGCTGAGATGTTTGATAGAATGAATCTCTTTCCCAAAAATAGGATACCACACAAAGCCCGTCCATTTCCAGTGCTCACCAAGTCACGTCTCATTTCCAATTGGTTTCCAGCTGTTCATCAGCTGTTCAACTTGCCTGGAAACTAAGGGGTAAAGTATGGTGAAAGCTTCTTTGGCGCAAATATTTGTGCAATTTTCTATTTAAGCATAAGCAATTTGTAAGATTAGTGGGAGTAGGGCTTAGAGGTCTTGATATACAAAGAGTAAAAGTTTTTTAATTGAGAAGTAAGAAATTAGTACCGTCCCAAATGCAATTTTGATTATTTCCCTTTTTCTTCTTTTATTTTTGGATCTAAACCTTAATATTTAAAGCTCAATAATTGGGGTTGGCTTTTGGAGCAAATTAATATTTAATTTCCTACAATATGTAGCATCAGGTGTGACAGCGGTGGATGCTTATGAGGGTACAACGCTCTGGTCCATGACGTCAGCAATGGACTTGAACTCGACTCGTCGGCTTATGGAGCTGTAAATTTTTGGCGCACTTTGACCTATACTCAAATACTTAAAGCTAATTTGATGTGGGTGGTTCCTTGAGCTTTGTCAGTTTGATGAGAGGTCATTAGGATTTCGTTTTTTGCCTGTCTGTGTTAGATTTATCATTTTTTGCGACATGTCAATTTGTCATTCACCTGACCTGACAGGCGCAATATGTACGTATATAGCGCGTATTTGTTCTTCTTATCTGTCAAATCTGCGAAGCTATCAATCAAAGCCAATGTGGAGGTGTCTCATACGAATGGAGATGGATTGCGATACATAGATAACACAAGAAGCAAAGAAATTTGTTGATTTAATTACGTAAGTATATATTTTTCATGAATGGAGCTATTCCTTAGGGCGCACCGCATTAAGCCAATAATGAAAAAAAAATGGAACTCAGCGGATAGGTTAAACAATTTTAAAACGAATATAATAAACTAAAATAAAAAACTCTTACCTTTCCGCACTTACACGCTGAAGCAAACTTCACGCAGTTGTACTAAAAAAACTCTGGCTTGTAACATGTTAATGTTGGCTATAAAGCTCCTCCAACGGGGCCAGCCAAGCTTCTCTCAATCTCTTGGCGTGTGTGCTTTAAATTTTTCGCACAAGAGAAAGGGACCTACAGTTTAACGCCGGATCCGAACGGCAAAGTATGAGAATTTGCTTTTTCATGGCTAGTTACTTCACAGCTGGCGCCAATAGCTGGTGAAGGTGAACATATGTGTAAAAGCTATTTTCTAAAGAAAGAAAAAAAACTTTTATTATTAGATGTTCAGAGGCGGGATCGAACCCACGACCTCCCGCCCAGCAGTCCAGCACACTAAATACTGAGCCACACCTGACTTGTTGGAAAGACACCACTACACCTCTTTTCTACAAACAAAAGCAACTAAAATACTTTATGAAGTTTGCTTCAACGTGTAAGTCCCGACATAGGTAGTAAAATACTTTAAAAATATTTTAGTAGCAAATAAATGATAAATAACATTAAAATTTATATAAACAAATTAAATTGATCCCATTAATTACCCCTTATCAACGCCAGAGATCATATTAGGGTGAAAAGATGATGGAAGAGAGGGTAAAAAAGTGGTCAAGAAGGCGTAAAGAGAGGGTAGAGATGGGGAAACAGTGATATGCAGTGAGTGAACAGTGGGTTAAGAGTGGGTTAACACTGGGTTAATAGTGGGTTAACAGTGCGTTAACAGTGGGTCAACAGTGAGCTATCAGAGGATTGACAGAGACTTAACATTGGTCTAACAGTGGGTTAACAGTGAGTTGACATTAAAGGAAGAGAGGGTTTGAAATTATTTCCAATTTTTGCTATTTCATGATTGAGATTCATGATATAAACTAATAATATAATCATTTCTTTAATTATATTTAAGCATTCAATTACAAAAAAATCCGATTGGCCTTAAAGCAAGTCCCTAAACCCCGTTATAAAGTCTAAGGTTAGGTGCGCGGACAGGTTCCTGGAACCCCTGAACCCATGGTTTTGGTTCAAGCCTCGGTTCGCTTGAACATAAATGTATGGAATCGATTAATTTATACTTATTTTTGAAAATAATGTTTTTATACCCTGTTCCCATTAAATCATGAGAGATTTCCAGGGCACCCCTGTATATGTCATTTTTATACTCTGTACCGAAGGTACATAGAGTATATTAAGTTTGTGCAAAAGTATGTAACAGATAGAAGGAATCATTTCCGACCCTATAAAGTATATATATTCTTGATCAGCATCACCAGCCGAGTCGATATAGCCATGTCCGTCTGTCCGTCCGTCCGTCCGTATAAACGAACAGATCTCAGAGATGGTAAGAGATAGAGAGAGCGAGAGAAAGAGACTGAGATAGAGATAGAGAGAGACACAGCAGCAGTAACTACATTCAGCTCCTACTCCAGGTACAGAGTGTGTTATAGTCGGGCTTCTTAAAAAAAAGGCGTTGTCCCTAAATATAAGTTAAATTATAGTGCTTTCCAAATGTTTCGTACTTTTATGGTTTGAAAGACAGTAATTTATTAAGTTAACAACAAAAATCAAATTGACCATACAGAAATACTCTTCACCCAGTCAGTTTCAAAGTTATTTGATTGAAACTGGGTGAGTGTGCTTTATATTTATAAAGTTTTGCAAATAAGTCGACATTGAACGTCTTTTTTATATAGCTGCCATAGGAATGACATGAATAATTGATTTTGGTTGTGGTTAAACTTAGTTTGTAAACTACGGTCACACTACGCCACAAAGTCACTAGCTAACTTAGTTCTCGCTGCACGCGCCGGACAGTTGTCATTTTTGAAAAGTAAATTAATGTGTTGTTGTGTCAAATAAGTGAAGTGGGTAACATAATACATATACTCGGGATTTTCACAAAAAAGAAGAAGAAGTATAAAAATGAACAATGCACGCTGTGTTAAATCATTATTTTTAACTTATATATTTTACGGTACAAACAAAATCAGACAAAATTCAAGTATTTGTGAAACAAACAAAATGAAACTGTTTTTTTTTTATATATATATATATATATTTTTGCATATTAATGCCTTAAATTATAATTGTCATCAATCTCTTTCCGCCAGGCATTTGCTGAAATTTGTAAAATCATAATAGTCACATGGGGCTTAATCCGTAGATTATGGTGAGTGCGGAACACATTTGGCTCATTTGTAGCCCAATTCATTTAATTTTAATGTTGTTCTCGCAAGGTTAAGCAAATATGAATTTGGGGAAAATTGTTTGAATCTAGTACTGATTGAATGTTATTGTACATTTGCCTGACAATTAATGTAAGGACTATGTAAGATCAAGTAGTCTTTTAATATTTCCTATACAGATTTTGTGTATCAATCTAGTTATCCTGCCATAAATTTTAATTCATTATTTCGGGATTAAAAGCTTGTAATTTTGTCCATCAAGAAGATTTAAAAGCAACAAAATTTGTGAAATTAGAAGAACCATTGGGCTGCATGCTAAAGTGGTTTTCATTAAAATGCAAGCACCCCAAATGGCTGGTACACGGCGATTAAGTTTGTAAAATTTGCTATAATTTGATGAATATTTCTCTTCAAAGGCCAATTTAGGCGCTTTTAGGTTTGCCGATGATGCTCCATTGATTTTTTTAAGCGACCTTAATATGTATACTGTCGCATAGACATACAGATATTGTTGCTCGGTGTAACCTCCAGAATTTTTTAAAAGTCAAAAATACTGCAAAATGGTTTTTCCGCGATATCTTGAAAACAAGAGCTGATGGAGAAAAACCGAGACCAGTTTTGAAATTAGTGCACAAAACTGGATCAGAATTTGTCATCAATAGGGCTGGACCAAAATGGCTGTTGGCCAGTGTTATTGTTATATTTATTGTGTGAAATGTACGTTTTTCTATTAACTAAAAATACGATTTAAGATCAAACATTGCCTAAGACTTTAGGCCACATATTACCTAATAAGCTAATTTATTGACGAAAATGTAGTCCTTTTGATTACCTAAAAATACGTTGTATACGTTCTCAAACTTTGCCGTTCGGATCCGGCGTTAAACTGTAGGTCCCTTTCTCCTGTGCGAAAAATTTAAAGCACACACGCCACGAGATTGAGAGAAGCTTGGCTTGGCCCCGCTGTATAGCCAATTTTACATTTACATTTACATTTTTACGATGTATGGCAAAATCAAATCTATTGCTTAGTAAACTTTAAGTAGTTTTTTAGGTTGTGAGTATTTTTAGGTAATAGTTTCTGAGTGTATAAGCAAAAGATTTTATATATTGTGATTACGAAGAAGTATGCGGTCTCTACCAATGTCAAATTAAACTTCCTTAAAAAATTACCACTAAATTTCGTACGCAGCACAACAAACTGTAATTACATAGTTATGCAGGGAACCTATTGAGATAACTTGGTCGTCGTCAAAGTAAAGAAATGCTTTGATGGAAAAACTACTAAATTTATTGAACCGTACCTAATTTTGTGAAATAGTGGTCCGGTTCGGGTTCAGGTTCGAGTAGGCAAAAATATTAGGTATATGGTTCGTCGGACCCAAAAAAACTCAAACCGAACCGGCTCTAAGCAGCCTTGCTTTAAAGCAGAGTTCTCCAGCGATAGTTCCAGGAGCACGAACTTAGTTGCGGAATGCTTGCCGAAGTCATATTTTATTGTGTGTTAGAGAGAGGCACAGTCAGGTTTTAGCGCTCTCTTCTTGGGGAACCCTGTTTTAAAGTATGTAATTTTCCCGATTTTACAAAATTCTTTCCCAAGGTCGAAAAATGAAAAGCGAATATGGTTTTAAGGCTAAACAATATTTTCAAGCCGGTCTATGTGAACTTCGGTTTGTAAGCTTTATGGGTCAAATAAATAATAAAATTTTTTTTGTCATTTCAGCAATACCGATGGAAGGCCAGCTTTAAAAAAATCTGGGTCATTTATAAACAAAACTCGGTTTTTAATCTCTATGGGACAAATAAATGGAAAATCACCCTCTACTTTAATGAAAATCTACCAAAAAAAAAAAAACAATTGGGGTTGGGATGAAGTCGAAATGTTAGTTTGTAGCAGATATATTAAAAACTTTGACCATATAAATTGGAATATAATCTACCACTTTGGGAAAATTCCCTTTTCTAACACTTTCAAAAAGAAATTTATAATTTTTCACCCGAATCGTAAGCGAATCAACAAAAGTGGATGGTATTGAAAACTTTTAAAAACACAGATTTACTGGAGCGAAGCTCGGTAATTAAAGGATCATAAAGAAGTCTGCAGCTCTGAACAGCACATTCTGTCTAAATGAGTACTTAGGATACAAAATTTGATTCTAAATTTTTTAACTTAGAAATATAACACAAAATATGGAATTGGAAGATGGAATCTAAATCCCCCTTTTAAAATATGATATAAATTCAACTTAATTGTTCTTGCCAATACTGAGCATGCTTCAGCATTTAATGTTGAAATTATTGGTTCAATGTCAGGCACTTTGTTATTTCACCCTGTTTTGTGTGTTAAATATGTTGAATAATTGTCTTATTTGCACAACCATATAAATATATTGAAATAATCATAAATACTTAATGGCAATAATTATTACCATTATTGTCTGTGTCATGTAATTGCGAGCCAAGTGCGTCACTTGCCAGTGTTTTTGGCGCTGCAGCAGCAACTTAACCCAGTAACAGAAAATGCAAAACCCACACTGCGACACAGTTCATGATATTGTGGCAACAACTGTTTGCGGTACCCTAAGGCGATGGCTGCAATTGATGGCAAGTGCTTTGTTTTAATAGCCATTGTCATTGCCACTAGTTGTGCTCCAACTCGAACCTTATCTGTGCAGATAATGAAGCTTCTGCCTTGTCAAGGCCGTGGTAACTTTCTTCAGAGCCACAATAAACATTCATTGGCGATGAGGCCATTGATGAGCACGAACTTCACTTGAAATGCCGTGGGCACCTACAATCGCACCGAATGATGGCACTTGAGTTAGAGTCGCAGGTTTTGCTCTGCTCGTATGATTTCTAACAAAATTTATTGAAGTACTTTTCACTTTTAATGTGTGCACGCATGTGATTCGGGGCCTTCGCTTTGATATTTATGACTTTTACTTGAGAAAAAGACGCACAGAAAATCAAAAAATTACTTAAACCTAACAATTTATATTTTGTTAAGCTTCAAATTGGAGCACTGGTCTTCAACACTGCCGCTGTGTGTGTAAGAGTGTGTGTGTGTTGGGAATCGACAATACTTGTTGATTGATTGTAGTAGCTGCCGCAGCAGCAGCCGCGTCGGCATCAGCTTTTGATTGGCAATCAAAGGTGTTAGATAACATTACAAGCGCAACAGACAACACGCACTGCCTAATTATCATTTATCAGACATATATAACTGAGATGACTCTGGCTCTGGGTTGCCTCTTAATTAAAAGTTCTGCCAAAGTATCTTCTTGAGGTTTGGGCGCAGAATTATATACGAGGGCTGTTGGAAAAGATTTTGAAAAAAAAAATTGTGGTTTTATTTTGGGACTTTTATTTTAGCGTTGTCAGTTGAGGCATCAAATAAGAAATTAAAAGGTCAAACGCCAAAATCAACGCCGAACCGAACCCAGATGACATACAAAATTTATTTCGGCTCAATTCTTCATTTAGATAAGACTGCTTTGCTTAACTTTTTGAATCAAAAGTGTTTCTATTCATGCATGCTCTAGGTCACAGATGTATCTCGCCCAAAGCCTTGAACCGGAATTTGGTGCAACGCTATCGAAATCAACATATATGTGTTCCCGTTGCGCAGCAACGTGGGAAATTTTTTTAGTAAAACACAGTTCCTTTTTTTGCTTACTCAAAAAATAGCAGAACGATTCGGTCCTAAAAAAACCCACTTGATTTTATGCTGTTTCGGTCTAGAATTTTGTAAGAACGATTCGCTCTTGGAAGTTCTTCGTACGAAATTGACCGTTAACAATTCAAAAATAGAAATAAAATTCTTCATTTAAGAAAAGAAGTTTTAATTGAAGATTATTACGTTCTTCAAGTCTTCAATTGACCGTTTGAAATTCAAAAATAGAATTTCAATAACTTTGCTCTTGGAATCGAGATAAATTCGTTCTCAACGCGCCGTCGTACGTATGTTTCGAGATCAAGTCCCAGTAAAGTAAGAAAAAAATGTTATCTATGTGGCTACCTCAAATTCAATCAGCTTAGACCAACTCCACGCGACGCTCGGTCGGATCGGTCGGGTCGGTCGTGTCTCTAAACTCTTACCACCGTAATTTTGAGAACGAAAGCTCTTGATTCAAGAGTGAAACTCTCTCTACTTTTTATCTGTGTGCTTATTTTGAGCTCTAAAAGTATTCAAAAAAATCCGAAATCAGAAATTTTCAGGATTGTTAAAAACGCTCTTCAATCAAGAAATTTTGAACTTAAATCCAAAATTTTCTGGCTTATTGAAGTGTTGAAACTGGAAAATCTTGATTTAAGTAAAAAAAATTCTTGATTTTTCTCTTCGTGTGTGAACTTTGACATAAAAATTAGTTCTTGTGAGTTCTGGAAATCGGACATTATCAAGAACACTCAGTAGGCAGTTGGTGAGTAATAACTGTACTACTTTTTACTTTAGCTTGCACTGTGGGTCGAATTCCCAAATAATTGGCATAAAGTCGAAAATTTCATGGAAACCAAACTCATTTTTAATAATACATCTTAAAAATACATAGTCTATGTACAAAGAAACGAATAATATTTTCGATAGTTTGGCAACCCTGAAATTGTTATCGATTATCGAAGTCAGGTGTTGAGTGCAGTGATTTTTGCGATAAAATTGGCGACAACAATTTGTTAACTTTGAGGACTTGCACGTCGTGTAAAGTTGCACAAAAAATTTTGACAAATTATGGATAATAAAGGCCAGGGTATGTAGAATAAACAAATGGAAGCATTTCTTGATAATGTTCAATATGTTGCTTTAAATTTTGTTGTTTCGTGTTGTCCCTAAACAGAGGAAACTTAACCAATGTGCAAGTCTTCTGCGGAGCAAAACTTACGTTGTGCATGCTTGTGTGTTTTATAATGTATGTCAAAATAAAGAAGAAAGTATGTATTAAATGATAATAGTTATCCCGCTTGCGGCTTTTTGCGGCTTTTGCGGTGCTTTATACTTAAAGATGAGCTTGAACTCTATCATCCAACGCTGCTGGTCGTACGAATGGCAACTCTTCAGCTAATACAAACTGGATATTTGCGCAACTGAAGGAATGTACGCTTAAAATTTGACCATAAGTTACTACAAATTTAATTTTAATTTACATTTTAGCTTTTTATTCACAGTTCTCAAAACTTTGTTTTCAGATTACGTATACGCACTGTTGCCATATAAGGGCGGTCGGGGTAGGCGTGGTCAAATTAACTTAACAATTTGTTTAAATATTATAGGTGTTATATCTATTAAAAGCAGGGACCGTAACTGTTATAATTATTTTTATAAAAATTACAAAATAAGAGTTATTTCGAAATTTTTTTGAAAAAAATTTATTTTAATTTATATTTTTTTAATTTTTATGTAAAAATTTTTTTGAAAAAAATTGTTTTCAATTTTTACAATAAAAATTGAATTTAATTTTAATTTTTATTTTTAATTTTTAAAATAAAAATTATCAAACAATTTTTATTCATAAAAATTAAAAATAACAGTTATCCAACAATTTTTATTATAAAAATTAAAATAAAAATTAAACTCAAATAACTTTTTAACCAAGCGGCCAATTACAAATATTTTTACATATATGTGATCTATGGGTCACCAAGTATGTATACACATGTCTAGACGGTCCTGGAAGCATTCCAAAGGTACTTATTTCGCGTTTATTTCTCTCGTATCAAAGCCTGAGAAAATCTATGCGCCTGCTTAGTTTTTATGAACACCGAAAAACTTAAACCTTATTGTAGTAACCTTTGGGTGACTTTTGTTAACAGTCCGTTATCAAAGCATATAGCCCAGCGGTACTGGAGCTAGCGCATAGTTGTAGAGAACCGAGTTCAAATCCTGTAATGGGAGAAAGGTTTTTTTTTTATTTTCTCTTAGTTAAATAAGTAAGTTTTAAGTAGGCCATGAAATTAATTTATTTGGCTAATAAGTTCATGACATGTAACTTGAGCTTACTTATTAACTCGGTGCAGATGGAGCTGAACGAGGAAGAACTAATTGAAGATAACAACGCTGACTTGGAAAAAGACATTTCAGAGATAAACTTATTCAGCCCCAAAACCATTAATATAAGTGCCAATATTATGGATTATTGGGAAGAACAAAAATTTAGGTACCCTTGGCTGTACCAATTGGCCAAAATTGTACACGCAGTGCCTGCTACTCAAGTCAGTGTGGAGAGGTCATTTTCCGCCTTGAAATCGGTGCTTTCCGATTTGAGATGTAACCTTTCTGCAGAATCAATAAGAAAAATTCTTTTTGTCAAGCTCAATAAATAATGACATAAAAACAATTAAATGAATTTGATTATTTGATTATGGGCAAAATTTATTAAGAAGCCTTCTAAATCATTGTGTTCATGTCATGAACTTATTAGCCAAATAAATTAATTTAACTAAGAGAAAATAAAAAAAAAAACCTTTCCCCCATTACAGGATTTGAACTCGGTTCTCTACAACTATGCGCTAGCTCCAGTACCGCTGGGCTATATGCTTTGATAACGGACTGTTAACAAAAGTCACCCAAAGGTTACTACAATAAGGTTTAAGTTTTTCGGTGTTCATAAAAACTAAGCAGGCGCATAGATTTTCTCAGGCTTTGATACGAGAGAAATAAACGCGAAATAAGTACCTTTGGAATGCTTCCAGGACCGTCTAGACATGTGTATACATACTTGGTGACCCATAGATCACATATATGTAAAAACATTTGTAATTGGCCGCTTGGTTAAAAAGTTATTTGAGTTTAATTTTTATTTTAATTTTTATAATAAAAATTGTTGGATAACTGTTATTTTTAATTTTTATGAATAAAAATTGTTTGATAATTTTTATTTTAAAAATTAAAAATAAAAATTAAAATTAAATTCAATTTTTATTGTAAAAATTGAAAACAATTTTTTTCAAAAAAATTTTTACATAAAAATTAAAAAGAAAAAAATTAAAAATAATTTTTTCGATAAAAATTGGATATATAAATTTATGCCCATTTTAAATAGCTGACCAAAAAAATTAATTCTGGTGCCTCCCCTTGTCATATAGGTCCTAAAGATTAAATAAATTTTTATTATTTTTTTTTTGTCCATAACTGTTATTTGCAGTCCCTGATTAAAAGTACCAAGTTTCAACTCGATATCTGCAACACACGACTTTATGCCAATTATTTGGGAATTCGACCCACTGTGGCTTGGTACGGAGATACTTGCGAAAAGTGTGCGAAATCAGTAAAGATCAAAATGAAGGCAGATGTAAAACGTAAATAAAGCGCAAATAAAAAAATCGTTTGTAGGTTTATCGTGACCTTTATTTATAATTTTTCAATAATTTGCTCCAATAGGCAATTGGTGCTTTTTGGAGACGACTAGATGAAGAGCTGAATCAACTGTTTGGGCCATGCCATCTCGATGTTCTGAACTAATGACGACAAGTGGAGCAAAAATGTCATATGTGGAGCTAACACGCTGTTCTTTAATGAAGCCCAAACCGCGTTGCTATAATCTTCTTGATGATATAATAGTGAGAGGAAAGATTGTTATATATACGATATTGCCCATGTACTTGAGAGGTTCAAAGTGGACTCCTGGCTTTAATTAGATAAAAAGTTTCCTTCAACCAAAGATTCATTGATATTATAGATGACGCATGTGAAACAAAAAACGGTTGTTATTGGGAGCTGACTTTAGATGCCAATTCTTGCTTCTCACTGCCTTCACGAAGATTCATATATTGAAATTTACCTATACGGTTTCTAAATTAGCTATACAACTGGGAGCAAAATTTAATAGATATCACAGTGGAACAAAATGCAACTTTTTTTTTGCCTGGGACTGGGACCAATAAATTTGTAAACTAGAGGCATTAGGTAGCAACACCTCATACCCAGTTTTTCTGGAGCACGTCAAGTTCGCGTTTAATGGGCACTTTTATACTAGCAACACAAAGCTACAACCTCTGTCGCTGGTTAAAAGAAGATGAAAGCTAAAATTTTGAAAAATTCACCAAAGCTGAAAGGAATCACCAGTATTCTAATATAAAATTCCCGCCTTCAACGGATAAACGGTTAGTACCATGCCCTTAGAGGTCTTACTTAGAATATGGAATTAATGGAAAACCACTCGATAGAATTGTGTAAGATTTTAACTATATTGAGATACGGACTAAAAAAAGGTGTACTTAAGAGATGGTAACATGCATCGAAAAACCGCGATGTTGGTTACCACACTTGACAGCACCCTCCATCGAGGCTATATAGGCCATTAAATAGAGATAAAAATAGACCGAACTGCGTTTTAAGATTCACCATCGGATCCTTAAGTCACGGGCTATGGCTATCTTTGTACAAGCAACATTGACCATATGGGTTTCAAGAGCGTCTCCAAAATTATGCAATAAATCCTATAAATAAAAGTCGTCATTTCCATTAAGAAAATCAAAAATTTAGTTTAAAAATGTCTTTGGTGGACAAACCGCGATACGCTAAGATGCCTTGAACTGATGTATTCAAATGATCCGATCTGTTTTTTCTGCTGGTATTGAAGTACTTTACTCATAATATTAATTCCATAATTTTGGTGAAACTAGTTTCACCTAAATGGTCAATGTTGTTCGAAGGCAATTGCTAGTATATAAATGCCTAAGAGCCGCGAACCAAGCCTTTATTGGTAAAACTGAAAACGCGATTCAGTCTATTTTTATCTCTAGATTATGGCCTATATTGCCTCGATGATGGGTGCTGTCAAATGTGGTACCCACCATCGCGGTTTTTCGATGCATGTTACCATCTCTTAAGTACACATTTTATTAGTCCGTATCTCAACATAGTTAAAGTCATATACAATTCTATCGAGTGGTTTTCCATTAATTCCACTTTCTAAGTTAGACCTCTATGGGCGGGGTACTAACCGCTTGTCCATTGGAGGCGGGAATTTGGTATAACAATGGTGGTGACCCCCTCTAACTTTGGTGAATTTTCCAAAATTTTAGCTCTCATATTTTTTTAACCAGCAATAGAGGTTGTAACTTTGTGTTGCTAGTATAAATGTGCCCATTAAGCGCGAACTTGACGTGCTCCAGAAAAACTGGGTATGAGGTGTTGCTACCTAATGCCTCTAGTTTGACAATTTATTGGTCCCAGTCCCAGGCAATTTTGAGTGTTCCACAGTGTATTATAGATCACACATGTGATCTCACAAAACGATTTTTCTTGGGAGCTGACATTGGATCCCAAAAAAAAAAGTTTGTATGAGATGCGTATGTAGAGTCTTTGCTTCAACCCAATAACGTTTCGAATCCAATATTACTGGGAGATCTTAGTGTATAACTGAAGACCTTCTGCTCCACTTTGATGGACCCAGAACCCGTAAATCCCAAGACTACACTGTAAATGCCTCGGGAAGAAATTTAATGGACTTCTGCAGGACGGAGAGATAAATCACAAAGCTCCTTTATCTTAAGAACCGCTAAAACGAGTTGGATGGGCTAAATATTTATATATGTTCAAGTGCCCATAGCACAATGAATAAAATTATTTTTGCACATTTATATTACTAATTTATTGGGCCAAGCAAATGTTGAAATTTTCAAATAATTTTTAAAATGATTTTCACATATTTTCGCTTTAAAATTTAAACAATGCATGTTGTTTGGATGTTGACGTACAATGCGCAGTACGCTCAAGAGACCCCTGTGCGCACCCGGGCAAAATAGCGCAACCGACCGATAGGTAGGAGGGAAGAGAAACTTTGGAGTTGATAAATCGATATAGTGTTTTGTATCCAAGGCATTGTTAGTAGAACAACGATTCAGTGATAAGGAAATATAGTTTCGAGTCATTTCAAACTGAGCTTTGAGATTAATTTGTACAAGAAACTCAGAAGAGTCGATTTCTGCATTAATTGTTATGTTAGCCAGTTATATAAGAGCTGTACCCTCTTACAGCGGTAAAAAAAAAATAATAATAAAATGGGAGCATTCCCAACCACAACTAAAATCACAACCCTTATAATAGACTCTCGATCGCTCACACTGCACCTGTTATGCCGTCTGCGTCCAAGTGCAAAAAAAAACTCAAAGCTTTGGCAGCAACGGGAGCAAGAGCGTGTTCAAGTTCAAAATATACTTGATCTGTCTGAAAGTATAAGAAAGTATGGGATGTAATAGATGATGTCTAACTCCTGTCTCTTACCATCTCTAAGATCTGTGCATTCCTACCTTCTGGCTGTAACATACGCTGTGTTCTTTTGGTACAGAAAATAATCAATTTTCAATTTTGCGTACGAAAAAGTTGGGTAAAATCGAAATGAATGAACCAAGAAATACTCGCTTAGAGGTAAATTTGGATAGTAAGCGGAATGGTGGAAGAGCCCTTTTTTCTTTGACAAAATTAGGTCGGTTCTGCTTCAAACCAAGGTCGAGTCTGTGCAGTATCTGTATATTTTATTTATCGGTACGCAATTTACTCTTTTACATTCTCCTAGTTGAGAGAAGCTTGGCTTGGCCCCGTTGGAAGAGCTTGATCTTCTTTGGTGGACGTTCATCCGGAGAATGGGATATGGCTGCCAATTCGATCTTACAATTTCATGCCAGGGAAGTAATAATTGATTACAGACGTCACAATATGATGATGCGGAGTTCCATAGTATTTATCAAGGTTTCACTTGGTTTCGAATTGAACTCTATTTTTCAGTCTTTTCTGAAATCATCAGGTTGTCTGCCTCTACTGGCTTAATATTTCACATTGATTCAACGAACAGATGTTAGTCTTGCAGTTAAAGGAACAACTCGGGGAAATTTCAAAACTGCCCTCGCATAATTTATTTATCCAAGACGACCACCTCACTACCTCCATCCCCGGCACAACACAAAAATCCAATCAAATCTTGGCTAAACTTGTAACTTTGGCAAATGCCAAGGTTCATTTTAATGCTTGATGTTTATTTAGTGTAAGGTTCCAGCCACTTCCACTCCTCCCACACCACACAACCCTGTTCGGGTTCCATAAAGGCATAATTGTCAGGACATTGAATATAATCGGCCTTCTCCTGTCCCTCCGGACAGACCCAGTAGTGGGTGGGATCCGAAATGTCACGGAATTTACGAGAATGATCCTCAACAATGTCACAGTTGGGTTCAGCATAGATATCCTGACCATTATAGGCCATGCTGACAGCCAAGAACAGGCCCAGGAGCAGGCAACTCAGCAAAGTGGCTGTCAATAAAATCGAAATGAGGTTATCAAATCAATAATGACTTTTCGGTCTTACCTTTGTGCATTTTGTTGACGGTTCGATTGAAAATGTTGCAATTTATGGCCCAATAATGGCATATTTATAGGGTTCCATACTCCGCGATTCTTATCGCTTGGTATTCAAAACATGGAAAATCACTTAGTTTGAATGAGTTTAAACTATTTTTAACCCACCAAGGCGGCTACATAGTATACTTTTTTGAGGGCATGTGCAATCATAACGAGTCACAAAATTAATTGGATTTGCTTGAGACCAAAACCATGGCAACTTAATCGATAATTAGCCCCTTGCGCTGATGTCGTCTCGTCGCTTGCCCAAAAATCACCCGCAGACAAAGCAAACAGAAATGCGCAAGCGTGCAACGTCATCTTCAGCGTCTGCTAGGAGGCAACACCTGTCCCTGCCCCCTGGCCGCTTTTTGGTTAATGCGGAAATTGTAATTATACTTTAAACATGTTGTAAGCGATTTCGGTTTTAAGTTTTCGTCAAACTTTTGCTGTTAACTGATTTTTCTTCTTTTTTTTCTTTTTCTTCGTTTTGCCATTTATGTTGGTCAAGTGGCCGGCGATCAAAATGCTTGCGGCGGTGGCAATCGTAGGCCAAAAAACCAAACAAAAGGCCAAGACAATACAAAGAAAGAAACAGTTAACATAATGTTAAATATTTTTCAAAATGAAAGAAAAAATAAAATCAACTGATATCTAAAGTCGCAAAAATATGATGGCAAAAAACAAATGTCTTTAGCAATTAATGGACCGATGATTTCTGTTTCATAATTTAAATGAATTCACAATTTATGTGTTATCATTATAATAATTAAGTTTTTATTGTGTTAGGACTAGGCATGTGTCTGCCGATGCTGTTTCTCTTCGGCAGTCACTGGATAAACTGCCTTCCCGAAGTGTAAAAGCTTTGACGCTATTTTCCAGTCCACAATTGACGCAACTAGCTTCCGACCAAGTCTGAAATTCTGGACTATTGTATAAGCTGTAGGAACTGGTCCAAAAAGCTTACGGCCGTGTGAACACCAATACAAAGAAAGAAAATATTTGTCGGACGACAAAAACTACAAAAAACACAAAAAGGAATCCGGCTTTTTTTCTTTTTATGTACATTTTGCAGATGGACGCTGTAATATAAGGAGAAACGACTGCCATTGACGGTTTCATGGAAGATCAACTTCTAGCTCATCAATAACGACACAGGTACAATTGAGTGTGCATTGACAGTCGCATGAGTTTCGACTTGAACGGAAACCAGCTTACAAAATCTCTCAATAGAAGAGCTGCATAAATTTTCATTCAAGAAAAAGATTCAAAAAACATTGGTAAATTTAGTAATTTCAGTCTTTGATTTTCACCCAAAATTTTTCCATTTAAAGCACGGTACGGAAACTCTTTGGGTGCACAAAAATGTGATCTATTACACGGGTGGATCCAAAAACCAAAATAGTGTGCTGATATAAGGCATGTATCCAGCACTGCGGAATATTCCGGAATATACGGAACATAACTTAAACACATAACCCAGCTGCTCCTTAAAGCAATAGTCGGCATCGCAACCATCTCGGCTAACGACATCGCTCGACGCATTGCAGCGAATTGCATTATTAAGGCAAAACTTTGATGACTGAGAGCTTTTTGCTAAATGCTTTGCCCTGAATGATTTACTTAGGCGGAAAAATCGAGAGGTTTAATATGCTTATTTTGTTTTTTCTTGTTTCTAAATATTAATAATTGTTGTGGAATGTAAAACATTTTTCGGTACGCGATGTTCGCACTTCTGTTGTGATTTCCGGCGGTGTAAGTAAAATAGCTTTTTAGTGGAGTTTTTCATGAACGTCGAGTTTGTTTTTTTGAACGATAATTCACGAACGAGATCGTTCAAATAGGAGCCCTCTTGTGCTGGGTTTTAGATGGTCGTTTTTTCTTAAACCATGGAGAATGAGTATCAGAGATCAAATTTGCGCTGCCTCTGAATTTTAACAGGTGTAAAGCGATACATACAATTCCCAATTAAGCCCGAAAAGCCTAAATGAGAGCGAACAGCTGAATCAAATATTTTCAGGGAGTGTAAGATATTTAATTATATTCAATCAGATTTACAGAGAAAATTTGCGCAATTTTGTTGGTGCTATACGATAGTACCCGAAATAATACTTATAGTGTCAGTAACTTATTTTCTTTTAATTTTTTTTTTTGAGACAGATGGCAGCTGCTCTGGAAGACATGAGCTAGAAAGAGGTAAAATTCTGAATTTTAAACGCCACGTACAGCTTTTCTGCACGCCGAGTTCAGTTTTTTGATTTCAACATGCGGCGTGCAAAAAAACCTACTCAAAAGTAATGGGTTGAAAATACCGGTCGAAACGTAGAGAAATTTTACAGTTTCGTGTAGCATTTGAAATTTTTCTTTTTTAACAAATTTATATTAATGTAGAAAACCTAAACGTCCGTGTGGTAATCAGATTGCCGCATGAAAAATGTAGATCTATTTATGGAATTTATTGGCTTTGCCCACGCAGCATTTATAGTAAGTGAAATAAACAAGCGATTTAAACATTTATTTTGTCAGTGTTCTGGTTGGTTATTTTTATTACTCAAAAATTAAAATTAAATTATATTAGCGTTTTCCCTGATTTAAAAGGATACACAAAGTCCTCTTCCTTCCTTAATATTAGAGTGAAAGTCTCTGCAATAGAGTTTAGATATAAATGTAAATAGTTGAATTTAAACTGGAAGAAAGTATTTTAACTTACGACGAATGCCACAAGAAACTTCCTCGCACTTGATTCAAAAAGAACAACGAGAATGAGATAAACTTTTTTTCTTAACTTTATTTTTTTGCCTGCCTTGCCAGCTGCAGCTGCAGTTGCCTAGCACTAAAAGATCAGAAGCAAGAAAGAGCGCCAAGAGAGATTGCCAAGAGAGCGAGAGAGTGAGCACGAAATGTTTCGGTCGTCGCCGAAACGACATTCGCAAATCGCTTAGTATAGCAAATGTTTTGCAAATGTCGTTGGATGCCATACGACAATGCTTGCAAAAGTAATGTTAATTTTAGCTTGATTTGCACACTGATTGCTAAATTGCTGGCTGGGGAATTCAACTTGAGCTGTCCCAAAAGTGTCTAGAGAGCGTAAGTGAGAGCAAACAGCTGACTAATTTCTGAGCAAAGTTTATCTCTAATACTCATTCTCCATGGCAGCAAAAATGCCTGAAATTGATATTGAAAAGCATCCCAAGAGAATACCGTGCTACTTTTTAAGGGACCTTTTAAATTTTTAAACGAGAAATTGTAAAAACAAACCACAATAAAGGCTAATTGCTGTCTTGACCCATCGACTGCAAATGACGAAAGTGCTATAACTGGTTGGGAGTTCCAAGGCAACATTTGTGTATATGTGTGTACCTATTAAGCCTAACTGTATTAGTGAAGCAGATTTACTCTCTTAATTTGACATTGGAAATCCGTTCTTACTTCAATACCGAGTCAGGATCATTTGATTTTCAAGTAGGATCACTCTTTGAAATAAGCATTATTAGATTGTTTAAATTCTTTCGTCCTTAAAATTTTAATACGAAGGTTGAGATCAAATCATCTTTTTTGAGCTTGATTTTAGCTGGCCTTTTGTTTCTAGGTAAATTGATCTTGCCAATAAGTCCCATAAACAGTTCTAAGGTCGATATGCCTCACTGTTCAGTGAGAAGAAAGTAGTTCAAAAACATGCCAAAGTCGGTTTGTCGCTGAGTGTAGCAGCATCAAATTCGCGTATCTTATCTTGATGCAACAAAATGGCAACAATTACTTTAGTATCTTTTGCCCACAACCCCCACCGTTGGTTCTTTTGGCCAAATTTCTCTTTCTCAGCGTTATCGCAGTCATGTTGCCCATGCTGTTCTGCTCCCTAGATAATAATCAACGGATGCGCGTGTCTCCAAAATGGCAATACTTTTATTATTGTTATTTGTGTAGTTCCCGAAACCTATAAAAGTCGAGTTGGCCAACTGTCAAGCGCACAGTTTTCCTCATCTTCTGTGTACCTCAAGGAAACCTTCACACCAGAACATGAACTCCGGTGGGTACACCATTTATTCTCTAACTTTTTCTATATGGTTGGCATTTTGCAGTTTTCACTGTGTGCTTGTTGTTGGCCGCCATTTTGGTGGTGGTGCGTGCGGATGCGGGACGCTCGGCCTGCAAAGATGAGTCCGAGGTGGGACAAACTTACACACATCACTTCGACCCGGCCAAATACTGGCTATGCGAGACTCTCGACGTCCCGGCCACTGAAGTGGATTGTCCCAACGGCATGGCCTACATGCATCTGCTAAAGGAGTGCATTCCCTGGGCCAGTTATATCTGGAAGCAGCCCGAGATGCCGCCAACAGTGGCCTGAAACTAACTTCAAACGGCAAAAGCAATAAAGATTCATGATTACAACACTTACCGTTGGTCGTTGACAGATTCCGCCACTGAACTTGGCACTAGCCAAGTCTGGTTTATCAATGCAAAAGAAATAACCGCAGAAAGCTCTGGCTTTGGTTTTGGCTTTGGCAGATGAGCTTCTCAGAGACAAGACAGTCGCGCAGGCGCCGTAGCTTTTTTTTGCGTTTTTGCGTTTTCTTATTGTTATTTCTGCTCTTGCGTGTGGCTTTTTGGAGAGTAAGTGCATCTCAAGTTACATAAAGTACCAAAAAAAAAAAAATGGAAACATGCCTCTGCGTTAACCACTGTTCGGCTGTTTGTTAGCTTCAAGCTTTGATTTTTGATTTTGTTTTTTTTTCTTTTGCTTTTTGATGGCTTTGCCTTTTGATGATTTTTCGTGTTGAGCTATAAAAGTGCATGCCGTTCATTAGACAACAGTGTAGTTCCAATCCATCCATCAGGCAGAGCATAACAACTGCCAAGTTAATACCCCAAAGAGACGGCCAAACGCTTACAAATTGTTGGTGCTTAACGAAACGGTTAGTGTGACAACAACAAAAGGATCATTTAGTGAAATAGTGAAAATTGATTAAAACGACGATTTGTTAAAAAAAAGATACTCAAAACTAACTATGCAAACAGTCCTTGCAATTTTTAATTCGGCAATAAAGGCAGCTATAATGAAAGTTAAAAATTATCACATTACTTCAGTACTCATCCCCTGTAGCTACCAAGACCCTTTCAGGTTACAGCTCCCTAGGGGTCAGATAATGTGTAAATGGGCTGCTTTAGACTGCAACATTAAGAATTGGAAAAGTGTAAAGCCAATGTTGACACTAAAATGTACCTATAAAACTCATAAAATTGAGATGGGCAAATGTAAAGGAAATTGAGAAGAAAATATAAGAAAATTGCCGTCGAACTGCTTATCTTGACGCGCAGATTGCGACACTACTTATATACACAGATCAAAAACCGAAGTTTTCTATACCCCAACAAATGAGAGAAATATATGAGATTTTAACAACGCCAGCATTAAAATCAACAATTTTTCTAAATAAAATCCATTTTCCGACCGATAGTTTCTATGGCAGCTATAAGATATAATCATCCGATTTTGAGCAAAACTAGCAAATCTGAGTGAAAGCATATAATATTAATATTCGCAGAGTTGGAAGACGTTTACATTATAAACAAAATAGTTTTTCTCACTAATACCCACTTTTCGACCGATAGTTCCTATGACAGCTATTAAATATAGTCATTCGATCCGGTCGGTTCCGACATCTTAGCAGAGTGCAGTAAAAGGCGACTCTGTGCTAAGGTTCAGCGAGATAGCTAGAGACAGACAAACTGACGGACAAAGCTAAATCGACTCTGTTCGTCGTCCTGATCAAGAATATATATAGTTTATTGGGTCGGAAAAAAATATTTATATGCGTTGAAAACTATCGGGGCAAAATTAAAACATATACCCTTTGCACTATTTATTTATAAGTATTATATTTTTTATATCAAGAAGAAGCCGATATGACAAGCTTGAAATTGACCTGTTCGAAAATATCTTAGAGAACTTTTCAACAATTTTAAAATGATACTTTTAAGATCAAATGGATATTTTAAAATTTAATTATTACAGAACGAAAAAATTAATTACAAATGGCAGGTAATAAGTCCAATCCAGTAGTAAGCTAAGCTTTTTTGTATTTTTATACCCTTGGAGAGGGTATATTAAAATTGTCCGGATGTTTGTAACGCATAGAAGGAAGCATCTCCGACCACATAAAGTATATATATTCTTGATCAGTAAGACGAGCTGAGTCGATATAGCCATGTCCGTCTGTCCGTCTGTCCGTCCGTCCGTCTGTTTCTATGCTATCTCCTCCGTCAGTTTTAAAGTTATCGCAACCAAACTTTGCACGAAGTCTTTTGGTACAAATACGCTGCACATTTGTCGGAACCGGCCGGATCGGATGACTATAGCATATAGCTGCCATAGGAACGATCGGTTGAAAAACTAGTTTTAGTGAGAAAAACTTTTTTGTTTTCAATGCTATCGCTCCCAACGCTTGTATTTATAAGTTTTTAATGATTTCACAAAATTTCACCAATCCATGTCAAAATCGGACAACTATATAGTATAGCTGCCATACAAAAGTTAGGTCTGAAAAAAAGTCTTAGTGAGAAAAACTTTTTTGTTTTCAATGTTATCGCTCCCAACGCTTGCATTTATAAGTTTTTAATGATTTCACAAAATTTCACCAATCCATGTCAAAATCGGACAACTATATAGTATAGCTGCCATACAAAAGTTAGGTCTGAAAAAAAGTCTTAGTGAGAAAAACTTTTTTGTTTTCAATGCTATCGCTCCCAACGCTTGTATTTATAAGTTTTTAATGATTTCACATAATTTCACCAATCCATGTCAAAATCGGACAACTATATAGTATAGCTGCCATACAAAAGTTAGGTCTGAAAAAAAGTCTTAGTGAGAAAAACTTTTTTGTTTTCAATGCTATCGCTCCCAACGCTCGTATTTATAAGTTTTTAATGATTTCACATAATTTCATTAAGCCTTGTCGAAATCGCACCACTATATAGTATAGCTGCCATACAAACTGTTAGGCATATATCAAGCTCCAAGGGTATATAAACTTCGGTCGAGCCGAAGTTAGCTGGCCTCTATTTTTTTACTATTAAGTATTGTTTAATACAAATAGAAAACACCACAAATCTATAATTTCTCAATTTCTTCTTCTTTCTGCAAATCTTTTAATCTTTTCTAATATCATTAGACAAATTGATATTATTGGCACATGATAAAAATGTCAAATTAACCGGCCCATATCAAATTGATATGGATCTTAATTTTGTTCTGTGTAGAAACCGCATCTCATACAAATTTTTTTTTTGAGAACCAATGTCAGCTTCCAAGAACAATCGTTTTTTTGCGTCACATGCGTCACTTATAATATCTATTAATCTTTGATCTCACCCGTATAGCTAATTAAAAAAACGTTTAGTTAAATTTCAATATATGAATCCTCGTAGATGTAGCGAGAAGCAAATAGTCGGATCCCATGTCAGCTCTCAAGAACAATCGTATTTGTTTCACATGCATCATCTATAATACCTATAAACCAGGGGTGCCCAGAACGATCTTACCAGCGCGCCATGAACAATACACATACACCGAATATATTTCAAACAATAACAATTAAATGAGATAGAGAGAGAACCGATTCTTGTTTGTGTGTATGTGTGGTCTTTGCTACGCAAATCATACTCGATAGCGCGACAAGCGTTCAGCCGTACGCATAAGCAATTTGTTGTTGGGTTCCAGTTTGCGAGAGACATAGGAGAGAGAGAAGAGAGACACAAATGATGTTGTTGTTGCAGGTCAGAGCGCGACAACAACAAAACACAGCGCAGGCATAGAATTTGTTTTTGTTTTTTGCTGGCTTATGGCATGCGCAAATCGAATGCGCGCAGGCTATTCCTTTGCGTAGAACAACAACACATGCGTGTCATGCGCAATAGGCATGGGCGCCCCTGCTATAAACCTTTGCTTTGTGATACTCAGTGAGGTATGATTTCGACTAACATTCGGCTACCACGCATATGTAAAGCCTATGGGCTGGGGAACTCTGTTTTAGATTGAGGAAAATATGATCATAAAATATGAATTTTGTGTCCAACCTTCACCCAACATTTCGTAATGAGTTCGTTCATAGGATTTTTTAAAAATTAAAGCTTTATTTTAAAAGTATTTGTTTCAAATACATTTTTTAAAGTATTGTCCATCGCTAGCCACTACTTTTTTCCACCATCTCGAAAAACGATGTGACTTTTGATCCCAATTGATCGTACCAAACACAGAGCATGGCCCTGGCATTTTGCGCTTGGAGAATGTTGCTCGTTAGCTTCTCGCAGTATATAATGAACTTCATCGGCATTCTCTTCAAATGAAAGCACAAAATTATACTCTCCCGCAAATTGTGATTTGTAACTACAATAGCTGACGTATTCGGGCACACCTAAACTATGTTGTTTACACTTCACCGAATCGACACATACTCAAGAAGAAAGCCTAATGATGAGGCTTTAAAATAAAGCGATTCAATTTAATACTAGTGACCCTATACAAAATCATTTTAAACTTTTTTATACAGGTATAAATAAATATAAATTACAAAATGCTCATAAATAGGCTCAAATTTTTTCGAATTCATAAGAACAAATTGGTTAATCAACATGCTTTGTAGCTTTTCATATCGGCTTCTGCGAAAGATTCCACTTCTTTGTAAAGCAAATTAGTAAGACCTAAAAAACAGTAGAACGAATACATTCATTTTTGAATTTTTAAGAAATTCGTTGATTAAATTAACCAAAATTAAATTTGGTTTTTTAGTCGTGAGAAGTTGAGATAAGTAAATGAACGATGAGTGGGCGAATATTGCGTTAAAAACTCATGGATGAGAAGTTATGGGACTCTTGGATTAAGAAACTCGCACTTGGATCAAATCTTACCGTACTTCTGAAATTAAACATTTCTGATCTAAGGTTGAAATTCATAATTTTTTCCCTGAGGGTATTGGTATTATTCTTACCTTCAAATGGTACATTTGTAGGAAACCAACACTGATAGAATAATCAAGTATTTTCAGTTTCTAAACTTTAAGAAGCCAGAAAATTCTTAAGTACGGAATTAATTAATTCAAGAGCGTTTTAAAAAATCATTTAAATCTTGATTTCAAGAACGTTTTGCACGATTCGGGGTTTTTGATGTGAAACATCTTAATTTCGGTACGGACGATTTTAGTAGGAGTAAAATTTGATTTCAGCGTCACGTGACGCTGAGGTCAGCATATTTTGTGTTGTTGTTTTAGCAATTAGGGTGTTCAACAGCCCGCGTAAAAGTGTAAAGCAAAAAGCGTAAACTCCAAAAGTTTACGCCACAACAACAAAACACATGAGAAAAAGTTTACGCTCTTTTTGCTGCCCTGGGGTATGTTTACAAAATCCGCGTAAAAGTGTAAAGAGAGTAAAGTGTTGAAGTGTTGTAAAATCATTCAAAGTAACGACAAAAAGTACTCGGGTACTCTTCAAAATATGCGGTCACCCTTAGAATAATTAAATTTTTTTTGTCAGTTTAACTGCATCTGGCCAGCAAATCAATTGAGACATCTTCCCCAAAATAGCTGTCTGTAGCTACACCTCAAGAGCCGTCATCACCTACTGTAAACATTGTTGTAGTTTCACTTATTGATGCAGCTTCCCCAAACTACCCCAAACAGAAAAGTGCTCCCTGTAACTCAAGTTCCACTTGGGGTCGAAATGCATTCGACAAAAAGCATGGGGCCGCACAGACCCATTGGTCATTGAAAAATGGTAGCTCATTGGTTCGCCAGTTGACTCATTTGGGCACACAGAACTTGGATCATCGCCGCCAGCATGCAACTGCTGTAAGAACCTCCATAACGTCGTCTACCACTTCATCGACAGTATCATGGTTGTATCTCAAGATTTTTTATATATTCATATTTCTTTATTTAGCTTGATTTATACACCAACAATCAATGCTTTAAAAATACGAATTTAACTTTGACACACACAAGCAACAGAAAAACTCACAGCTTGTCAAAACAGCTGATTTACGCCAAAAATTACGAGGGCAAACCCTTTAGGGGCGCTCAATAGCTGCGTCGCGTAAATTTACACATTTACTTTTTACGCGGGCTGTTGAACACCCTAAATGTGTTCCAGGGGAAGAGGAGTAAAAATGGGCAATGGGCGGAAAGTAGAGGAACTTGACAGTGTCTTGACCGTGACTAAACAGTGACTAGCCAATGACTCGACAGTGACTTAGCATTGACACACAGTGACTAAACAATAAATGAACAGAGACTAAAGTGTGACTTAGAAGTGACAAAACAGTGACTGAACACTTACTTAACAGTGACTTACCAGAAACTATACAGTGACTAAAGAGAAAGTTAACAAACAATGACTTCTCGGGGACTAGAGAGTGACTAAACAGTGATTAAAGTGAGACTTATGAGTGACTAAAGAGTGAGTAAACAGTAACCGAACAGTTACTTAAAAGTGACTAAACGGTGACAAGATAGTAACTATACAGTGACTTTTCAATGACTCGACAGTGACTTAACAGTGACTTGACAATGTCTAAACAATGACTAAGCAGTGTCAAAATAGTGACTTGACAAAAACTTAACAGTGACTCAAAAGTGATTTCACAGTGACTAAAAATTGATTTAACAGTGACTTGACAATAACTAAACAGTGACTTAGCGGGGACTTAACAGTAATTTGAGAATGACTATACAGTGACTAAGCAGTTACTTAACAGTGACTTAAAAATGACTTGACAGTGACTAATCAGTGACAGTTTGTTGACAGAGACTTGACAATGTCTAAACAGTTACTTGAAATTGACTAATCAGTGACTTGAAAGAGGCAAAAACAAACCTTAAACCGCACTTAAATAGCTATTAAACTAAGCATTATGTTTCACATCAAAGCCGCGTGAGTGTTCAGGACACTCACACCTTTTTTTTTAAGAACCTTAAGAGCTCAAAATAACCATGTGCTGGCTAAAAGAGACTTGTTCTAACAGTAAGAGCTCGTTTATACATCAAGAACGAGATGACCTTAAATTAAAAGTTTTTTCTTGGATCAAGAATTGTTTCAATTTTTCAATCAGTAAACGGTCAATTTCGAATTTAAAAACGATTCCTACTCAAAGTAATAATTTTCAAAAGCGAATCGTTCTTACCAAATTCAAGACCGAAAGAGGATAAAATAAAGAGCGTTTTTTAAGACCGAATCATTTTTTTTTTTTTTTGAGTGAAGTTACAACTTTTGTGGTAATCAAACACTCAGTTTATGACTTAATTTGTACTTGACACCATCAATTGGATAATCAGCTGGTAAAACTCATAATGCCTTAGCTTATGCTGATATTTGAAAATTGATGAATACACATTTATCGGTTCTACGTCAGTTATTCAACTCGTACTGTGTCATCTGAATTTTAAATTTTCGGACATACCTTGAAAAGGGACTGAAAAGTCCACAATTTAAGCTCCGTACGCAGTACGACAAAAATTTCCTTTCATCACAGAATACCTCGGGGCTTGCTTTGATGCTCATGGGCTATTAGAGAGTGTTGTTATTTATGTGAATTATCAAATCAATCTCAAATACTAGTATATTTTTAAAAGAACACCATTGATTTTTATCGATATTGTATTCCCATGTGTATTTCGGTCTTTAATAGGCCTTTCTTGTTTTGTTACTCTTCGAATTACTTAAAAAAGTGTATTCGTTTGAAAAGCTGAACGCCCAATTGTTTTTGGAAATCAATCAATTTTTTAAAAAACTTAGTTATTTTACTCGGTCGCTGCTGAAGCTTATTCAAGTCACTCTTCCAATTAGGACTCTTTGGACCCCTTGCGATGCCAATTAGTATTCCCAGTTAAATCCTGAGGGGTGTTCACATAACTGAACCAGAATGAATACAGAATGAATTTAAAGCTGGAATCTCTAGCCCGTATGCTTTCGAGAGTATAGGTAGCAGAGTTTGACGAAGTGTCCTAAGTTTACTTCTACTCAAAGAGGTGCGATAAAGGATGTGGAACCATTTCCTCATTCTCTATGCCTACCTACTTTGGCAAGTTTGTCCGCAGATTCATCTGCTTCTATGCTGCTGTAAGCAGTAAGCGTTTGAGTATTGTTGGTTTGTAGCTTGGCTGAGAAAGCCAACAGATTCTGACTCTTTACATTATTTAATTTTTTTTTGAGTGTAGTTCTTAAACTTCGACCCTTTGGAGTTTCTTGTACTCATAATTTAGCTTGCGCTCATTATTCTGACATGAAATGCCATAACCAATTAGCAACATAAAACCCACTTAACTTGCCACACTCAACGGGTCAAAGTAGCCTGAGGAAAATCATTTAACCAGACATTTTGCAATAAGCCAAAAACCATGTACACTTTCTGTTACAAAAAAATAAGAAAGAAGAAAACAATTCGCAGAAAATGTAAAAATAATAATTGGCAGCAGTCAAGGAAAATATGTGTCACGCAAGTTGTGTTGTTGGTGGCGCCGTAAGTTGCCAATCTCCAACTGCTTTGCGATTTTGCAATGTCATAAAATCCACAGCTACTGCCATTTACCATCACCATCACCACATTAGACCCTTAGCCGGAGGCTTCTATTCAATTGGCGAAGCATAAAAGAAAAGTTTCACTTTATGTGCAAATGGATAAGGGGATTGTGCCTAGCGTGCCATGGACTTTGGCTTTGACTTTGGCTTGGTTTATGTTGGGCTTTTCGGCACTAGGCCAGAGAGCCGCGAGAAGCGACACGCTTGGCCAGTTGGCCAGTTCTTGGCATTGGCCAGCAGACAGAGATTGATGATGAGCGGTCTCACATAAAAAACTTACGCAATTTTAATGTAATTTAGTTTTTCATCTGATTTTGTTTTTGTCGAGAGATTCACTTTCTTCTTTGGCTTTTCTCTTCTTTTGCAGTTTGGTTAATTTGCATTTGAAACGCTGCAGCAGCTATGCGATTGGTAAGCAGACCACCTGGCGGCGGATGCCATTGACCGAAACGGCACAGAAAACTAATTTCCTCATTTGCAGGTTTTTGGTGTTATCGCCGTTGTGGTGGCTCTGGTCCACGATGCGGCTGCGGTGAAACGCGAGGCTCCACTGAACAATGCCTACCTGCCGCCCTCTTCGGCACAGAGTCCATCTTCTAAGTATGGCGCTCCACCGCCGAGTTCGTATTTGCCGCCCGCCTCGGGGCCCGCCCCGTCCTTTAATACCCATCATCATCACCATCATCACAGCTCAAGTGGTCCGTCCAGTAGCTACTCGGCACCTGCCTTAGGTGGCTCTTCGGGTGGAGGGCCCTACCCTGCGGCTAGACCCTCTAGCTCTTACGGACCACCGTCGCGACCTGCCCCTTCTTCTAGCTATGGCCCACCGCCCAGTCGTCCCAGCCAGTCCTATGGACCACCGCCAGCCAGAAAGCATCAGTCTCGCCGTCCTTCCAGCAGCTATGGCGCCCCTAGACCTGCCGGTCCACCTGCACAGAGCTATGGAGCACCAGCCCCTCCTTCTTCTAGCTACGGTCCACCCAAGTCTTCGCCGCCTTCGCAGAGCTATGGAGCACCAGCCCCTCCTTCATCCAGCTACGGGCCTCCCAAGTCATCGCCGCCTTCGCAGAGCTATGGAGCCCCAGCCCCTCCTTCATCTAACTACGGGCCACCCAAGTCGTCACCGCCTTCTCAGAGCTATGGAGCCCCAGCCCCTCCTTCATCCAGCTACGGTCCTCCCAAGTCTTCGCCACCTTCTCAGAGCTATGGAGCACCTGCCCCTCCTTCTTCTAGCTACGGTCCTCCCAAGTCGTCTCCACCTTCTCAGAGCTATGGAGCTCCTGCTCCTCCTTCCTCTAAATACGGACCTCCAAAGTCAGCGCCCTCGTCCAGCTATGGACCTCCCAAATCGGCCCAACCCTCGTCCTCATATGGAGCCCCCGCAGCACCTCCTTCTTCCAGCTATGGTCCACCAAAATCAGCACCTGCACCACCATCATCCAGCTATGGCGCCCCTGCTAGGGCCCCAACCAGCTCTTATCTACCGCCCGCCTCCCGGCCATCCAAACCCTCTTCAACTTATGGCGCTCCCAGTGTGAGCAGTTTTGTGCCTCTGGCATCGGCCCCCTCATCCAACTATGGAGCTCCTTCCAAGACGCAAACTTTGGGCAGCAATGGCTATACATCTGGACCTGGAGCCTCGTACGATGCACCCGCTCCACCTTCATCTTCGTATGGCGCTCCTTCCAGCTCCTCATCGTTCCAACCGATTGTGTCTCGACCCTCATCTTCCTACAGCGCACCTAGCTCTGGCTCAAGCAGTGGTGGACCTTATCCCTCGGCTCCATCATCTTCGTACTCCGCCCCCAGTCCCAGTGCCAACATTGGTGGATCTTACCCAGCTGCTCCTGCTAGCTCGTACTCTGCACCCAGCCCTAGCTCCAACGGTGGAGGACCCTATCCTTCTGCTCCATCCAGCTCGTACTCGGCACCCATTTCTAGCGGGGGACCCTACCCAGCGGCTCCATCCTCTTCATACTCGGCACCCAGCTCAAGCTCCAATAGCGGAGGACCCTACCCAGCAGCACCATCTTCCTCATACTCTGCGCCTAGCTCGAACAGCGGTGGGCCTTACCCCTCTGCCCCCTCCAGTTCATATTCGGCACCCAGCTCTGACTCTAGCTCAGGTGGACCTTACCCAGCTGCACCGTCAAGCTCTTACTCAGCGCCCAGTTCGAGTGCCAACTCGGGAGGACCTTATCCTGCAGCGCCTTCTAGCTCGTACTCCGCTCCCAGCGCAAGCTCCAACAGCGGAGGACCCTATCCATCTGCTCCATCAAACGCTTACTCAGCGCCCGCAGCACCGCCATCATCATCCTATGGAGCACCCAGTCCTCCCTCCTCATCATACGGTGCACCCTCCACTGGTTCGGGCAGTTTCAGTTCTTCCAGCAGCTACTCTTCGGGCCCAAGTGCCCCATCGAGCTCCTACGGAGCCCCCGCTGGTAATGGTGGCTCCTCCCTAAGCTTCCCTAGCGGTCCCTCGTCCAGCTATAGTGCACCACCAGCTGGTGCATCATCTAGTTCTGGTTCTTATCCCAGTGCACCCTCATCCCTGTACGATGCCCCAGCCCAAGATGCTGGCTATGCCTATTCGGGACCCAGCCAAGGCCAAGAGGTGCCCGAAACAATTCAGCAGGGCTACAGCTCCGATGGCGGCTATACCTATCGCAAGAAGTAGGCCCACCCACAAACGCATCTGTATTAAGTGCACACATCTGCAATGTCATCTCGCCATTTGAATAACCGTAAATTATGCCCCATCTAAACTGACCCCACACCTTCCATTGCAAACCCCATTGAGCATTAGTTGTAATTCGCCTACTGTTAGAAATTGTATCCAATAAAGAAGATGAGAAATATATGTGAGTTCGTGTATTGCGTCTCCTCCAAGCGATCTTCCGCTTCAGCTAATTGGCATGCCAACCAAATGACAGCTGAAGGTTCCAGTGGCTATGCAAATGCCTGCGAATACCGGATATATGTACAGCTGCCACCAGCAACATCCATCTGCAACATGCGGCGGCAATTAGAGGGCAATTCTTGAGCGACACCAGTTATGAGCTCATTTTCCGATTCATATCTGCAACAGCATCATTAGCCCGCTAATTGACTCCGCGCCGAGATGGCAATTTAACAATCTGAATTGACTCTTCTAAAATAATAAAAGTTACTTGAGTTTCCACACGACATTGTGTGAATGCATTGTTCTGCCATTGGCTCCTTGTGTGTTAGTCGCTCGCTCGTACTGGGATCTGCATATTTTATTATGAGAAATTTCCGCTATTGTCTTAAATTGTCATTAGACTTGGCTTAAGTCGGTTTGGCGGTTTGTTTTTTAAAGTATTGCACAAGACGAGACCAGTTAGTTGGCAAATTGGCCAAGTGATTGGCCAAATAAATACCATTTGTTGCAACGTAAAAGCGATGTATATAAATTCCAAATAAAAAACAAAGTATTTGCCATTAAAGTTGTTCCAGTAATCGAATCAGCTGCTTTCGCCAACGACTCAGACTGAACGAATTACTATCAGTTCGGGGTGCTAACATCAAAAGAGAAAACGGGGCTAAGTGAATTTTCTTTTGTTAACTGCCAAGATGTGCCCCGCCCTAGCTAGATCACGATCCGATGCCAATGAGGTGTACATTTTTAGTGATCCCTTTAGTAACTCTCTGTTAAGTCTCTCTAAAGTCACTTTGTTAACTTTCTGCTAACTCTCTGTTAACTCCTGCTCGAACCACATAAATGTAAAATTGGTCCCAAAGGGTCATTCCAAGCTTCTCTCAATCTCTTGAAGTGTGTGCTTATCATTTATCGCACAAGAGACAAAGACCAAGAGATTAAAGGCCTATATGGACATCCGAATACGTAATTTTACTAACTTCCCCTCCGTTTCGTCGCCGCACAGTGGCCGGTTTGGCGAATTTAGCGTTGCAAAAATAAAAATTTATGGTCGATTTTTTGGACCGCTTTAATTTAATTCAATAAAGTGAACCCCAGATGGCACGAAAATGTTTATTTTTTTGAATTTGGTCAATTATTTTGGATTTTACAGTTCAAAGTTGAACAATTTTTCAAACTGATAAATTTTTGTATTTTATTGGTTGCAAATGTTACGTTTCGGAACGTATAAAACCCAAACGGAAACTCCGATTGCAATTTGGTTTTTTGCTTTTTAAAGATGCATCAATTCTGTAGAAAAAAATAGTAAGAAAATATTATTTTTTTTGCTTAAATTTTTCGAGTTATTGTCGTTTTACTGAAGTACTACTTTCGTAACTTATTTTCCCACTTTGATGGACTGCGAAAAGTAAATTCGCGCTCATACACGCTTCTAGAGTGAACAATTTTTTATTTGATATTTTCGGAGATTGGAGATTGTGTACCCCGTATAGCCAAATAGCTGAAATCAACGTTTTCCTCTTTGCCTTTTCCCTGTTACGACATCGCAGCTGGGTTTTCCCTCCGATTCCCACCCACTTCCCGTCCATATCCCACCTACCTACCACCCGAATCCCACCCAAATCTCACCCACATCACACTCGGTAACCGCCCACATACCAACACAGTTACATCCCATGCACTTCCCACCCACTTTCCACTCACATCGTACCCACTTACAAAACACCCACCCACATCCGACTCACCTACCACCGAAGTCCTACCCAAATCTCAGACACATCCCATTCATTTCCCACCCACTGCCTACACAAATCCCACCTAAAGGCCTGATTCCAGATGACATAAAAATCAATGAAAAAATAAATTCTGAAGGCTACTACAAAGCAGTCTTATTTGAATGAAGTATTGTGCCGAAATAAAAATGTATGTCTTCTGGAATCAGGCATTGAATCACAAAACAGAGAAGTTAACAGAGAAGTCTACAGAGAATGAACAGAGATGTTAACAGATAATAGACAGAAAAGTTATCAGAGAATTAACAGAGAAACTTACAAAGAAGTTAACTGAAAATTAACAGAGAAGCATACAAAGAAGTTAACAGAGAAGCTTACGGAGACTTAACAAAGGAGTTAACACAAAAGTTAGCAGAAAATTAACAGAGAAGCTAACAGAGAAGTTAACAAAAAATTAACAGAGAAACTAACAAAGAATTTAACAGAGAAGCTAAGAGAGAAGTCAACAGAGAAGTAAAAAGAGAATTAATAAAGAAGCTAACAAAGAAGTTAACAGAGAAGTTGACAGAGAAGATAACAAAGAAGTTAACAGCGAATTAACAGAAATGCTTACAGAGAAGTTAACAGAATAATTAACAGATAATTAACTCAAAGGGCGGCCTTAAAATACTCTGTCGCTTTAAAACTTTTTATCCATGGAGAAGACTGCTGATCCGACCCAATATGCTGATACCCTACTTTGATCAAATTAAAAATTGCATTTTTAATTTAAACTTTTCTGGGTTTTCCAATATATAATTTATTCTTTCTATAACTTTGTAACACTGTTACGACACTGTTGCCAGCTTATACACCTGATTTGGCTTCATGTGATTTTCGAATTATGACTTGATTGAGATGATAAAAGAAAAATTTCGGAAGGCCGCGAAATTCATTACGAAGGAGAACTTTGCCATTCGTTGGCATAAGTGTATTACAGCGGAAGAAGATAACTTTAAAGGGGATGAACTAGATTTAGATAAATAAATTAAGATTTTTAAAATATTATATAAGAAAAATTGGATAATAATAGTATACTAACTTTGGTCAACTAATCTCCATAATGTGGTTATCTCCTATTGGCGACAAAAAAGCTGCGGCTGCAGCCTGTAAAGAACTGACTTTAAATCTGGCCAACGTTTCCTCCGATTAAAGCAAATCTTTTGCTAGCATATTCCTTCGCCGTGCAGCTTGAGTTGCAAGGTATCATTTATTTTTGGTGGGCAGAAAATTTGAATTTGTTGTGTGCGAAATAAAAAATTTTAACTTAGTTGAAGAAAATAAAGTTTGTTTTGTTTAAAAAAGAACTTACCAAATAGCTCACATTTAAAATATTAATAAAAGAGAGCGCAAGTTAAAGTCGGCTCTAACCGACTTCGATATACCCGTTTCTCATAAAAAAAAACATGTTTAACAGTGTTCCTGCGTTTCTTAGGGTGAACATCTGAAAAGTATGCTACACTTTTTTAACTCGGCTATTTTTCACATTTTTTTTCATTTCTTCAGCGAATCGATTCATTTTGCTACTTATTGCGGGGTGTCTACCCTACGCAGTCAAGTTCGAAAGGGGTTGTGAACAAGCTTAAAAAATGAAATCGCTTCAAGTCTTTCAACCATGAATAAACCAATTTCCAACGGAATTCTGGATCAAAAATAGCGTTATGTAATTTGGCTACTGACAAATAATTTGTGTTTGATGAACAAAATTTTATGATTTTCACAATTATTAATTATTCAACAAATATTTGCTTTGGGAATGCTGACACCTCCTTTTTCCAATTTGCCGTTTTGAGGTCTGAATGACCGTATATCATCAATATTTGGTGTTCCAATGCTAAAAATTCCATCAATGTAAAGCAAAGCTACAAACCGAGCCCAGATAAACCGCTTTGGTTCAGACCATCGAATAGAGCCCACAAAAGAACCTTACAAATTGTTAAACTCCCAACACAGCTTAAAAAAAAAATTCAGTTAGAAGAACAACGTTGAAGTAAACGAGAGCATAAGTTAAAGTCGGCTCTAACCGACTTCGATATACCCGTTACTCATGAAAAAACATGTTTAACAGTGTTCCTGCGTTCCTTAGGGTGACCATCAGAAAAGTATGCCACATTATTTTAGGGTGGGTAGCGGGGGGGCTTGGTTCACTTCTTTGCTCATAACTTGAGAACCGTTCATCCGATCTTTGTCATTTTTTCGGCAAATCGATTCATTTTGCTAATTACTAACTATCTCTAGAAGGTACAAATCGTCTATCTTTAAAAAGGAGGAGATATAACGTTTTTTTCCGAATTGCGGGTGCGGGAGGGGGCGTGGCAAAAATTGAAAATAAACTGGATCTGCCTGCAAGTATAAGAAGCATTTGTCCCATACATGTCAAACCTCTATCTCTTACCATCTCTGAGACCTGTTTGTTCATACGGACGGACGGACAGATAGACGGACAGACAGACGGACATGGCTATATCGACTCGGCTGTTAATGCTGATCAAGAATATATATACTTTATAGGGTCGGAAATGATTCCTTCTCCCTGTTACCTACTTTTGCACAAACTTAATATACTCTATGTACCTTCGGTACAGAGTATAACGAGAGCGTAAGTTAATGTCGGTTCTAACCGACTTCGATATACCCGTTACTCATGAAAAAACATGTTTAACAGTGTTCCTGCGTTCCTTAGGTTGACCATCCGAAAAGTATGCAACATTTTTTTTTTAATTTAATTTTATTTTTCTTATAACTTGAGAACCGTTCATCCGATCTTTATCATTTCTTCGGCAAATCGATTCATTTTGCTAATTACTAACTATCTCTAGAAGGTACAAATCGTCTATCTTCCAAACTGTATGTTTTTTTCAAATTGCGGGGGCGGGAGGGGGCGTGGCCAAAATTTAAAACAAACTTGATCTGCGTGCAGATAAAAGAAGCATTTGTCCCATACATATCAAACCTCTATCTCTTACCATCTCTGAGATCTAGGTGTTCATACAGACAGACGGACGGTCGGACGGACGGACAGACGGACATGTCTATATCGACTCGGCTGTTGATGCTGATCAAGAATATATATACTTTATATGGTCGGAAATGATTCCTTCTGCCTGTTACATACATTTGCACGACTTTAGTATACCCTTTTTACTCTACGAGTAACGGGTATAAAAATGGCTTCTCAAAATGAAGAATGAAATAAGAAAATGCACTTACTATCATTGTCTACACAAGGATTGCCCACTTCATATACCTGATTGAAGCTCTTAAAGAGTGTGGAGGAGAGCTTTTTTGTCTGCACTTAGTGGAACATTAAGCTTTTCACCACAATTCCATTGGAACTGACATTTCCCCTGCACTGTTTTGATAAGCGATTCCACCCCAAAGGGGGACAACCCTCCAGTTCCAGTCTTACTACGTAGCGGCTTCCAGGCATGTGTCGAAGAGTGAACACAATACAAATTCCTGCGCACATACACAAAATGAACTCGGCGCTATTCGTGTTCACGATGCCAGCGTTGTCGCTGTCGGGACTCCAGCACTTGAACTTCCAATTTAGTTATAATTTTGCCCCTCTAAACGCAAGCACGCCGGACGCAAGAACGTGGCAGAGACGACAGTTTTGTTTCATTATCCGAATAGCCTCAAACAGAGTTAAACTAATTTTAAACGATTTATTCGTTGATCGGTTGGATCGGTTGAATAATTGATTTATGGTTTGAGTTAGAACGCGCATAAGTTACATAGTTTTAATGCGGTCCTCACGTGTTAGCTTAACAGCCGGAGCACATGTGCGGGTTACACTTTAAAACGCGTAACAGTCCGTCTCAAAAGACGTCCCTGCGTTGGGGCGACTGCTGCCATTCCTAAATACGGAGTTCCTGCCAGATCTGTGATTTACCGAAACGTACAGAGGGTATCGAAAGTTTCGCTTATCGAATTGTGCTGGAAATGTTGCATAAGTTGTGGGGCATTTGATTGGCGCGCGCCAGAAAGCGTCCGCTTCAGCCTTGCTGGGCGCATAACTTAACGTCTGCTTTGAACTTGGCACACACCCGCACGTACATCCGGTTGTGTGGCTAAAGGTGAGTTTTTCAGTCGGCCAAGGCGCCAGGGGACATGCGCGCAGAGACTCTTGCTGCGCTCGGAGCTTTGTCAGTTTTTGTGAATGAACTCGGCCGACTGACTGTGGGGTGGGGTGTTGACTTTGTTTGTGTTTTCCACTCTATGACATACTTGTTTATTAAATATCTTTATCAAATAAAACCTTCAGAAATTGCTACGTTCGATGGTTGGGTTTTTCATACGAATTTTTAATTGCTGGCTTCGTTAAAACTGAACGGGACCTGCAACTGCAATCAAATTGTGCTCCACTTGCAAGGACACTTACGGCCGTTGAAGGTGGGTTTTAAAGGTTATTCTGTTATCCTTCGCTAAAGGTCAGCTGTTCGGTTGGCCGTGGCCAATGCATTGTTTTAATATTTAAAGATGCGTGCAGTGACCAGGTAATTGTGAAAAATTTGACAAGCAGGTGGCCCCTAAAAGCACGCCACTGAATTTTCAATTATGATCTCAAACACCCAGCAAACATTTTTTATCGCAGATGATAAGAATGGGATTCTTCCAATAGGGATCGCTATACTCTAGGACATCCCACAGCGATTGCATTCTCATCTCCCTTCGGAAAGAAGTGGACAAAATCGTGTCTTCAGGGAGATACAAAAAGTCTCATCTCAAGAATACAGCGTTTTATCCTGGTGATATGAAAAAATCCCTTTATAGCGATAAGAAAAAGTGACTTCTTAGGAATCAGAAAAAGTATCTTCTAGAGATAAGAAAGCTTTTCTTCCTAAAGATATTCTGTGTGGAAGACTTAAACACAAACAGCAACGAAAGTATGCATTTACTTGGCGGTATCTCACTAAAGTTCTGTTTTTGCATGTTTCATTGCCTTCTGTCGCTTTTGTGTGTAAAGCTAACGCGAAAAAGCTCAGTAGTAAAGTCGCCTACACATGGCCTGTAGTTAATCCTTATAAAATTTATATTCGTATTTGTGCTGCGAAGCTGCAACGAGCAATGCTTAAAATTCCAAGGCCAAAATTAAATGTACGTAAAATGTAAAATGATTCTCAGTCTAATGCGATCAGCAAAACGTAAATCAAGCACAGGAAAAGAAAACTGCTGCTTCCAGGTACATTGATGAGTTGTTAAAGCCCAGCATTCGAGGGACAAAAATGCGTGCTCAGTTGATGCCAGAAGGCCATTGCCCTGATGAACGACCTCGAATACCACCGAAATTTACTGGGTTGTACATTTAGTCGAACGTGTTTTTTCCGGTGTGTCAAATAGACGGAAATAAATTGTCCGCTATTATGTTTTTAAGACGTAATCATTAATTTATCTTCTTTGTAATTACTTTTTCTTTAGATTGAGTTACGTTAAGCTTGGTGAAGACTTTGTTAATTACATATAATTTGAATTATCCCTTGAACACAAACCTGTGAATTTTTTTCATGCAAGCACACGCAAATTCAATTAATTATTAAATGTGCTTGTATACCGAAATGAAAATCTTGGTTCCGATACGGAACCGAATACCGAAGTAAAATAGGACCTAAACGAAACCTTTGACCGAAACAAAAGTATTGAAAATTGAAAATCAACTTAATATGCATATATAAGAAGTTTATGTCCCATACATGTCACACCTCTGTCTTGTACCACCTCTGATATCTGTGTGTTCATACGGGTGGACGGACAGACGAACATTGATATATTAACTCGACTGTTGAACTTAAACCGGATCTAAGTAGTTACCGTAGATGTGAGTATCAACTCAATATAACCTTATTGACCTAGAGCTCAACGCCTAAAACAAATTCTTAGCCGACGACATCGGACCTCGGAACATCTAATAAAAAAAAAGTATTTTTTCTTTCCTTAGAAAATAGCTTTTACACATCCAGTTACCATCACCGGCCAGGTGTGAATTAACTGGCCATTAAAAAATCAAAGGAAAAGATGTCGTGTTTCATACATTTTTCGACTAGAAAATGGTATGACAAAAGATGACAGAAGGAGTTGGTCCATAGTTTGGATTTATTACCTTAAATCTGTATCGCTTACCTAAACCTCCAATCGATAGTTTGAGCGCAAGAAGAAAAAGAGAGGAAAAAGAATGAAATTGCTGTAGGCATATGGGTCATTCTTTTTCAAATGGAACGGTCTCAAAATTCAGCATTTTTTCTTTCAATAAACAAAAAAACCGAAACTAGATCTCGACCCTCCCACCGAAACAAAAAATTTTTTTTGTAAATTTATAAACAATTTCAAAAACGAAAAAATTTGAAAAAGCGTTTTTTAAAACGCTTGATATCTCAAGTTTATATTGGTGAAAATCATTTTACTGTATCTAATTAAATTATAACACAGCCCAACAGTGATTTTGGTGCATATCTATTCTTAACAGATTATGTTAATATAGACTTCACTGAACAAAACTGTATCATTGGTTTTGTTCAATCAGCTCTTGTTTCCAAGATATCGCGGAAAAAACAAAAAGTCGACTTTTTGGCACTCTAGAATTTATGGAGGCCACACTAGGCATAATTAGCTGAATTTATGAACTAATTGCGATAAAGTTCATATCAGTGCCAATTTTAAAAACCATAGCCGCTATATTAGTACAGCGGAAAGTGTCTATATTGGCCTCTAAAGACAGACATTTTTCGATTTATAGCATTTTTAGCATTTTTTATAGCCCGTTAAAGCTAGCGCAGTTATTGAATTAACATTTTCGCCATCTGAGCCTATAGACAAACATATGATCTAATTTTGTGATTTTTATGGCGATTAAATCAATTTATTTGGCAAAGTTATAGCCTCTTAAACACGAAATTACATATTTAAATTTATGGGAGGAAAACTAGATTTTTAACTCAAATTTTTATAGGAACTGTAAAAAGGCTATTTGTTTCCAAATATAATTTATCATCTACATGTAAACATATAACAATTTATGCCGAACCAAGTAGCCCCTTTACAGTTCCTATACAGATTTAGAGTAACAATCTAGTTTTCCTCCCATAAATTTAAATATGTATTTTCGTCTTAAACACGCCATATCTTTGCCAAATAAACTTATTTAAACGCCATAAAAATCACAAAATTAGATCATATGTTTGGCTATATGCTCAGATGGCGAATGTATTAATCCAATTACCGCGCTTCCTTAAACGGGATGATTTATTTTGATAAAAATGCTATAAATCGAAAAATTTCTCTTTTTAAAGGCCAAATTAGACACTTTCCGCTGGAGTTATATGGTCCCTATGATTTTTTTAATTTGCAATGATATGTCCTTTATCGTAAATAGCTCATAAACTCGGACATTTATGCCTAGTGTGGCCTCCATATATCCTAGAGTGCCTAAAATTCAAGATTTTCGTTTTTCCGCTATATCTATGGTTTACATTGATCTGTTTTACATGATTTAGATTTACATATTTGTGACAAAGTAAACAGTGGGCTCGATGGCATTTACATTTACAAAGTTAAACGAGAGCGTAAGTTAAAGTCGGCTCTAACCGACTTCGAAATACCCGTTACTCATGAAAAAACATGTCTAACAGTTTTCCTGCGTTCCTTAGGGTGACCATCCGGAAAGTATGCACCATTTTTCCTTTTTTGCTCATAACTTGAGAACCGTTTATCCGATCCTTATCGTTTCTTCAGCAAATCGATTCATTTTGCTAATTACTAACTATCTTTAGAAAATAAGAATCGTCTATCTTCAAAACTGTAGGAGATATAACGTTTTTTCCAAATTCCTAAGGCGGGAGGGGGCGTGGCCGAAATTTGAAATAAACTTGATCTGCGTGCAGATAAAAGAAGCATTTGTCCCATACTTGTCAAACCTCTATCTCTTACCATCTCTGAGATCTAGGTGTTCATACAGACAGACAGACGGACGGACGGACAGACGGACATGTCTATATCGGCTCGACTGTTGATGCCGACTTTATATGGTCGGAAATGATTCCTTCTGCCTGTTCCATACATTTGCACGACTTTAGTATAAAAATAATTAAACGTTCTGCTCCGGACAAAGAGTTTTGTGAACGAAAAAATTGAAATCACACACAAAAATACCGGGAGATCCTAAAAGTATACAACAGTTTTCTTATCATGCTAATAGTCCATTTTTTTCCCCCCATTTCACCCACCCACAGCTAAAGGTCAGCTCATTTAGCAAGATATCCATTAACACACAGCAACGAGCTAGTTAAATAATCTCTGGTGGAGCTATCGAGTGAACTCCTGGTATCAAAATGATTAATATAGCTGGATTGGTGAGCATAGTGCTCTTTTATGCGCTCATTCTGGTGGTGGGCATTTGGGCTGGCCGCAAAAAACAGTCTGGCAATGACTCAGAGGAGGAGGTTATGCTGGCTGGACGCTCCATAGGTCTCTTCGTGGGCATTTTTACCATGACCGCCACCTGGGTGGGTGGTGGCTATATCAATGGCACAGCGGAGGCAATCTACACGTCGGGCTTGGTCTGGTGTCAGGCGCCTTTTGGCTATGCCCTTAGTTTGGTTTTCGGTATGTTTCGCTTAAGTTTAGTATAAACCTCCAAGGTGAATACTAAGCTTTACCCTGCTCCTTTGTGATCCCAGCTTAACAATTTCTTTCTCTAAATTTTAAGGTGGCATCTTCTTTGCCAATCCCATGCGCAAACAGGGCTACATCACCATGCTGGATCCCTTACAGGATTCCTTTGGCGAGCGCATGGGTGGCCTACTCTTCTTGCCAGCTCTGTGTGGCGAGGTCTTTTGGGCTGCCGGCATTCTGGCCGCCTTGGGTGCCACACTGTCCGTCATCATTGACATGGATCATCACACTTCCGTTATCTTGTCGTCATGCATAGCCATTTTCTATACGCTCTTCGGCGGTCTGTACTCGGTGGCCTACACGGATGTGATTCAGTTGTTCTGCATATTTATTGGCCTGTGGATGTGCATACCATTTGCCTGGACCAATGAGCATGTGCGTAGCTTAAGCGACATGGATGTGGACTGGATAGGTCATGTGGAGCCAAATCAACGTTGGTTTTACATAGACTACGGCCTGTTGCTGATATTTGGAGGCATTCCATGGCAGGTGTACTTTCAGCGGGTGCTCTCCAGCAAAACAGCGGGCAGGGCTCAACTGTTGTCGTATGTGGCCGCCGCGGGATGTATCTTGATGGCCATTCCACCTGTGTTAATTGGGGCCATTGCCAAGGCTACGCGTAAGTACCACGTTACAAAGTCGAACTCAGCACGATAAACGACATCTTTCTTAGAGATAAGGAAACTGAAAATATGCATAAAGCTTGACCCTTACACTGGAGCGAATCTGTTACAAACTATTTGTTAAGCAGATTGTAGTGATAAATTGCACTCTTAAAGAATCATACCATTTAGTTTTTGAAAATCAATGCAGACTATTCGTTCCGTTTTTCTTCTCAGTTCACTATTCTTTTTATTGCTCATAACTTGAGAATAGTTTACCCGATCTTTATCACTTCGGCAAATCGATAAATAATGCTAGTTACTACATATCTCTAGAAGGTACGAATCATCTATCTATAAAACTGTGGCAGAAATGACGTTTTTCCAAATTGCAAGGGCGGGAGGTATAAAGAAAAACATGTCAAACCTCTATCTATTACCATCCCTGAGAACTCTTCGTTCATACTGACGAACAGACAGACAGACAGGCAGGGGGACTCGACTACATCGACTCGGCTATTGATGCTGATCAATAATATATTTTAATACTTTATCGTGTTAGAAATGATTCCTTCTCCATGATCCATACACTCAGAATAAAAGCCAAGAACTTTGTACTAAAATCAAGTACGAACGGTGTCAATGGTACGGTTCAGGAAATCAAACCGGAACCGGAACCGTTTACCGAAAAAAACCGATTGAAAATCATAACCGGAACCTAAATACTTAACTTTTGGTATACCGGTATCAGAGAACCGATATTTTTAGAACCGAAAAAAACCGGAAACATTGTACCGGTACGGTTTCGGTTCTGAGTGCAACCACTAGACTGAGAAAGGAGCAATTAAATTTGGCGGATTTTTACGCAGTTTGGCTAAATAGTTAGCTTCAAATAAAAAAAGGTTTTTGGCTTAGCAAAACTTTTGTTCAGTGAAATAGAAAAGCGCGAGACCTGTCTCTTTGAACACAATGCATTCCTATGTGGCATTCTCTTAGACCCTCGTTATAATGTCAAGCTATCCTCTGAACAGAAAAGTACATGTGTAACTGCTTTGACTGATATATATTCAAGAATTTTCCACTTCTGTTCAATTGCAACTAAATGAGGAAAGCAGCTCTGACCCAACTTCTTTGTCTGAAAGTGAAGATGAAGTCGATTTTTATATGAATTTCTATGAAAAGAAACAGGACAATACAAATACTTTAGTATTTCCACAAAACAGCTTAATGGCATCAATCAAGGTTTTCCTGAACTTGGAACTTTTACAAAAGAAATATAATGTACTTAAATGGTGGTAAGAAAATTCGACAAAGTTTCCGGAATTTTATGCTTTGTCAAAAGTTATTCTTGCTGTTCTATTTTGACTCCGCAAATAAATCATATGGACGAAAATACATTGAACGCTATTATGCGTCTAAGAAATAATCATTAATTTACCTTCTTTGTAATTATTTTTTATTTTTTAAAATTTCTGTTAGCTTTACCGGTCCATACCGGTACGTACCGGTACGATACCGAAAAAAAAGGTACCGGAACCGAATACCAAAACAAAAGCAGAACCAAAACAGAACCTTTTACCGAAACTAAAGTTTCAGTGCGTACCGGAACCGGAACTGGATCCGAAATTCGTTTCAGTTTGATTCCCTGGTACGGTTTGTACAAAAATACTTAATTCAAGTAGGTACAAAATCCTTATTTCAAATACTTGTTTGAAGACTGATTCGGTATCTTCTTCCACATCCATCACAACCATTTGACGGTTTTGGCCTCTGCAATTAATGCCCTCCAGTCGTTTCTGCGAGCTGGTGCAAGCTGGCACCAGTTGGTCACACCAAGCATGGCAATGTCTTCCCGCACCTGATCGTCCCATCTAAGCCCCCTCTTGCCGCCTTCATAGTCAGACGCCTTCGATTTATACGCCTTTTTACTGTAGCTTCATCGTCCATCCGGGAACATGTCCTAACCAGAGCAGCCGCATCTGCCTTTCCCATAAAAAATAAAGGTCCATAAATCCTCCGAAGAGTTTTTCGTTCGAACATCGGTTTGCAAGAATGATTCTTTGTCGATTTCCAGGCTGATGCTGCTTATCGTCCATCCAAGGTAGAGGATTTTTCTCTACAACTTTAAAGTTGTACTGTCCCACATATGGGAGTAGCATTAGATCTTTACGAAGAAATGCGCCCGTTCCACCAGTAGATTAAATATACGATAAGGTATTGCCCTGCCTTAAACCTCTTGGTTCGAAGAGGTTCCTTCCTATTTTGACGGAGCTTGCTGGTAAACCAAATGTAGACCGGGCTTTGAAGAACCTTGACCTTATCAGTGTGTCGAAGGCTGATTTATAATCAGCAAAAATATGAAATGTTTTGATGCCTCTCTCGTAGGTTTTCTTCAGGATTATATGCGATGGGAAGAAAAAGTAGTTGGCGCAAGCTGCAGGGTCTCCTTTTTACAGATACGGCAAAGATGTTGGTGCATGCACCTTACCAATTCTTCGCCTCCAGCCTTTAACAATTCTGCGGGCAGCTCATAAGCGCCAGGTGATTTGTTGTTTTTTAGCCTCCTGTTGGGTTGGCAGGTCTATCTCTATCTTGTCGATTGGTGGCATCGCTACTTCTCTAGATGCGGCATTATATTCGTCTTCGCCTCTCAGAAGTAACTTCTCCATTAGTTAAGCTCCACTTGCGAATCTATGACCAGATTCCCGTGTTCGTGTTTGCATTGTGCTTAAAACCTTCTATTAATTGCATAATCTTAAGATAGTATTTTTGAGTCTTACCCATGCCGAATAACCTCTCGACTTCCTCGCGCCCTTCCTGCTCATTCTTGTTTCTTCTATAAATGCGCTTTTCCTCTTTCCTTTTTTGCCGGTATCGCTGTTTAACCAGCTGCCAGAGCGTGCGTATCTCGGCAGCGACAAGGCAATGATCCATGTCTATAATGGTTCCTCGAATCGCTCGCACGTCTAGTAGACTCGATGAACGCCCTCTGTCGATCCCAACGTGATCAATCTGATTTCGCGTTTGTTGATCTGGGGACTTTCAGGTCGTCTTTTGGATGTCTCTATGTTCCAATCTGGTACTACTTATGACCATGTTCCTGCCCCCAGCGAAGTCTATTAGCCTCTCTCAATTACCGGAAATTGTTTGTGAACGTTCGGCTTACCCTTACATTTAGACGGAATAGATCCTTATTTGTGGCAGATTCAGCGCTTCAGCATACTAATATTAAAAGTTAATAAATGAATTTATGGAGTGTCCTATTACAGTAGTGTTTCGTGCTAAAATACTCTAATCTAATTTTTCCAGAGTCGAGTTTTCTAGTAAAATTGTATATACAGCTCCTCCAACGGGGCCAAGCCAAGCTTCTCACAATCTCTTGGCGTGTGTGCTTTTAAATTACACAATTAAAAGCACAAGAGAAAGGGACTTACAGTTTAATGCCGGATCCGAACGGCAAAGTTTGAGAATTTGCTTTTCCATGGCTAATTACTTCACAGCTGGCGCCAGTATCTGGTGAAGGTGACCGTATGTAAAAGCTATTTTTTAAAGAAAAAAATTCTAGTTCTGTATAGGCTAGCCGAAAACTAAGAAAGTATCTCCGACCAAAAGAAAGTATCTCCGACCCTATAAAGTAAATATATTCTTGATAAGCATTAACAGGAGAGTGAATATTGTCATGTTCGTCAGTCTGACTGTGTGTAAGTTGGTAAGAACTAGAGCACTTTTTTTAAAAAATTTTGTAGTTAGATGGTTCGTAATCAGCCAAAAGGCAATAAGGTGGGGACTTATCGGCCCCATTGTTTTTTTCCCTGGTTTTTTTTTTTTTTTCGTTTTCCAAATTTTTGATGTGAAACATCTTTAATTTCGGTACGGACGATTTTAGTAGGAGTAAAATTTGATTTCAGTGTCACGTGACGCTGACGGACGATTTTAGTAGGAGTAAAATTTGATTTGTGCGTCACGTGACTCTGACGCCAACCATATTATGTTGCTGTCTTTGCTTTGTGCAGTGGCTCGGCACACGCACACACACGCAAGATGGTTGGAGTAAAAACTGATTTGAGCGTCACGTGAGACTGAAGCCAACCATTGCTGCTGTCTTTGCTTTATGCAGTGGCTTGAGCGTCACGTGAGACCGAAGCCAACCATTGTTGCTGTCTTTGCTTTATGCAGTGGCTCAGCACACCCACACAAGACGGGTGGTAGAGTGATAGCAGGGGGGTGATTGGTGGGGGGGGGGGCGGAGAGAGATGCAGAGAAGAGTTTAAGATCACACACCCACTCCCAACATTTCATTTACAGTTCTTTGAGTTTGGCTCAGCCAAAAATATCAAAACAGAGAAAACTACCACAACAACAACGAGAGAGCGTACTCCCACAACTTTTGCTGTAAACGCGAGAGGGAGAGTGAGTGCTACTAAGTACTGAAAAGACAGGGCACTGAGAGCAGCATCAAACCATTTTAGTAGAAGTAAAATTTGGTTTCTGCGTCGCGTGACGCTGACGTCAATCATTTTTTGTGTTGTTTTGATTTGTGCAGCAAACAAACACACAAGAGGATGGGCCGAGGGGGGAAGTGAATAGGTAGGAAAGATGCTGAAGAGGGGCAACTGGGTGGGTTCTGAAAAAGATCTGGGTATGATCTTGGTGCGATCTTCTGGTATGTGGGAGAGATTTGGGTGGAATCTTATCTGGGCGCGATCTGGGAGGGATCTAGGAGCGATATGGGTTGGATCTGTGTGGGATCTAGATGAGGATCTGGGTGGGAGCTGGGCGAGATCTGGCAGAGTACTGGGTGGGTTTTGGGTGGGAATGGGGGTAATATCTGGGTGGTTTCTGGGTGGGATCTGTGTGGGATCTGGATGAGGATCTGGGTGGGAGCTGGGCGAGATCTGGCTAAGATCTGGGTGGGATCTGGGAGGGTTATGGACGGGATCTGGGTGAGAATGGGGGTAAGATCTGGGTGGTTTCTGGGTGGGATCTGTGTGGGATTTGGATGAGGATCTGGGTGGGAGCTGGGCGAGATCTGGCTGAGTTCTGGGTGGGATCTGGGATGGATCAGGATGGGATCTGAATGAGATGTGGGTGGGATCTGGAACGGATCTGGGCAAGATCTGGGTGGGATCTGGAAGGGATCTGGGTGGGATATGGATGGAATCTGGAAGGGATCTGGTTGAGATCTGGGTGGGATCTGGGTGGAATCTAGATGGGATCTGGGTGGTATCTGTTAGGGATCTGGGCGAGATCTGGGTGGGATCTGGGTTGTATCTGGGTAGGATCGGGGTGAGATCTGGGTAGGATCTGGGTGGAATGTGGGCGGGATCTGGGTGAGATCCGGGTGGTATCTGGGTGGGATGTGGATCTGGGCGAGATCTGGATGGAATCTGGGTGGGATCTGGAAAAGATCTGGGTGGGATCTGGAAGGGATCAGGGTCGGATCTGGTGGTATCTTGGGGGGTGAAACATCATCATTTATATTTCGATCAGCGCATTAAACTTCCTGAAAAAATTAAAGAACTCTGCAGCAGGTGATTCTGTTTTTAGTATTTCTACTCCCCGTTATTTGTCTTCTTTCGAAAGAGTGTCCTTGCTGAATTATATACTATTGACAGAGCTTGTGATTTGAAAATAAGCTATTAAACTTATCATCATGTTTCACATCAAAGACTCGTGAGTGCTAGCGACACTCACATCTTTTTTTTGTAAAGTAAACAAGAAAATTATATTTATTTAATCCAAAAATTTTGATTCAAAAACAAAAGAATATTTATGTTTTCCTCCTTAAGCCTGGTTCGCCTGTCCAAAATAATTTGTCCCGCCTTGCTGAACACTCTTTCGGACTCCACGGACGTTGCAGGAATGCACAAGTATTTAAAAAAGATCTTTTTAAGTAAAGGAAAGTCAGTTTGGTTCACCTGAAATGAAATGTAATATATATATATATATACATATATATATCTTGAGTATTAATAATTCGTTGTTTAGGCTTACCTTAATCCATAAAAGAGGATCCATTTCTTGTGGGGCTATAGCCCTCTCCAGATACTGCCTTTTAATTATAATGGCATCAGATCGCGCGTTTCCATGCTTCGCCGGTCTTTCCTCCAAAAAATCAAACAATGTGTCCTGAGCTTTGGACTCCGACGGCAAGTGAATATTAGTTGGTGTTTCTTTTATAGACAAGCTCATTAACTTTTAATAAAATTGTTAAGCAGCCACAGAACACGCGCAAATTAAGTGATGTGAAACGCCAACTATCGATTGCACTATCGATGGTGCTTGGTTGCAATCGAGAGAGCAGGTCTGCCATCGATGGCGGCTCGATAGTGCCCAACCATCGATAGTGTCGATAGTGCTATCGATAGTTATCCACCTCTACAAGGCAAGACAAAGGTTTGATTAAGATCGGATAAACCATAGTAAAGTTATGAGCAAAAGAAAGTTCGTAGGCATGAACTTTCGCAGACTGATTTCTGAATTGTTTTTTTTTTATACCCTTAAAGATTCAGATGTTCAGATGTTTGTAACGCATAGAAGGAAGCATCTCCGACCACATAAAGTATATATATTCTTGATCAGCATGACGAGCTGAGTTGATACAGCCATGTCCGTCTGTCCGTCTGTCCGTATGACCGTCTTTCCGTCTGTCCGTCCGTCTGTTTCTATGCTATCTCCTCCGTCAATTTTAAAGCTATCGTAACCAAACTTTGCACGAAGTCTTTTGGTATAAATATGCTGCACATTTGTCGGAACCGGCCGGATCGGATGACTATAGTATATAGCTGCCATAGGAACGATCGGTTGAAAAACAAGTTTTAGAGAGAAAACTTTTTTGTTTTTAGTGCTATCGCTCCCAACGCTCGTATTTATAAGTTTTTAATGATTTCACATAATTTTACCAAGCCCTGTTAAAATAGGACAACTATATAGTATAGCTACCATACAAAAGTTAGGTCTTAAAAAATGTCTTAGTTAGAAAAACTTTTTGTTTACAATGTTATCGCTCCCAACGCTCGAATTTATAAGTTTTCAATGATTTTACATAATTTCAACAAGATTTGTCAAAATCGGACCACTATATAGTATAGCTGCCATACAAACTGTCAGGCATATATCAAGCTCCAGGGTATATAAACTTCGGTCGTGCCGAAGTTAGGTTGCCTCTATTTTTTTCTTTTGACACTGATTTCATTTGTTTCCCCTCTTCTGTAGCCTGGAACGAGACGGACTACAAGGGACCGTATCCATTGACCATCGATGAGACCAGCATGATATTGCCCATGGTCTTGCAATACTTGACACCTGATTTCGTATCCTTTTTTGGATTGGGCGCTGTCTCTGCTGCTGTCATGTCATCGGCCGACTCCTCCGTGCTCTCGGCGGCCTCCATGTTTGCACGTAATGTTTACCGATTGATTTTCCGTCAAAAGGCTTCCGAAATGGAAATCATTTGGGTAATGCGTGTCTCTATCATAGTGGTTGGCATTTTGGCCACCATCATGGCCCTGACCATTCCCTCCATCTACGGATTGTGGTAAGTGTCAGACTGTGGGCAGGCTTGATGTTTACTAAAAGGGTGGCCTTTCGTATGCAGGTCCATGTGTTCGGATCTGGTGTACGTGATCTTGTTCCCACAGCTACTGATGGTGGTGCACTTTAAGAAGCACTGCAACACATATGGCAGTCTGGCCGCCTATATTGTGGCCCTGCTCATACGGTTAACGGGTGGGGAGGCCATCATAGGTATACCTGCTTTCATCAAATATCCTGGCTATGATGAGGAAAGTAAGCAACAGATGTTTCCCTTCCGCACCATGGCCATGTTGGTGAGCCTATTTGTGCTGGTGTTTGTATCCTGGTGGACCAAGTGAGTAGATTAATTAAGGGAAGTAATTGCAAACAGTTCCATTGTCGGGTGTTTCTTTACAGAATGATGTTCGAGTCGGGCAAGCTGCCTCCCAGCTATGACTATTTCCGATGTGTGGTCAATATACCCGAAGATGTCCAACGTGTGGGTGATCCAGCTGAGTCTGGTGAGCAGTTGTCGGTGATGGCCGGTCCCATGGCCCGTTCCTATGGTGCAGCCACTATGGCTGGCAAAGATGAGCGCAACGGTCGCATTAATCCGGCTCTAGAATCTGATGATGATCTGCCCGTGGCCGAGGCGCGTCGCATGAATCAACAGACAGCACAGGCCCAGGTGCAAAAGATGCTGGACAAGGCCACCGGGGGTGGGGGTCAGTCTGGTATGGCCATGCCAGCGTCAGAACAGGATAATACGGCTTTCTGAGCAAGAGTGTATTAAGCGCAAAGCCTGGAAGTATGCAACAGATTTTTTACATTTTGAGTTGAGCTTGTTAAACTGGGAAAATGGATCGATGCAAAAGTATTTTGAAACACACAAGTGCTCAGGTAAATAGTGCAGAATGATGAGTGCAAAACTGTATTTTATCATTTAGCTCATGTAATGTGTATAGTTTTGTTTTTTTTTTTGTTTCGTTCAAATTTTGCAAGTAGTGAAAGTGTTACTAAAACCAAAATGGTAAAATCGATACTGAAAGCAACTGAAAACATATCAAATGCATTTTTCATACAAAACAAGTGGAAACGCATTCAAATACCTTCATATTAAACAGAGCTGAGGCATAAATGTAATGGGACTCACAATAACACAAACTGCAGATAGTTGCAACAATTTAAGTAAGCAATATCAAAGCGCAGAACCCGCCCCAAAAAACAAAACAAACAAAAAATACGATATCAATGTGAATCATGTGTCCTTCCAAAAGTAAGCAAAACTAAAATCTAACCAATGCACTGTGGGAAAAAATTCGATTTATCTTAGCATAAGTTTGAACTTTTGTTCTTAATCTGAACATTCTCATTTTTTTCTTGTTGTAAGGAGCCGGTCAACCATCTGTAGAAATTAATTTCGGAGCGGGGTATTGTTGTAAAGTCCACGGCTTGTGTGCAAATAATGTCGTATTGAGAGGTTTCACCACCTTTTCCAAAACATTGGACTGATATACTTTTATAGAAGTTTCACATAAAATGCAGCTTAGTGACCTTATCACAGACGACTCCCTAAATAACCTTCACATAAGCCAGTTGGTGACCACTTTGAACTATTGGTCTAGAAACACTGATGAGCAGAAAATAGAAAGCAAACAAAATTGACATCGGCTCATGTCTGGCACAAGTCGTTGTTTTTGTTTGTTTTTGATGACAATCTCACTATCGAAAAACAGAGATAGTGCGTAGTGCATTACTCTTCGTCTGGCGTAGTGCACACTTTCGACAGAACAAATTAAGTTCTGCGCCACTGGGAAAGAGCTTTGAGTTTATTATTAACCATTTCGGTAACGGTCAAGCCTTTTCCAAAGAATATCCTAACTAATTAGTTAAATGTACTTATTCGTCCTTGTGTACCAAAATTACTTCAAAGAAGCATAATTAAAATGCAACCTAACCATTAACATTCACTTTATTTTTGGTTTAATTTTTTGTGAGTGCGACTATAGGATAGACATAGGGTGCCAATCGTACGTAAAAACAAGAAACAAACATAACGAGAGCGTAAGTTAAAGTCGGCTCTAACCGACTTCGATATACCCGTTACTCATGAAAAAACATGTTTAACAGTGTTCCTGCGTTCCTTAGGGTAACCATCATAAAAGTATGCAACATTTTTTTAGGATGGGTAGCGGGGGGGCTTGGTTCACTTCTTTGCTCATAACTTGAGAACCCTTCATCCGATCTTCATCATTTCTTCGGCAAATCGATTCATTTTGCTAATTACTAACTATCTCTAGAAGTCGTCTATCTTTAAAAATGTAGGAGATATAACGTTTTTTTCCAAATTGCGGGGGCGGGAGGGGGCGTGGCCAAAATTTGAAACAAACTTGATCTGCGTGCAGAAAAAAGAAGCATTTGTCCCATACATGTCAAACCTCTATCTCTTACCATCTCTGAGATCTAGGTGTTCATACAGACGGACGGACAGACGGACAGACGGACATGGCTATATCGACTCGGCTGTTGATGCTGATCAAGAATATATATACTTTATATGGTCGGAAATGATTCCTTCTGCCTGTTACATAAATTTGCACGACTTTAGTATACCCTTTTTACTCTACGAGTAACGGGTATAAAAACAGGCCATAAAACCGCCTTCAGAAACGAATCCATGCCTTTGTTAAACGAAAATTGGAAGAATTCTATAATTTACTCAAAGGATTGGAATAATTTTAATTTTAAATTTCGAAGAAAAAATCGATATACGGCATCATTTTCATAGGCATTGCACACTGGAAACATAATTAATGTAGATTGTTAACAAGGCCAGAAGTGAACTTTGGCATTTCCATGACTAGGAAATATAGACTTATCTTGCGAAGTGCACGTTCGTTGGCTAGAAATTCGAAATATCGAATGCTTTAAGTTGCATATATAAGTTTTTCTGGATCCGATCCAAACACTTGGGAACGGTTCTGTTCAGGATTATTGGGACTCTTAAAACGCTACGGCCGATTTCACATCTAGTACAAAAGAGCTGTCTTACACATAAATCTAATTGTAAGTTTATCTGAAAGATAAGAAATCTGTCCATATTGATCCGATGTACATCTATTTCGGTGTAGATGTGCAAGACAAAGCGAAACTAAGATTTTATGTGTTAAGTATTAAACAAGGCTGCCAAGCTCTAAAATTTTGCAGAAGGTTCGGTCCGGAGGTTTCGAACCCTTTGTAAAGATTAGGGCTCGGGTCGCGTACTGGTTCCTGAAAACCGTAAACCCAAGGTTTTGGTTCGAACCTCGGTTCGCTGATATATAAATACTGATTATTTATAATATCCAAATAATGTAATTTCTGTTATCAAATTTAGTAGCTGACATTTACAAAATTTTTCTATTACTTTTATAAACTTTTCTTCTTTGCGATGATTGAGTCATTTAAAGTTGAATTTTGAAAAATCCTATTAAGAATTTGTTTTTGGAGCTTCAATCCTACAAATGTCAGACTCTTCTTTAAAAAATCATTAACTACTACATATTGAGTGTGTGCAGCACGACAAACTGTAATTATGGAAAAAGTTTTTTCTGCTCGATTCACATTCGCTCCTTTATCGACTGTGATAGGATAAATCTGATCTAGGGAAATGTAGTATAATTGTAAAATTTCTTGAACGATACAAGTCAGATTACAAGAAATTTCTATATTATACATAATTTGGTGAACCGAACATAATCTTTCAAAAAAGTGGTCCGATTCCTGTTCAGGTTTTTAGAGTCAAATATATACAGGGGGTTCGGTTCATGGTCCGGTTCGTCGGACCCAAAAAACCAGAACCGAACTGGTTCTATGAGGTTCGTATCAGTATCTTTAACCCCCCTAAAATTTTAATAGAAAAATCTAATTTTCGAATAATTGTTCCTATGTCAGCTATATCAAATAGCGGACAGATTTTTTTTTCAAATTTTAGAAGAACATGCTAAACTATGTAAAATTGTTTGTCTTATCTTATAAACAAACAAGTTTTCACGGTCTTTTATAAACAGACATTTGATATAATTATATGTGAACATATCGATAATATGCTAAGAAAATCGAAATTTTGACCATAGTGCATAAAGCAAACAAAATACATATCAAAAACCAAACGAAAGATAACAAATACATATCATCGGTGTAACTTATGTTTGTAAGCTATATAAGAGTAAATCGATATATATACACTTAAACTATACCATTATATATATATACTTGTATGTAAATTATGCAAACAAAAATAGTCCTTTAAGTATAATTGAAGCATATTGAGTTATATAGACAAAAGAATTTTAGCTGCTCTCAAAGAGCAAAAACCACAAAAGTATATAAACAAAGCAAACAAACAAAAAACTATCGAAAATGTTATGTCGTAGTACCTAAATATATCTATACATATACAACATATATACATACCAATATATGTATATATCGAGAAACCAAACACTGAATTTAGAAAGTTATACCAAAAAAATGACACCTACGACCCTGCCGAAAATTCCTGGGCAAATATTTATTTAATTGTTCACACACGCTGCCTATAATCCCATAACAATATTATGGAATATTTCATAAAAAGTAAGATTTGAAATCACTTTTCTTCAGTATGTGTGCTGATTTCTGTTGTGTTCTTTATTTTTTATTTAAGGATTTTGTTAAGTTTTTCTAGTAAATATTTTTATTTTTAAAATGATTGAAATTTGAGAAATCTTTTTTAAAGAAAATTAACTTTCTAATTTTATTAAATTTTAACATTATGGTTAAGTTGTTCGAAATTGTAGAAATGGATTCGTATTAATTTGGGTATTAAATTTAAAGAATTAGGGCTTACTTACTTACGATGCGGTCGACCTTAATGCAAATCAAGAAGCAATCTCATAAAGTTTTTGAGATGCTCTGGTTTGGGGTTTTGAGCAAAAACTTACCTATGGTAAATGTTTCATAATCTTGAGGTTCAAACGGATTCAAACAGTTTGAAGCTTGCTTCTACAAATCTAAAAATTGTACCAAAATTACATTATACCTAACTTTGTCGAAATATCGAATAGATATCAACAATACTAGTACACAGATTCATCTGATTTTTCAAGCTTAGGCTCACTGAATCCAAAGTCGGAATTTCTGGTTTCTACCGATCAAAGTATTTAATTCTAGTTCGATCTATTATCCATAGGACATTTTAACATATACGTTTTGAGCGAAATGTTTTTGATCCCTTTGGAAAAAAAGATAAATTTTATCTTTAGAAGCCCGTACAGTTCTTTGTAATATCTCTATAGTACTTGCTTTAACCGAATTTTCAAAAGCATATATTGTACAAAACATCTTTTTATCTTTAGGATACGAACTGTAGTACTCATTGTGGTCTAGTTAATTTTCTTTAGCTTCGTTAAAAAAAGTATTAAATTAAGTTCTTTATATTTATTTCTTTAATTGACAATATATTTTGATAGCTATTTTCGTATCATAAAATATTTCCTAAAAATTTCAACACAATATCTATCGTCATATAGATCAAAGAAATATCAATTTCCAAAAGTTTCTTTAATGTTTCCCAATTAGTTTTCCAAATTCCATTCAATGAACTGAAAGATGTGCTTTGGTTACGTTATATTATAAACTTTATAAACTGTTACTTAACCACAAAACCAACTAAATACTATTAAAAATATTAACTAACTCACTTAATTGTAATTAATGTTGACTGCTTTTTAAATGAACCTCATCTGTTTGTATTGGGGTAAAAGTTTTTAACATTTACAGAGCTACCTACATTCATAAATACATATGTGCGTTGCTATTATTGTTACTGAGATCTGAGTGTGTATCATTCGATAAAGTTCCGATATTTGATTCCTAAAATTTATCTGTGTGTTACATTGTACAAAAGCAACTTAAGTACTCGAATTGAATTGTTTATCAAGTTACTTACTAACTACTTACAAAACCACCAACTATTTTATGTATTAAACCATAACAACCCTAAGATGAGGCGTGAGAAAGAAAGAGAGGTAATGAAATTAATTTGTTGAGCCTAATAGTTGGCATCTAAATCTATAGCAAATAAATCAGTTATTGTTATTCAATTTGGTGTATTTCTGAATGTAATTTATATTATTTAAGCAGCATTATGTTAATCAAACGAAATGAATACATATCAATGTTTAAAGCATAGCATGAACCAAACGAAAGAAGAAGCAAAGAAAAAGTATTGAACAAATAAAAGAATTATATATTAACATGGTTTCTCTGTTGATGCGAAAACCACGTTGCACTTGTTATTGTTTTCTTTTGTATCTAGCTATCAAACCCCGATCTCGACATCATCGTTGAGATTAACATACAGGGTTTGTAAGGAACGTAATAATACTGAGTCGACTGAATAAAAATTATTAAGCCAATCGTTCCTTCAAAACTTTAAAAATAGGCTTCTTCTGCGTAGATGCAGCGCTGCCAGCGTGATATGCTGCTTGGATCCCCTCAGTCGTCTCAAAATGCTTCCCATTCAGGCGAGGAAACAAATAAAATTTGGGGGGAAGGGCCACATCTGGGATGTAGGGCGGCTGCGGAAGCGTTGGGATAGGAGCCTTTGCTTCCACTAGCCTCAATTTCTGGTCGTCAGTGAGCACTTTTGTCATGAACCACAGATTTTGGTAAATTTAACATCGTGGCAATTAAACGAAATATTAGTTGACGGTCAGAGTTCAAAACTTTGCGCACACGAGTCACATTGTCGGTGTATATCAAAATCGAAGGTCTTTCAACACGGTTGTAGTCGGCGCCCTCTTTCCGGCCCTCTTGCTAAAGCAACATCTGGGTAAGCCTGCTTGATCATATCACACGTCTCTGTCGCAGAGTTACCGAGTTTCACACGGAATTTAATCGCGTACCTCCTGTCCTGAATCTCCAAGTGCTCGGAAATAATTGACCAGCCGCTCGTTCGTTAACTCGGAACCTCTACCGAATCCAGTCGGTGCGCGCACGCTCTGAAGTACAGTCACAGCGGAAGAAAATCAGTCCTAGTTCTTTTCGGTGATATTTCGAAGAATATTACGAAATAAATTGAATTGTGATTTATGTTGTTAAGTCCCCCAACGTGTATTTATGTTACAATATAATTCAAAGTAAAATTAGTGTCCAAGGCATACTAAACAAGGTAGGCTCACCGCTCTCTCAAATCCTTTTTTTTTTTTAAAAAAAAGAGGGGGGGGGGTAACCATGATACAATTCAAAGCCTACTAAGCTTCCTAAGGTAAAACACAAAAAATTCGTCCCTAGATGCTTTACTTACAACATTGTTACTGACTGAAATTTAACAATTGTCAGGAGAGAGAGAGCTACCTGTTTATATGCCTTGACTGTGTCTCTCTCTAACACACAATCAAGTATTACTTCGGCAATCATTCGGCAAGTCAGTTCGTGCTCCCGGGGCTATCGCTGGGGAACTCGGAACTATGATAGGTATAGCGCTCTCTTTTCGGGGATCCATAGTTTCAGCAAAAAGGAGCAAAAAGTATTACAGAGGAACTTTAATCAGTCGAAACCGGTTCTTTTAGAAAATTTTCAGCAGTTCGGTCTCATTTACGTCTGTGTCCGCGTTTTATAGCTCCGTGCTCCGACTCACATGGACTTGGTTGTTGTTCACAATTTGAAGCGAGTTACTTGCGTCGCAGTTTATTATGGGATTCATTGATGCCAAATGCCAAAAAAAAACGAAAGCGCAAGTTAAAGTCGTCTCTAACCGACTTCGATATACCCGTTACTCATGAAAAAAACATGTTCAACAGTGTTCCTGCGTTCCTTAGGGTGAACATCTGAAAAGTATGCAACACTTTTTTAACTCGTCTATTTTTAACATTTTTGCTCATAACTTGAGAACCGCTCATCCGATCCTTATCATTTCTTCGGCAAATTTATTCCGAAATAAATTTTTTTTTTTTCTTTTTTAAATTTTTTTAAAAATTTTCTGTATTTGCTAATTACTAACCATCTTTAAAGGGAACAAATAGCCAAGCAATTGGTAAGAACTAACTATCTTTCAAACATGTAGGAGATATAACGATTTTATGTCCGGGGCAGAACTGCTGGGGCGGGAAGGGGCGTGGCAAAAATATAATTGATCTGCCTGCAAGTATAAGAAGCATTTGTCTCATACATGTCAAACCTCTTCTTATAAAACAAAAGTTGTGTCAACTGAACAATAATTAAAAAAAAATTGTTTTTATCAAAAAAAATAACCACAATTTCCATATTAAAGTCCAAAAATTTCATTCCAATGAGCAAAATCAGAAAGTTGTTTTCAAATATACTTTGTAATCAATACAGAATGAGTTCTTTAATAGTTTGTTACATGGACTAAAAAAAAACAATGTATAGTGTTAATTATAAAAGAAAAATTATCAAACAAGAATAAATATTTTCACATTAATTCATCATAGTTCGCGTCCATCTATTTCGCGATATTTACCGAATTTTTGGAGCTTACAATACTATACTCAATGGCATTGATAATATTGGATAAAAAAAAAACAAAAAAAAACCAAAAAAAAAAAAAAAAAATAGATTTACCATCAAACTAGAAAACCATGTTCGACCTCAAAACAATTTTTGTTTCGGCCCATCGAAGTCAATTTGTATTTTAATTTTGGTTAAGAAGGTATGTAAAAAACGTTTCCGCGGTTTCTATATATCCCCAATAATTTTTTTCAATAACAATAGCAACTTTAGCAAAATAATACTCCCCGAAGAATTTAGGTCTTCGTCATCCCTAATCAAAATCCTGCGTACGTCCCTTTATATTACAGAGAAGTTTTTGATGGAAAGAATAAGAACGAGAAAGGCAAGGCTAACTTCGTCCGTACCGAAGTTTTTATACACTTGAAATCGCTTGTCTCAACAGTTAGCGACTTCGACCAAACTTCGCAGATCAGCTTAAAAACATTAAATATTACCCATGACCGTGATTGAGAGCGATAATATTGAGAAAAAAAAGTTTTTCTCATTAAAACACATTTTTCGACCGATCATTTGTATGGCAGCTACAAGAAGTAGTCATCCGATCCGGTCGGTTCCGACATATTAGCAGCGTGCAGACAAAAGAAGACTCTGTGCAAAATTTCAGCTCGCTAGCTTCAAAACTGAGGGACTAGTTCGCGTAGAAAGAGACAGACGGACAGACGCACACTGGTCCCAAATCCCAAAAAGCTGGCCAAAAGTCGAAAAAAAAAAACTGAGGGACTTTTTTTTTAGACTTTAAATGATTGGAATAGTTGTAGTGGTACATCTAGTTTGTATTCTGACCGTTAATAAGGAGAAAGTGTCCACACCTGGCTCAGGTTTGAAGTTCCTTCGTGAGCGTCGAGCATGAATCATCGTTTATTCGTCATGCGTCGAAAATAACACAACGTTTAGAAGCGTATAGATTCGCGAATAATTAACCGATTTGGATTCTGAAAAATGGATTCTACTCTAGAAAGTAAGTACAATTTAAACGTATTGCTCAAAATTATTATTAACTATGCATGACTTCAGTGAATCATTAATAAAAGTAGTGGTTTTTTTTCGGTCACATTCTGAAAAATCGTGTTAAAAAAGCAATAAGTCAAAACTCCCAGCAGATCCCACTCTCAAACGAATAAGAAATTGTTATTTAGACAATTCTTCCAAACATAGTCAAAAATTAGCAGCAGATAGCAGCATATTAAGTCTCGGTGACCATTTTTGTGCGACAATTGTCGCGACATTACAAATATACACTGCTCGACAACACTCTCCCCCAATTCACCAAACAAACTTTTTCTAAAGTATTTAGGCCCGCTGAGCACGAAAATAGAAATGAAAAATAAATCTGCCGAACAGTTATCGAGATATTATCGATAAACGGGTTTTTTAATGGTTCAGCCAAATCAAGTACGTTTTCGAAGAAATTGTCCGCCATATTGGATCCGCCATTTTGTTTTTCTAAATTTTGACTTCGGATTCGTGATCACCGACCCCAAAAGCCCCCGTGTACAGACTTTCAGCCAAATTAAATACGTTTTTCGACTTTTGGCCGTCTTTTTGGGATTTGGGATCACTGTGAGACGGACGGACGGACAGACGGACGGAAAAAGCTTAATTGACTCAGCTCGTCACGCTGATCAAGAACTTTTTATTTTTAATGTTAACACCTCCCGCTACAGCAATTATTAGTTTTATACGCTTTTACACAGATTCGGAAGTTTTGGTCAAAATCGGAAGACTATATCTTATAGCTGCTATAGGAACTATCGGTCAAAAAGTGAGTTTTTGCGAGAAAAACTTTTTTTTTTAATGTTAACGTCCCCCACTTCAGCGATTATTAATATTATACGCTTTTATATATCTTATAGCTGCCTAGGAACTTTCGGTCGAAAAGGGGGTCTTTGTGAAAAAAATTTAACCTTGGGGAAAGGTGTTTGTAACCTGAGGAGCATCTCCGACCACTAAATTATATATTCTTGATCGGACGAGTGAGTTGATATAATGTCCGTCTGTCCGTCCGTCTGTCCGTCTGTTTTTATGCTATCTCCTCCGTCAGTTTTAAAACTATCTTAACCAAACTTTGACAGTCTTTTGTATAAAACACCCGTCGGACTATAGATAGTGAACGTCGGTTGAAAAACTATTTTATGAAAAACTTTTTTGTTTTCAATGCTATCGCTCCCAACGCTCGTATTTATAAGTTTTTAATGATTTCATAATTTTACCAAGCCTTGTCGAAATCGGACAACTATATAGTATAGCTGCCATACGAAAGTTAGGTCTGAAAAATAGTCCTAGTGAAAAAACTTTTTTGTTTTCAAAGATATCGCTCCCAACGCTCGTATTTATAGTTTTTAATGATTTTACATAATTTCTTAAGCCTTGTCGAAATCGGACCACTATATAGTAGCTGCCATACAAACTGCCAGGCATATATCAAGCTCCAAGGGTATATAAACTTCGGTCGAGCCGAAGTTAGCTGGCCTCTATTTTTGTTTTAATGTTAACGCGATCCACTTCAGTGATTATAAATATAAAACGTTTTTACACAGACTTTGAAGTTTTGTTCAATATCGGATGACTATATCTTAAAGCTGCCATAGGAACTATAGGCGAAAAGTGGGTTTTATTTAGAAAATTTTTTCTTAATCTCTGATGTATTAAAATATTTACAAGGTTATATAAACTTCGGCAAAGACGAAGTTAGCTTGTCCTTCTCGTTTCAAATTAATGCCATAATGTGTAACGTTACAGCATAAAAATACTCAAACAATTTTTTTAATATTTTGAGGTGGAAATATGTTGATAAACATTTTTTGCCTGCTAAATCTGAATCTGGGCTTTAAATTGCTCTATCCTCAAAGTAACAAAAAGTGTTTTTTAAAAATATTAATATAAATAATTAATAAATATCGAAGGCAAACCTGCAAAATCGGTATGTCCAACATCCGAAAATTAAATCACAAATGAATTCGAATTTTATCACAACAAACTGAGTTTCAAGACAATCGGACGAATAGTATTTTTAATGCTGAATTTTGCGGGCATTTTTACGCCTGGGGGACTGATTTTCTCGACATGGGCAAATTAAATTTTAAATTATTTCATAATTTATCCTTACAATAAGAGTTTTTTTTACTCAGTTTGGCTTGATGGAAAATGTGTAACGTCCGCACTCAAAAACAGTTAACCTTTAATGGTAAAATAGCTTTGAAAGTGCTCCCAAAGAACATTTAGCGCCAAAAAATTCTTTAACCTCCTGGGGTTAATCAAGATTACATTGTACTCTTAATTTTTTTCAGAATGTTTGTTGTCTGAGTGATACCAAATGAAGTTTTTTGCTTTGCTTATTAACGATTTTGTCCGTGTAATTCCGATTTTCCAACTCAATGGGGGTGACTGATCACCACTGACTCAGTTGGTCAGTTTCAAAAATACTATGGCTACAAGTAGTATAGTAGTAGTATAAGTTTATTTTGGCATATGGCAGGCATGGCTTTTTTTTACAAATCTTACATACAATTTTTTTTAGATGACAATGTTACAATTATAAAATTCTAATTATAATTTTCTAAAATATTAAAAAAGACATTTACTGGACTACCTTTACGTTGATTGCGAACTTATCTCCCTAGAAACTTTCCCCCAATATTTGTTGCCTGTGCTTTTGAGCGTGGCTGACATATGCTGCTAGACTTGTCCAGTTGCTTCCGTTTAATAAGTTGATACATTCCTCCACACTCAAATACGGTGTTCCAAAGCATCCTGCCCTGATCTCTTGTAAAATGGGACATTTCCCCAAGAAGTGCACTGTCTCCTCGCTTTCCCTCAAGTTGAACAGTGTGCATTCATTAGTATGATTTTCCAGGTGTGGGCGGTAATTTAGGTAAAGCATCTCTACTCTTGCTCTGAAAATTTGCATTATTCTGTAGGAGCCGATATCGTCCTGGAAGTAATTGTTTTAATTTAAGTTGTATGTTAAAAGTTTGTGAATTTGTCTCCCATAGCTCTCCCTCGCTTGATTCTCCCACATTCTCCTTGTCTTCAATCTGCTCTGCTCCAATCTCCACACGATTGGGTTTTCCAGTGTCAGGGGGGTCTCATTGTCGATTGAGAACTGCGCTTTGGCTACAACACGTTTAAATCTGAATTGATTACAGTTGGAAAGGTCAGTCAGATGTTTATAAAACTGCATAATGAGAGAAAAAATCATTTCCTAGCCCCAAAAAAAATGTATATAATAATAATAATAATAATATGTTCCTTTATTAACATTATTTTTACAATTAACATTATTTTTACAAAGAATTTCAGCATGATTTTTGGAACAATACGACATTGATTTTAAATCGTCTGTCGGTGAGAATACAAATTAAATTAAATTTAAGCGAATTCTGTAATTATTAGTTTCCTATATGTAAAGCGCTTTGACGTAATTAACTAATTTTCCCAGCCTTCATCGTCTTCCCCATTTAATCTTGCAATATTTCATTTTGCGTGAGTGACGATTTCCCAAAGAATCTAAAACGTATGTTTTTTGAGAATTGGGCATCTGCCTATAAAATGTACTAAGTCCTCGCATTCTTTCATGTTGCATAAGGTACATTCATCTGGCACGTTTCGCAAATGTTTGTTTAATTTATTGATCACATCTTGCTTTAAAATCCACTTATCTTGTCCCATTTGTGCGATAATAAAGTAGCTCGGTCCTATGCCATGGTCTAAATATTTATAGAACCTTCGCGCTACTAAAGCTCTGCTCCACATAGTTTGGTGTTCTTGAGTTTCTATCCGCTTTTTGAGCGCTTGTGTTTGGTTCTGCCACTCCGTTCTAGTCAACGATAAGTTCCAGTCCAGGTTAAAATTGATGCTTAAATTGTTTAAACATTTAACCCATCCTATCCTTTTCCTTAACAGTATTTTGGAGAACTGGTTTGGTAGCCTGTTAGATTTGTATTCAAAAATAGTTCTTTGCATATATCGGAGGTGCAGATCAAGCGAAAATGTGAGCAGGAGAAATTCCGGTTTCTAGTTGAATGCAATAATTCGGGGTGCAGTCGGCGAGCCTGAACATTTTCTTGAAGAAGAAATTTTGTAACCTGTCAACATCTTCGAAGTTGGCCGATCCCCATATTTGCGCCCCATAGCTTTGAACCGATCTGCTGACGGACTGGTACAGCTTCCATTTAGCTCCTAATCCAACATCGTTGTTCCGGAAGAAGTTTCCCCAAGTGGCGTTGATGCTAGCTTTAGCTGAGTTGGACAGCTCGATGTGCTTTTAAAAAAAAAATGTATATTGTTGTGTCAAAAAAGCTCACGTTCTTTTTCCGAATATCTCATAATATAATAAGAATAAGACTCGAATAAGTCTCACTTATTTCCATTTTCGTTGTTTTTAATAACATTAGTCTTTCGAAAAATCGTTCCCTTTAGCCCCTTTAACAATTAAAACTGCAACAGTGATCAAGTCAATCAAAAGACATTTAATAAGTATTTGTAATGAACAATCAAGTTAATAAAATGTGGAAACTAACGATACTTTTACTAAAGATATAATCTTTTGAGTTTAGAGGCTGATATTGTAATGCATGTATAAATAATGTATCCATTCATAATGTGAAGTTATCGAAAAACTATTTTCGATATGGAATTGTGGCAGAAATCTGCGTTCTAGCGCTCATTGTGGAGCAAAGTGGGCAAAACTATAACAATGCAAAAGTCTAGCCAAAAAAACATTTAAGTAAACACCTTAAACTGGATCATTTGTCCTAGTTTAATAGCCAAACTTTTCATTTAAATGTGTGATGCCATCGCCACTTTGATTCGTTGGTGGCACCCATTTAGCATATTTATCCGTGTCTTCATGCTCTGTCAACTCATCCAACTCCATGTCCACATCCTGTCGTTGTTTGTTACGTTGTCGTTGCCGTTGACGTGACTTTTTCTGGGCCGCTTCCTCTAAACTTTGCTTGTGAGTGTCATCGCCTACAGGTGCGTTGGTTGCCTGTGGCTCAGGCGAATCAGCAGCTTCTGTTGTCATCACATTGACTTCCTTTCTGACTTCCGGTTGAGTTGAGGTTGGCTTGTTGACTTCCGTTTCAGCGATTGGCTTTTCGGTTAGCTCAGCATTCTCATTTGCTATTGCAGTTGACGCAACAGCCACCTCCTCCGCCTCCTCCTGTTCATCTTCCTCTTCGATTTCCTCCTCATCGGATGCAAATGCATTTGATTGAACTTTGGGCTGTGTGGCTGTGCTTGAAATGGCTTTGACCACTTTGAATTTGCTAAACTGATTCCGTTTGCCAATCATGGGAAGTTGCTTTTTGGTCGCTTTATCCTCAGGCAGGTGGGTGGGGGCTAAGTTAGGCGTGACACTGCTCGTGGTAAAAGGCAAAACCGTGGGTTTGGCTATTTTTATGAGACGTTGCACTTTTTGATGTTCGCTTTTAACACGCTGCTGCTCCAACTACAAAGGAATTTTAGAAAATTAGTTCTGGGAGAAATTTGTAAAATTGTAAACTGACCCTCAGCTTTTTGATCTCCGTCTTGTCCACTTGCTGTACATTCTCGCTAAGCGTATCCATAAAGTTGTCCAGATCATCGCACGCATTTTGTTGTTTGGTGGCCAATTCTTTGAGTCGCTTTTCCTTTTGCTGATAGGCCGCAATCTCCAGTTCAACTTTTTCCAGTTCGGCAAGGAGTTCGCCTTCCTGTTTGAGCTGCACGAAAAAAAAAGTTTTTTAAGTAACCGGAGACACCTTTGTTAAGAGACTCCACCTACCAAATCCTCATAAGTGAGTGTCACACTTGTGCCCGCATTAGTCTTTCGCTGCTTTTTGCGCGCCACCTCACCCGTGCGATCCCAGAACTCATCCTCATCATCGGAGTTCCCGGCTTTGACAATTTTACGCTTCTGCGACTCCTGGTTTGCCTGCCTGAGAACTCCATGTCGATCCAGAGTGCGACATGACTCCAGGGCGCATTGTACCACACAATCCTTTTTGCGTCCCTTGTGTGTGACCTCCACAATAATTGGCCTGCCATTTGAATCATCCAGTGGCAATTCCACACGACACACAAACGAACCCTGCGACAGCTCATCGCATTTGTACTCCAGTTGCAGTCCCTCGCGTTCAAAAAATCCTCTTAGTGTACGCTTGGGATCATCGAAAAAGAGTTCCTCATTGTTGGTACTGGCAAAGGGATTGTGTGTGAGATCCGTCTCCTCATCGGCATCATCTTGCATGCCCCAGCTGACGCCCTCGTTGCGATCCCGCTCTTCGGCATCGAGTGCTTGGCGTTGCTTCTTGGCCGCAGCTTCGGCCACTTGCTGCTCGCGTTGTTCGCGCATCTCGGTGACCGTCAGCTCCGTTTCAGGCTCCTCATCCTCTTGTGGTCCCTCTAAGATGTAGGCCCGTGAGCTGCCACCCAGCTTGAGCATGTGACCCACACGCATGCGTATGTAAACCTTGGGCGGGACCCGCTGCTTGTTGAGAAACGTGCCATGGGTGCTGCCCAGATCATAGATGTACCAACCCTCGGGCTGCGCCTCTGCTTGCTCCTCCACCGCCTGCGTCGCCGCCTTGGGCTTGTACTGCAGCACGGCATGGAAACGTGAGATGGTAGGATGAGCGGCGGCCACATCGTTCTCGGGTAGACGGCCAAACGACCAAAAGGCCTGACGCTGCAACTTTTGCACCTTATCTATAATTTGGCCCGACTTGAGCACCTCGAAATTGTAATTGTGATCGGTCGACGGCTTGGAAAATTAAAAAAATATTTGATAATTTATATTTCTGCTTTTGTTTTGGATTTGGCTCTTACAATATTCGACCATTTTGGGATTTGATAGGGAGAAACTGCTGCACTTTTCGGCTTGTGCTTGGTTTTGGCTGGCTCCGCCTCAGTTTCCGTGGACTTCTCCACCACAACGGGCTTGGGTTTTGGAGCGGGCACTTTAAACTCGTCCATATCTGCATTTGTCCAGGTAAACAATTTTGCACAAAAAATTTGAACAGCTGATCGTTAAACAGTCGGGACTGCCAACTTATTGCTTTAACCGTTCCGTATAAGGTCACACTGCAATAAGCATTCGGCCGTTGCTTGAGGCGTCGCACTGCGGGTCATTTAAACGAAAATTTTAAAAATTATTTTAAACTGATATTAATAATACTAATATTCTAATAGTGTTAATAATTATAACTTAAATGAACTGAAACTTTTTTAAGAAAACTTTTTGAAGGAATCGGTAAATTTTTACCGCGGACTCTAAAGAATTTACGTGCAGAAATAAATTTACGGTTGACGTAAACCTTGCATCTTCTTTAAATAAATTTCAAAGTTTTTTTAATTTTTCCCTTACAAATATTCATAATTTTGATAGCATATGGGCAAATCCTGCGCACTAACGTGTTTCGTACGCATATTCGGACACGAACATAAAACATTTTGGTCTTTCAAAAGAGCTACCTTTAAGTGTACTTGTTCTCTTTTTTTTAAGAAATTTATTAAATTTTTACTATATTTGTTGTTAATTGCTTTTATTGATACCGTTAGTTCAAGTCAGTCGTGTGCGGACGGCCTAAGTGTTCCTCAATTTTTAATTTGGAAAGTGCTTAAAAAATTCTTTGGGTTAATTTAGCACAAAAACAAGTACGTATTCGATCTGCGCGTAGTTGAAGGTTCATAACTGTGGAAATGTTATTGTAAATCTCTGTCAAAATTAATAAATAAAAAGAGAAATAAGACATGGGGATGGATTTATATAAATTTTAGTTATATATTTTATTTTTAATAATATAGCAGCTGTGGGGAATACGTCACCTTGTAAGTAAATTCACCTTGGTAAAGATTATAAAGAATGTTTCAAAGCACTTTTAGTGACTGACAAATCGTTAAATAGCGGAAAAATACCAAAGAGTATCAAAAATAGTAACAATACCAAACAAACTTTACTCCCAATAAAATACGGAAAATCATGCCAAACTCAATGGATAAGCGCATTTCGCAGCTGGGGGATCTCCATAATAATAACACCTCTAAACACTTAAGAAACTGCTTTTGAGCACGACAAATGATACATAGCCATGACTTTGACAATACAGAACTCCGAACCATGGATGACAAGTGCTGAAGAACATAGATAAAGCATAAAGAATGTCTCAGTTCTACCATTTCAGCGGGTAATTTAGCGCAAGAGCCTGCCAAATGTAGTCCAATAGCCTTATTCATTAATATTTGCAATAGTCATTTACTATAGGTGACGCCAATTCAGACACTTTCTGATATACTTGCTCATTGGTCATCCATGGTACTTATCGCGGTTCATTATTGTCATAATCATGGTTATGTAGTTATGAGGGTTCATTTGTGTTGTTGTATAACCATGAAGATCTCTAAACTGAGAACTACGCTCATGCATTGATAATGGCATGATATTTCACTTGACTGGCATTAAAGTTTTTTATTTGTTATTACTATTTTGTAACCTCTTTGGTATTTTTTCGCGATTTGATAAGTCGTCAGCCAAGGGCCAGCTGTTGGGTCCAGATCAGCTGAGTGTCATGAGCTGAGAGCAAGAGCTGGCTTAAAAGAGCTTCGACCAAAGAGCGATTACGAACCCTGACCCAACGAGGTATTTAATCACGCCACTTTCAAACTCACGTGGAATATTTAGCGAAAATAACATACCCGTCATGACAGCAATTTTGAGGGGCAAACGCATTGTTATCGTCCTGAATTATTAGCAGAAAGCAAAATACACAACTTTTATTGACAAATTTATTTTTTAAACAAAAATGCGCCAACTATTTAAATTCAAATTAACAAGTTATTGGTGATGACACTCTCTGTTTCCAGAGAGTAGCGAGTTATGCCTGAAAGTAGCTAGTATTTAAAAAAAAAAAAATTCCAGATTCCTTCGTTGGGAATGTCATAATATTTCATCATTTTTCAGAAATGAAGGCCAAAATGAAACAACAATTTGTATGGAAGAAATGACATCATTTTCTTCATTTCTTTTCATTTCAAGAAATGAAGCTTCATTTCTTTGGTGGAAATAGGCTATTAAAACTCTACTCGTGCAGGGCTATAATAAGTATAATCAAACAAATAACGAGAAAGGCAAAGCTAACTTCGTCTGTGCCGAAGTTTTGATACACTTGAAATCGCTTGTCTCAACGGTTAGCGACTTCGCAGATCAGCTTAAAAACATTTAATATTACACATGACCGTGATTGAGAGCGGCAATATTGAGAAAAAAACAGTTTTTCTCATTTAAACCCTTTTTCGACTGAGGGACTAGTTCGCGTATAAACAGACAGACGGACGGACGGACAGACGAACGGACAAAGCTTAATCGACTCAGCTCGTCACGCTGATCAAATATATATATACTTTATGTGGTCGAAGATGATTCCTTCTATGCGTTGCAAACTTCAGGGCAAAATTATAATACACTTTTCAAGTGTATAAAAATCACAAATTGAAGATCACTTCGTGAATATTAAAAAATATATTGAACAACTTCTTGAGTATTAAAAAAAAATTTTAAAACAATGGTTACTTTTCAAATATTGTAATAAAATTAAAATGTAAATCTGACTTCTTGAAAATTATAAAAAACATTTATAAATAAGCATAGTTTTCAAATTTTAAGTTATAAACTCATAGTTTTCAAATTTTAAGTTATAAACTCAAGTCAAAATATGATATATTGAGAAAAAAATGTCAAGAAAGTACTGAAAATTAGAAATATAATATATTAAATTAAACTTATAAGGAGGTCCCTGATAGCAAAATTATCTGCTATCGATAAGCTCTTTTATCACAAAAAAGGGCTAGCGCCCTTTTTCAAAAGGGTTATGAATAAATGAATTACATTAAACATTTACATTCCACGCTTTGGGTGGAGAAAGGACCACTATATTGATTATCTGTCGAAGTCTGTTTTTCATAAGTCGAATTCCTTGCATACTCAAAGGATCCACGAGATATTTTTGGCCATTAAATCTAAATATTGAACAAGTAAGAGAGTTTCTGTCATGTGGCCTAACTCCGAAAAACCCTGTACAATTAAGACACATATACAAACGCACAAACACACTGCTGCTAAAATAGGCACTGCGCTTTGAAACCACATGCCAGCCCAGTCCAGCTCTTCCATTTTGCAAAAAAAAAGTTTGTAATCATTGCACGGTAGAGCTCTCCATTCACTGTAACGTTTCTGCCTTCGTCATCTACAAAAAAGTAAGTGAAAGTGATCCCAACATCCTGGATTATGGGCCAAACAGTTCATTTTTCGTTTATACAAAAATTTATAGATATATCTGAATTATGCAGTTTATTATATAAATTCATAGAAAGTTTAATCAGTTGGCCCCACAGTGCGTTGGCGTTTGGTAAAACGGAGCATGTTTGCAACCGCAGCGTCGTCGCGGAAAGAAAACATTTTTAGTTTTACCTCGACTGGCCACACTGTTGGCCAGATAGGACCGCGTATTTTTGTTATTCTGCCTTTTGGTTAATGAATTTTTTTTACTCCAATGGCCTTTTCGCAGTCGTTCGATTTTGGCGACAGCACATTTATGGAACTGGAAAAGAATTTGAAAAGCAAGGAGAATGTTCAGCCAAATATATCAAAAAGGAAACAGAAATCCTTGCAGTCAACGGCAGGATCAGGCCAACACAGAGCGTCCAAGTCAGTACTGCAGGAAAACAATGCTAGCTGTGAATGTTATACAGAGTTCTTCAAGGACTCCTTCAGCTATGCGGGCCAAAAGACTGCCACAAATGGTGAACCCAGTCCCAATTTAGGCTCAGGATTTGAGGAAGTTGAAGCTGAAGACGAGGAACCTGTCCATTTGGTCGAAAATAGCTTTGTGTGCCCTATACTGGACAAACCTGCCACCTCCACAGAGCAATCCATGATGCGTGTATCCCAAATGCAGGCCAAGCTGGATGCACAACCCACCAAGGGTTTTGGATTTGAAGAAGTTGCAGACGAGGAGCCTGTCCAGCTGTTCGAAAATAGCTTTGTGTGCCCCATCCGGGACCAGCAGCTGGCAAACAGCCTTAGCTTGCTGGCCAATCACAGCCTGGAGTTTCGTCATGATATACCCAAGTTAACACAGAACCTGAGCAGCATGTCGCCCAGTCAATTGCGTATGTCGCCCAATTCCTGCTCCATTTCGAGCCAACCCGTGGCTGTTGATTTGGAATCTTTAAAGTCCCTGTCCGCCTGGAACTTGCCCCTGAGCATCCTTAATGAATACAAAAAGAAGGGCGTTGTCCAGATGTTCGACTGGCAGGTGGAGTGCTTAAGTAAGCCGCGTGTACTCTTCGAGCATTGCAATCTGGTCTATTCGGCTCCCACTTCGGCCGGCAAGACGCTGGTCAGTGAGATTCTGCTGCTGAAAACTGTACTGGAGCGGGGCAAAAAGGTGCTGGTCATCTTACCCTTCATTTCGGTGGTGCGCGAGAAGATGTTCTATTTGCAAGATCTGCTGACTCCAGCTGGCTATAGAGTGGATGGCTTCTTTGGCGGCTATACCCCACCCGGTGGATTTGATAGCCTCGATGTGGCTATCTGCACCATCGAAAAGGCCAATGCAATAGTCAACAAACTGCTGGAGCACGGTAAACTGGATACCCTGGGCACTGTGGTAGTGGATGAGGTCCATCTCATTTCGGATCCGGGTCGTGGTTATATACTGGAACTGCTGCTGGCTAAGATTATGTACATGTCCCGTAAGAAAGCCTTGCAAATCCAAGTGATCACCATGTCGGCCACCTTGGCCAATGTACAGCTGCTGCAGCGCTGGCTGGATGCGGAGCTGTACATCACCGACTACAGGCCGGTTGCGCTGCAAGAGATGATCAAGCTGGGCAACAAGATCTATGATAATCAGCTAAACTTTATACGTGATTTAAGTCCCATATCCATGCTGACCAATGACACTGACCAGGTGGCTAGTTTGTGCATCGAAACGCTCCTGGAGGGTTGTTCGGTAATTGTTTTTTGTCCCTCGAAAGATTGGTGCGAGAATCTGTCTGTGCAGCTGGCCACAGCTTTGCATGTTTTGATCCAATCCAAAAGCGAACAGGGCCAATGCCTACGCAAATATCTGAGTCCTGTGGCCATTGAGCTGGTAAAGCAGCAGCTTAGAGATATACCCACAGGTAACTAGCTTGGCGTAAGATCTCTCAAATGTGTCAAAGATTTGCTTCTTTCCTTTTTTAGGTCTTGATGGGGTTATGTCCAAGGCTCTTACCTATGCCTGTGCCTTTCATCATGCCGGCCTGACTACCGAGGAGCGTGACATTGTCGAAGCCAGCTTCAAGGCAGGAGCAATCAAGGTACTCGTGGCCACCAGCACGCTTAGCTCTGGGGTCAATTTGCCGGCACGTCGTGTACTAATACGTTCCCCACTATTTGGAAACAAGACGATGAGCTCTTTGACCTATCGCCAGATGATTGGGCGGGCGGGTCGCACTGGCAAAGATACGCTCGGCGAGTCCATACTCATCTGTACGGAAAACAATGCTCGACAAGGACGTGAGCTGGTCACAGCACAGTTAAAGGCCATTACCTCCTGCTTAGAAATGGATAATAGTGTGAGTAACTGCAATCTTTCGTTGATCTCAATTAAGAACATGCCTGATTGTCTTATACGAAATTATGTTATTATGTTATGAATAGTCCAAAATATTGCATATTGTATAATGAGTTCAGATTACACAGTGTTACAGCGAAAATATACTTTCGAGATCGAGTATAGCATTTCCTTATACTTGGTGTTTTCCTAACACCCCCAAAATCTGAAGTTATGGCCCAAACACCGCTTTTTGCCAATTTACCTCAAAGGAATTGATATAACTCGCAAATGGACCGTCTGTTTATAACCTTATCAATTCCGATAGCGATTAGTGAATCGTTCGACTAATTAAACGCGATGGCTGAGAAATGCAACTTACAGATCTGGCATTTTCAACTTTTTTTTAGGAAATTTATAAATTGGACATTACTGGTTTCACTATTTTATTGTATTATAATTTAGCCCAGAAGTTTGCAACGCACAGAAATGTTCTTTTCCGGCCCTATAAACTATATATGGGCATTACAGCGGTCCCCAAACCGGCAAAATGGAAAAAAAAGGTCTCAGCATTCCCAAAGCTAATTTTTGTTGTATAATTAATAGTTGTGAAAATCAAAAAATTTTATTTTAATTTTAAACAGGCGCGACAGGGTCTCAAAGTTTTAAAAAATATTAATCATACGACACGTTCACCAAATACAAATTTTTACAAACGAACTTAATAGTTCATTTCAATTGCTGTCATTGTTTGAAATTCAAAAAGTGATCAACATTTGTAGAAATAAAATATTTTTCAAATTTGAATAGTTTAAAAATAAAATCATCGCCGACTATTTATAAATGAAAAAATATATGATAATAGGCAACACTGCGTATGAGGTTTTTCGCGCCCGTTTAAACTCGACTTTTTTATCTTTTCTTTTTATTTACGCTTATTATACATGAAAAAGTAACAGATAGGGGGGTGAGAGCATAACCTTAAAAATTTCATATAAATGGGGACCGCTCTAATGGGCATTTCCAAAAAAAAAGGTCCACCTGGGCTAAACAAATTAAAGTGTTTAAAAACTCTATATTTGATCGAATTTTCATAGGGAAACAGTCAAATTAAACTAATGAATGCTAATCTTACATTTACTAATAACCCAATTGGATATATTCTGTTTCACGGCCGTGCTAGCGCGATTTTTCTCATTTCGACATTAAATTTGCTTAATTTTTTGGAAAAAAGTGAGTATAGATTACATGTACTTTCGCTATCTAAAATCTTTCTGATGGTGCAATGGGGTATACATGAATGTATAAGAAACCTAGAAAAACTATTGAGATGCAATTAACTTACAGTTTTTCTTCGCCTTATAGCAAAAACCACATAAATATGATGATGGAAAAAATGTCACGTTCGACATGTCACGTATCGACAAAGAAAAATATTTTTTTACAATAAAGTAATATACATTTCGAAGAACTATTCATTCATAAGACATTAAAACTATTTGGGATTAGTTATTGTGTGAGGTTTCGCTAAACGTTGTCTTTATAAAGCCGCTCCCCAAAACCACTTCTGTTTTTGTCACGTTCGAATAGCTTCCAATTTTGTCATTATTTTGGAAACCGAACTTCACTTGATATACACTGATTCGATTTAGCTATGTCCCTCTGTCTGTTCGTCTGACTGTCAGTTTCTACGCAATCTAGTCTCTCAGTTTTAAAGCTAACGAGCTGAACCTTTGCACAGAGTCTTCTTTTTACGAACCGACCGGGTCGTAATTCTATATATTATAGCTGCCATAAGAACTATCGGTCGACAAATAAGTCTTAGTAAGTAAAACCTTATTGTTTTCAATGTTAAGGTCTCCAAACTCAGCGATTATTAATTTTTTAAGCTTGTACCTTTGTCGAAATCGGATGATTATATCCTATAGCCACGGTTGTTGTTGTTGTAACGACTGGGAAGTTTTGTATGTACTCGTAGAAAGAAAGAAAAAAAGAGAAAGGAGAGAGTAAAAGATTAGTTTGATATAGACACTATTCCCTGTCCAGTTCGAGGAAGGAAGCTACCTCTACTGGACGGGAACATAAGTCTAAAGGCGTGAGATTAGTTTGGTTTAGGGGGCACTCGAAAAGGTGTTTGGTGTCGTGGAGGCTTTGACCACATTTAGGACATTCGTCAGCAATCTCTGGGTTTATACGGGCAAGATAGTTTTTGAGGTGCCTGCTTTTCCCGGATCGGAGTTGCGCAAGTTTCGCTCTGGTGCGTCGAGGAAGGGTCTTCCTATCTGACACCTAGGACAACATTGTCTTGGTAGGCTTTTACCATGTCGGTATGTGCCTTCTTTTTGGCCTCAGCGGATGTTGTTGCTGTTACCACGCCATTTCCCAAGAGTTTTTTCATCTTTGGGAGTTCTGTCCTCAGGTCGTATCGAACTGCTTTGGGTCTCCTTGACATGCCTTCCATGGTGCAGTCGTGATTTGGATGAGACTACCTGTGGCATTCGATGAGTGAGGAGTCTCTTGATGGAGATGGTCTGGGTGGGTCATTGTGTGACAACCCTTAGCTACTCGCAGCGCTGCGTTTTGCGTAAGCTGGAGGTTTCGCCATTGGATGTCACTTATTGACGGGGACCATATCGGAGCAGCATAGTTGGGCATGGATCTTCCTATGGCTTTATAAGTGGTCGAGATCGTTTCCTTTTTTACCCCCATGTACTACCAGCAATCGCCCTTAGGACCTTGTTCCGGCTCCTGACCTTCTTGATCACCTCCTCAGAGTGTTTGGCGAAGGTGAACATAGAGTCGAAGGTGACGCCTAGGATCTTAGGATGGTTGATGGAGGGTATCCTGTTTCCACTGATGTTGGATGTCCAGCTGCTTCCTTACTTCCTTCGTCCAGGTTGTAAGAAGGGTGGCAGAGGATTCCTGTCTGAGAAGAACTTGGCAAGGCGTGGGAGGTAGTCTTTTATCCTCTCCTTCAGTTGGTGGATGTCCCTCCCTGTGGAGATGATTGTACAGTAGGGTGTCCCATTTTCTGAAAGCTAATGGAGTAAAGTATTTTTGAGATTTTTTTCAGAATTTTCGAAAGACGTTTAGAGGTCGCACAAATCGAATTTTTCCCCAAAAATCGGGTTTTCCGTATTGTGTTCCAATTTTAATTATAACTTGGTTAATAACCACAATTTTCTTCGTTTTCAAATTAAAATTTTAAAGAAAAATTTAAATTTATACTCTTTTAAATCTGTGTACCCATTGTATGAAACTAATAATATAGTGAGCTTTTTGCACAGTGTACAGTCATCAGCTTGGCCTCGGGAGGGGGTAGAGGGACCCCTGCTATATAGGTGTTGAACAGCAGGGGGGAGAGGACACCGCCTTGTGGAACCCCTTGCTTAAAGATGCGAGTCTTGGAAAGCTCGCCACGGAACTCCACTTTAGCTTGCCTGCCGCTCGATATGTTCGTCATTGCTGGTAATAGCCATGGGTCGATAGTTGACCGATTGATGGATGACGAAGGCGAGTCCTCCTCCTGATGGAGTAGTTTGAGCAGGTGGCAAGCGAGTTCAGTCGCGTCAGCTTAGTCTCTTGGAGGGCAGCCAGCACTATTCCCTTCCCAGCCATATAGTTCGTAACTTCGATGATCCTTCTGTCACCGGCGCGGAGGATAAGAAGTCTGAGCAAGCAGGCCGGCGCACAGTGTAAGATTTTGCCAATCTAGGGGGACTTAATTGAAAAAAAAAATTATTTTTAAGGTCAATGAGCTTTTAGGAGTCAATTTGGATATGTTCAAATGTTACGAAAACAAGCCCAAAACAAAACAAAAAATTTTTGTTTAGAAGATAACGGTACTTAAACCGGTGCATTTGGAATGCATGCAAAATTGCATTGCACAACGAGCATCAGTTGAGAAAGTTTAGTGTTCTCAATTGGATCGTGTGGCCACTGTGGGCGGTCGAGCTTATTTTTTCCATAATTGTGGAAGCATTATTGATTTTTAGCGCTATAAAGGGACTTCATAAGTGGCATACAACATTTTTGTTATTTTTTGGAAATAAGTGCCAAAAAATAAGTATATTTTTTACAATGTTTTGTCCTTGGTGGAAAAAAACTAACAATATTCAATCACATTCAAATCAACCAAAACAAACGTATTTTGCAGAAAACTATTCTGAATCAGGATCAGAAATAAAAAGTTGCCCATATTTTGCCCAAAGACCTTCAATTAAGCAATGAGTGAAATAATACGGGCAGAGTTTTTCGAGGTTTGGGTAAGAAACGCAAAAACCGTTAAGCTTAAACCACTTCTAGAGCACGCAGCGATTATTTTGGCAATATATCTCATAAAGAGTTAATGTTGCATTTTAAACACATTGTTCGGTGAATTTGAGTCGAGGTGGACTAAATCTAGGAGAGATAAGTCCAAAGAGCTATAAAACTATTTTCTGATCAATCTAGTGAAGAAAGTTGTGATTCAAATTCAGATTTTTATTAAATTTGTCAAAAAAAATTTCGCCTAATCTTTTTATCAACTTTGAGTTGTTTTTTTTTTAATTCAAAAAAATTCTGAAAAATATGGAAATCGCTTTTTTCTTTCAATAAATGAATTACCTTTGAAACGCGTCCTTATTTATATTTGTACGGCCAATACTTTTGAAGTTACAAGCAAAAGCATAAACTTTTAACAAAAGACGTAAATTAAAAAAAAAAATATTTTTTTTTCATGATTAATTTTAAAATAATATTTTTAAATTGGCTAAAATCAGAACAAGAAATTCTAACCTGACACTTTTTTGAAAAAAAAAGTTTTTCCTTGTTTTTGTGGCGGATTGTATGTTAAAAAAGTGAACATTTTCTGGTTTTTACGTACTTTACGCCCTTTAAGGTGCCAGGCCCACTTTAACTTTTTGTCCAAAAATTTCTTTGGGAAATTTTTGAATATTCAGTCCAAAGTTCATGTCGATAGCTTGAAAAATACGACTGCTATTGAATTAAGTCCCCCTAGATTGGCAAAATCTTACTCTGTGCGGCGTTGCTTGCGAAAAACTGGGAACATTTTTCAGATCTGAAGACTATTTTTTTGTTTTCCATTTGATCGGATCTTAACCCATTTTCAGAGCTCTATGTGGAAATTCTACAAAACTGTTGTATAATATTTTTTTTCTTGAAAATCCACCCATCGTGAAATTGGTGCAATCAGTTTTACCTCTTTCCCACGATTATATTGAACAAGTGTCTTGTAAAATTAGAAAAATCTACATTCATGAGTACACTCGAAGATAGTAATTTACAATATATTCGACAGAACCACCTGAAACGTGCTCTACTGGAGGTTATATCCTCGGGCGTAGCCAGCTCTAGGCAGGACATTGAAAACTTTTTCAATTGCACTTTGCTAAGTGCACAAAAGTCATTGGAACAGCGGGAAACGGACGAGGACTACATAAGCGATGGTTTGGACTTTCTTATCGAATATGAGTTTATACGCCTGCAAACGGATGAGGAAACGAATTTGGAACATTATGTGGCCACTCGCCTGGGAGCTGCCTGCTTGGCCTCTTCTCTGCCACCTACCGATGGCCTGCTTCTCATTGCCGAGCTGCAAAAGGCACGTCACTGCTTTGTGCTGGAATCGGAGCTGCATGCCGTCTACTTGGTGACACCCTATTCCGTGTGCCATCAGCTGAACGACATAGATTGGATAATCTATTTGGATATGTGGGCAAAACTGACACCTGCTAAGAAAAAAGTGGGCGAACTGGTGGGCATCAAAGAGTCGTTCCTAATAAAAGCCATGAAAGGTCAATCAAAGTTGGACTACAAGCTGATGCAAGTGCATAAACGGTAAGAGAGAGAGAGAGGGAGAGAGCGAGAGGTGTTTAAAATAATTTCCCTTTTTCTTTTAGCTTCTATATAGCTTTAGCGCTGCTGGAACTGGTCAACGAGACCAACATCAATGTGGTGGCCCACCAATTCAAGTGTCAACGTGGCATGCTTCAAAGTCTACAGCAAACGGCTTCTACCTTTGCGGGCACTGTAACAGCCTTTTGCAAAACCCTGCAATGGTCCTTGCTCGCGTTGATAATGTCCCAGTTCAAAGAACGCATATTCTTTGGCGTTCATCAAGAACTGATTGATTTGATGCGTCTGCCAGACTTAACCCAAAAGCGAGCTCGTGTTCTACATGATGCGGGCTTCACCAATCTATTCGAATTAGCACGCGCCGATGTCCTTGGGCTGGAAAAGGCCCTTTTCAATTCGCTCAGCTTTGATACGGCCAAACAGCACGATCATGAGAATGCCCAAGAGGCGCAACAAAGAAATATGGAAAGAAATTTCTTTATAACTGGCAAGGCGGGCATGACTGTGGCAGAGGCAGCCAAATTGCTTATACAAGAGGCACGAAAATTTGTACAATATGAGGTGGGTGTGGATAATATATATAAGGGTGGAGAGGCCAAGATTGTAGGAGAAGAAGAATTGCATATGTCGGTGGAGGAAGTAGAAAGCCCCAACAAGCGCAAAATCGGCCATGGTACGGAGCAAGTGCCAGCGTTTAAGCAGCCCAAAATGGATCAGGTCAAAGGCATTGAAATAAAAAGTCAAATGCAAACGGCTAAAGCTGTGGTCCAGAAGGTAGTTAAGCCTCAGCAGACACTAAAGATGACCGAAAGTCTAAAGATTTTACAGAAAACACAGCAAGATCCCGCCAAGACCAAAGATTTAACTAAACCCGTCTTCAAGCCTCAAACGGAGCCTACAATCTCTAAAAAACTAAGTTCTCAATCCTTTATACCTGACAAAGAGCAAGCCACAATTGCAAGCCTGGCCTTGCTAAAGACACAAGATCTTAGCCCTGCTTCTACACCAGTCTCCAAACCCCAAAAGGATTATACAATCCCTAAAAAACAAACTTTTCAATCAAATATTCCTGCCAAAGAGCTAGCCACTGGCAGCCCAATAACAATTATGGACCAGGAGCAGCCCGAACGACATCGCCTGGCCTTGCTAAAGACACAAGATCTCAACCCTTCATCCACACCCGTCTTCAAGACTCAGAAGCAGCCTACCATCTCTGAAAAACCTACTGTTCAATCGGTTATTCCCCCTGTCAGTCCAATCACAATTATGGACCAAGAGCAGCCCACCACCAGTGCGGTGGCACTAAGAAACCAAATTGCTGAACGTCGTCGCCTGGCTTTGCTTAAGTTAAACAATAAAAAATCAGAAAAGGATACCCCAGCGGAGACACAAGCTGCCGGCATAAAAGTCCTAAAAACCCCCACTGGACCAGGTCGTAGTCCATCCCAGCATAAAATTGTAAACATTGCGAATTCCTCTAAAATGCGCCGAAGGAGCCCTCGTATACATCAGAACAGAACAGAGACCCCAACGAAATCTAAGAAACCCATCGGCTCCCAGCGCAAAAAATCAACTGCAGAGGAGGATCTATTCATGGCCGATGATTCATTTATGCTCAGCACAGGTGTTACAGCAGCTCTAACTGCAGCCGAGAGTAAGTTTACCTCGGAAACCGATGAAATACCCAGCTCACAGCCCAAAGAGCAGTTGATCCCGAGCAATCCCCAAACGCCACTTGGCTCACGTTTAATGCGTTCCTATCAATTGCGCTCTCAGCGTCTGCAAAGTCCCAAATCAACTGCCTTACCTACAGCTAGCGATTTGGAATCCCTGACCAGTTCTATCGAGCTTAGCAATATCACCCTGGAAAATTCCTTGATTAAGAATCCTCATCAACTCAATGCCTCACATATTTTGAGCTGCTCCAAATTGGAGGACAATGCTGCCTCCAGTTTTAAAAGCCTGGACACTGTGGACATTTGCGGCAATCCTAAATTATTTCAAATGGCATTCAAGGATCTACATAAGGCTCAGCGTTGTGGCTTCAGTGTGGGCGTACAACCGCAGGCTGGTAAAATGAAACCTCTCATAGGAGGCAATCTGCTTATTAACCAGGTGGCTGCCCAGCAGCAGGCAGCCGCTTCGGCTAAGCAGTACCTGTTCCAGGTGGACGACTCTAGCTTTATAGCCTGCTTGGCCTTTTCCCTGGCCGATAATGTGGTCTACTACATGAATATGCAGCAAGAGAACAATTCTCAGACGGTGGACACCCAATTGAAAGAAGAGGAGCTTATCAAATTAATGTCTCGCCAAGATCTAACCTTGCTCATGCATGATGGCAAAGAGCAGTTGAAGATTTTACGCCAAGCCGTGCCCAAACTGAAAGGAATTGCAGCTAAACTAGAAGATCCTAAAGTGGCCAACTGGCTGTTGCAGCCCGACAAAGCCCTTAGCTTTCACAACATGGTAGGATTAGAGCCGTATTGAAGATCCTTTTATTTATCGTTGACCCTTTGCAGTGCCAGCAATTTGCTCCTGAATGCACTGCCCTGGCCAAACTCTGTGGAAGTGGACGTGGCTATAGTAGCTTTGGATTAGATGCCAGCAGTGCCATTATGCCCAAGATTAGAGCCTCCATAGAAGCCTGCGTTACGGGGCACATACTTGTGGGACAAATTGAGAATCTGGAAAGGATTGGCACTGGGCAGCTGCTCAAGTTCTTTAGGGGTAAGAGCTTAAATCACTGTGTCATTGTTTAAGTTGTTGGAAGGATTGCGCAGATGATTTTAAGACTTAGTAGAAATCGCCTTGGAATCCATAAAGTAGAAGTGTGCATCAAGATCTAACAAAAGGTCATGCCCAAGAGTTATACGCTGCACATTTGACGGAACCGGTCGGATCGGATGACTAAAGCATGTAGCTTTTATGAGAGCGATACGTCGAAAATGTAGTAGAAAAGTACTCAAATGGACGAACAAGCTCCAGCAAAAATTGTCTACAAGAGGAATGCGAAAGAACTCAGACAACTCAAGGTTGGACTAAGAAGAAGAGACGACCAGGTGCCGAAAAACATCTCCAAACTTGGTGTGAAAGCCGGTGCCAGCTCGCTCTGAGCAGAAGCGACTGGCGGGCATTAGTAGCAGTTTGTGATGGCCATCATATAGCCATGTCCATCCGTCTAATAGACTATAAGACAGGGTTCCCCAATTAGAGAGCGCTAAAACGTGACTGTGTCTCTCTCTAACACACTATGAAGTGTGACTTCGGCAAATAAGTTCGTGCTCCCGGGGCTATCGCTGGGGAACTCTGCTATAAGAGATAGAGACACAAATTGAATGTGCATAGGTGTGTACTGTACCCTGGTCGAGTTTGCTTTTAGATTTAGATATCACCCCCTTAAACCGCAAAAAATTGTCAGATCCACAATGTTAAAGTTACAGCCTCGTGACTTAATATATATTATCTTGAGACTTCTATCAATATATTTTGAAAAGCGCTATAAAACAATTTAGCTTGTGAGAGAGAGGGGGAGTGTGCGCGCGCGTGTGTTTGTGTGGGTGCGCTATTTATACTCTTGGAGAGGGCATATTAAAATTGTCCGGATGTGTGTACCGCATGGAAGGAAGCATCTCCGACCACTTTAAGTATATGGGCATTTCCGCCAAATGGTAAGCCTGGACCGAAAAATAAAATTTAATTACATTTTTATATTTAATTATTGCAATCACAGAGATTAAAACCGAAACGAATAAAGGTTTGGGTTACGGTTACTGTTTTGGCCGATCGCTTTTTTCCGGTTACGGTTATATTACGGTTGTGGGATATCGGTTTCGGTACTGGTTTCGGTTATTAATTTAATTCTGTTTCGGGTATTGGTTACGGTTACGGTTATTAGTATAAAATATCACTTTGACTAATCATGCTGGCAAAAGCGGGGATTCAATAAAAATTCTACTCCTTAAAACGAACGCTCAAATCTTCTAACTCGTGAGACTAAAGTTTTGTCTATGTTCAGTCGTTGTTTTTGATTTCAAAATTTTGATTTTCCAAATAAAATAAACCATACCAAAGACTAACAGTTCGCTCTACATTCTTGTTGATCCAAATGTTTCTGTAACAATTTCGCTAATATTGTCCCACACCTTAGGTTACTGAAAAATCATAAAAGAAAACAAAAATTTAAACCAAAATCGTATATTTTTGGATCGGCAAAACTAGCCAGCATCCAGTGTAATATCACATATGTATTAAGAAAGATCAGGAGGGTAAAGATTTTAGTTAGCTGCACTCGCTCTTTCTAGTTCGCTCTCTTTTCTTTGTGACCGTCAGCAACAGTTCGGCGTAATGTATGCAAGTAAAACGTTCATCGTGCAAACATCAAATAAATTTACGTCAGAGCCGGCCATGCATAACTGAGTGTAAGAGAGAGAAGTGCATATTTTTCTGTCCTCTCCATTTGACTTGTCCTGATCTACACCAATGCCAGCTAACCTTAGCTACCAGGGGCCGAAGTCACCGAGCCGAACTTATGGTAGTGTGAATCGGTGAAAACAGAATTGCATGTAAAACGGTTGTAGTCTGGAGAGAGAGATCTCTTGCTCACTAACACAAGCACATGTTTCTGTCCTCTACATTAACCCTGCATTGATTTACGCTTATCGAAATTTTTACTAGTAGAGGAAAACCGAAATAAACCGTTTTATTTGTTTCTGTTTCGGTACTCATAACCGGTTATGGTAATACAGGTTATGGGGTTACGGTTATAAGAACAAATTTTTTTTCGGTTACGGTTACTGTTTCGGTTACAAGTTTTAAAGTGTTTTTAGCGGTTAAGGGTTACGGTTTCGGTTACGGTTTTAATCTCTGTTGCAATCAATTAAGAAGAAAAAAAATGCATAGAGACCAAAAAAGTTCGATTAACGGTAAATTTTATCTAGCTTTTTATAACCGTACGTTCGCGACCGGTGATTAATTCAATTTAAAAAAAAACCAATCGAGATATTTTTCTGCTACAAAGCTACATTAATCCTCTTTTATAATAAATTAATAGCTTTAGAATATTCCGTTCCATTTCGCAGAATTTTGCATTTCACTAGATTAAGCAAAAGTCTATTCAGCGTACGTTCGCGACATCATGCTTATTGCTATTATTATGAAATCTAAAACTCGATAATCCGCGTGTTTTGCGCTAAGCACAGAGCTAACAAAATGGTATCAAATCACATAACTCCACCATGATTTATGAAAATCGGACAACTATTTAGTATAGCTGCCATACAAAAGATAAGTTTGAAAAAAAGTCTTAGTAAGAAAATTTTTTTGTTTTCAATGATATCGCTCCCAAACTTTTTACTGATCAATGTTACATGCTACCACACAATTCTGCCAAGTTTGAGTAAATCGGATGACTATAGCATATAGCTGACATAGGAACGAAAGGCCGAAAAGTAGTTTTAGTAGAAAAAACTTTTTTTACACTTCACACTTTACATACAACAAACTAGCAGGCATATCTCGAGCTCTAAGGGGGCATAGCGTCATATCTACGACGACATATCTCCGATTAGTACATTTTGCCGGCAGAGATATGTCGTTTTTTTCTGGCAGAGGTATGTCGTTTTGAAAAGACATACCTCCGCCGTGTTACAAACGACATATCTCTGCCGCGTTACAAACGACATGTCTCCGCCAGAAAAAAAGCGAGTCGATTAGAAAAGGAGAGACAACTGAAAAAATAACTTTTTGGCGCGTGCCAGTTTTAGCTAGTATAGCACAGTGGTTAAAAGGGATAGTTTTTTTGAATATATAAGGTTGTCAAAAAAGTCTTGCGGTATTTTTTTATTGAATTTTCAATTGTTCATAAAATTGGTTATAATAATGCGATTTACGTCAAATATGCGCCGTTTTGTTCGATGACGAGTTCCCAACGAGATGCCAACTTCATAATGCCCCTCTTATAGAAGCTCGCTTCCCTATTGGCAAAAAAACTCGGAGAGCCAATTTTCACAGGACTCTCTTGTGGTCAACTAGGTGGTAATCACTTGGTGCGAGATCCGGACTATACGGTGGATGCAAAATAACCTCCCATCCGAGCTCCCGGAGCTTCTGGCGCGTCACCAAAGATGTGTGTGTCCTGGCGTTGTCCTGATGGAAGACAATTCGCCTCTTCTGCATGAGTGCTGCATTCAAGCGGTCCAGTTGTTGGCAGTACAGGTCCAAATTGAGCGTTTGGCCATAGGGGAGCAGCTCATAGTGGATGATTCCCTGCCAATCCCACCAAACACACAGAAAACCTTCCAGGCCGTCAATTCAGGCTTGGCCACCGTCTGGGCAGCTTCACCGCTTTTCGAGCAAGACCGTTTGCACTTCACGTTGTCGTAAGTGACCCAATTTTCATCGCCAGTCGCTATCCGCTTCAAAAACGGTTCGATTTTGTTGCGATTCAGAAGCGATTCGCATGCATCCATACGGGCAAAAATGTTTTTTGCGTCAAGTCGTGTGGCCCCCATACATCGAGCTTCTTTTTGAATCCAAGCTTCTTCAAATGGTTTATAACGGTTTGATGACTCATGCCCAGCTCTTGGCCGATGCTACGGCTGCTACTATGCCGGTCTCTTTCGATCAATTCAGCGATCTTATCGCAATTTTCGACGACAGGCCTTCCGGACCGTGGCGCATCTTCGATCACCTTTGCACCAGAACGAAAATGTTGAAACCATCGTTGTGCGGTGGAAATGGAAACTGTATCGAGTCCATAAACTGCACAAATTTTATTGGCAGCATTTATCGTAGTAGTACTGTAAAATATGCCGTATTTTCTCTTTATTTTGCTCCATGTTTGCGACGCTATAACTCACGAACGACTAAAAACAAACAATAATAAATCAAACACGTGTTAGCGCGTGAAAAGAGCTTTCCAAAACCGATGCGACGAATACAACTAGAACTACGCGCTTGCAAAGACAAGCTTGCGGAAATACCGCAAGACTTTTTTGACAAATTTTCAAATTTTCAAAAACCCGACACAAGACCCTTAAATTATGATAAAAGAGACCTCTGTAAGCATCACTTGATACCCTGTTTTTTAAATGAAGCCTCTGTTAGCGTTTTATAGGTACACTCAGAAAAATTTTCTTCCTAGATTTTAGGAAACAGTATGCCTTAAATACAAAAATGGACTATAATTGATCTACTTAGGTAATTTTTTACCTAAACAGGTCAAATCTGGACTAAAATGTCAAAATTTAGGCAAAAATTTTTAGGCTTGGTTAGGGTAAAATCTAGGTCCAATTACCTAAAATTTTATGCTACGGACATGATATGCATATAATTTATCACCTTTTTATTATCTCATGACTTGATTTGGTTGCAATCATCGAATTGAAAGCGGTATTTTTATGACCGTTGCATTTCCGCACATAGCAATTTGAAAAACTATTCATCACAAGATTGCTCTAAGCATGACCATTGTCATGCAGTTTTTTCAACCGACATGCTTGTGATATGAAAACCTGGAATAATTGAAAATATAAGACCCAATAATTCTTTACTCCATTGAGGACAAATGTTGAAAATTAACCTCCTAGAACCGATTTCAACCCGATAGCGGTAACCATATTAACAAAAGTTAGAAGGCTAAGTCTGCAGAATCGTTCTACCACAGTTAGACGTGTTTTTCCAATTTAATACCTATTCAAAACCGCTCAATCATTAAAACAAGATAAAAAGTTTTATTCCGCAGATATCACAAAAAAAGTAGTAAGCGCGCGTTCCTTAGCCAAAGAAACCCATTCTCAGTCCACTCTTTGTCATATAGAAACCCCGTGTCCAAGTCTTAACTTGTACACCAAATATAAATTTTTTAGAAATTTATTGCCTAAAAAGGCCTAAAATTGCCTAAATATTTAGGAAAATTTACCTAAAAGGCTGCAAGGCCATTGGGCCCTAAAGTTTAGGCATTCCGATTTTAGGAAAACTATGCCCTAAAATTTAGGGAAAATTTGTCTTAGTTTTAAGGAATGTCATGTTCTAAGATTGAGAATTAGTTTCCTAAACTTAAAGGTATGATATGTACTTGAATTAAGGAATAAATTATCTAAAAACTTAGGCATTTTATGCCCTAAAATGCAGGAATAAATTACCTAAATTTTTAATCATCTTATGTCCTAAAATTGCTGTAATTAATATTAATATTTTAGGTATTATATTTGCCAAAAATTAAGAAAAAGCAACTAATCCAAATTTTAGACATTTGTAGTCCTCCAATGAGGCAAAAATACTAAAGTTTTAAGAATTTTATGTCTTAAGATTGAGGTAATTAAAATTTAATTTTTTAGGTATTGATATGAGTTGGGAGAGTTATGCGTATATATTAAAGATTAAAGCTTTAAAGCAATTGATAATTTGTTACCATCTATTGCTGGCACACCTCTAACTCCATCACTAAATACGAAAGTATTTCAATCGAAGTGACTTTGTGTATTATTGCTAAATAAATTCGGAGACGTCTGGACTTTACTTAAAATAAAATAAATAAATTTTTTGTAAAAAAAATATGTGAACAAGTCTAGCAAGCCCGACTGTAAAAACCCTTATACCTGCGAAAGTGTCTGCTCAGATGTAAGTATTTAGCTGCTGCGGTGCTGCTGCGAACTTTACTTTGGTCAACACTTGACTACCGTTAATCCGATCTTTCCCATTCTTACGCAGATTGATAAATAATGCTGATTACAAAAGAATAGGAGGTGTGGCGTGGACAAAAATTGAAAACTAACGATCTGCCTGCAAGTCTCAGATGTAAATCTCTCCTACAGGTCGGACCTCTGTCTCTTACCATCTCTAAGATTGTTTGTTTATACGCTTACGGCTATATAAACTCGTCTGTTGATGCTGATCAAAAATATTTATATATTGAAGGGTCGGAGATGCGTCCTTCTGGCTGCGAACTTTCATTTGCTCATAATTTATCATTCTTCTATCAGGAATAGGATATGAGAACCGATTATATGAAGCATTGGGCCTATTTTTCTATTGTATACACTCTGAAATATATCATTTTACTTACCTATATATTGTATATCGTGCTGAAAATAATAGCTCTTTTTATCTTTTTAATATCGATGCTTTAATATAGTTGTAAAAATAATAAACAATGTAACTTTTGTAAGAAATGTGTTTTTACATAAAACCTAAATTGTCTAGAGCTATGGATAGTTAATACCCTGTTTTGGGACTCAAAATGACTAAATTTTAGGAAATTTTTTTACCTTAATCCTAGAATAAATCATAATTTAGAATTTCTGCCCTAATTTTAGGGCATAGAGATTACGGTCCTAAACATGGGACATTGTAGAACGCTTAGGAATAAATTTTTACTCTCCACCACACGAAAAATTTTAACTTGGTTTTTGGTTTACGATAAAATTCTCCGAAAACTTTGCAAATACGGACAGGGTCATTGAGAACTCAGGAATAAATTTACTTCAATCGTGCAATCGGATAAGGTACCACCAGATGGAGGTAAACTTTCATCCTTCAATATCTTTAAAAGCGCACGGTAGATTTTCATTAAAATCGTTTTTATGATGGTCCCTAAGAAATAGTACTCGACAGCATAAATACCTCGGTCTGCACTGCATTTGCTCCACGCAGGAGTTTTCTTCTGGACTGCTTTGGTCCTCCGGTGTTTGTCAAGATTCTGGCTAGACTCGCTGCCGTGTTGCTTGCCTTAGATCAGGTGCTCTCTTAAATTTAGCCTGTGGTCTATCATGACCCCCAAATACTTTATGTAAGGCAGCGAGGTTATTGTCGCATTAGCGACTTTAATAGTAGCCTGCTCTACAATCTTCCTACTACTTATTAGCACTGTCTTGGTTTTATGAATGGCTAAGGTAAGGTCCGCTGTGTATGTGTGTGTGTTTGACTGCAACGCTCTTACCTTTTCTTTTTAATTTTCTTTACAGAACTGGAAATGCCCATTCAACAATCTCTCTGTCAAATGGAATGCGTTGGCTTCCCCGCCAATGAGCAACGTTTGCAAGAACTATCAAAACAAATGCATGACATGGTGAAGAAACTCGAGTTTAAGATCTACGAGGTCCATGGCTCACGTTTCAATCTGGGATCCACCCAGGCCGTTGCCAAGGTGCTGGGTCTACACCGTAAGGTCAATGGCCGCGTGAGCACTTCACGTCAAATTCTAGAGAAATTGGACTCGCCCATCTCACAGTTGATACTTGATTATCGTAAACTGAGCATGGTGATGTCCAAGACTATGCAGCCATTACTAAAATGTTGTCAGAATAATCGAATCTATGGTCAGAGCATCACCTACACGAGTACCGGACGCATATCTATGGTAGAGCCAAATCTACAAAGTGTGGCCAAAGATTTTGAAATTGATTTGGGTACGGAAAAGGTAAAAATATCCTGCCGTTCCGCATTCCTGCCAGTGGATGATAAGCGTTGCTTGATCTCGGCCGACTTTTGTCAGCTGGAGATGCGCATTTTGGCGCACATGTCCCAGGATAAAGCTCTGCTGGAGGTAATGAACTCACCGCAAGATTTATTCAAGGCCATAGCCGCGCATTGGAACCAGATGGACGAATCTGAAGTATCTGATCAGCTGCGTAATGGCACCAAACAGATCTTGTATGGCATTGTCTATGGCATGGGTATGCGCAAACTGGCGGAATCACTGAATTGTACCGAACAGGAGGCACAAATCGTGTCAGAGCAATTCCATCAGGCCTATCCGGGCATCAGAGCGTATACCCAAAAAGTGGTCAAGTTTGCCCACAATAATGGCTATATAGAGACAATAACCAAGCGGCGCAGATATCTAGATCACATTAACAGCGGCGAAAGCCAGCTGAAGAGTGAGTACTTTTCGAAAATGCTTTTCCCACGTCCCACCGTCTAATCCCTTCATTTTTCCAATCTACAGGCCAGGCCGAACGCCAGGCCATTAACTCCACCATCCAAGGATCGGCGGCGGACATTGCCAAGACCGCCATTTTACGCATGGAAAGGTACATGGATCGTTATCGTGAAAAGTTGGGCATAACAGAGAACTCTGTGAACTTGGTTTTACATCTGCACGATGAGCTTATTTTCGAGGTGCCCGCCGATAAGGCCAAGAAGATTGCCAAAGTGCTTAGTATCACCATGGAGAACTCCGTCAAATTGAATGTTCCCCTAAAGGTGAAGCTACGCATGGGACGGAGTTGGGGCGAACTACAGGAAATTAGAGTATAAGGTTTTTTACATTTTTTTAACACAAATTTTATTTATTTGTTTTTTTTAAACTCTTATTTTTTTTATTGACTCTGCTGCTTCTTCTCCCATTCCGTCCAAGAGCCGGGATAGGCTTTGGCGCTGCAATTTATATACAAAATTAAATATACATTGTTTTACACAATTTGGACCTTAATTTGAATTACTTGACAAAGCCCAGGGTGCGAGCCAAATTGGCGGCACGGGCAGCACGGCCACCCGCCTTGCAGGAGAAGATTACTGTGGCGTCAAGGGCAGGTTTGGGGCGCCCATAAGACTTGGAGAAATCAGCGTCGTTCAAATTGAGTGCCCTCTCCAGTTCGGGAACTGTTGTCATGCAAAAGAAGGTGTGTCTCATTTTTTAAAACATTAATCCTCGTAAGCTTATGGGTGACTTACGTGGAATGTTAATGCTGGCCGTCTCCTTCAGCTCTGACTCGTTGCGCACATCAAATAGATATTGATCCGGATGATTGGGCACATCCTTAACTTCCTCATAAGTAGCCATTGCAAAAATTTTGAATACAGTTCTGAATTAACTAAATGAAAATTTTATCTTGTCAAATGCACGCCGATAACAACCTGAAAAGCGCCATCGGTAACCTATCGATAACAGAGGTATCGATGCGAGGGTAGGGCTAGAAGTTGGTAAAATACATATGGGCATTTCCACAGAAAGGTCCACCAAGATCGACAAAGCAGTTTTTTAAAAAATTATTTTTCTTAACATGACATGAAAAACAAAAATTAAAATAAATAACATAATTCATTTAAAGCCTTTCTGATTCCATTTAAAAAAAAAACGGCCTGAATACTGAAGATTAGTCAATTTCATTGTCAGCTAAATGTCGCGTTCTTCATAATATTAAAGCTTATAAAAACAAAGCTAATGTAAATAACTGAATATAATTGCACGGAATAAAAAGCTGCATTATTCACCTTTATTTAGGAGTTAATTGCTTTAAAATTGTTGTTTACTATCCCCAGATTTATGAATTTTATTAGATGCAGCCGAAAACGACTTCCATTTTTGTCGCGTGATAAGTCACATAACTTTTTCAATTTATATTTTAATCGTCAAATCGACTGAACCTATCTTTTGCACTAAATATACTGCTACCAAAACTCTACCAAAAAATAAAAACAAACAAAAAATATTTTTTTGTTTTCTATATTTTTTTTCACTTTAAAGTCGTACGAATGTCGCGTTCGCGACTGTGGAAATACCCATATACAGAATATACAAATAAAAAATTAAGTTAGATTAATTTTATAAAAACACCCTGGCTACGCCCTTGAAAACACCGGAAAGTTAAGTTTTAATTCCCGCTAAAAAAAATTTTAATTCAGAAAAGTTTGGTTGGTTTAAATAAAAACTCCTTTAAAACATATAAAAAAGTAAACATCTGATCATTTTGTGTTAGAAATGGCAAAGCACCCATTCAGTGCGTCAATGCCCATTGCCGTTCGACCAGTGCTAATAATTGTTTGTTCTCCTTATAACTCGAATATCGGTCTTCCGATCTTTATCATTCCTTTCGCAGATCGATAAATAATACTGATTACTAAATATGAGTAGAAGGTACGAAATATGCATATGTCAAAATATGGGATATGACTTTTGTTACGGACCTGCTTTGATTTTCATTAGACTATGCCGGCTGGATCAGCAGATCTCAAGGGTGAGGTCTATCCCAAAGCCTAGCAGACCGCACAATCACGACCATCAAACAAAACCTACAATTGTCATCACTATCAACTACACAGCAACAACACAAACAAGCAACAAGGTGAGCATCTACGAAATAAAACAACCGAAAAAAAAGGTCCCTACGTTCCAGAATAGGATCCCAGTCCGGAATCCTGGCGCACCCACCCTTCCTGCAGCGGACTCATCCTCCAGCTGCCCTTGTGCTGGCCTAATCCATACAGATTAGCCTAGTCCATAGCGGTCGAAGTAAATCCACCCCCCCTTTGGCGAAAACTTAGCAACATATTAAGGTGATTTTCTTCAGGTTAACAATATATTATAAATAAACTTAACAACTAACATGACTTCTTTCTTTCTTCTCCTTTTTATAGATTTTTCAACGTAAATATAAGAAAGTATTTGTACAGAAGGATTTTTTTTTATGACAAAAATTATGCCTCCATTTGCTATCGCGCCTCGCTGCCCACTGGGATTATGTTTCTTTCCGGCGAAACATGCATTTTACCTCAATGCGAGGAACAACAACAAGGATAAGGATACTACACCAACGGACGCGTCGGCACACACATAAACATATATATATATATATAGCAATTAGCTTTCATGACTTATAACTACCTTAACCTACCTCAAGAGCTCTTTCAGCAAGAAAAGGGAGAGGAACATTTATATTTTTTTTATATGTATTTATCTGTTTTTTTTATCTCGAGGGACGACGCTCACATTTAACAGATGGAAGGACTTTTAAACTACATGAATATGTGTAAGGTAAGGGCTGAGTTTAACTTTGTATCAACAAAAAAAATATGACATCTCCTTTTTTTTAATATCTAATTTCTTCGTTTTTTTCTTTCCAGGCTTCACCAGCGGCGGTTTCTCGCAAGGAAGCCCAGGTTACTCGGCGAAGCCGGCGTTGGAACGGACTCACGTTTGAATATCAGCAGACGGTTTCCTCGTCGCTTTTGAAATGGGCCTCCAGTAACTGCCGTCAAATTGCCTCCTCAGAGTCTATGCAGTCCTTGAAAATACGGCAAAAACAACGGCTTCACCCGAACCTCTCCTCACTCCTGCCTTATGGGGACACTTGAGGGATGAAAAGGATGCACCGTAAGAGGCAGAAATAAAACTCCGTGGCCGTCTTCGTCTGACTAAGCAGCACGGCCACGCTGCAAGGACAAAAAGGACACACAATCATCACCCAATCTCTACCTCACACGTGGGGTACACTCACTTTTTATAAATTTTACTGTATTTAATTTTCTTCTATTTTTCCAGGCGTATATTTAATAATATCAATTTAAATTTATTTAATTTTTTTCCAGATATAGGGACGTTTATTTTTATTAAATAAATATATAATAAATTTCCACAAACTTTTTGCTTTTTTTTTTTTTTTTTTTGGAAATTCCTTTAGGCGCGCGTAATAAAACTGACCGCCTGTCCCTTTGCGAGTTGATTGTGACTGCCTTTTGGCACCCACAACCACCCCCATATATGGACTCGTCTCAATCCCACTGTCCCCTAAGCCTGACCTACCTCAAAGTCATTCTTTTGGTTTTTATGTGGGGTCATTGGCCGTTTTGACCACTCTCCACTGGACAGCCGGTGAGATGAGCGAGCTTAATTTGGAAGTCCACTTCCCCTCTCCCCCTTACTCCACAATTGGGATAAGCCTAACGGCTCGAGCCCTTCATCTTAGTTCCCCAGAGGGCGCCACCTTGCTACTACGCTCAAGAGCGTTGCCACCTACAAAAAATTTGACTGCTCCATGACCCTTTTCTATCGATAACATTTTGGCCATCGTATACAAATGCAACACTTTTTTCCAATTTGCAGGGGCGGGATGGGGTGCTATATAAGAAGTTTATGACTAGGGTTGTGGTATATTTCATAAATATCTATATCGATATTTTTGGCGATATTGAAAAAGTATCATTTCGATATAAATATTTTGGTGTCAAAAACAAACATACATTACATATTATACAAACATATGTATAATGTGCATCACGATATAAATATCCTCAATATGAAATAATGCATAAATAGCAGCCAATTTGACACACAAAGAACCCAAATTCCCAGAATTCAAATCATTTATACTAAGATTTACCATTGAAGAGCTACATTTCAGCCAAGCATCTCCATTATTATTATCCTATTATAAATATTTGTTGAGTTTCCACTAGTTCCTAAGACTTTATTGCATTGTTTGCACTGCGATTTCTGTGCATCAAGTTTAATTAAAAAGCTTTTTAACATTTTGTCTTTTGCATCAGTGCGACCGAACGCTAAAACAACGAGAAGGCCAAGCTAACTTCGTCTTTGCCGAAGTTTTTATACCCTTGCAAATGTTTTAATACATCATAGTTTACGAACGTTAGCATTAAAACAAACAATTTTTCTAAATAAAATCCAGCTTTCGACCGATAGTTCTATGGCAGCTATAAGATATAGTCATCCGATTTTGACCAAAACTTCCAAATCTGTGTAAAAGCGTGTAAAACTAAAAATTGCTAAAGCGGGAGGCGTTTAAATTAAAAATAAAAAGTTTTTCTCACAAAGACCCACTTTTCGACCGATAGTTCCTATGACAGATAGCAAAGTGCAAAGTTTCAGCTCGATAGCTTTAAAACTGAGAGACTAGTTTGCGTAGAAACAGACAGACAGACGGACAGAAAGACGGACGGACAAAGCTCAATCGACTCAGCTCGTCGCCCTGATCAAGAATATATATAGTTTATAGGGTCGGAAATGAATATTTCTATGCGTTGCAAACTTCTGGGCAAAATTATAATACCCTTTGCAAGGGTATAAAAATATCACCGAATAATATCACCAAAAAATATTTCATTTCCGATATATCACCTCTGAAAAATATGCGATAAAGATATTCGTCATTTTGGGCAAAAATATCGATATTTCGATATATCGATATATTCGACAACCCTATTTATGACCCATATGTTTCAAACCTCTATCTCTTCTCATCTCTGGGATCTCTTCGTTCATAAGGACGCATGTTTATATTTAATCGTCTGTTGACGCTGATCAATCCTCTCTGTATCCCTTACTCTGTTTATAAAAACTAGGTAACTACAAAATTTAATAAGTAAGGCATCGGATTTTAGATGAAAACATATTTTTGGTCCTATTTTTTAATGTTGTTTTGTGGATTTTCCTGGGAAACACACAAGGGATCAAGAGGATAGGCAGAGGGGGGAAGCGAAGAGGTAGGAAAGATGCTGAAAAGGGGCAACTGGGTGGGATCTTGGTGGTATTTGGAAGGGAGTTGGGTGGGATTTGGGTGGGATTTGGGTGGTATCTGGGTAGGATCTGGGTGCGATCTAATTAGTATTTGGCTAGGATCGGGCTGAGATCTGGGTAGAATTTGAGTGGGTTCTAGGTGGCATCTGGGTAAGATCAAGGTGGGATCTGGGAGGGATTTGGGTAGTATATGTGTAGGATGTGGTGAGATCTAAGAGGAAACTGGTATGGATCTGCGTGGAATCTAGATGGGATCTGGGTGGGATCTGGTTGGGATATGGATGGGATCTACGTGAGATCTGGGTGGGATCTGGATGGGATCTCGGTGGGATCAGGATGGGATCAAAAAACATCAATATATTAATATATGGTTGTTATCTAAGGATTATAGGCTTTGTACACTGAGCACATCCAACATCCAACATCCTGAGTTTAAATGCTTAATAACCATTTGCTATGCCAACATTTTTAAACTTTTGTTTTGTAGAAATGCTAAGTGGGTCGATGTCTAATAGGTAAAGGCTACAAAGATAGCAATTTTCGCCTTGGTAAATATTTATGACTCAGGATGTTGGATGTTAGATGTGCTCAGTGTAAATAGCCTATTAAGAAATCTGAAAAGTTAAAAAACGTTGAAAAACGTCCTCACTGCCAAACAACCATTTGTAGTGGCCGTTATATCATATCTTTCTAAAGGCACACCTTTAAGACAAATGATTTCATTTTCTAAAACTAGATTATAGTTATAGGATGTTCGATTTAAATAGGCAGAAAAAATTCAAAATGCGTATAGCAAAAACGAAATTTACGGAAAATACTACGAAAATTTCTTCAAAAACCCATGGGTCTAAGATGAATTCCTAGCCGGCGCAAATCGATCTTAAATATTAAAGATATTTAAGGATTTTTTATTTCGAACAAAACTAAAAAACAATTTTAATTTATTCTACTTGGGAATCGTACTCATGCGAAGAAAGTAAGGTATATGTTTAGAAAATCTCACAAAGAAACCATGGGTCTACGATAAATTTCTTGTCCGCGCAAATCGACCTCATATTTAAGGATCTTGTCTTTTCCAACTGGACTAAAAAACCATTTTTAAATATTCTACTTAGAAATTTCACTTCAACGAAGAAATATCGTAAAAGTGAGGAAAATCTATTGCGAAATACCGTCCTGGATCAAGTTAAATGGAGGAATTCAATTCAGACTATGGTTTCTGGGCAAAGCTTTCCGAAGATTTTGTTATTTCTATACGTTTTGTGCAGAACAAAATCGACAGTCTTGTTTTGACAATTTGTTCCTGTAATTATCAAACTTATTTTTTCTGATATATCGTTTATAAAAATATCGATACAAAAAATATCATATCGTCCAACAAAAATATCGATATATTGATCAAATACTGACAACCCTAGTGGAGCTAGTTTGGATCTGGGTGAGATTTGGGTGGCATCTCTGTGAGATTTGGGATGGATCTGGGATCTCACCTTGGTGGTACCTGGGTGGGTAAAACATCCTCATTTATCTATGGATCAGTACAATAAACAAGACTTCCTTAAAAAAATTAAAGAAGCAGGAAGTTGGATTGAACTGTCCCTGTAGTTCGTCTGGACTGGTGCATCATTGACGAATTCACTAACTCTCGGTAGAGAGGACCATTTTGTATGGCAATGCCCACAAAAAGTACCGATAAGTCGTTGCAATACCAGACGTTAACGACGGGACTTACGCTCAGTGATGCATCAGCATCAGGTCGTTAGGCCTGGTAATGACTTGACACGAGGTCAACCATATGGATACTTTTCCCTGCATTACTTAAATTAACTGCTTAAAAAAGACGACGATTGATATGTTCGTTTTATGTTCGATTCAGTTGATCTTTGTTAGCATACGCTATTTGAGCTGAACTTTTTTAAACAAATCTTTTAGTTAGTCGGAAATCATTTTTAGATCAAACCTGAGCCAAGCTTGCACTGAATTTAAAATCTTCTCATGCGGTCCTCCTGCGTTCTTGATTGCGTTTTCTTTAGTAGTTGTAGTTTATTTTGTTACGTTTTGTTTATAGCGGTCATTAAAATAATTTCGTTAGCTTAGAGAGAAATTAAATTGTTTGTATCCCCTCTTCTTGTGCTTCTCTGGGCCTGTTCAACACATTTTTCTCGACTGCGTTCAGCTATTGTTGTTGCTCATTAGTTTGTTCCAAGAGCTGTTTAGCGCCTTGATGGATTCCTTTAGTTTTCGACGAAGGTGTATTTCGTTGCTAGATTTCGTTGTTAAAACGCACTAATGTAAGGTATTTAGCCCGTAGTTCAACACTATTAATCAGTTTTCCATTTGCTTCTGCGCCCCTCGGTCTGTTGGGCTGCCTAACAAGCGTTGCCTGTGGTCGCTTGCGGCTTTAGGGTTCATATTCAAACATAGTCAATTCAAAATTGTTCATTTCATTTTATTAATTTTATTTTTACACAGACTTCAATTGAATTTTCATTTAACATTTTAAAAATATTCAAGATTTTACTAAATAATTTACAAAATTTTGTAAATAAACGAAGCAAAAGAAGGCCATAAATTTGCTCTAGTTAAAAATGATAACTAAAATTGCACAAACTTTTCGTATTGCAAACGTGTGGGGAAAAGGGTGCTAAATGAAGAAATACAATTGCAACATAAATAAATGTTTGGGGTTTCAACATTTCGCTCACACTTAATTTCATATTTTATACAATATACGTATATAAAAATTATGTAATGTATATGTATCAAAAGTGGCTCCGTTCTTAGGACAACTGGACAATCCAAGTTGGTCCTAAAAAATCTCTTAAATCAACAACGTTTGGGGGTATCCTAATAGGCCATGCATACAGTTTAGTTTCTCCCTCTTCTTCATTTAAACATTAGCTCAGCTTTGATTGTTACAAATTATCCAAAAATATTTGTTTAAATTCTATGAATTTATGCCTTGCTTTGTGTGTGTGTGTGTGTGTGTATAATACCCAGTGTTTAGCTCTTTTTTATACGAGTATATAGTACATAAAAATAAACGACATAACGAACAGAGTGCAGCGTAGGAGTTTTGGCGGCAGGCTGCTGCAAAGTGTGTGTGTGGGGGAAAGGGGAGGATGATGCTCTAGGCATAACGCTTCGACGGTGGTACTAAATGCTCCGGCAGCACAGTGGGCAGCTCACAGCCATCCAGCTTGACATTGATTAAGTGCAAGGCCAGCGCAAATTCATCAGCATCCAGGAAACCATCACCATCCACATCTGAGAGTTTCCAGATTTTACTAAGCACCGAGTTGGGCAGCTTCGATTTGATAAGCTCCTGTTTGGCAGCTGGATGGGGATAAAAGGAAATCAAACCATTAACTTTGACCTTCAAGATTCCATCGTGCTCTACTCACTGGCACCGGATATTTTGCCATCCACGGGACCCAGTCCCTCAAAGATGCTATCTGTGCGTGGCTTCTCCTTGTTGCAGATCCATTCGTGTTCACCACAGCCGGCATCAATACCCTCACCCTTCATGTAACCGAATGGTGAGATGTGGTCGTCGATGACACCCTCGAAGGCACCGCCTGCAATTGGGAGAAGGAACTGGATCAGTTGAATGGCTAGACACGTAAATGAACATCAATTAAGCTAGTAATCTAAGCTGCTCGGTGCGCTGCCGTGCTCAAAACATTCCAATTAGATGGCAATTAAAAACCTTCAGATCGTTTAGGCTCCAATTGACGTCGCCGACTTAAGCACGTACTTGCTCTACCTACTCTTTAACTACAAGCAACAGACAATTGTGGCGCTTTGTTATTGAGATTGGCGGCGGGCTGCACCACGTTGCAAAAGTGCACTATAGTTCTGAAGTTGCTCAATTTATTTGCGGCCCCTTTGCTTACATCAATGACCGTCTCTGGCTCTGGCTCTGCCTCTGGGACTGTTTCTGTATCATTCTCGGTATGGCCTACCCTACTTGTGCAGCTGCTGAACAACCGGAGCTGTTGCTGGCGCAGATTATGCAGCCAGCGATCGAAACGCTCCGTAAACTGCACACTCTGTGTGTTGGGGCTCAGAATTTCGGGCTCCTCAGGCGACACTGGGACACCATCCATAGCCTCCTGCTCCTCCTCATCTTTTGCGGCAGGCATAGAAAAAGAAACAAAAGTTCGCTCAATGTGTTCATTGGGAGGGGGAGGGGAGAGATTTTCTCTAGTGCAAACGGGGCGTGACAAAGCATTGAACAATTTGACGCGGACATGGAAATCAACGGAAAATTAGTGTGGCATTGCCAAAAACGAAAAGAACGAGTCCCAGCAGAACGTTCTCATTTCAGCAAAAAAGAGCGTGTTGAGGTGTTTGTGTAGAAACTGTTTAGCGATATATTGCTAAACATGTGATGCCAACACATTCTCAGATGTGCTTTTGGGCAGATGATGAAAAAAAAAAAGAAAACCATAAAGAATGCTCAACAAAAGCTACAATATGTGAAATAAATCAAACTCGTGCTTACGGAAGGGTGGGTGTACATTAACCATTATACAAAAGATTGCAGGACAAGTCTTCATTGAGAATGTGAAAAAACTGGTTGAACTATTTGGCAGTTTCTAGAATAAAAAAAAAAACTTGAATACTTCCTAACCCTCCTAGTAGACCCAAAGGGATTTCTTTAAACTCGCACTTAAGTACATACATACATATAACATGCTTATGGGCCAATTTCACATCTTCTACATAGAGCTATCATCTGGTACATAAACTAACAAATAACAGAGTAATTTCTATTACTACCTGACACATAGCAGCCATGTGGGAGAACAGAAATCGGCCCTTAATCTGGTAGGCAAGTAATTTTCGGTTTAACTTTAAACCGGTTTAGGAATAGTATTTCCAAAGTATATACAACCGTGATTTTAAGCTTAGCTCAAATAACTTTTAAGTTCAGTTTGGTTCCAAGTCGGGTTCAACACAAAAAATTAAATACCTTTATCTTGCCAAGCCAAACATAAAATTTAAAATTGGTTGCTTAAATGATGTCTGATATATGAACCACTTTTGACCCGGTTCACTTTGGTAAGAGACTAATGTCTCCAAGTAGCATCTAACATCCCATTTTATTAGCCGTTGCAACCACACCTGCAAAACCCCTCCGGAGTCGGAGACTCCGGGATTTTCGGAAAGTCCGAACCGGAGCAGGATTATATTTAGCCGCCCGAACCTGAACCTTAACATGAGCAAAAAATAGTAAGAAAGTGGGTTCGTTTCAAAAATTATACAATTTTTTCTAGATGCAACAATTGTTAACTTTGAATTTTCCATGCAGCATGAATTTAAAGAACTTTCCTTTTTCTTAAATTTGACCTGGGATTTAGAAAAACTTTCTAAGCAGAAAAATTTTTCTAGAACTTGGAAAAATATGACAAAAAAATAGTTTTAAAAAAAAACTTTCCTAAAAATAAGAATATAAGAGATTTGTCTGATAACACAGTAATAGAACAACTTAAAGGACAACTTTTTCAGCAGAAAAGATAGCAAACTTTTCATAATATTTATTGGACGCTGAATTGAAATCAATTGTCCGATATATTTGCATGAACGTGTGTTACGAGAAATTTGTTTACGTTTGTGGATCGTGTGACCACATCAAGTAATCTTTTCTAACGAAATTTGTTTTCATGTTAGCTGAATTCATCAGATACAAACTTTTGTATTTTAATGTGGAATGTGGTTATTATACCCATAGAGAGGGTATATTAAAATTGTCAGGATGTTTGTAACGCACAGAAGGAAGCATCTCCGACCACATCTATTCTTATAAATCTGTAGGCACGACTCGCAGACATATAATCAACCCAGAGTCAAAACTGCTTATCCTAAAATGAGGGGACGGTAAAGAGTGGAGAGCGGAGGAAGAGGGAGGGGCGAGGGGAAAGAGTCGAATGCTATGGGGGAGTAGGTAGGAAATAAGGGGGAAAGACAATTTGATTTGAATCATAATTGAAGAGTGGCTGCCACGCGGTCAATTTGTTTTGAGATTTAGTTTGTAATTATTACCGAAGTTAGCTTCCCTTTATTGTGGTAAAATGTAATGTACAGTGCCGCTCAACTGAATGGGTTTGACTTTAATTTTAGGTTTGAAACGTTGTATCTCTGTAACAGACCACCGTCATGTGTTCTCGGGCAAATCGAAGTCGTGCATCATTGAGAGGTGGTTTTTATTTTATTTCAAATCTTTTCAAGTGCTTGGCGCTTCGCAAAATTCGTTTTACAGTGGCCACACTAGCATTTGCGCACCATTCTTCCCTAATTTTACCAGCAGAAAGGAGGGAGTATGAGGGAGTTCGTAGGATAAGTCGCTACTCCGATGCTGTCTGTTGTTGCATATTTTTTTCCTCCATTCATTTTTTTTGCATAGTCTGACTATTTTATAGTGTTCTAAACCAGATTCAATAAAGCCTTTAAATTGACCTTTTTCAAAATCAGTTAAAGATTTTCCGCGGCCAATTTGACAAAAAACTGATAGCAGTTGCTTTAAATTTTGAAATACAAGTGAATTCAAAAGTGTTAAACCTATTCAGTTCAGCCAAAAATATGGAGATTTTTTGTTATGTTTTTAAAAAAATATGAAAAATTATATACAAACAAAACTATCAGAACAGAAACTTTGCTTTTTCACAAATGACTGGATTCCTTATGAAACAAAATTAATTTCTTTTTTAAGCAGGCTCCAGTTTTGGACAATATCCTAAACTTAAATGACCTAGAGCCTGCTTAAAAAAGTTCTATGATTTTCAATCAAAAAGGTCACTAAAACAATCACTTTGTGACAAAATTTATTTCGCTCAAATCGGAGTACTCGTTACGGAGATACAACGTTTCAAACCTAAAATAAAAGTCAAACCTATTCAGTTGAGCGGCACTGAATATATTCATACCCGCCGTCGCTCAGGTCCTTAGAGTTCATTATTATTTTGGTTTAAACTGGTTTGGAACCGTTCTTGAAACAGAAAATTTTATAGCTCAATATTTTCAAGCTACAAGCCGCTTTTCAAGTTCAAAGCTTACATAATATCCGAGATCAGGGTTTCTCTCTTCAGACTTGGAACATAGTCCACAAGACTTTCCTGAACGACTTAAACACACTGTAAGAATCTTATAAAGATTGGCTCATCACTTTAGACGCCCACAGAAACATAGATAAGTAAGAGCTTTTTTAAGTCATAAAATTTTACACATACGAAGTCGAAAGTGACCAATTTTGAACGGCTTAAAATATACACAAAAATTTATTTCAATTGTGTTTTTTTGTATACACTTGAAAAGTGTATTATAATTATCCCAGAAGTTTACAGCGCATAGAAGGAATCATATTTTCTCGATCAGCATAACGGCACATCTGCGTAGAGAACTAAACAAACAACACAAAAAAATAGACAGAGAAAACTATTTTCTGTTTGTGCTTGCGGTGTGCTCGTGGCTGTCTAATGCACACGTAGCCTACAACGAAACCTCTGCTCAGATAGAAAGAGAAGAGAGAACAAATTTAAAGTTGCTGTTACTCTACGTATAGCCACAAGATGTGCAGGAGGCCTATTCGAGCTGGTCTTCCTTTGCGTAACACAACAACGAATGGCGCAGTCGATTTAGCCATGTCCGTCTGTCTGATGTACCCAGATCAAGTTTGTTTCAGATTTGCAAAATTTTCACCCTTCCCCACGTACGTCTGTGTGTGTGTGAGCGTTTGTGTGTGTGTTTCAATTGTATAGACTACTTCGGAGTCGGGCCACTGGACAGCAACGCTCTTACTTGTTGTCTCTAAGATTTAAAGGTTCATACAAACAGACGGTCGTATGGACGAACAGGGCAATATCGACTCGGCTGTTAATGCTGATCCATAATATATGTTTATATTTTATAAAGTCCGATATGTTTCCCTCTGCCTCTTTCATACATTTGCAGGACTTTAGAATACCCTCTTTACTTCACGAGTAACGGCAATTAAAAGGTTCACTTTAAAATATAAACTTATCTTCTTTTACAAAATTTGACATTTGAATTAAGAGTGAGTGCATAATTTTGTTTCACAAATGATATTAAAAATCATGGTGTTTGTGAAGGATTGCAAGATGTACGGACATTCCACTAACAGTCTTGAGTTCGAAGCTTTAAAAACAACTTTAGACTTAGACCGAACAAGATTCCTGGTCAATTTCCGGACAACATAAAATAGCAAAACGTTCACCAATTGTAAAGTTTTCACTGTTGACATTCATTTTAAAGATGAATGAAAAATCTTAACTTAATTTAAGAATTAAAATTCATTCTACAGTCGCCTTTTGGCAATGCCATTAAAGTCAAATGTGACTTATTCTATATATAAAAAGCAAACAAAAACCGCTCGATAAGGAGAATGAATATAATTATTACTCAATTGGTGGCTCATCCAACCAAAAATTGCAACAATTTTGTTGAGAATTGCATAACAAAAACAGTTTGTTACTTTTATAGAGAACCATTAAACTTTTTGGCGGATTGTCTGATGCATTTCACATGCATTTCACATCTCCTCAACCGGTTACAATTTTGAATGGCGTTGGCAACCTGAGGCCGCGTATCAATTTGACTTGGGTCGTGTGGCATTAAGTGGTTCATCCTCCCCATTCTATTGAGTAAAATTCAGACTAAACTTGCTCTAAATGCAGGAAGAAAGCATTTACTTTAGATGCCACAACGGCATTGTTGTCTGTGCCATTTAGATCAGAAATTTGCCAAGTGTCTGGCGCTGATCTTTTTGGTTTGTTTGCTTGTGGGCCACTTGAGTGGCTTTTTAATTAAACTATTAGCGCATTTCACACGACCTTGTGAGAAAGTATCCAAAAAAAAACAAACCAAAAACCACAAAATCAAACGCAAATTCTTGAATGTGGTCAACTGATGTCATGCGATCATTATTGGATTGTATGCGTCAGAACTGTCTCTTATTTTGTACATATGTATGCTTCTACATATGATAGCCCCTAACCAAATCACACTTTCATGTGAATGAACTTTCGCGTTTAAAATTACCCCAGAGGCAGGCAACAGGAGAAAGACAATGCCACTGAGCCAATCCCCCATCGAAAAGCAACAAGAATGCGCTGATAAAAGGCCGCCACAACAAAATCAAAGTCAAGAACTCGAAGATGTCGACAAAGCTAATTTAGTTTGGCTTTGTCGTTCTCCGATTTTATTTGTTGTTGTTTTCTTTGCATAGTTTGATTTTGTTTCAGTGCACTTCCGTTGCATTGTTGTTGCTGATTTTCGTTTTCATTTTGGGCATATCAATTGACCAGCAAGTGAGAGATAACGACAGAAAGTAAATGTTTGTAACTAAATAGAGAGGTCAATGATTTTTCTAATGATGTCCGAATGGGATAAAATACTGAATTACCTTTAATAAGGCCCTAGGTGCGACTAATGTCTATCAGGAGGGAGCGGATGAGAGTGCAAGGAACAAATCATTGACACAAGTGATTAAGTAGAGCCCATTGAACTCAACCTAACCTTATATAACCATGTTCCTTCCCCAAGGTTAATATCCCGAGTTTGTGTGAATCATACAAAACGCATTACAATCTTCGCTTATTTAGATATGAGTATACAATGACTGGTCTAGGGATATTCGTAATTCGACTACATCTACTTCGACAATGAAAAGCTTTGATATACATATCAAATTGAGTGGTAAGTAAAATGCGTAATTTTCAACAAAAATAAATATGAGCACGATTTGCTGAAGTTCATTGAAAATTCATCCAAAAATCTTTCAACATAACGAATTCGGGGTTAAACCTCTAGAGGTTCGGTCAAAACCGAATATTCTGTTCTTTGATAGCCGACAAAATTCCGACCACATAACATTACTCAGTTCATTTGGAATTGAAATTATGTCGTTTTTAACCGAAATCTTGTAGTTTTGAAACGACATAATTCTGACAGTCGTCATAATTTCGTTCGAAATAAAAATAACATTGCTTAGACAGAAAAAATCTGATCGAAATAATTTCGTTTTTAAAGGACATTGTTCCGACAAAACAAACGACACAATTATGACGTTTCGAAACGATTTAATTTCGACAGCAAAAGAACTTTAATTGGAACGTCGAAACTATTTCGATATAAAATGACATAATTCCGACAGGAATAACGACATAATTTGACATTCTCGATCGAACAATTAAAAAATTTAATGATGATGCTGTCATGAAAAACATAAGAAGTTTTTAATTAAATAAACTATTAAAAGCTAAATTTCGATTAAGAAACGTTAGATCTGAAAAAGGTATGACAATCAAAAATTTTTTCTTGCTAAATATTTGATTATAAAACCACTCTCAAAAGTTTTGACGTCAAACATTATACGGTGTGTACGCACCGCTTTAAAATCCACACGAACATCAAACTCGGAATTTTTGGATGGTATGAACAGCTGCTCACGCTTACTTGCCCAAAGTAATAAAAATGATTTATTTTCACGGTCAGAAGCAACACTAAATCGTTTGATGAGCTTTCATGAGGAAGAATAAATTGCGCTGATTAATACAGTCAAGGCAATTATAAGTATTTGCGACCCCACCAATATAACTCCGGTCCCCTGGGGCGCAAGAAATGGTAAAAAATCGAAGTTTTCCAACATTTTTAGAATAAAATTGATTTATAAACGGATCAAAATAGTTTTTAAAATTCTTTTGGAATAAATAATTAGGTCGTATTTCTCATCTTCATAAGGCATAACCTTTTACATAAACTAACAAATGACAGTGAAATTATTACTTTATCTGACACATAAGAGCTTTCTATAAGATGACAAATCAGCCTTTAAGGAATAAGAATTTGGATATTTGCAATAAAATAAAAATAATATTTTTTTAACTTTAATGAACTTAAGTTATGTCAAGTCATGTAAAGCGAGGGTTTTTGGTTTTTATTTACACACTTTTAATGTGCTTTTCTACACTAGACACATGTACACTAGACTGAACATAATCGTATGGAAATTTTTTTTTTTAAAAGTTCTTTTCCTCAGAGCGCAAAAAATTCGTAATATTTTCTAGTTACCGTAATGAAAAACCAAACTTCGAAATTTTAAGGGGTAGTGCTGGCGCCGTGGGTTTAAAGTTGCTAATTTTAATTTCAGTTTCCCCTTTTCTCATTTTACTTTTTTGTAGAAGTAACCTTTGAGATGCCAAGCGTTGTTGTTGAATTTAAAATCTATTAATTTATTATATTATACAAATATTTTATGCAAAGCAAAATGCAGGATAAAGAGGATTCGAGCATTTATTTGATTGGCGCGTTGCGGGCAGAGCTGGATTCAGCAAAGCTACCATCTAGAAAAGATGTCTTGGCAGTTCTTCTGTATAATATAAGAGGAAACATATACAGATTAAGGGACAGCCTAAGCCGCACTGTCCTTCAAATTGAAGATGTTTTGAAATCACTTGGGCTCACCATGAAACTAGCAAGAAATGTGTGCAGAAGCTTGAGGAAACTTTATAATCAATATGTGTCTCTCAGAAAGAATGCTGGTCGCGGTAAAGAGTTGTACCGCAACAGAGAAAGAAATTTTTTAGACTATTTAGAAGGAATTTTTGAGGGTGCTATAAAAAGTTTGATTGAATTAAGTACTGATGCTGCTTTTAAAAGACAGAGGTCCGAAGACGAGGAGTCCCTATCTAGTGGAAGTAGTCGCCATCCATATCAAATGGATTTTGAAGAAAAGGAAAAAAGTACGCTGTTCATGATTATCTGGCAGCGCAGAAATTACTAAAAAGCCTCAAAGTTGTTATTGATGTCGCAGAAGGAGGAGTGAAACTAGTTGAGGACTTCGAGGGGCGTATAACAAAACTCGATCAGCATGACCTTCTTCAATGCATCGAAGAGCACAGACACGCTTATCCAAATAGCAAAAAAAAACTCATGAATAAATTTGAATAACTACTTTTAACTTATTTTTTTTTTAAATTTTTGCCTGCCGTTTGCTTCAATGTTTTTGGCCAGCTTTTTATGGAATGACTCGTAATGGACCTCACAACAACTGCATTTTGTATTTTCGCTTTAAACCCTTACCAACATTAGAGTATATTTTTCTAGCGGCGAAATAAATTAGAACTGAATATCTATGTTTCATTTGTTATCTTTGTTGCCAGCCATTTTGTAAATTGTTAAGGTGCATATGATAAAGCAACACAATGAGGTCAGGAATCTGCATTTTCAGAGATGACGATAACTCTTTTGAAAATTTGCTTTAGTGAGGAAGCCATTTTAGTTTTGGTTTGGTATACGGCTCATATGCATATCCATGATTAATAAAAAGCCTTTAAGGCACAGCATTAAAATTTGCTTAGCATTTTATTTTATTTTTGGACAATGGTCAAATTATGAAGAACAAAGCTAGCTGAACATGGACTGTTCGGGTGAAAAATGCTTACGCCAAAAGACCACTTCTTCTCACGGTATGCCGATCCTGCAGTTTTAATTCAGGCACAGTATTGATTGTTTCTGGCAAAGCAACCGTTCTTATCAAAACAAAACTTTAAACAAAAACTTTTGGCATCCCAGGTTGCTTTAATGAAAACGTAAAATGAAAAAAGAGGAAATCAAAATTTAATGTAGCAACTTTAAACCCACGGCGCCAGCACTACCCCTTAAAATTTCGATGTTTGGTTTTTCATTACGGTAACTAGAAAATATTACGAATTTTTTGCGCATTAAGGAACAGAACATTTCCAAAAAAAAAAATTTTCATACAAGGGACGTTCAGTCTAATGTACACACGGTTTTCTATTTTCAATGTCTCTAACGGAGTTTCTTTATTTATCTCTTCTTCGGCATTCTACTCTCGGTCTCGTCCACGTCCATTTTATTTACAGTGTGACCATCATTCGATTTCTTAGAAATACCTTGACACAAAAATATCGATACCCCAAAACTAAATCGATGTTTGTTAAAAATTAAAAAATCGACTCGCGAATCCATTTATCGATGTATTTACAAGCTCTAGTACAGAGTAACGTGATTTTAAAGCATCTATTGAACATGCAATTCTGCGTGAATTTATATTAGATCTTTGAATCTGTCTTCGTATTATCAGAATACTCCTATCGCTGGCAAATCTTTCCCTATTTACCCTCGGCCGCAAATAAGGTAACTAAGGCATTGATAGTTGCTTTTGGCATCCTCATCTTTCTTGTCTTTTTTCTCTACCAACATTATTTGTGCGGAAGAGATGCCCCCTGGCTACACCCTTAACCATCAGTATATCATATTCTGCATTTTCTTATTAGTGCTTTTAATTCCTCATCAATTTATATAAACAAATCACATCTGAAAAACAGTGTTAGATTAACTTTAAAAATGCCAAAATGAGAATTTTTAGCGTTTTTGGCATTTTTGGCTATCTCAGCACACTATTTTGTTTTAGGATCCACTCGCGCAATAAATAACTTTTTTGTGCGCCCAAAAAGGTTGGAGTACTCCGTACCGTGCTTAACACCCATTTTTTGACCGATGGTTTCTTTGGCAGCTATAAAATATAGTCATCCGATCCGGTCGGTTACGACATATCGAATTAATGTGCCGTCTTACTTGAATATGATCCGCAGATTTAAAGAACCTCCAGAAGAAGGTTTCTTAAAAGTTGGTCATAGAGTATCAAAATGCAAGAAAAATTAATAAATCGGCAACTGGAAATGTCAAATCGATCCTGGTTACACTATCAAGTCTGTTGCCATTTCCAAGTGGATTTAAAAAGTAAAACGATTGTTATTCTGTATCGATTTAATTTGATGTTCCCGTTTCCGAGTGAAATATAAATCGATGATTCGTTTCGAATGAAAGTTTAAATAGAATCGCTTTCTAAAATCAGGGCTGTTCACCAAAGCCGAGGTGTTTCTAAATAGTAAAACGATGCTGTATTTCAGAATCGTTTTCATTTTATGTTCCCGTTTGGGGCCTGAAATAGAAATCGATTTTCGTTTCGAATGAAAGTTCGAATCGTTTTCGAACTATACTTCAGCTGAATGGTTCATGAACAATTAAGATCAACACTGCGCATGCGCTAATGCGGAATTGCGAACAGCTCGGTTTTAGTTCGTTCGTTTTTGCTTTCGTCTACATGCAATTTCTGGGGTACAACTTTGAAAAAATTAATTTTAAATCAAATTAAATGCCAAATATTTCTATGGTTACTTTAAAATCTTCTCAATATAAGACTTATTAACATAATTTTTGATGGATAGAAAATACATTCGTTGACATGAAAATAGTCAATTACTTTTCATTTCTCTCATTTAAAGGCAAAACTTTTAAAACCGAACAATTAAATCGTTTTTCGGAAAAGGAAACAGCTACCAATTTCGATTCCACATGATTTGATCGATATCGAAAGGCAACCCTCGAATTGCTTGACTCAATTATGTTTACTTTGCGGTTTTTTCCCCTTAACCGAGCGACTTCTTTGTTGCTTAAAATTAGAGCAGTGTTAATCACTGGCGACAGTAATGGACACAGTCGTAAGTGGTTTGTGTTGCATAGATATCTTTTGGTTCTAGGGTTCCACCGGCTGACACAGCTCCGATAAGTAGTTGTTGCTGCCCTACATTGATTTTTATCTAACAAACTTAAGCTGGTTCTATCTTTAGCTGCGCCTGGCAACGCGATAAGGCCCAAAACAAAGCAATGAAAGCTAAGTAATTCATAAGGTGAACACACACAGGTGCTAAGCGTAAACCAAAGTAGAGCAACAGCACCTGAAAGCCTTGAACTTCTCGCACTGTGCGACAGCAAACACAGTTCATAGGTCGCACCTGGGCAGCCTTTGATCATCAAATACTAATGTTTATATGGAACCAATTATAATCGGCCTCTCGCGCGCGCTTTCGCTCGCTCTTGTTGGGCGTTTTAGTTTTTAATTTGTTCAAATGTTTGTTCTGCCTGGCTGCATCTGTGGCTAGACTAGGCGCAAAAACTTTCGGGGCGCTGAAGTGTAAACTATTTACTGGAAGCCTTAAATTTAGATTGACTCATGAGTCAGGCTAGTTGGAGTAAAGTGCTATTGACGTGTTCCACTGCTTACATCATGGCCAAAATTCGCCGACAATTCTTATCAATTGCTATGACGAAGGCGTTCGACCGGTTTTTGATAATGATAGACATAGAATTGTTGTACTCCTCCCAATTTTCAAGTACATAGTAATTGCTTATCATTCGACTTTATTTACTCAAGATATGAAGGAAAGATATATGCCAGGCACGTCTTATTTAACGTTATTTTAACGAACTTGCCAAATAAAAGTGCGTGCAAATGTCACCTAAGCATTGAGCTAGCAAAGCGATCGTCGCCCTTATCAACTTCCATTTGCTTATCTCTTTTGTTTATTTAGCAAGTCTATGTATATAGTTATGTGCTCGTAGACATTGCATAATTCGTACAGAAAAATAGGAAGCTGCAGACTGTAATTAAGTGAAATGACAAGATAACGAATCGTTTTTAAATAATTGAGTTTAAACAAATAGAGCAAAGCTGGCAGTTTCACTTATTTCATATACTACTTAAGCAAGATTTTATGTATTTTGCTTAAAATAATTTCATTGACAGGATAAACTTGTTTAAAGTTTAATTTAAAACAGGATAAAGAGCCGTAATCTAGTAATTTGAATTTTGATCAGATCTGTCGGAATTATTTGAGCTGCTATGAATAAAAACAGGAACATTGCAAATGAACCAAAGTTTCCAACACTCGAATTTGACTTTACACAGCCCAGAGGACCACAAGCCCAACTTGTCTCAATCTCTTGGCACCTTAAAATTTAATGTCAAATGTTTGAGAAGCTGTTTCAAGACTTAGGAGAAACAGACAGGCAAAAGCTCAATCGACTCAGCTTGTCACTCTCATCAGGAAAACGAGAAGTGACGAATAAATATTTCTGGGCAAATGAAATGTACACTTTGCAATCGCATAATGATGCTAAAATTTATTCATATCAGAAAAAAATTATTCTGCGAATAATTTTATTACGGGTATCAAATATTTTCGCTGTCTGAGCCCAGGGGAATAGAAATTAGTCCCGAACCCCAGGGTCATATGTGATCCCAGCCTAAGTTAACTTAAAAAATAAATTCACATTTTTAGGAGCTTTAGTCATATAGTTACGTACTACATGATGAAATCGAAAGCGACCATGTCGGTTTGATATGTCAGACTACTCATTGAATCATCGAACTCGGACCTTGTATTGTGCTTATTAGAGCCTTGCATAAATGTTGTTAAAGTGCCTTTGGTACATCTTTTTAAAAAGAAAGGTTCAGGTTAATCAAGTCTAAAATTGTTTCGATTTTACAGTAAGTTCAAAATTTTATTTAGTCAAAAAAAGGGATCGTAACGATGGGCAGTAACATGAAGACTCTGTGCAAATTCACAGCTTGTTAGCGTTAAAACTGAGAGACTAGTGTGCGTAAAAACCTCAATCGATTTAGCCTGATCAAGAATATTTCTATGCGTTGCAAACCTTGGGCAAAATTATAATTATAATGCAAGGGTATAAAAATTACGTTTTAAGGACTATTTATTGATTTTTCTCAGAAACACTCTTAGATTTGATTTAAAAATACATATGGTGATATATCGGTTAATCAGAATTTAAAAATAATTTACCAGGGAATCAAAGCGGAAACGAAACCCCATACCGAAAGAAACTGAATAAAACTCAGGACCGGAACCGCTGCTTTTAACTTTTGGTATACCGGTATTCGGGAACAGAAAAGAACCTAAACATTGTATAGGTGCAGTTTCGGTTCTGAGTTGAGCGTGAGAGAGTGGTAGCAGATAATATTTCTTACGTCTGTGCACGTATGTTACTGTATGGAAGACTTAAACAAAAATTTGGCGCTCTTACATTTAAGTTCTGTTTTTGCATGTTCGCTTTCTGCCGAGTCTTAGCAAAGATTACACAATGAGTTTTATATAATGTCTATTTTATGGCCTTAGCCTCATGTTGCTTTTGTATGCAAAACGAAGAAAGCAAGCCTAAACATTGGCAGCGTTTAATCGTTGTAAAATTGTATATTCGTGTTTATGTTGCAAATCTGCAAGGAGCATTCAATTAGTTTACGCATTGTAAGATAATCTGAACGATCGCTTAAAATACCAAGGCCAAAAACAAATTTTCAGTGGCAATCTAGTTTTTCTCCTATATAGTGAGATATATACTTTTGTCTTAAAGAGGCTGTAACTTGGCCAAATAGTCTTATTAAAATGACATTATATAACGCCTTTAATTTTTGGGCGTTTTGTTAGACAGCGTAGTCAATTGTATATTAATAAAATTTCAATACACAACAAATTTCTACCTTTCGACAGTTTCCATTCATCAGTCTATGGTCAAGAGGATGATTGTAAATGTTTCCTGCACAACAACCTATTTTAAATCATTGGTACGCCTTATCAAACTCGGCTACAAACTGTATCATTCAAATCTATTGAAAATGTCTAAAGTTTTTCACTGCCTTTTTTGAAAAAAAGGCTTGGAGTGCTGTGGTTTTGGGTTTTTTTTTTTTGCTCCCAATAAAAATCGTTATTTGCATCATATGTGTCATCTAAATTATCTTCTTATCGTTTAGCTAAGTTTCAGTATTACGCATCCTCGTAAAGGCAGCGAAATGCAAAAATTTGCATCCTATGTCAGCTCCCAAAAAGACTCGTTTTTAGTTTCACATGCGTCATCTATAATATAAATAAATCTTTGGTTGAGCTGATCTGAGCTGAATCATTTGACACAGATCATATAGATCATGCCTCATGTCATGAGCTGTAATTCAATGAATCAATTTTTTTGAGATATGAATAGAAGTTTATAGATAGATCAAATGGTACAACCCATGCACAGGGCTCTAATGGGTATTACCTAACCATATATTTCTATAGCTTTTGTAGTCTGCAAAAATCTGGGCATTCTCCCAGACGAACATTCGAACGGACATGACTAGAGCAACTTATTTTGTCATCCTATCCAGTGCTACATTTTAGTTTTTTGTTCTAAAATTTTTTTATTGTAATTTCCAAGGTTTCAAACCGTTCCTGAACTGAACCGGCTCGGTCGGGTTTTTGTAAACGGACCACGAACCGAACCATCTTTTTTATTATTAGCCTCCCGAACCAGGACCAGAACCGTTCCCACCTCTGCTGAAAAAAGGTTCGATTCAAGGAATACCTTTAGTCAGTTCTTCTTAGAAATAAACTTTTAACTCTGATATGGAGCATTGTAATTTTCAACTCCATATTCAAATTAAGCATATTTTTACTTTAAGAAACTACAGCATAAGTCTAGATGGAAGGCGAGGCTAGCTTCACTCGTCCAGGCACATTTGTAAGCCGTGATAAGAGAAAGTATGAAAAATAACTGTAATGAATAAAGTTCACTCGGGTATTGATTTCAGATTTTAACAGCTTCGCAAGCCAGAAGCTGCCTTTGTTTACCTATAAAGGTCTTAACGACGGCAATCTAAGAATCCACAAGCCAAGCGTTAACCCAAAACCTTAGTTTGGATAAGTAAATTAACCGGTTCGAGAACTGAACCTTAGACAAGGGTTGGAAACCTTCTATTAATCGAAAGTGGTTCACTCCGGGGTTTAAACCTCCTAAAATGTTTGGGAACCAAGATTCAGGTTCGAACTGCGGTTCGGGAATAATTTTGCGCGAGCACACATTTGCTTTAATGATGAACTGGCAGCAGAACTTAAGACTGATCTTGACAAATAACCATGCCCTACTTAAATATCATGGTCAGCCATCAGCTTATCCTAATGGAAGTTTAGAGTCCTGACATTGTCTATTTAATATTAGAGTATTTCAGTAAACTTTTATTAATTCTAGCTCTTTGGCTAGGTTTACAAGAAAAGAGATCTTTTAAGTTCTTTATAATAAAAGTTTTTCCAAAGCTTTAATACATAAGAAATTTTAATCAATCTTAAAATATCGTGAAAAGAAAGAAGATGAACATGGTACAGAATCATTGATGGTTTTATTAATTAGTTCCTTTTGGCGTTTATACAATTCAGCAGTTCGTTTATTTGAAAGTTATTTTTGTTCCAAGTCAAAAATATTTGGTTTCTTGGAATACAAGATTCAGTTGGGATTAAATTTAAAATGCGAGAACTGTTTTCTAAACATTTTATAAAAGAGAACGTACAATAGTGGACAAAAGTATTTTGACTAAAAAAATTTCATAAATAATCCTTAATATCTTTTAAACAAAAAATCCCAAAATTTTGAAATTTCAATCAAATACTGGTATAAAAGAAAGCTTTCAAAAAATCATAAGTAGTACACAATCGGTTGCTTAGGTTAGAAAATATAAATCAAAATGTGCAAATGGAACTGGACATAAGTATTTTGACAAGAATTTAAAATTAATTTATTCTCAGCCCAGGACCTCAAATGCTTAAAGAATTATTGCTTCTAGACAAGTTTTTCACGCTAAACTCGAATCTGGCTTAAGAAATTCCATATCTCTAATGGATTAACTGTAAAATGGTCACAAAAATGCAGAAAATGGCATATTTGCCGATTTTCCAAGAATCCTATGTCCTAGAGAAGGGTAATTTTTTTAAAATTTTTAAATGCCAAGTTAAAGTACTCACTTTTATCTATAAATTGTAGTTTTAGCTTTCTTCATTTTTATAAGATATAAGTTCATGATCGGTCTGCAAAGTATGGCCGACTTGAATGAAAATGTAAATTTTAGTACTGAGCTGCTGACTTGCAAGCAAATCGGCCTTACTTTGCAGATCAATCTCGAACTCATATCTTATAAAAATTAATAAAGTAAAAACTTCAATTTACAGATAAAAACTGAGTACTATAATTTGTCATTTACAAATTTTTGAAAAAGAACCCGTCTCTAGGACATAGGGTCCTTACAAAATGTGAAAAAAGCCATTTCCTTCATTTTTATGTCCATTCAGTTAATCCATTGGAGATATGGAATTTCTGAAGCCAGATTCGGGTTTAGCGTGAATAAATTGTCTAGAAGCAATAATTTCTTTTAAGCATTTGAGGTCCTGGGCTGAGAATAAATTAATTTTTGAATTCTTGTCAAAATACTTATGTCCAGTTCCATTTGCACATTTCCATTTTGCAACCGATTGCTATTATGATTTTTGAAAGCTTTCTTTATCACCAGTATTGTTGTTCAGTTTTTGTTTAAGTTATATATTTTTTTGGTCAAATATTTTGTCCACTATTGTATATTAAAACTTACAAAAACCTGCACGAGTGTATTAAGGTGTATTGGAAATTTATAAATACTTTGTTTCTGATTTCTGGTTTGTTTTTACTCCGGTTCGGGTTCGTTTCGGGCTGCCCAAAAATGCCGGGGACTCTGACTCCGGAGCGGTTCAACTCCGAACGCATTCACTGCTGATCTCTTGTTATGGAAGTTGCGCAATTTAAATGGCCTTTTGGCAGCAGCATTAAACCGGTTTGCCATCAATCATCGTTGGAAACAAATAAAGATAAGTCATAAAAAAATCTTTTCTATTTTCTGTTGAAATCATTATTTTAAAGCTGATACGTGTTGACTATCTAACGAATGCACTTGGTAAACATTTGCACCGTTTCGCCATCGAGCTAAATGTCAATCTTTTAAACAATTCTTAGATGGATCTAACACAAAACTAATATAGATTTAGTACTGACTTTCTGTTGAAATTAGGTTCGGACAGAAATTCATGAAAGCTCTATGCAGTTCCTTCCACCCACACATTCACCTGGTGAATTTTGTTTGAAAAAACTAAAAAGAACTAAACCAGCATTTTTACAAATCAAGTGGAACATTGCGGCCCCTTGTTGAAATGTCCATTTGTAATCAAGAATTCTGCAGGCAACTTTCATTGTTGGCTGCAGGCGCCGTGAAGCAGTAAAATAGTAATTGTATCTTTAAGATACATTTGCTGCTCTCCCTCTCTTTAGATACGTTGCCGTCTCTCTCCAAGAAAAACTAGTTTGGCATATTTGCCAAGTGGGTTAACTTTTTTTTGTTTTCTTTCTCGTGTGACGGAAAGTGTCTGAATCAGAGAAATGATTGTCATTGTCCCGCTTGGCGTCATACTAAAGGGTGTTCCCTGGGTAAAGTGTGTGACTAACGCTTGACAAGATGTGTGCGGACAATCACAATTGCAATTTACAAACTAATCTCGCATTGACTTACCCTTCACCACTGGCTCCGAGACCAGATTCATCTCCTCCTGCGGTATCATTTCCATCAGTCGCGCTATATCCTTGGCCAGCATATTGTCCACTATGTCCAACAGATGCGGCTTGAGTGAATGGAACTTGGTAAAGTCCTGATGCTGCAGTACATCCTGCATTTTCTTAATGTCCGGGAAGTCGCCGGGCGAAATCGAGTGCTCGCGCTGTATGCGATCATAGATCTGGCCCAGATTCTTAATCAAGTCCTTCTTCTTGCTGTCCTTGCCAAATACCGAAGGCATATCCTTTCTCAGCTCGGCTATAATGAAGGCGTGCACCTTGGCCAGGCGTGCGCGCTTGATTAAATCGTTTAGCTTGCGCAGGGCAGCATTGCGGGGCAGCGATTGCAGATCACGGAACAGATCCTGTTCCTCGTCCTCGAACAGCCGTCGGTTCGAGTCAAAGCGCAGTGGTTGATCCCAGAAGGAGCCAATGTAGACTCGCGCCACCTCCGGCGTCTGCAGCACCTTGCCCAGCGACCACATCAGAGCGCCATAGACGCGCATCAGCTGCTGGTGATCAATCATATCCGCCTTGTTCAAAATGATGCGTATCTTGTCGTCGTGTCCCTTCAGAGCCTCAATCGAACGCCGGAACTCGTCGGAAATGTCCAGTTTGTGGGCATCGAACAGTAGAATAATGCGGTCCACACGCTCCGCAAACCATTCCAGGACTCCGGTGAAGTCATAGCCGCGATCGATGCGCTGCTTCTCGCCGGACAATATACCCGGGGTGTCCACAATGGAGATGGCATTCAGCACCGGCGACGCCACGGTGGAGCATTGGAAGCGATTGAGGAAGGCGTTGCCATACTTGGAGAGTGGGCGGAATTGCTTCTTGGGATCTACGACCAGAGCATTGCCGGGAATGACGCCCTCCTTTTCATCGTACATCACGGCAATGAAGCGATCTGTGGTGGGCTCGGGGCCAATGCGTATGCCGGGGAAATCACGCTCCAACAGGTAGCGTATGAATGTGGTCTTGCCGGTGGAGTATTGACCCACCAGCAGGATCATGGGCTTGGCATCGAAATCCGGATCCTCCAGCTTGGGCGAGTGAAAGTCATGGAACTGATAGTGCTCCTCCAGGGGCAACAGTTTGCTGCGATAGATCTTTTTCAGCTCGCCAATCACATTCTCCACCACCTCCTGGGTGTTCTTCTCGCGCTTCAGAAAGCTAAACATATTTCACACACACAAAATGCACACGCACGCACACACAGACAGAAGACACAACAAATTAGTGAGGGCGCAGAGCAAAGGCACAGCGGTGTGGCAGAGGGGGCGGGTACTAGCGTATACGTGTTATGGAAAAAATTGCGATATATTCCATATACTAGATAATTTCTGATGATGTTGTATGTACACTCGACTCTTGCGTCGCGAGCGCCGCGTATGATTCACGCGAGTACGTATGTATTTTTGGAATAAAACTATTTGGACCCAACGCTGCAGTGTGACCGTATTAGTCGCAGTGGTATTTTTCTATTAGGAATGACAGTGGTCCTTGCACTGGTGTGGGACCTGTATTAAGTCTTTAGCCAAATCAAAAACTGATTTAATTAATATTATTTATTAATATTTAATTTTATTTAATTTAATTTAAGACCATCGCTATCGATAGCAACTATGATAGAGATGGCAGGGCTTTTAATCGTTAGAGTGACCAACCTTGCCAGAACGTTTAAGGAGTAACGGTTTTTTTGATTTAAAGATGGAAAATTTGTGTAGTTTCAAATCTTAATTTATGCCACGAACTTACCTATTATCACCTCCATCATGACACAGCATTCCAACACGACTACCGAATTAAGAGCTGCACAGAAAATTTATAAGTTATCAGAAATCTGCTTAAATATATTTTTTTTTATATTTGTTTACATAAAACATCTGAGTTGAAATGCAAACCATATCAATTTTTCATTTTCATTTTTGGAGGTACTAAAAAAATTTTGAGATTAAATTGTGGGTTTAAAAAACAAAAGAATCAACTTCAAAGTCAGACAAGAGTTTTATTTTATTACAAAATGTTAAAAAAAAATGTATTATCAAGTATTTGGAATAAAAAATTTTTGAATATAGTTCAAAGAGCAATAAAACCACACCAAAGGTTTCTGATTAACTCTAGATGTTTTAAAATTAGATTTTAAGTTTACAGTTTAACTCATGTCTTAAACACTTCCACCTCCTCATTGTTATATGGTATGGCAGGATCAAGACCAAAATTCATCTTTATCACATCACAGAATACCGACAGAAAGATGAATGCATCTACAAAATGGTTGACCATAAAAGCTATAGATCGATCTCGTTCCGACTTGTGAAAACTGATGAGAGATTGTATGGTTAGTAAAACACCAGCGGCCACCTAAACGTAAGTATATAGAATATTTATTAAAGATCTTACAAAAATATGTCTATAGGTATACAATCGTTTGATTCGTTCTTAGTTCTATGGGGTTTTAGCATGCGCATCGATGAGTCTCAGCGGCTGTGATGAATACTCAATGCCGAAACCAGAAATGATCACATTCATCACGGATATGACAAAGACCATCACCAATATGACATCGTTCAGGATAGTAGCCGCCCTCTGATCTTGTTGCTTGTTAATATTCAGACTGCCGATGGCCACAAACAGAATTCCAACCAATAGCTGTTCGAAAATGAAGATGGAAAAGGCGGATGAGAATTCAATTTACATTGTTGAGCAGATCGCCCTGTGGCGGGGGCAGGCGACTGTCAAAGGCCGAGATAAACAGATTGATCATGGTCGTAAAGAACGCAAATGCCGTGCGGACATGATTGAGCACATTGGCCGATTGGTGAAACTCTGGCTGGTGCATTCGGCAGTCCCGCAGCAAGCTCAGCGACAAGCTCAATATGCCCGACAGTATCTACGGACACATTTCGTGAGACGTTACATGCCCAGGCCAAAGCAAAAGCGGATACTTACCTGTAGGACAATCGAGAGACTGATCAGGATCAGCATTAGCTTATAGAACTGGTGCTGCTCGCCCACTTGGAGTATGTATTTCAACTGGGAGGCATTGGCCGTCAGCAAAGCTATATCCAGCATGCCCTGGGCAATGGTCTTCTTGGTGGCATAGCGATTGGCATCCATGGCTTTCATCTGTAATTTAGGCAAGTGGCTCATCATTAGTGGAAATATCTGGGAGAGAAGCGTACTTGATTGAATATGGATACCATTTTGTCTACAACACAATCTGTTATGTTTCACTTTGAACGACAAAGTGAACGAGTCTTGTAGAGAAATCAGAGACTATTCTTGGGTGCCACAATTGTTATCTGTGCAAAATGTGATGTTCTGATAACATGCAACTATCAAGAGTTACGTTTTTGCACTCAAACTAATTTACCAAAAGGTTAAAGCTGTAATATTTAGGTTATACATTGGGGGCAAGAACACTTAGGAAATGGTATGTTGGTTTTATTCATTCTCGAATTTGGAGGTCAGCCATAAAGTTCTTAATTAAATAATATTACAATTCTTTATATTGCTTCACTTAGTATTGAAGACAAGTTCTGTCATATGAATGATGGCGCGAAATGGGAACACAAGATAAACAAAAAGAAAAAAAATTTAAATTGATTAAAATTATTGTGCTGTCTTTTTTGGAAAGGATATTAATAACAGATCCATTGGATATTTTATTGAGATCAAATGGATATTAAGAAAATTATGTTAATAAAAGATCATGTTGGAAATGCCCATATTCACTTCACATGGGCAAGAAGCAAAAGCCACATTAACACACTTGAAATAGAAAGATATGAACAGCATTGCACAGAGATCCAGAGCTGAAATTATGAATTACCATTACCATTTTCACATAATTGAAAACAATTCTGATTAGCATTTTTTAATTATCGTAATTGTAACTTGAAATTACAATTATTCAGTTTTAAGCTCGCTCAAAAGCTTTAGCCTTTGCACTTAGAAGTTGGACCCTTAAGCTTAAGCATTATCACTAAAAAGTTGAAAGCATTGTGGCTTGTTCTATTTTTACTTTCATTGTTTTTTTGCGGTTTCCAACTGATCAAAGCAATGATTGTATGGAAGATTGTATTGATGATTCATTCAGGAGAATAAGGAGCTCTTTTTGGTGTATAATAATGCCTAATTTGTTTAAAGTTTAATTTGTTTAATTACTTTTACAATTACCTAGATAATTGTGGCTGTAAACGGTGATTATTGAGTAATTGTGTTTGAAATGTTGAATTATGCATGAATGTTTAGGTGCCAAATTGTGGTTTTGTATTACATGTGTTGGTTTGCTAATAAAAGTCATTAATATTAAATAGTCAATAATATGAGTCGTTAATAATATTTGCAAATGAAAACATTGTTTCAACGGGAGCTGACGACGTTAGTGCCGTGTTATACATGATCACTATATCATTAAGCATTGAATATTTTTCAAGCATATCGAAATTTGTTGACGGATCAAGCAAATATCTTCCCAGCTATTCTTTAATATCGTGTTTTATTGCAGATAGCAAAGCGTCAATACCATTATCTATTGGTTGGGATCCAATTAATTATTAAAAATATAATTCATGCTTCTTTAGATTTTTGATTTTTTGAAGAAAGGCTTATTTTTTTGTTTTTTGTCCTTAAAAAAGGTTTGAACATCTTTATATCCATAATTCAATTGAATGATTGATATTATTAACTTGGGGTTTGTTACCTTAATGGGTGTTTTCCCAACTAAATTAGTAAAAACGAGAGCGCAAGTTAATGTCGGCTCTCACCCCTTTTTTTTTTCCCTTTTTCCCTTAAAAAATAATTTTATTTTTTTTTTTTTTTTTCTTTTGGTGGTGGAGGATGTAGTTGTGTTAGGCGGGGCCCCCACCGCTCTGAGGGCCAGTGTCAAAAAAAAAGGCTTCTCAGTGGCTTGCTTTGTTTTGTGTTGTTATTTTTTTTTTTAAGGAATAGGGGGGTGTTTTAAAAATTTTCAGGAAGACTAACTCAAATTTTAAAAATACAAATGCCTAAAGACTCTTCCGAAATGGTTTTTCTTCCCACCTCTTTTTGGAATACGTATGAGCTTTACGTTGATTCGCGCAAACGATTTGCGGCAAATTACACAGTAACTTGACATTTGACACTTAAACCAGCAAAAAAACAAAAACAAGACATATACATAAAAAAACATAGAAAAATTTGTCCGCACCCAACCTTTCGCTTTAAGCATTCACAACGAACTGACCCACTGGCCCTACAAACAGAGTGACCGTTCTCTCGCTCGGTGTCACCTCATATTATTCCACCATGGGGTGAACATCTGAAAAGTATGCAACACTTTTAGAACTCGGCTATTTTTTACATTTTTGCTCATAACTTGAGAACCGTTTCGTTTTGCTAGTTACTAACTATCTCTAGAAGGTACAAATCGTCTATCTTTAAAACTGTAGGAGATATAACGTTTTTTCCGAATTGCGGGGGCGGGAAGGGGCGTGGCCAAAATTTGAAATAAACTTGATCTGCCTGCAAGTATAAGAAGCATTTGTCCCATACATGTCAAACCTCTATCTCTTACCATCTCTGAGATCTAGGTGTTCATACAGACGGACGGATGGACGGACGCACAGACATGGCTATATCGACTCGGCTGTTGATGCTGATCAAGTATATATATACTTTATATGGTCGGAAATGATTCCTTCTGCCTGTTACATACATTTGCACGACTTAAGTATACCCTTTTTACTCTACGAGTAACGGGTATAAAAATCATAATTTTAACCCATATACATACTTAAAATACTTATTAATTCAACATTTAAAGCACAATTACTTAATAATAATTTTAAAAAAATAGAGGCAAGCTAACTTCGGCTCGACCGAAGTTTATATACCCTTGGAGCTTGATATCTGCCAGACAGTTTGTATGGCAGCTATACCATATAGTGGTCCGATTTCGACAAACCTTGTTGAAATTATGTAAAATCATTGAAAACTTATAAATACGAGCGTTGGAAGCGAGAACATTGAAAACAAAAAGTTTTTCTCACAAGACTTTTTTCCAGACCGAAATTTTGTATGGCAGCTATACTATATAGTAGTCCGATTTGGAAAAGTTTTGGTGAAATTATGTGAAATCATTGAAAACTTTTTTAATACGAGCATTGGGAGCGATAGTATGAAAACAAAAAAGTTTTTCTTACTAAAACTAGTTTTTCAACCGATCGTTCCTATGGCAGCTATATGCTATAGTCATCCGATCCGGCCGGTTCCGACAAATGTGCAGCGCATTTATACCAAAAGACTTCGTGCAAAGTTTGGTTAAGATAGCTTTAAAACTGACGGAGGAGATAGGATAGAAACAGGCGGACTGACGGACGGACAGAAGGACATGGCTATATCAACTCAGCTCGTCATGCTGATCAAGAATATATATACTTTATGTGGTCGGAGATGCTTCCTTCTGTGCGTTACAAACATCCGGACAATTTTAATATACCCTCTCCAAGGGTATAAAAAAAAATCATAATCAGGAATGGATTTTTCATTATTTGAAAAATTGTGTTTATGGTAATGAAAAGTAATTAAATACTGAAAGTAATGAATACATAACAACTCTGCAGAGATCTAACTGTAAAGTTCCAATTCCATCGTTAATGTCGGCTTCGTTCTTTTTGCTAGCTTTTTAGACAGCCAGTTCCTTTTTGAGTTTTGAAACATAAATATGATTAGTGATGATTATTTAATTGTTGGGCAATACAGTAATAAACAATCGATCAAATGGATATTTCTAAAAGTTACGGAGATATAAAAAAATTATATTTTTCAACAGTTCAAATGAATAGCTTTTAAATATCCTATGAATATTTTAATATCGGAGGATTCCAAAAAAGAATACCGAAAAATCATTCTAAGGATCACCAAAAAATGTACTTTTTTTTGTATACAAGCACCAATTACAGAGTTTTGATAAGATGGGTCAAGATTACTAACTAAAATACTATGGTGTAAATGGGAAGGTGAAAATAGTTCGAAACCCCTAAATAGAACTACTTTAAAGGACAAAAGTTTCCTACACTCAGAAAAAAAAACGGCTGACAGAGTTCTGATTAATATATGTTCAGTTCTTTGATTTTTTCCATTCCATTTCCATGTCTTATAATCGAAAAGACTGTTAATGTTATTAAAATGAAAACAAACTTTATTAAATCAAGACTTTTTCAACTTACCGTAAGCCGAAAAATATAAGAAATGCGAGTTCTTAACTAACGAGAATAATTTTAAATCGAACCTGTTCTTTAACTTCATACCTGCTACTTACACTTTACTTATGAATTGAGTGAACCATAACCACAAAAGGTTTCAAAACAGGATTCTACCCGTATCACTGTAGACTGCGGAGCCAAATCCCACGTAGCATTTGGAAGATCATTTTTACAAGAATCAACTTGATGATTCTTTTCGAGCCATTTTGATAATTAAATAGAGAGAAATGTCTGCTGGGGATGTACAAGTTGGGAATAAATCAAATGGGAAGTAATGAATAATGTAGAAAGTGTGGGAAGGAGGAGTCCTGCCCTAGCAAGGCGCAGACTCAGCAGATTTGGGAAACACATTCTACACCCAAACCATATCAGTAACTTAGAACCCACAAAAATCTTCGCTTTTGTACAAAAAAAAAGATGTGAGTGTCGCTAGCACTCACGAGTCTTTGATGTGAAACATGATGATAAGTTTAATAGCTTATTTTCAAATCACACGCTCTGTCAATAGTATATAATTCAGCAAGGACACTCTTTCGAAAGAAGACAAATAACGGGGAGTAGAAATACTAAAAGCAGAATCACCTGCTGCAGAGTTCTTTAATTTTTCAGGAAGTTTAATGCGCTGATCGAAAGATAAATGATGATGTTTTACCCCCCAAGATACCACCAGATCCCACCCAGATCTTTTCCAGATCCCACACAGATTCCATCCCAGATCTCACTACCCAGTCCCACCCCCCCCAGTCTCGCCCAGATCCCTAACAGATACCACCCAGATCCCTTCCAGATTTCATCCATATCCCACCCAGATCTTGCCCAGATCCGTTCCAGATCCAACCCACATCTCATTCAGATCCCATCCTGATCCATCCCAGATCCCACCCAGAACTCAGCCAGATCTCGCCCAGCTCCCACCCAGATCCTCATCCAAATCCCACACAGATCTCCCCCAGAAACCACCCAGATCTTACAACCATTCTCACCCAGATCCCGTCCATAACCCTCCCAGATCCCACCCAGAACTTAACCAGATCTCGCCCAGCTCCCACCCAGATCCTCATCCAAATCCCCCACAGATCTCCCCCAGAAACCACCCAGATATTACCCCCAATCCCACCAAAACCCACCCAGTACTCTGCCAGATCTCGCCCAGCTCCCACCCAGATCATCATCAAGATCCCACACAGATCCCACCCATATCGCTCCTAGATCCCTCCCAGATCGCGCCCAGATAAGATTCCACCCAAATCTCTCCCACATACCACAAGATCGCACCAAGATCACACCCAGATCTTTTCCAGAACCCACCCAGTTGCCCCTCTTCAGCATCTTTCCTACCTATTCACTTCCCCCCTCGGCCCATCCTCTTGTGTGTTTGTTTGCTGCACAAATCAAAGCAACACAAAATAGAATGACGTCAGCGTCACGCGACCAGAAACCAAATTTAACTTCTATTAAAATGGTTTGAGGCTGCTCTCAGTGCCCGTCTTTTCAGTACTTAGTAGCACTCACTCTCCCTCTCGCGTTTACAGCAAAAGTTGTGGGAGTACGCTCAATAATGTCTCTCGTTGTTGTTGTGGGAGTTTTCTCGTTTTGATTTTTGGCTGAGCCAAACTCAAAGAACGTAAATAAAACGTTGGGAGTGGGGTGTGATCTTAAACTCTTCTCTGCATCTCTCTCCGCCCCCATCACCAATCTTCCCCCTGCCATCACTCTACCACCCGTCTTGTGTGGGTGTGCCGAGCCACGCATAAAGCAAACACAGCAACAATGGTGGCTTCGGTCTCACGTGACGCTCAAGCCACTGCACAAAGCAAAGACAGCAGCAATGGTTGGCTTCAGTCTCACGTGACGCTCAAATCAGTTTTTACTCCAACCATCTTGCGTGTGTGGGGGGGCCCCGCCCCCCCCCAAAAAGGAGACACGGGGACGCTCAAATCAAATTTTACTCCTACTAAAATCGTCCGTCAGCGTCACGTGACACTGAAATCAAATTTTACTCCAACTAAAATCGTCCGTACCGAAATTAAAGATGTTTCACATCAAAATAGGGCTGCTAGGAAACTTGTATATATAATAGATGTTCGGTTTTTGAATCCGAAAAGTTTCTGTCCATTATTAGAAACGAAAATGTATTTTTTTTTATCATTCATAAGTTATTACGACCAGCACAAAATTAAACTTTACCTGCCAAGCATTCTTAATGGATTTCTGTAAAAGAGGAATGGAAATGTAAATCCAAGACCAAAACAAGAAGGCAAAGCTAACTTTGTCTGTGCCGAAGTTTATAAACCTTTGCATATGCTGGTTTTGAAATATTAGATTTTAAGAACTCTAACATTAAAATAAAGAATGCGATTTCGAAAGTAGATCAAATGAAAATTATAATACAAAAACAGATGTAAATGACACAGTGCCAACCAATATAGGATATCCACACTGTACATGTGAGCTTCTATCATTTCCTTTCCCATAATTGCGGTGTGAAGTAGAAAATCAATACAAATGAGAGACAACAACTGGCAGGAATTAAATTTTTTTTCGCACAGCTCATCTGAGCTGAATAAAAGGCAAACGGGTATTTAATTGAGACACGAACAACGACAAGACAATTACGGTTGGGTCAGGAAATATTTATGGGAATGCATGTGTGCAAGATCAAGGTTATGTGTTGGTATATTAGTCAGACTTGCCTCCGTTTCGTAGACTCGCTCATCAACTGCCCCAATCTGAGCCATTGTCGAAATATTTAATTGCAATTTTGTTTTTGTTTTTAATGGTCACGCGTCGCTGCAACTGAAAAAAAGCGGTTGAAATGTTTTCAACTTGAAGCCTCGTTGTCGTGGAGACGGTTGTCGGGCGCACAACCTAACGATTAAACAACTCAAAGTCAACTGAAACTGAATGGAAATTCCAGTCAAGAGCGAGAGCGTTTCGTTGTTTATGAATGAGCTTTATCGATTTCTCTTTATCCTGTGATCTTTCTCCATTAACCAACAAATGGGGGGGTTCATTTTATAGTTGTTTATTTTCTAGGCTAAGTAAGCTGATTCAATAAATAGCATTTTTAAATACTTTGCGCCCATTTTTATGCGTACAAAACGAGTTTCCTGTTTGGGGATTTGGGGCGGGGGGTTACAAGCTGTTAGCTGACACACGGATTTGATATTTTATTTAAGTTAATAAACAAACTAAAAAGTCTTTCTATGCACAGCACGTTGGCCCTCTTCCTCGTATTCTCGCTTCGATATCCACATTTTCTTGAATGTATCCAGGGAGGCCAGAATTGAGCCACCCATCCAGGTGGAGTAGAGACGTTCCTGGGGTGCGGCAATCTGCAAAGAGACCAAGGGTTATTGCCCGCTTTTTATAATATCCGTTTTGTTTTTACCCTAATTTTCAGATCCTTGGCCGAATGCTTTCTCAGCTCGGACAGTAGGCGATCGCCGAAACCTTTGAATAGCGTGGAGCCACCTGAGAGTACTATATTCTGGTATAGCATTTTTCTGAGATCCATATCCGACTTTTCAATGGAATACATGAGAACGTCGTGTATGCCCTCGCACTCTTCGCCCAGCAGATCGGGTCGGAAGAGCACTTCCGGTGCCCGGAAGCGTGCCTGTCCCACCTCAAATGTCTTGCCATCGGGCAGTTTGTAGGCAAACTTCTCTGTCTCCACGGTCTCCTCCTTTTGCGGATTGGTGGCCAAATAGCACACCTTCTCCTTAATAGAACGCACAATCTCAAACTCGGCTGTCGATCGAAAGTTGAAGCCCTCACGGCGTATGAGTGTTTTCAGGTAGCGTGTCACATCTCGGCCCGCAATATCTACACGCATAATACTGTGAGGCATGGCGAATCCCTCATAGATGGGCACTGCATGCGTCACACCGTCACCAGAGTCGAGTACCACACCTGTAACTCGACCAGTGGCATAGCTGGAAGGGTATAGAGGGTGGCAATGAGAGTGGGAACTAAAACAACTTTGACCATATGCTTACAGACTGAGTACCGCCTGCATGGACACAAACAGGGCGGGTGCATTGATGCCTTCGAAGAAGAACTCGGCGGCTTTCTCACGATTGCGTCGAGGATTCAGAGGTGCTTCTGTTAGCAGAACCGGATGATCTTCCGTAAAAGTTGACAGTTGTTCCTTAGGCGAAAAGAAACTTAGAAACGGTTCTTAATAAAATGACATTTTTGTTGGCTTACTTTACTATAAATGTAGCTCCATATTCGCTCCATATCATTCCAATCCGTCACAATGCCATGCTCCATGGGATATCGAATGCTAAGCAGACCACGATGCTCCTCCGCCTTGGGTCCAACAAATATGTCACCCTCCAATGCACCTGCCATTACCCGAACATGCTTGGGTCTGCCAATGCTAAAGAGAAATTTGAATGATTAAACTAATCTGAGAGGAAATTCCTTTGCGGTAAACTTACTAATTGGGAAACCTGCATTTTGGAATGTGCTCGCCAGCAAAACCGGCCTTGATCACACCAGAGCCCTGAAAATAACAGATTAAGGGTAAGTTTGTGTAACACATGATTAAAGGATCACCAACAAAGAGTAGTGCTTAACTGCAAAGTCTAATCTTTTAAATGTTCCTTTCTCTTTCAACTCCTTTTCTTACTCTCAACTAAAGCCGAGACAAATTGGTAGGCTTTTCCATATAGCAATTTATCGGTCATGATAGTCTAAGCAATTGGTGCCCAAGCCCAAGGATAGCTGGAGGGAAAAGCCTTCACGCGTGCTTTAGGTACAGCAACAACAAATTCATATACGTTCTCGCGTCCTTTCTTTCCGAGCGAAGGATTTGTTGTTGCAACAACAACTTCATTTGTATCTCTCTTCTCTCAAACGCAACAACAATTATGTAAAGGGTGATTTTTTAGCTATTATCTTTTTGTCAGCACTAGTTTAAACAGCTCACGCACGTTTCGTGTTCTGTTTCACTGTCAAACATCTTTAGTTCACATGCGTGCTCTGTTAAGAAAGTTCATCGCGCGTCCCACTGAAGCGGCTATTCAGGCTATTGTGACTAAATTTCGAACCAAATTTACATTGTTGGACATTAAAACACCAACACACTTACGTAGAGTGCGAACTGAAGAAAATATCGCCGCTGTATCGGCCAGTGTTAATGATAACCATCAATTATCGATTCGTCGCCGTTCGCAGTAATTGGGCCTCTGTTACACAACAACCGGTCAATTGGCCACCTAGATCATGCGATTTAACGCCCTTAGACTATTTTTTGTGGGGCTATGTTAAAGCTCATATCTATACAGACAAACCCGCTTCAATTGACGCATTGGAAGACAACATTGAAGCATTTTTTCGTGAGATACCGACCGAAATGTTGGAAAGAGTATGCCAAAATTGGACTAAGCGGATGGACCATTTGCATAAAATAATCTTCAAAAATAAATTATATGGACCGTACTATCGATTCAAATAAAGATTTCATGCATTTTCCTGAAACTTTCCTATAGCTCTTTAAAAATCACCCTTTATATGCAAACGCTCGCACACTCACAAACAAAAATCTTTCTCTTTCTATTTCTTGTGGTTGTTGTTGCTTAAGATTTATTTTCATTATTTGTACTGGTATCTTCGCGCACGTAAGCTGATTCTGTGCACCCCTGGTTTGAGCTAAGTCAAAAATTTTAAAAATGTCGCTATTTTTTGAACCGTTTTATCTAGTTTTACTATTTACCCGTCTATATACTCCTCTTTACGATAATCTAACTCGTAAGAGAGCTTTCCAAAAATTACACTGTTCTACAGTGAAAAGTATAACGAGCATCTTAAACGAATTCCTGCCTACTTATGCTGATTACGAGTTGGTATGCCAAGTTTCTAATCAGAGATATTCGGAAAAACTAAACTTCCGACTTCTTACCGTTTTAGAATTGTTGTCGGCCACACTAAGCATTAATTGCTAATTTAATGTAACTTCTCGGATAGTACATAGTCAATGCAACTGAGATAAATCACACCACGATATAAGTATTGCCAATGGTGTCGAAATTTGCTTTCAAAGTCAAATTTTACTTGATTTATAGCAAAGTTACAGCCTGTTGAATGCGAAAAGCAAAATCAAAATTTATGGGAGGAAAACTAGATTCCCATTTCAAATTTTTATAGCAGTTTAAAAAGGCAACTTGATATAGCATTGGCTTAAGAAAATATTTATTGATATGTAAAATAACGTTACTACGTTAATAAAGTGGCCATTTAAAAACTGAATAAAATATTTTAACAAGCTAATACACTTTTTGACAAGTTGAGATCATTTTAGCGTAAATATTTTATTTTCATTTCAATTTATTTTATTTTTTAAAAAGTAATATATTTTCGCTATTTAAAAAAAATATTTAAAATGTTTTATACAGTTTTAAATTGTCAACTTTTTTTCTATTAAATTACAGAATTTTTAAAAAACCGTCCAAAAATAATTTTTTTCTTTATTCGAGGATAACAACACGTAAAACGCGTAATGACAGCTATTTTGGTAAAAAACTTAAGTACATAAGAAAAAAGGACAACAAAAAGTGATTTTTTTTTGGAAATACAGACTTTTGGGGACGTTTTAGAGGATGTAGAAGTGTTTCTATTGTAAAACCTTGTTCAAAAAAGTTATAAGGTTTTTCATGCGAAAAATTCTGATTTTTAAAAGTTATACTCGAAAATGTAAAAAATTCGTTTTTAATTCGTTTATGTACACGGATAACCTTAAGTATATTTCTCTTAAAAAAAAATTTTTTGTTTGTCAAAACGTAGCTTTAAAATGTTGGTGTGTGTAATACTGAATTTCTTTTATGTGTTAGGTGCGTATCTAATTTTAGGTTTTAGTTATTACTCTAAATGCAAAATAATCTAATTAATACACAGGCGAATAGTCATGCTCTGATTAGGATATTATGCAAACAACAGAAATTCTTAAAAGTATGTCATATTAATGCTCAAAGTTTGACAAAAAAGATAGACGAATTTAGACATTTATTTGTTAGTTCTGATGTAGATATAATATGTGTGTCCGAAACTTGGTTTGTCTCTGATATGTTTGACGTTCTAGTTTCATGTGACGGGTATTCTATGTTTCGTTCTGACCGTCAGGGCCATGCCGGGGGTGTTGCAATATTTGTAAAATCTAATCTCAAAACTAAATTTATTTGCAAGCAGGACGTTGGAAATGCAATAGAATATATTTTTCTAGAGATTTGTGGCACCAAGAATGAGGCAAAAGCTTTAATAGGTTGTATATATCGCCCAAATCGAAATGTTGAATATTCTGGTTTAATATCGCTTGTTTCTAGTCTGTCTGTGCAATATAACAATATTATACTTGCTGGAGACTTAAATAGTGACGTCCTAAAAGAAAACCATTTGAAATGTAGCATGGAAGCTCTTGACTTGCATCTTGTAAATTTTAGTACGCCGACTCACTACTCTGGAAATTGCAACACTCTCTTGGATGTGTTCTTTGTGAACCAACCAAATAACGTTCTGTTATATAATCAAATATCTGTACCTGCCTTTTCGAAACATGACCTTATATTTCTGACCTATAATATTTCTCTTGACTATACTGACTACTCCATTAGCTATAGAGACTTCAAAAACATTGACTATAACCTATTAAATATCGAACAACATAAATGTGACTGGGACAGTCTATTTAGTCTACCCACTGTGGACGCGCAAGTTGAGCACCTTCAGCTAACATCACCCACCTATATAATACGTTTGTACCATTAAAAAGTAAAATAATTAAGCCAAGGGAAACCCCTGGTTCTGTGATGAAATTAAACGAGCCATTGTATCACGTGATCAAGCATACAAAAAATGGAAAAGGTACAAGACTGACTATCTTTACGCAAGCTTTAAGAGATTAAGAACGAATGTCAACAAAATGATCTATAAAGCAAAAAGCGAATATTTGTGCAATAAATTTAACAGTGCAATTACGTCTAGTCAGACATGGAAGGAGATAAATGGGTTGGGTATTGGAAAACAACGATCATCAAACAAATGTGATACTGACGTTAATGAATTAAATAAGCGGTTTGTTCATAGTCAAGTTCCAGAAGTTACGTGTAATCCGTATTTGAACTGTGTACCTGATAGTCACTGTGATAGTAGCTTTAGTTTTGCGTGTGTAAGTCAATGTGATGTCCTTGATGCTATACTTAAGATAAAATCTAATGCGACAGGACTTGACGACATCAACCCCAAGTTTTTAAAAATCATCCTGCCCAAAATCCTTAGATATATTACACATGTAATGAACACTGCCCTTACAACCTCCACTTTCCCTGAAGTGTGGAAAGTAGCAAAAATTATTCCAGTTCCCAAACAGAAAAATGAATACAGGCCTATTTCCATCTTGCCATACCTTTCAAAAGTTTTTTGAAACTATCGTAGCTAGCCAAATAAATAATTATCTAACGTCACACAATTTCTTAAACAAACATCAATCAGGCTTCAGGAAAAATCGTAGCTGTATCACTGCTCTTCTGAAAGTGTCTGAAGACATTCGAAATATGCTAGACGATGGGCAGGTAACATATCTGACGCTGCTTGATTACAGCAAAGCATTCGACACAGTCAATCATGATATACTGTGTACTAAATTGAGCAATATGTTTTGTTTCTCAAGAACAGCATCAAAATTAATGAGATCATACTTAACCAACAGACGTCAGGCTGTCGTATCCTCTTTCAGTGTGTCGTCATTTTTATCAATTACGCGTGGTGTCCCTCAAGGTTCAATTTTAGGTCCATTATTGTTTTCTGTGTATGTGAATGATCTTCCAAGTACTTTGACAAAGTGTGATGTCCATATGTATGCTGACGATGTCCAATTGTATATTAGTCGACCGTTATGTAAAATTAATGAATGTGAAATGTTACAAACTCCGAACTAAAATCAATTGCAGAATGGGCCAGCAAAAATGGACTCGGATTAAATCCCTTAAAGTCAAAATGCCTTGTAATCTATAAAAAAGCAATTGATATTAAGACTCTGGAAAAACTATATATTGATGATAATGAGATAGTGTATGTCGAAAAGGCAAAAATTTAGGAATTATATTTAACCAGAACTTAACGTGGACTGACCATATTAACAAGGCAGTTGGTAAGACTTACGGCCTTCTGCGACAACTTTACTTGACCCAAAACTTTGTACCTGAAAACCTCCGACTTCTAATAGCTAAAACATACTTGACACCGTCCCTATTCTATGGAGTCGAGCTATTTGGGCAGAGTGATGCCGAAAGTAAACAAAAACTGAAGGTAGTATTTAATGACATTGCTAGGTATATTTATAAAAAGACGAACTGACAGTATCTCTAACCATTCCCTTAAAATATACAATTTAAGCCTTAATGATTTTACAAGTTTAAGAGCATTAATATTACTTCAGAAAATTATAAACACTAAGGAACCAGCCTATTTGTACGAAAAATTGAACCTCTCAGCATCTAAAAGGACCAACAATGTTGTTTGCCAAAAATATAAACTATCAGCGTCAGAAAAGCACTTCTTTGTATACGCTGTTCGCCTGTGGAATAACTTGCCACATGAACTAAAATCAATTAGTAGCGCACCTATTTTCCGAACTAAGCTCAACACACACTATAGTAAACGAATAATATAACTATGTAACACCAAAATAAAATAATAATAGGTTAAGATTACATACAAAACTCAACAAAATTTTCTAAATATTTTTTTTTTATTATTTTTCTCTCTTCTTTTTATATAATTTTAATTTTAATTAATAATAATTTATAGTTTATAGTTCTTATTCACTTAATATTAATTTCAATTCCGAATGATTCATTGCATCAACTACTGTTGTGACTAGTGTTATAAACTTTAAGTTTTATACTTGTAACACTAGGATGGTAAAATCAAATAAATAAATAAATAAATAAAAAAAATGTTTTTTAAGAAATACTCCCGGAAAACCTGAGTTTTTTTTAAAAACCTTAGTAAAACAAATATATTCTTCGGACTGTCATTTATAACTTTGCCGATGACAGTTCGCAGCTAATACCAAAACTGAATGAGCTTGTTGCCCAAAACTAATTACATCTTCTTTTTGTTGTCACACCCAAATTCGAAAACTTTGAGGTTCAAAACGCTGACCGATTCAGTACAGTGAAGCTTTGTAGTTTTTTTGACTTTTGCACTGTGATATTTACTATAGCTTCTGTTATTAAAAATGATTTTTTTCACTGCCCCCTTGCGTACTTTCTCGATAAACATTCCACCAACAATCCGCAAACATTGAAACATCCCATTTGCCCTGATATCGTGTTTCCATGATTGAAAAATCCTGATGAAATCCCTACCCATGCTCATCACTAATAGCCCAGCTAATGTCCAGGAAAGAAGCCCAAAAGCCCTTTGTTATTTTCGGAATTGCAAAAAAGCTATTACTACTGATCAGGGCTCAATTCCTAGAACCGAAACCGATACAAATTTTTTTTTGAGAACCGAATACCGTTTACCGTTATTATTGGAATCGAACGTACCGGAACGAAACCGAAACGTTGGTATCGGTACAGTTTCAGTTTTTTTCCCATCATCTGCTCGAATTTTGCGGCTCCAAATAACAACTTTCTTTTGCATCATAAAGTATGGGACTCAGTTCGCAGAATTGTACGCATATTAACACCAGCTGAGGTGGCCACAAGCGCCCACGAAGTTCATATTGCAGGAAAATAAACTTGTTCAAAACCATTAAAAAGTTCTTAACTCTGACCTACAAAATACCCAGAATTGTACAAGATTTTAAAAGAAGGCTTTCTGATCCAGCTACGCAGGTTAGCTTTAATCTCATGACCTGGGTCTGGAATGGTGCTGTCATATTATTTTTGGTAGTAATTTTTAAACAGATTTCTTAATAACCAAAATATCGTGGAAATTAAATATATGCTCATTGAGCATTGCTCATATGTAAGTAATAAGAAATATAAAATAGTTTTTCTAATTTTACTTTGACTGTAAAAACATACAATTTGTGTTGCATTTTAATTTGTTTTATTACACTGAAATAAAATGTCTTAGACTTATCTCAGAATTTGTTTTTTTTCCCCAATTTAAAAAAAAAAGTGGTACTTATACCGGTACGTACCGGTATACCGAAATAAAAATCCGGGTACCGAATCGAATCCGAAAACCGAAATAGAACCTCTAACCGAAACATTCATTTCGGGACGTACCGGTACCGGAACCGAAATTCCTTTCTTGATTAAGCTACTGTTATCCAAGTAGACTTTTGGTAATTCGGACACAGTTCTACTATCCGCAAATAATAACGAAGCATTCCATGACGGTTGTTATTTTGCATTTCAATAAATATTTTGTTAAGCCAATGCTATATCAAGTTGCCTTTTTAAACTGCTATAAAAATTTGAAATGGGAATCTAGTTTTCCTCCCATGAATTTTAATCTTGATTTTCGGATTTAACAGGCTGTAACTTTGCTATAAATCAAGTGAAATTTGACTTTAAATGCCAATTTCGACACATTGTTTGTTTTTTCAGCAAATTATTGCTACAAAAATTCTAGAACGGCAAAAAGACGGAAGTTTAGTATTTCGCGAATATCTTGGAAATGTAAACTAAGATATGGCCTTGATATGATATGAAAATCAGGATCTATTGCAAATGGACCTTATACACTGGATGTTATGTAACTCCAAAACTCAAAAAATGTTGAGAAATGTGTACTTTTAACAGTGAACAAGGATCAAGCTCAAGATCTAACTGTCAATAAAAAACAAAATAAATTGCAAATGGAGTGCGTTTTTAATTTGCATCGGTTCGGAGAGATAAGTCTTTCAAAATCATGATTATTATGTGTCAAACAGTGTGAGTGCAGCCTAAAGATTTACACATTAGGTCCAAACCGAAAAGGACTTCTTTGTTCTCTATGAAATGATTCAAATGATTTTTGTTTTGTTGTAATTTGAATACATTTTTTAAAATTGTGTGCTCAATTCAAGTAGGCACTTGTGAGAATTATGATTCGATTCTTTTGAGGAATTTTTAAAATCCTCTTTGATTTGCAAAAACTAGAACATGAGAAATCGGTATTTTACTTGGTTCTTTTGTTAGCCACGAGTTTTTCCTCAACTTTCATTAAGCATACGGATTTTGAGTTAAAGAACCGGCTTATCTTCTCAGGCGATGCACTTTCTACTTCTTCTTCTTTATTGGTCGTCACAAGCTGGCACCAGTTGGTCACACCAAGCTTGGCAATATCTTCCCGCACCTGGTCTTCTCATGTTAGTGGTGGTCTCCCCCTCTTGCCGCCTCCATAGTCAGCCGCCTTCGCTTTATACACCTTTTTTACTGGAGCCTCTTCGTCCTGCGCTCCACTTTCTAATCGTCCTAATTTGCAATCCGGGCCATGATACAACGAAAAAGATATGGGACTCAGTCAATTTTTGTGAAGAAAGCGCTTTTGCTTTCGCATCAAGTGACAGCAGCACACTGAAGTTTTGTGGACAATGCTGAGAGCGCATTGAGACCACCGCCATAGCTTGCTTGTTGTATCATGATCCAGGCCATAGATTCAGTGTTGAGTGTGAGACATCAAGAGTGGTTCGGTTCAGTGGTTCAGGGTGATTTTGTACCAGAGATGGGCATGCACTCTTATCGTCACATTTTTCACACGCATGCAAGCACAAGCAGATATAAGTAGCTGTCAATGCTTATAGCCACGGTTGCCACTTGAGTATAAAATAATGCACCAAAAAAATTTAAAAAAAGAACCATTTTCATAAAAAAGAGCCAAAATTTTTTTCTTCCTTATTCATGTTATAATTTCAATATATCTTTTTGTCGATAACGTAAAATCGCACATCCATTTCATTTCTTAAGTGTTCATAAACATACAAATTAAAACTAAAATTTTTTCTTGTACCTTTTAATTAACTTGTTAACATTTAAAATAACCAAAACAGTCAATATTCATTATTAAAGGCCTGATTCCAGATGACATACATTTTTTATTTCGGCACAATACTTTATTCAAATAAGACTGCTTTGCACTAGCTTTTAGATTTCAAAACAGTTCAAAAGTGTTTCTATTCATGTGAACATCAACATAAAAATTGATTTTTTTGTCATCTGGAATTAGGCCTTAAATCCTAAAAAATGTTCTTCACTTATTCGTGTTATATTTTCATTTCATTGAGAATTCTTAAAAGTACAAGTAAAAACAATCAATTTTTTTAAACCCTGTACTCATTAAAAATTTGTAAAAGGGGATCATAAAGTTGTGCAAATGTATGTAACAGCCAGAAGGAATCACCTTCGACCCCATAGGGTATACATTTATATTCTTGATTAGCATCAACAGCCGAATCAATTTAGCCATGTCCATCAGTCTGTCTGTATGAACGCGTCGATCTCAGAGACTGTTATATATAGTGCCACAATTTTTGGCATTTAAGTAGATATGCAAGTGCGCCTCCCCATTTTTTGAATTAATTAAAAAAAAAAAGAAATCCAAAGCTAAAGGAACCACAGTACTTGGTATAGGGTATTTTGCTGTCGGGGCACTCGTCCGAAACACTCTTACTTGTTTGTACTTGTCATGATTTTCTATATTTGTAAGTAATTTTTAGACCACACATAATTTGTATATGTATATGTATTCTTAAAGAGTTTCACTCTGAATAAAATTCAAGTCTGTTTCTCAATTTGGTTTTTATTAAACTTATGGCAAAAAAATTACCCTCCGCCGAATCGAAGCTGTGTGAAATGGAAAATATATTTCTTATATATCCAACTAATTCCTTAAAGATTTCAATATTAACCCCATTTTTTACTTTTGCCACTTTTTCCCAAAATAAGGAAATATCTTTTCTTTTTGTAACGTAGCTTCTGTCAACTTTAATATGGCCCATTGGAAGTTATTTCAACAGGATCCGGTCAACATAAATTCTTCAAGTTTTCACTTAGTGGCATTATTTCAGTTTCGTTGCCCGAATTACGTTGGCTGGTGCAATCAAAATGAGATATTTAATAACCTCTCGTCTAAAATCAAACCGCCTCATTACTTTCAGAAGCAGCTCCAAGTAAAACTCGCGTATCGTTTCCTTTACTTTTAAAGTTGTGGATTTCTCTATACACTGGCTATCCATATATGTATGTATTGTTGGGCATTCAGACCAACAAAAATTTTGTCAACGCGCCATAAATAAGAATTTAAGTCGCTAACATTAAAGCTACTAAGTTCCATATTCCTTAAAAAATATGTATGAATGTAATATGCGTATTTTGAAAATATTTCTTTCATACTATAAAAATATATTTAAGATATTTACAACTATCAATTAGTGTTGACAGCGAAAAATATCCTGGATCTAATTTAGGTTTCGAATAATTTTCCACTTTTTCGCTTAAGCCAATTATAAGAAAAAAGAGCCAAAACGAGACAATTTCAATAAAAAAGTACCAGTGCACCAACAGGAAAAAAAAACACCAGTTTTGGTGCAAAAACACCAAGTGTGGCAACCGTGCTTATAGCGTATGTGTGATTTTGTGCAGTCGGCCGCGGCATAGCCCTAATGCACACGCTGCCTCGTGTGTATAGGAAAGTCGCGACGCGCCCATCTCTGTTTTGGACCAAGCGATTCGGTCTATAACATGGTTTAGTGAAATTGGTTTTTTAGTTTAAAAGTTTAGTTTAAAAATTAAGAATCTCAAATCCACTGATTTCCGATACTTTGGTTTAACAGTGAGTATTTTAAATAAAATGTACTATAAATACTTTTAATGTTAAATAATTTAATCGAATTTGAGTAGGCCTTGCCAGTGATTGTCAGTGGAGTTTTTCTAATCATTTTCATTTCTGTTAGTTCAGTCGTCTTTTGCACACATCATAAATCTATATATTTTGCTTGACTTTGTACAAAATTTCTCCGGCATTATCATGGCTTCAAACTTAATCCCCGAAGTGGATATGTTGACCGTGTCGAACAGCTCAAAGCTGCAACGCAACGCTATTCTTGGATTTGCGCCCACTGGACTTTCGGTTGTGGACTATGGTGGTCTAGATCGAGCGGATAACTTTTATTTGGATTGCCAGAAGCATAGGGATTTTTATCGTGATCCTTACGACAAAGTGCAGCGGCCGATGGCATTCCGGACGCACAAGGGTAAATGCGGAATTAAGCTGGATCAAAGTATTCCACTTTTGAGGCAGCCTGTGACTTGGGTGCAAGAACGTAAGCCGGTGGTGTATCCCATTGAATATGGCAAAGAAATGAATTTGGACAAGGGCTTTCAATTGGTTGGCCGCACCAGTAGAACCAGCGCCACCACTTTCAAGCGGTGAATCTGATAACATATTATGCACAAAAAATTGCTAATTGAACAAAAATAAATCTCAAACAACCATCTTGCACTATTAGTCATGATTGCCATATGTAGTTTTGGCCAGCGTTAAAAGTTTACTGACAAAGGGAAGGGTTTGGTTGCTTTGGCTTGGTGATGTCACTGTTGCTGCCACAAACGCAGGAACCAGGCGCGATGGCGGCTGCTCAGACTTTGAAAAGAGCATTTTATGCTTAAGGGTACTACTCACATTATCTATGACCACAGGCTGGTTTACAACGACATCATAAGGCTCCATTTTTGTGCGATTAGAATAGTCTTTAATTTCTTTTTTACTAGTCGAGTTTCGTTTAGTGTGACCTTGAGACACCAACGGAAAAATGCTGTTTTCGTCGGCTGCACGTTAATCCTAGGAACATGATGAAATATATAAAAGGTGGGTTCGTCCCGCAGCCTAGAAATCCGTCTGTTAAATGTCATTAGTTATATAAAATTATGGTAGAAATGTGACAATAGTGTCACTGTTACCTATGAAATTATCATTTATTTTTAAAAAATCTCTTAAAATTTAAACTATTTAGAAAAGACAGCTTTGTTTTTCTTTTATATGTAGTTACAGGCTATAGGCTAAAGCCATACTTTTTTCAAAGTTTGTAGTGTTTATTTTAGGATTGTTTATTTCTTTAACATTTACCGATTATATCTATAAATCTCTATAATTTACCTGCAAAAGCTCGTTTATAGATTAGCTGTTTTTTTGTGGCGCACTAATTTGATTTGAATACAAATAATCATTTTTACAAACAGTAACAGTCACTACGGTGATACAGTACATATCACAGTCACCGTGACCAGTCACAGATGCATCATTATTAGCACATCTCTAATTTACTCTTCGAGTCTTATACTCCCTCTTATACACATATCTATTATTGTTTTCGTTTTTTTGTTTTTGTTGCTGCGATGTCTACAGCGAATCCGGACAAAAAACCTGATGTGAAGCCTCCACCTGGGCTTAAGGCTATCATAGATCATCTGTTCCAGCTATATCCGGATCAACCTAATCCCCTGCAGGTGACCACCTTGCTGAAGTATTGGCTGGGTGGCCAAGATCCCTTGGACTACATTAGCATGTACAACAACCAGGGAGATCCTGAAAAGAATGTACCACCGCATTGGCACTACATTAGCTTTGGACTGAGTGACTTGCATGGCGATGAGCGTGTTCATGTGCGGGAAGAGCTCTCTACTCGTTCGGGCATGGGATTTGAGCTTACCTTCCGCTTGGCCAAGACTGAGGCGGAATTGCAACAGCAACTGGAGTGCCCTGAAAAACCATTACGGCCTCCCACTTGGCCGGCCAATCTGTTGCAATCGATTGGTCGCTATTGCTTCCAGACGGGCAATGGCCTCTGCTTCGGCGACAACATTCCTTGGAGCAAGTGTTTGGATGGCAGCACGACCAACTCGCCGCTGCAGAGTCTGCTGGTGGCCCAGGATCCACAGCTGGGCTGCATTGAGTCTCCGTTTGGCACCGTGGACTTCTGTCAAATTGTGGGAGTGTTCGAGGATGAACTGGAACAGGCCTCCCGCTGGAATGGGCGAGGCGTGCTGAATTTCCTGCGCAGGGACATGCAGACAGGTGGCGAATGGCTGGTCACCAATATGCAGCGTACCATGAGTGTCTTCGAGTTGTTTCCCGAAACGTTGATACACCTGCAGGACGATCTGGAGAAGCAGGGCTCCGACCTGGCGGGAGTAAATGCGGAGTTCACATTCAAGGAGCTCAAGCCCAACAAAGCCATCAAGCAGGAGATTGACTTTCAATCGCTCAATGAACGCTGTGCCAGCGAGGAGAACAACCGACAAATGATGACCGAGTCGCAGGTGAAGCGAGAGGAACCCAGTTTCCCGCAGTCCATGTCGCTGAGTAGCAATTCCTTGCACAAGTCCTGTCCCTTGGACTTTCAACCGCAGGCACCGGATTGCATTTCACTGGATGGCATAGAGATTACCTTAGCTCCCAGTGTGGCCAAGTACTTGCTGCTGGCCATCAAGGACCGCATTCGGCATGGCCGGCATTTTACGTTCAAGGCTCAGCATTTGGCCCTAACCTTCGTAGCGGAGACAGTGACAGGAGCGGCGGTTAATATAAGCGAGCCGTATGGCGTGCTGGGCTATTGGATACAGGTGCTCATACCCATTGAACTGGTCCCACGCATGATGGAGGCCTTTCGCAACGCGCAACTGGACGAGCACTCAGAGCCGGCGCAGCGCTTGGAGTTCGAGTGGCCAGACAAGAACCTAAAGCTTATACTGGATCAGCCTGTCAGTCCGCTGCTGCCACCCACAGCCATGTCTCTGGATGCGATCCCAACTTGAATCTTCCACTAACCAATTAAGTTTATACGTTGTACATTTAGGCAAAATATACTTATACCACTTGACGGGTCGTTCCCATTGTGTTCCAAGCGCCGGATGATGAGGCTACTCTTTTGATGTTGCCACGGATATGACCACTTTACAGAACGCGTCGTCTTCAGTTTCTAATTCTGGGAATTGATCAATTGAAAGTGTCTTCAATTTGAATTGAAATCTCGCCCCGGCTTGATCATGTGATGGCGGGAATGCAACTGCGTGAGTCCGCACCGCAAGCGGCATCTCTTGGCGCCACGTTTCGCCGTTGCCTAGGTGACGTTGTTTACCGCAGAGAATGGCGACTCAGTCAACTGAGCGCGTAGAGCTCGTGGAAATTAATTGAATTTTTCTTCATTCCGCTGACGACAACGCAAGCGCTCGGTTGTGTCTCTAACACTCTCGGTGGTTTCGTCTTGGGTTTGAATACGCGACGGCGGTTTCCTTACTTACCAAACTTCTCTACTGAATCCTGCTCCTCGTGCCATTGCCTCATGTAAGGAGAACGCTTGTGTTGCTATTGCTAAGTTTATTGCATAATCTCCGGTGTAACCTTCGATTTTGGCAGTGACCCCCCAGCCAGCCAGTGGACACGTGCGCGCGCGAATTTGATAATTCTGAAGCGACAAACGCGTAGTTTACAATTTCATTGAAATTTCTTTCTTTGTGGCAGAAATTACGTATACGTAGACGAAAACAGAACAACTTGCATTTGCCCTGTCCCCGGCATTTTGCTGGGGTGTGCACATTTCTCGAAATGCGTCAATTTTTTGTTTTGTTATCTCTTGTCACACAAACCGAAAGTTGCAATCGCATGGAAATGTTTTAGAAAGGGCAACTGCAATTGGAGTGTGCTCCACTAGCTGCTAAATGTGCAATATTTCGTGTGCTGGACTCGATTTTCAATAAGCCTCAGTATATAATATAAAGTATGGCGCATACTGACTCATAGGTCTAAAAGTTCATTTGCCTTCCATCAATGGGTTTCGACAAATTCCGCTGGATATTTGGAGTTTTTCAGAGAACCAAAATGTTTTCTAGCGTGTGGTTAAAAATGCCTTAAAAGGCAACTATCAAAAATACATTAGAAAGCCATCTTAAATGGAATAATTCGTGTGAAAATTTAGATGCTAAGAGGGAACTATACTGTTTGGAGTTGTTCTGGTTGTTAAGCTAGAAACAGTGAATAAATTAATACAAAATGTAGGCAGCTTGAAGCTTGATATATGCCTGCCAGCAGGGTTGTGCCGCTGGCAATATTTTCTTCAATTTATTTGTGATATGTATAAATATGATTTCTTTCGAAACCATCAACAATGTCGATTCTGACGATAGTATTAAGGATCCATGCTATCAAGCGCAGCCTCCCGGCTTTTTCTTCAGCGAAGCTAGCACGAATTCTACGATGTCCCGATTTAAGAGGAAACGAAGTTTCTTATCTTGGGATTGAATAGATAGAATAGAATCCGTCCGTCCGTCTGTCCGTCTGTCCGTCTGTCTGTATGAACACCTAGATCTCAGAGATGGTAAGAGATAGAGGTTTGACATGTATGGGACAAATGCTTCTTTTTTCTGCACGCAGATCAAGTTTGTTTCAAATTTTGGCCACACCCCCTCCCGCCCCCGCAATTTGGAAAAACGTTATATCTCCTACATTTTTAAAGATAGACGATTTGTTTCTTCTAGAGATAGTTAGTAATTAGCAAAATGAATCGATTTGCCAAAGAAATGATGAAGATCGGATGAACGGTTCTCAAGTTATAAGCAAAAAAGTGAACCGAGCCCCCCCCGCTACCCACCCTAAAAAAATGTTGCATACTTTTCTCATGTTTTTCATGAGTAACGGGTATATCGAAGTCGGTTAGAGCCGACTTTAACTTATGCTCTCGTTTTAAATAGAAATATCTCGGGAACCAGAGTAGCTAGAGACATGAAATAAATTGCCACTGATAGAGAATTGATGAAAGTTTTCGAAAATTAGAAAATTGGTGACATACACTGAAAACATTTTTGCTATAATTAAAAGAAAACTTGAATGGGATGGTTTTGGCAGTTCGCGTTGGACCGCCACCTCGAAACTTTTCCTGGAATTTCCTCCAACCTTAAAGCCAATTATCAAAAAGTTTGAAAAAAATCGAAGATACGCTTCCTAATGAAAAATTAAAAAATATCTATTTGCTTATTTTATTTACTCGTCATCTTCACTATTTTCGGTTATGACAACATTCGCTTCATCCGACTCAAAAATTCTTGATAAAATTGCTGCTGGGCAGATAATGCGTGATAAGTATCTTGCATGAGCTAAGCTAAATCACACTTGCAGCATGAGAAGAACAGCCAACAGTCCTCTTTCCTTTGGGACAACTACAGCAATAACTTTGTACGCCATCTATGCTATAATGTTATATGCTTCAAGCGAACCTCGAATTTTATTATTGAGGCACTCATTTCAACGAATGAAACATCTATCGTCCTCATTCAGGATTTCTGCTAGGTATGAGACTGTTAGCGACAGTTGTTAAGATCCAGAATATAATACCTTTAGCTCGTCTTCCGCGAGTATTGGAAATTCCAAAAGCTATGATGTATTCAATGGACTTAATAAACTTCTTCTTCGGTTGCAACGCTCTTGCTCAATTTCTTCAGACAAAGTATTCGGAGCCATCATACAATTTTTAAAATGAGAAAGTATTTTGCTTTCTAATTTTTAATCTGAGTTCAACCACTTCAAACTTGTTTTTGAGATACCCAGCAATTCTGCATAGATCACCAACTTTGAGATATTTGTTGTCCAGATTGTGATGTAAAAGTTTATATTTTTGAGCAATTGATCCATGAACGGCTTCGACGACCCACCTTATTTTGGTAATTTTTCAAAACTCATTTGCTTCTTCGGTGTCCAGTTGAGCTTTTTTCCCTTTAAATGCTGGCATCAGAACTCTAAAGCCTTTTCCTTCTATTTCACCAACGACATCGCGAAACCCCTATCCACAACGAATATGTCATTAGGTTGCAAAAACCATACCATAAAACGGACCGCATATGTCCAATAAATATAAATATTTTTTTTAGCACTCTCTCTGAAAAAAAAAGTTAGTATAATACAGTTAAAGCCGAATTTACATCATCTAGATCAAACTATCTATCTGACAAATAACCAACTTATAAATAAATTGTCATTTTATGTCTCAAATAGCAGACATTTAGAAGATGTCAATTCGACCCTTATTTATTTAATTAATTTGAAAAAAAATTTCCTGTTTAGTTTTAGCAAAAGAAGTCAAGATGCTTTGAAATTCCGAAACGAACTCATTATTATTACACGATTTTGAACAAGGTCATGTGTTTACGCCAACTATATTGTTAATGTATGAAATGACAGTTTTACTCAGAAAATATATACATCTATGAATTTTTTATTAGGAAGCGTATCTTCGATTTTTTTCAAACTTTTTGATAATTGGCTTTAAGGTTGGAGGAAATTCCAGGAAAAGTTTCAAGGTGGCGGTCCAACGCGAACTGCCAAAACCATCCCATTCAAGTTTTCTTTTAATTATAGCAAAAAATGTTTTCAGTGTATGTCACCAATTTTCTAATTTTCGAAAACTTTCATCAATTCTCTATCAGTGGCAATTTATTTCATGTCTCTAGCTACTCTGGTTCCCGAGATATTTCTATTTAAAAAAAGCTTATAAAAAAAGGGTTTTTGACGATATCTCAAGGACATGGCACCAAAATGACCCAACACTGGGCCAGATCAGTTTGTTTTGAAGTTATCTATCCAATTATAAAAGAAATTTCAAAATCCCAGACTTTAGGCCGCACCCCTTCCCTTATCGGGCTAGACCCTTTCGAATCGATTCGAATGTACCCCTGAGCCGAGCCAGATTGCCTACAATCCTTTGACTTTGTGAATTCATCCACTGTGCCTCCAGCTGCCACCAAAGATCGTTTTAAAATGAATAATTGAAATTTTCAATTTTAATGAAATATTTTTGAATTAAAATTATTTTATTTTAATGCCAATTTAAAATATTTTAATAAGAATTAAAATTTATAATGCCAATTAAAATTTTTTTGAATTATCATTTAAATTTAATGCTAATGCTTTGAGACCCAACACCAAGTTTGCCAGTTTGTTAAGTGGCACCTGTACGATATATTCATTCGATTTTGACCCAAAATTGTGTTGAAACAGATAATATTAATAACTGGAAAGTACATTTAAAACCAGGGAATCAAACCGGAACCGTATATCGAAAATAACTAATTAAAACTCGGAACAAGAACCGGAACCGATGTTTGAAATATTTCATAATCCGTTAACCGACATTCTTGGAACCGAAAAGACGACGTTCAGTTTCGGTTCTAAGGAACAACTTCTAAGTTTTGGGGGTCTTTTAAGGGGGTATTCTCCATGTCAAGGCTGTTTTTTGGACTTTTTTAAAATTTTTTTTAAAAATCCTATTTGAAAACGCAAAGAGCTTTTACAATTCTGTTTTTTTTATTATGTTACAAACAGTTTAGAGTAAAGCCGGGTATCCAGCACCGCGGAAACTAAAAATTCCTGTCAAACTCCATATAAAAAAAACTGTGGCAGAAATTTTTAGTTTGCATTTTCCTTGCTTGTGTATCCAGCAACATGAACGTATTCCACATTTTCTTATCGATAGTTGGCATATCGATAGCGTGTGTGGATGGTGAGAACAGCAGATACACAGCGCAGGAATATATTAGTGGTATTCCTGAAAGTTGATTTGCTTTTGATTTGCTTTCGTGAAAGCAAAAGCAAAGCAGTTGGTGGAACGACCCTGATTTCATTTTGATTTGCTTTCAATTGGCGCCAAATTTAAACATTCGCGGGTAAGCAAAAAATGACAAATGAAATTGTAAAATTGAATTTTCTAATCTTCTTTAACAATAGTATGTGATCAGAGCCTGTAGTTCTAAGAAGTTTGTAACTTAACTAAGGTGAATTCAATTAATTATGTATTTGTTTATGACCACAGAAAGTGACTGCCATTTGACAGATCCAAAGAGGAAGAGGCAGGATAAAATAGTGGAAGAATTTGGAACATCGAACATTCTAGGAGAGCAGTGAAGATATGTAACTCTGAACATCTTTGACCACGTCAAGCACAAGCTCCAAGAACTCGGGCACTTATGACTCTGTCCACTTAAGGCCGCGGGCCTTGTTTTCAGTAGTCTCGAATGCAGTCTTAGATGCAATAAATAGTTATCATTTAATTGCTAAAATATGGGAAGCAAAATAACTTACATTTTTTATATTTAAATCACAACAAAATTTAAACAAACACCATGCGCGCGGAGCCATTTTTTCTACGAGAACGGTCTCACTAAAACGAAAGCAAATCGAAATCAACTTCGAGGCTGATTTCGCGAAAGCAATTAGTATGACCTTAATTTCCTTACACTTTCTGGGCACACTGCTCATTTTGTATGGAGCAGCTGTGATCAGCTGTTTCGCGAAATCAAATCGAAAGCAAATCAAAAGCAAATCACTTTCAGGAATACCACTATTGTCAACAATTATTTTGGATGTGATGAGCGAAAATTTTGGGGGGAATGCTCTTTTATTTATTTGTTATGAGCTGTAATATGGTTGGGGAACCATCAGCGTGCAAAGATTGATAGAGGGTTCCAAGGGCACACTTATGCCAAATTGATGAAACCGCCAAAAGGAATGCTTTGCATAGACACAACGGTCGGAGAGATGCTGTCCATGAAGATGCCTTCTAATCTGTGTGTCGCCAGATCATAGGCAAATTTATTAGAGTGGTGCACGAATTGGTCACGATACCTGCTGGTGCTTACACCGCGGTATATGTATATGTACATATGTAGTTGTATGCCTCTCGTACCAGGGGCACCACATAGATGACTCTAGTTTCTTTAGGGCAGTCGATCATGCCGTACCACATAACGGGATCGCCCATATCCACCGCTTCGAGGCTTAAGACTCTTAAGTTAAGAGGCTTAATGGAGCTCCAATGCCATTAGCTGCAACCATAGCTACTGCCCGAGTCACACGGGCTTTCCTAGTCAAGACACGCCAAGGTATTTAGCCGCGTTATCCGTATATGGATCTCTTAATCCCAGGAGTCGCACTCAATCTACTTTTCCGGGTCTCATAGCAATCGCGTTGACTCTTTGAACGATTAACGGCTATGTTCCGGTTCGCCCTTCTACCAAAGACAAGGCCACTAAGCTGACAAAATCCTTAATGTAAATGCGAATGTGTTTAGTAAATCTTGTATCCGACCATGAAAGACCTTATTTGATTGGCGACCAACCAAGAAGTCATACTACTTTGGGGATAATAGCATTGTAAAGTTGTGCAGATAACAACATACTGCAGTGATGTTTTGTGCCATCTCGGTGTCATGCTCTTTGGTTTTTATCCCCAAGTACATATAAAATGTTTAGCACATACTCTGAGCAGCATGCTTTATTCAGGAAATATTATTTATATTTTAAAATTTAAATTTATTTAAATGCAAAAATTTAACAGTGCCAAACAGCTGACTGATCAGAGTGACCTTCCACCTTTTCGTTGCATGGTCACACTGTCTTAGTTAAGTTCCACACACACAAGAAATAATTAGCAAATTCCTGACAGGAATTTTCCGCAGTGCTGGATACAGGCCTTAAATAAAAAAACTGTTACTGCTTCGATGCGAGGGCTGTACCAAAAATTATCGGCCGTCAAAAAAGGTGTCCGAAAAAAAGTTATGGTGCTGGCGGCCATGATTCGAGGTCTCCGGGATGTCTATAATGAAAAGTGAAAACGGGGTTATAATTAGAATAGACGTAATTCTGGTCTGAACCTCGAAAAAAATTTTGTGATTTTGACAAAATGGCGGCCATTAAAAAATGAAAAATCGATTTTTGGCCTCTTTTTTTGTTTTTTGTAAAAAAAAATAGTAACAATTTTTTTAAAATTACGATTGAGGTTCAGACCAGAATGGTGACAAATTTTACAAATATGACATACTTACAGATATTAGTCGGCGATGCCAGCTGCATACAGCGGACCTTCCTCATTTTCAAAAAAACTGTTTTCAGCAGCAGTTCTCTTTGCTCTGCGTGCCATTCTGCCTTCTTTAGATGCGACCGCAGCTCTAGTTTCTGAGCGATTTAGTCGGTAGTAGCATTGCGTAAGATAGCCTTCGATAATTATCGATTTAAAGCCGATTAATAATCGATATTGATCTGGGCGACAATATGTTACCATACAAATTCAAGAACCAGCCGGTATATCACAGTTTTATTTACTGAAAATTTATTTACTCAAAAATTTCTCGTTTTAGCGATAACATTGCTCCACTTAAAAGGCTATATCTTCTAAAGTATTTCGAATTTCAAAAAATCCTTTTGGGCCGATATTCTCAAATATCCAAGCTATAAAAAATGCAAAAAAAAATCTAAAAAAAATTTTGCGCATAGAGAATACCCCCTTAAAACAGATAATATTAATAACTAGAAAGTACATTCAAAACCAGGGAATCAAACTGGAACCGTATACCGATTAAAACTCAGAACCAAAACCGATATTTGAAATTTTTCATAATCCGTTATCCGAGAACCGACATTCTTGGAACCGAAAAGACCGAAAAAAATTTAAACGTTGTGCCGGTACAGTTTCGGTTCTGAGTCTTTTAAGTAATTTGGTTAGATCGTATGCATTCAAAAAACAGTCTGGCTTGGCAAATCTATTGTATTGTGAAATTCTGAAGAAGATTCTGTTCAGGGGTACAAACCCCTTGGAAAGTGTTAGCTTCGCTTCTCAAACCGGTTCCTTATGGTTCGAAGCTTGGTATCATGAATTTTGACCGTTGAGATAAGCTTTCAGCTAACGAAGCTATTAAAAACGTTTATCAATACCCGAATGAACCTCATTCATTATAGCAATCATTCATTACCAGGGCCTTTACATGTGCTTGGACTTTAAAATGAAGAGCGTGCCGCACCTTCTATTTAAATCAATAAAAGGATTTGATTTGCTATTTAAGAACTTGTATTTATTTCATTCTAGAAGTCGTAATAGGCAGTTTGGATATAATTTTAAAATGATAATGCTTCGCTTCAGCTGTCAAACTGACTAAAGGTATTCTTTGAACCGAAACTTTTTTAAACAGAGGAGGGAGGTGTGGTTCCGGTCCAGGTTTGTAACATCATAATTTTCCATAATAAATAACCAAAATGAAGAAGATAACAACTACAGAAAGTTTCAACATTTGCCTTTGAGATGGGAAAGTAAGCGCAAAAATTTGAATGGACCCAAAACCAATGAACCATTCTTCTTTATATTTGAACGGTCGATACCGGTACGTACCGGTATGCCAATCAATCAAACATAGCTTTGAAACTGACTACGCAGCAAAGCTTTCTTAAAGGGTATGTTTTTATTGGTTTATTATTTCAAAAATAAATATGTTTTAAACTAAAAAAGTCTCATTTTTTTTTTGGGAAACACCGTAATTTAAGTTGTGTTTAGGGTGGCCGGCAATACTTGTTTTTTGTGTGTGTGTAGCCACGCTAATTAATTTGTAATTAGTTCAGATTATTATGATGATTTAATAACTAACAATTAAACATGGGCAAAAAAAAAAACGGTAAATCGGTTTTCAAAAATCGCAAAAATTTGCAAAAGTGCTATATGAGTTTAGATTGACGGATAAATATGAAGTGTACCAAGATATAAACGTACCAAGAACTCACACAATTTGCAGAATTTGAAAAATTTTATATTGAGTTTAGATTATAGCGAAGATTGTGTGGTTGGCAGAAGGGTAAATAAAATATAATTTTTCGATTTTTTAAAGTTCGCAATTACTTGAAAATAACGGTTATATGTATGTTTGAAAGCTTTCTACAAGAGAAAACATGTTTTTGAATACCATATAGATTTTAAAAAACAGCAGAAGGCCCATCCTTTATATAAAGGGTGATTCATTAAGAGGCTTTTTGTCAGTATTGTTTTTTTTGATATTGCCAAGTTTTTTAAGGATTGTTTGACAAATCATCATGGAATACTCAATTATTCAGCTGTTTTACGAAAATCAGCATTTTGAGCATTAAGGCTTACAAAATCCAACTCTTTCAAGAATTGAGGCTGCCAGAATTCCCGCTTTAATTTAAAATAAAGTGTTTCAAGGAGTATTTGTGACTAAATGGATTAATGGGCTAATGCGCAAAACGATGAGACTCTCGAATAACCGTTACATCCACAAAAAAGCACTGTTTCGTGTTTTTTATTGAACGAGGCCGGACAGAACATAGCCGTCAACGGCGAGAGCTACCGCACAATGATAAAAGACTTTTTGTTACCTCAAATTAAAGTCCTTGATGTAGGCGACATTCGGTTTCAGCAAGATGGTGCCATGGCACCAACAGCGCGCGAAACATTGGCTTTATTGAAAAATCATTTCGACAAGTCAAACGGCCGCCTAGATCATGTGATATCACACCACTGGACTTTTTCCTATGGGGTTACGTGAAGTAAAAAGTCTTTGTCAATATTCCTTATTAGAAATAGTTCTTTCAGCTCATAATAAAAATTTAGCCAATTTAATTTTTTATGTGTTTATTTGTTATTAAAAAAAACTTCTTAAAAGATCACCCTTTATAAGTCTTAGATAATACTGTGTAGAAGCCGCTTTTCGCGATTCGTAAACTCAAGCTTTAGTAAATTGTTTGCCTCCAAAGACTGTCGACTGAGAAGAGAATAAGCTTCTTTTTTACCTGCGGCTTCAACAAATCCATTCATTATACCCTCTATCAAAGGAACAAAGGGTAATATGAGCACATAAAGTTTATTTACCATTTCTGCAGTTTAAGAATAACATATCTCATAGCTTTTAAAAAAATAATTTTATTAGCATTATTTATTAATCCATTAAGTTTGTTAAAGATCAAATAAGAAGTAATGGAAATATAAGCAACGAAGATATTCAAGAGTGACTTGGCCAGTTACAGGATATCTTACAGTCGGGCTTAGTGAACTTTCTTACCTGACGAATTTTGACTTTGTTTCTTGCCCAACACAGAATTGCCAGTGATCCAGTTTACAAAGCGAGGCAAAAATAAAATAGATAAGAATACATTAAATATTTGACTACCTCCGCATCAGCATTACTCCATTTCGCATCTCTTAATCGCACTCGTATTTGATCAATTTACAATTGCAGCTAAGCCATGGCCGAGCATGAGCCACTGAATGATGCACAGAGCCAGCCGAATGTGCGCATTTTACAGGTCAATGGACACACAACAACGCCCGGCAATGGCCATGCGGTTCACACAAATGGCAAAGTATCCGCTAAAAGTCAGACGAACGGAACACACATCGAGGCACCCTGCTGTCGAGACATACACGGCAAGGAGCCACCTGATGGGGGGATACGTGCTTGGCTGGTCATGGTGAGCGCCTTCCTGTGCAACGGAGTCATCTTTGGTTTCATCAATACGTATGGAGTGATGCATACGCTGCTGGCGAGTCGATTGACGGCAGCCGGAGACACAGATGCCTCTGGCAAAGCGGGTGAGTAGTCGTGGGTGTGAAACAATTTGTTTGCCTAATCCCTTCAGTCAACGGCTGGCGGCCAGCGGCAAATTATTTCAGAATTTATGATAAAGTTCTGGCGTTGATTGGAATAATGCAAAAAGCAAATTAGATTACATGGGAAATTGGACAGTTGTTTTGATTCAAGCCAGCCACGATTCTAGGAAAACTGCTTTGTGACTTTGTGAATTTTGCCAAGGGTTTGTACGCGGCCCGGCTTTAGTATTCCCTTTGCTCAGTTCGTTAAAAATCAAATTTTGTGTGAGTGTAAGTTTATCCGATAGCAGCTTCTTAAAAATAAAAATTTTACAAGTAATGCCCAAATAAACTGAACGAATTATGCATTTTGAGCGCAAGGGTCATAACTTTATTTGAAATAAATTATATGTGTTTTATTTTTCGTGTGCCTTTTGTTGAGTCCGTTTTTTATACCCTTGAAGAGGGTGTATTAAAATGGGAAGGGATATTTGTAACGCAAACCAAAATGTGAATTGCGGGTTTGCACACATTTCGTTTGTTAAATTGATAAACAACTTCAAAAATCGACTATTCAGCTGTTTAAAGAACCTCCCGGTTCCATCTTCAGTAGTCTTGCCCTTCGACTACAAGTGAGCAGCTGCCTCCTTATGCCAGTGCTGCTTAAATTATAGGTTATAAGCGCAAGGGAACTCTAAAGAATATGTCAAAAATGTTGAACGAAGTTTTATTACATTTTTTATGTTAAAAAGAGTTTAAACGCTATGACATTGGGATATCCGATTGGGCCATTCAGATTATCCTCTAACCATAACCGGATGACATTTTTCGCCCAAACATATCCGTCTCGGCCGTTCAACGCAACGGCGGGTTCAATAAAACCTAGTAGTGCCACACGCATACGTACCAAGCATGACGCTTTACAAACCCAAGTTTGCCGACGTCAAGTGAATTAAATTGATTGGATCACAAAGCATTATTCAACACCCGGCCGGCCGGCATCGCAAGGCAACTGGCGATGTCAAGTCGATGAAAGAATTGAAATAGAAAATAAAAGGAATTGTCGCTGGCAGTGAATAATTTTGCGTGCTAAACAAAATGGACAGCAACAGGCAGATGAAGTTGTCTAGTCGGGGTCCAGTGTTTGTCAAGGTTTGTCTTCGTAGCCGCATTACGCATACGCCCCGTTGCATTGTACATTGGGGGCACGGCCGCTGACCACCTTAGGCCTGGTTAGCAAAATGACAAAAGCTGAAAACAAAGACATCTAAGCACAAGTGGCAAAAGTGCGCCCGCCACTGACCCAGTTACTTGGTCGGCTAGCAAAACCCTACAAGTGCAGCAGCTTGACAGCGATCCCAGAGCTAAGATAGCGGCTGACTGGCATTAGTTCCGCAATATGATTAAAACCTGACGTAATCCATACCCAAGCTGAGGTGTTGCGTGCCATATTAAGAATAGCTTGTGCTCAATTACCAATTGGCAGCGTATCATCTAATTGATAGGCTTTTGTCAATTACACACTCGTATGGACACATCAATACTTGGGAGAGCGGCAGAAATGTGTATGTGAGTCTCCATTGTAAAGGTCAAGATCAATGATCGCTTTCGGATTCCAATTCTGTTCAATAAATTTCGTTTAACGGAGCAATGCTATGGGCATGAAGAAGGTTTGTTTCCCTTCAAAACAAAAAAAATATATTGAGAATAAACATAGCTCCCACGGAAGTTTTAAATAAGTCCCAAAGACAGGGATTTTCTTTCTTTTGCTTTGCTTGAGAGAATGTGACCATCATCTAACTCCATTTCAGAATGGTCAAGCTTGATAAGTTTTAATAGACTAGAGAAAATCAATTAACAAAGCATTAACAAACCGACCGAAATTCGAATCTGTAACCTATATCACCACCGTTTACTATATGATCATTGTAAAAGTTGGTCTGACTATAGATAACAGGTTTGCGGTAAACAAAGCTGTAATATATTTAATCAGCTTTCGTTGCAAAAAGCTTGATACTCAAGCTAGTGCAAAAACAATTCCAGACTAGAATTTTGTAATACATGTAATTAAAGCTTTGTTCAGTAAAAAATTGACACTGGCTGTGTGCTCAGTTAGCCAAAAAACTCAAAATTTGATCATTTTAAGGCAATCAAACACTATTCCAGCTGTGCTTTGTTCATATACAAAATTTATGAGGATTTGAAAACCATAATAAAAACGAGAGCGCAAGTTAAAGTCGGCTCTAACCGACTTTGATATACCCGTTACTCATGAAAAACATGTTTAACAGTGTACCTGCGTTCCTTAAGCTCTATTTACACGACCTGATCCCTCATCTGGGTTTTCGTCTGATTTTCTGTCTGACCGTGTAAAAAGGCGTCTGAGTAGACATGAAGCTACTCAGATGAGCGATCAGACGAAATGGAACCGGTTCTATTTGGCCTGAGCACTCATCTGAGTGGCATTTATCGAGTTACAGTGTTCGTCTGACGAAAACTCACCTGAGCGATCAGGTCGTGTAAATGGAGCTTTAGGGTGAACATCTGAAAAGTATGCAACACTTTTTTAACTCGGCTATTTTTCACATTTTTGCTCATAACTTGAGAACCGTTCATCTGATCTTTATCATTTTTTCGGCAAATCAATTCATTTTGCTAATTACTAACTATCTTTAGAAGGTACGAATCGTAAACTGTAGGAGATATAACGTGTTTTCCAAATTGCGGGGGCGGGAGGGGGCGTGGCCTAATTTTGAAACAAACTTGATCTGCGTGCAGATAAAAGAAGCATTTGTCCCATACATGTCAAACCTCTATCTCTTACCATCTCTGAGATCTAGGTGTTCATACAGACGGACGGACGGACAGACGGACATGTCTATATCGACTCGGCTGTTGATGCTGATCAAGAATATATATACTTTATATGGTCGGAAATGATTCCTTCTGCCTGTTACATACATTTGCACGACTTTAGTATACCCTTTTTACTCTACGAGTAACGGGTATAAAAATATGGGAGAGCTTACTTCAGCTCGACCGAAGTTCGTATACCCGTGCAGCCTGCCATATGATTAAAACCGTAACCGAAACCGTAAGGTTAAGGCACTAAAAACACTTACCTTTGCAAATGTTTTAATACATCAGAACTTAAGAACGCCAGCATTAAAACCAAGGCTGCAAACATCATTAAAATCCTCTGGGGTTTACTCCGGGTTTCGAACCCGCGAAACTTTTTGGTTTCGAACCCGGGTTCAGGAATAACTTGGTTCAGAAAACATGTACGTAAATTTAAACAAACAAAAGTTTAGAAGCTTGATTATAAAATCAAGTTAAATCATCGAAAGTTTTAGCAGGCTTCAGGTCAATATGTCATGGAGCAATGAGTATTAGAAATCAAATTTACGCTGCATAATTAAGGCTGCCTTCACACTGTTCGACACTTGAGACATGATAATCTAGTAGGCCTGCACTTCCATATGAAACTCTTTGAATTTGACAAGCTATTTAAAATTAAAACATAGCAAAAAGTAGGACTACTAGAATGTGATGTAAAGCAATTTAAGATTCCAGCATTTAGTGCAAGTCGGTCATATTCCCAAATGCACACAGCTGACTAATTTCTAACACAAACGGAGTTCAATGCGCAACCATTTAATTTATATATTCTAAATTTATAATTGTTCATAACTTTTAAAATAAGACACTTTAAAGGAGAATGGTCGACTGTAGAGCTGTTTCAAGAATACCAGAGGATACCTCATGCCAGCATTGATACGACTGGGAAATCCAAAGGCAGCTCCAAATGGCCAGAACACATTGTGTATGTGTGTACCCCATTTCGGCCTTTCTGAATTAGAGCGGCAAGTTCTTTCCCCTCAGTTAACGCACTGTCTAAATTAATCATTAGTATGTGTTCCATCTTTCTTTCAAAAAAATCTTTTTTTTAGAAAAGTGGCACTAGACTGACGCTAGACTTGTGTTGCAAAAACTGCTAATACAGCAAATGCGACATTGTTAATTTCTTTACAATGAAAGGTTTTCCAAAAGCTTAAAGCGTAACTTAACTTATTAATTTCTTCTAAATATTATAAAAAATTTCTTTGCAAGCTGTTTGAATTACCAAGGCTTAAAATTGTGTGAAACGATAAACTTGACATTTATAGCAGCTTGAAAAAAGTAATAGAAAATCTTTTTTGAACCGAACCCTTTTCAACAATTTTTTCTCCGGTTCAGGTTCGGTTTCGGGAAGAAAAAATTGTTCTGTTCCGGTTCCGGTTCGGACTTCCGAAAAATTCCGCAGCCGGTTTGCAGCCCTGATTAAAATATCAATTTTTCTAAATTAAACCCATTTTTCGACCGATAGTTTCTGTGGCAGCTATAAGATATAGCAGTGTGCAGTAAAAAGAAGACTCCGTGCAAAGTTTCAGCTGGTATAAAAAGACATTGACATGTGGCTATCTATATATAAATCTTTACGCAGCCTTGACCGCACATCCTCAAGATCTAAAAATTGGCATACTTCCTCTTCATTTCTGCTGTCATGATCAACAGGTGCGGTCGTGCTCTTCAAGTAGTACCACCAACAACAACTACAGACATTGTGGGTGGGTCCTCGGGTGGGTGTGTGTACAGGTGCGTGTGAAGCGAAGCTTTTTTACGGACGTTCGACTGAAAAGCTAAAACTAGAAAAAATTTTGTCTTTGGGACAGATTTCTTGAGCTATACTTTTGTTTTTGCATATTGCAGTGAACTCATATTAAACTATAAACTTATTAAACTTCTTATAACTGGAACCCTATAAGTCAATTTCGGTTTTATCTCTATAAGGGAAAATTTCGATAAACGTCAATTTATTTGATGTATATGGTGTCCCATTCCATAAAAAAAGTATTTTGTCATGATGTTTCCGAACTGGATGATAGTGGGCTTATTATGAGAGAAGCTTAACTCCAAAAATGTATTTTTTTCAAGCATTTTTGCGGAAGTCTCATATTGGGAATTTTTAAAATTTTTAATATCTTGAAAACGGTTTTAGATAGAGCTTTGAAAAAAAGGATTTTTTCAAAAATCCTAATTTTTTTCTGAGTCCTTAAATTTTATTCAATAGATCAAAAAAAAAAATGTTTGGGCAAATTAAGAACCAAAAATTAAATTTATTAGAAATTTTTCGCACATTTCCATACTGACATTTTGGAGATTTCATGACAAAAATGGCTATAACTTCCTCAATTTTCTAAAAGATGCGGTTTAAACATATCTTTTTTGAGCATTTTTGAAGGATAGTTTTTTTTGCTAGATTAAGTTTTTAAAAAAATTCTTCCCGAACAATTGAAAATTTAGTTCAAAAATTTTTTCGTATGGAATGCCCCATATACAATAGGAAATATCGATTTGTATGCGTAAGCGTACAGCAAAAACGAAATCTAAGGTCAATTCTAAGAAAATTTCACAAGAAACCATGGGTCTACAATAAATTCGTAGTCCGCGCAAATCGACTTCAAATATTTATGTTAAATTTTCCCAAAAACAAGTTACAACTTATATAACTTGTTACTCAGTATCCCTGAGAAATTGCGTTTATCTGATAAGTGATAAAGAAGCTATAAAGTGAGCCAAGAACCCTCATTCCTTCGAATCGATAAATAATCTTGATTACGAAATATTTCTAGAAGGTACAAACTTTGTATCTAAAAACTGTAGGAGATATGAGGTTTTTTCTAAATTGCGGGGGCGGGAGGGTGCGTTGCAACCTGTGACATTAAAACTTATCTGCCTGCAACTATAAGAAGTATTTGTCCCATACATGTCAAACCTCTATCTCTAACCATGTCACAGACCTACATTTAAAAAAATTTTTTTTTCAATCTCGGTGGACTTTTGCCCATATATAAATGATAAAGATCGGATGAACAATTCTTAAGTTAAGAGCAAAACACAAAAAAAAAACCCAATCAGAGGTGTCACGGAAATCTCTTCCAAACAAATTCCAAGCCAAAACCAATTCTCGGTGTGCCAGAAATCTCTTTCGCATTCAAATCTCTTGTGTTGTGCTAAAAGATTTACCAAAATTCAACACGCAAACAATTTTAAAAGCAAAATTTATTTTTAAAATGTAAGCCACATTATTTTTATGGATAGGTTGCATTTAATTTTTTAAAAACTTGATTTGTTTTGATATTACACATTGCGTTTCAAAAATAGTTCGCAAAACCAATGTTGGCAAACCGACTCATCACCCAACCTCAGCTGGCGCCCTCTACATATGGTGGCGCCTTCTGTTGACCCACAAGGGCTAAATGCTTTCCAGTTATATTTTATTTCTTCTTCATTTCAATTAATTTTAAAATTTTTCATTTTATTATTAAAGAATATGGCTTTAATTTGAAACTTGACAGTTAACCACGTACATGAGCTTTGGCATTTCAAATATCACAGAGGCTGACACATCTTGTAGGGTTTAAAAACGATTTGATGTGTTGTGCCATTATAACTGATCATCAACAATTCACTGAATTTATCAATTGTGATAAAATATGATGAAAAGCATTTGCTTATTGCGTCATAAATTGCATCAGAATTGGGCATGCTCGAATGGCTATAAGAATTTGAGATGCACTATAAATAAACGACGATAGCTCTTTGTTTATTTTTAGCTATCTTGCATTTTGTATACCAAAATTCAGACTATTGGTAGACATTTTACTTCCGCTATGTTTCTTTCTCTAATAGGTACAATTTTTGGCAACATTTCAAATAGTTTCTCGTTGTGTGTATTATCTAATAATTCTATTGGATGTTCTCACTCGCTTGCATGGGACGGGCAAAGCAGCCGGTTAATTCGTTGAGGAGCACATAAATGTATTAACAAACATATGTGTATATATTGACATTGACATTGAATTTTTACACTTGTGTGGGCAAGATTTCGATAGTGCGAGTTGGGGTGCGTGGTGTACCCACATACACATACATACGATTCTACTAGACACTGTCTAGGGATTTAGGACCGTGGTAGTCTAGGAATATTTTCTATCAAAATAAAAAGAGTACAAATGAAACGATTACTAGAGGGTGTACTTCAGTGCTTCCAGAGCTGCAAATGCACCCTAAAAGATTTCAAAAATAATGCAAATCCCATTGTTGCAGTCAATTATTACCGACTTTGCAAAAAACAAAAGACCACTGACTTATTTTATGAATCAAATGATTCTTTGGGAAACGAAAGCATATTAAAATGCCCCTGCAGTAGAGTTGTCAATGTCAATATCTTATCGATAAATCGATGTTTTTGTAAAACGATTTGCGGTATTCCGATAAAATATATTAAGCTTTTTCGCTTGACCTGGGAATAAAACCGAATCGAATTTCAGTTTCGGTTCGGTAAAAGGTTCTGTTTTGATTCTATTTTATTGCGGTATTTTGTTCCTTACCGGTACCTACATTTTTATTTCGGTTTCCGGTATGGAAAATTAACGGAAAACTTTAAACGATAGTCCAAACAAAGTGGTTAAGCAAGTTGTACACTTCTGTACATAAATATTTACTTAAAGCGTTTCTTTGCTACTTTTGTACAAAATGCACAATTTTATTAGCGTATGTTTGTTTAAAAATTAGTTACAAAAAAGTTAAATTAATGATTACTTCGTAGAAGTATAAATGCGGGCAATATGTTTCCGTCCATCTTATTTCTAAGGGGAGTCATGATAAACTTTACTTTAAACCAGGGGTCGTCGAACACACACATGCATATTTTGGCGTTGCGTGTATGTGTTCATCCACGCGAGAGCGCGGTCATTTAGCACTTGTTTGTTGTTGCAAAAGAGAGCGGTATAAGTATAATTACTAAACTATTTGTATTATCTTCTTTCTTCTCATACAAATTCATATATGTATCAATCGACTTAATCTTCACTTTCAGACAAAGTAATTGGGTCAGAGCTGGTTTCTTCAATTATGTGTAATTGAACTGAAGTGGACAAAATTCTTGAGTATATATCTGTTAAATAGGGTTGTCGAAAATATTATCGATATATCGATATTTTTGCCTAAAATTACGAATATCATTATCGCATATTTTTCGCGGCCGATATATCGGAAATCGAATATTTTTCGATGATATTTTTTCGGTGATATTCTTCGGTCACACTATTGCGAACAACTGTTTCTTGAGCTCTGGAACAGGAAATACCAAACAAGGTAGCCGCACTCGCTCTCTCTCTCTCTACTCCTTATCTTTGTGTCAAAGGAAGCGAGAGAGTAAAGAATTTCTGTACTCGCTTTGTGTCAAATCACAAAAAATTCGTCCGCGGAGATGCGTCGCTTACAACGTTTGCTAACCGACTGAAATTTAACAAATTGTCAAGAGAGCGAAAGAGCGAGTGCGCCTACCTTGTTTAGTATACCTTGCTCTGAGTATGTAAAGCAGAAATCTCTGAGCAAACTGCGTAATAAATAAATTTTGTTTTTTAATAAATATACAATAAAACTATAATTTTTAAGCGCAGTCAGATTGTAGCTCTTATAATGCGTCAAATGACGCCCCAATTACCTCAAAAGACCTGTTCATTGTTAAGATGCGGGTTTTTATTGAAAAAATATCGTAAATATCGATTTTTCTGTTCAGAGGTAAACTTGACATTATAACAAGGGTCAAAGAAAATGCCACATTGGAACAGATCAGTCTCGCGTTGTTTTATTTCACCAATGAAAAGTATTGACAAGGCAGAATCTCTTTTTTCCATTTAAACAATGTTGCAATGTTAAGGTTCTTTTTGATTCTTAGAATATCGGTTCTCGAAAACTGGTATACAAAACATTAAAAACATCGGTTCTGGTACCGGTTCCGGTTCCGGCTGTTCATTTCATTTGAATCGTCTCAGTTGATGAATTTCAAATGTCCCGTTTCACACGTGCTGGGACCTGTTCTATAGCTAAGCTTCGGAGACTGGATGTGCAACCAGAGAGCAGGCGTGTCGTGAAATCTGCGAAGAAATGTCTTGCGGCCGTCCTGCAGGCTTAAAATGTTTCTGCCAAACTTTCGCTGTTATGTTGTTCCAAAGTACTCGTGTGTATATAGTAGTTTTTAATGTAACCATAAAGGTAATAAAAGAAAAAAAGATTTTAAAAGGCATTAGTTTAAAAAAAAAATGTCTTATATTAGGAAGGTAAGCCCCGAAAACGAAATTAAATAGATTTTACCTTTGTGAATTTGGTATCAAGGTTGTTTTATTGCGTTCAAATGCATTGAATTTTTTTTCCGTTAAACACATTAAAAGTGGGTCAAGTCTATTTTTAGGATAATGTACGGTTGCCAAGACAGCAACAAATGATACATTTGAGTAAATTAATTTTGAATAAGTTTGTACAGCATGAGTACCAATGTCTGTACATAAATTCCTCTTAAAGGCATTGACATCACAGCTCTAAGCAAAAATTCTTATCAAAAAAAAACCACAAACCAAAACACAAAACTACTCCGTCATTTATAAGATTAAGTTCAGTGTGTGTGCACATGCCGGAAACATGCGTATTGAAAGTTTTCGTGGGTCACGCATAGCACACTTCCGATTCATATTGATGGAAATTTTATAAAGCTCAGCCTTTTGTGGACTCTGTCCAATACTTACCGATCTTTGTAGCATATTTTCACTAATGACAGCTGCACCCGATTTGCATCCATCATTATCAGTAGCAGCGGCTTCTGTCAATTGTGGCAGCTTATCAAAATTAGATCAGCTTTGAACAAAGAATTAACCCAATTCTGTCATTTGCATATCAATTTGAAATACCAAAGTGGAACAAAATGTAAAAGTGAAACTGATTGCAAAGCTAATTAAAAACGGAGACCCTTCGGTCAAATTATTTTGCGACAAAATTCCTAAAAACAGTAAAAAGGGGCATGGTTTTTTTAGCAAACAAACATCACCTATCAGCCATATTCTAAATTCCATTTCCACCAAAATTTTGTAATTTAAAACTGATTTTAGTATTAAGTTTGAACTCTTAAGCACAAAGCAAGTAAGTCTCTTGCAGGCTAGTGTAATGAATAGAATTAAAAAAATTGATACATAATTAATTACAATTGTTGGTACTGCATTAGCCACTACAAATTAAAATTTTATTTAATTAATTAATTCCAAAATTTGATTCATGATGAATTAATGAATGATGATGAATAAGCCCCATACGGACATCAGAAGAAGCGAGAAGTTTCATACAAAAATTGAGGGAAGAAGAAGCAGAAGTTACAACTTCGCCTCTTGAACTTCTTGCAAGTACGGACGTGCGAAGTTGAGAGTTACACTTAACAGACAATGTTGCACTTAGCAGCACATTTGTGGATACTATGTAAGAAGGCTGTGGACCTTATTGTGCATTGACCAGCTGAAGCAGCATTGAAAATGCACCATGTTAAGCCACTCCTGCATCGATCAGCTGGACTGCTTTTAGCTAAAGTAATTTAAAAACGAAATAAAAAAAGAACATGGGTGAATAACAAAAGGGAAAGAATGGTTTGAAATTGTTTTTGCATGACAAGAAAATGTTTTTAATTTTGGCGGTGAAAGAGCTAGTTGTCATTTATTATCTTTTCCACCCAACTCACCTGTTTACAACTAAAGATGGTCCAACAAATTATTTATGTATACGGTCAAAAATATATTTGTTGTATTTCAAAAATCTCAGTCCAGAATTTGAGATTAGATTGAGTTTATCCAAACCAATCCAAAAGTGTCTTCTTGTCAGTACTACAATTGGATCTATCCATGACACCTTCTTTAATTAAAGCCTTCTTCTTTATTGGCCCTCACAACCGTTTGACGATCTGGGCCTCTGCGAGTAATGCTTTCCATTCGCTTCTGTTCTGTGCGAGCTGCCACCACTTGGTCACTTGGTAATCTTCCCATCTTAGTGGTGGTCCTTCCTGCTTGCCGCCTCCATAGTCAGCCGCCTTCGATTTATACGCCTTTTTTATTGGAGCTAATTCGTCCATTCTGGCGACATGTCCTAGCCAGCGCAGCCGTTGTTGCTTGATGCGCTTAACCAGACAGTGTCCCCATAGAGCTCATACAGTTCGTCATTTTTTCGAATGCGGAAATCGTTGCCGACTTTTAAAGGTCCATAAATGCTCCGAAGAATTTTTCGTTCAAACACGCCAATCGCCGCTTCATCCGCTGCTGTCATTGTCCATGCTTCTGCGCCATATTGCAGGACTGGGATGATAAGCGACTTGTAAAGGGCTATTTTTGTTTTTCACTTGAGGTCTCTGCTCTTGAACTCCCTACTTAGCCCGTAGTAGCATCGGTTTGCAAGAGTGATTCTTCGTCGGATTTCTAGACTGATGTTGTTCTTGCTGGTTATCATCGTTCCGAGGTAGACGAAATCCTCCACAACATTAAAGTTGTACTCTCCCATTGTAACAGATTGTCCAAGTCGCAATGACTTTCTGTCCCCGGATACTAGGTACTTCGTCTTGTCCTCATTCACCGCTAAACCCATTACTTCAGACTGCTTCTCAATCTCTGAAAAAGCCCTGTTTGCTCGTTCGGTTTTGCTGATAATGTCAATCTCATCGGCATATGCAAGTAGCATTAGATCTTTATGAATAAAAGCGCCGGTTCTGTTGGCATGTGGGCACCGGCGCAGTATATATTCCATCAGTAGATTAAAGAAGTCACACGATAAGGTATCGCCCTGCCTAAACCTTTTTTGGTATCAAATGGTTCGGAGAGGTTCTTTCCCATTTTGCGTCGAAGGTGGCTTTATACAACCAGAAAGATTTTCACTTGATATCAAGCTGACTTAATTTAAAACCAAGAATTTCAATCTAATCATGACATTAAATTTGCTTAATATCAAGCATAATCGAATGAGTTTTTTCTTTGAGTGCGGGTAAAAAAAAATAAGTATTTTTGAGGCAATATGTGAGCGTGGTCAGTGATCACTTGAGTCTGCTGAATGCGTCCATTGTTAGGCGCTATGCTAACATGTTGTTACATAAATGAGCCAGCAACCCGCTGCATGAGTAATCGAGTTACAATAGCGGCTATTCCAGACCTTTTGATGGTTTTGCGAGCGATTCAGCTGGAAAAAATTCCAGGCACTGAGCTGGAGTAGTGGAAAAACTACTTCAATACACAATTAACCGCAAAGGCTTGATGGGCGATTTGTTAATAGAAAACTGTCTTTTGATTGCATTACGAAATGTTTTATATTTCTAGCGCTGGTGGGATCCCTGGCCATTGGCACCACATTCCTGTTCTCCACAGTCGCTGGCTGCCTGACCGACAAGATCGGTCTGCGTCTGACCACCTTTGCCGGTGGTGTGCTGTCCGCGGGTGGATTACTGCTCTCATCCTTTTGTACCGAGAACATCAGTGCCCTTTACTTTACATATGGCATCATGTTTGGCTTGGGTGCAGCCCTGGCCTACACACCCACTTTGGCCATACTCGGGCATTACTTCAAGCGGTATCTGGGCAAGGTCAGTGGCTTTGTGACAGCCGGCTCCAGTGTGTTCACTGTGATACTTCCGCCCTGTCTGGACAGCCTGTTGAGCAATTATGGGTTAGAGGTCACTTTAAGGGTAAGCAAAAGTAGTAAAAAAAGGAATTTGACATTTCACACGTTGCGATATCTACTTGCAGATGATGAGCCTGGCGGCCGCCTTTGTGATTGTTTGCTCGTTTGTGTACAAGCCACTGCATCCGCCACCAGAGCCACCTAAGAGGAAGCCAGGTCGTTCGCGACTTAATCTCTTCCTGCGCTCCATAGTAAATGTGGAGATTTGGAAGCGCAAGCGCTATGTGATTTGGGCCTTGTGCGTGCCGTTGGCGCTTTTTGGCTATTTTGTGCCCTATGTCCACATGATGGAGTTTGGAAAGACCGTTTTTCCCGGCAAAGATGTCAACCTGCCGGTCATGTTTATAGGCGTCACCTCCGGCATAGGACGCCTGATCTTTGGCGTCATTGCAGACATTCCAGGTGTGAATCGCATGTATCTGCAGCAGCTATCTCTGGTGTGCATAGGACTGGTCACCTTACTGCTGCCATTGACTAGCTCGTATTGGGTGCTGCTCTCCTTTGCATTGATCATGGGACTCTTTGATGGCTGTTTTATATCACTGCTTGGTCCGATTGCCTACGAGATATGCGGACCTTCAGGGGCAACACAGGCCATCGGGTTTTTGCTGGGCTTGAGCTCGATTCCCTTAACCATAGGTCCGCCAGTGGCTGGCATGATCTTTGACAGCACTGGATCGTATACGGTGCCATTGATATTGGCTGGGCTACCGCCTTTGGTGGGCTCTTCGCTGCTGTTCCTTGTCAATTGTGTTAAGGATGACAGAGCGGGTGCTACGGCACCTCTAGCTACCGCAATGCCCAATGGTGATATTGAAATAGCCACCAATGGAAACCCTGGTTTAGATGGTAGGTTCTAAGTAGTAGTTACAAATGTGGTGTTGCTCTAATGATTCTATTTCAGTCAGCAAACCTAGTGCGCCGCTCATGAGTTCAGCTATGAATGGAGTCAAATCGCCTGGACATACCAATGGACATATCGATACAGGAACTGGTTCGTACTCTGCCTCACTATGTCCATCCAGCGACGACTTCGGTCAACGCAGTTCTAGTATTACCGCTCGTTCTATCTGCATCTTAGACTCGCCTAGCAGCTCGCTTTTTACTAACACTGGGTCGCACTCGGCCTTGCTAGGCCAGAGCTCTCATTTATCCTTGCCATTGACTGAACCAAACGTGGGCACTTGCAATTTGGGTGATGCCAACAAGCGCCGCTATAACTATTCCATTTACTAACCCAGTCAATCAAAGCACGATGGGATGATACACTCCCTACTGGGAATGCCATTTAAATGAAAATATATCCTACACAGAGACTAAAACCGTAACGCCGGTTCAGCACAATCAATGAGCAAAACACACTTGCTCACTTTTGGCGTAACGTGTGTGTGTTTAGCTATGCTAGAACGCTCTCAGTTAGCAGCATAAGCTCGTATACTGTCGGTGTGTCGATGTCGCTGCCGCAGAGCGGTCTTGTATACACAGTAGATGTTATTTTGCCGGTTTATATTACTAATACGATCAATTCCGAGAATTGATTTCATTCCGCTTGCGATCCAAGAACAAAAATTTGTTCTTACGTGCTAGAAAAATTATCTTTCAAAATATTTAACCTAATGAAATTAGGTCATAGCTATTTCACTGATAAAAACGAAAATTTGATGGTGATCCAATGGTTGATTTTGGTATCCATTTAGGACTGCACATAGATGGAGCTGAAGATCGACAAAAAGATATAATGTAAACGATTCCAAAAAACCAGGGTTTTTGATCGCTTCATTGGTTCAATCTTTTGCTTAGTACTTATACAAACTAAATCGACTCGGGTGTCAGGTTTCGGAATAATTGATTGTAAACAGAGCTCTGCACGGGTGCACTGCAACTAAAAGTGTACTGCATCCTTTCTTTATATTTTTCACACTCAAGTGTGTCATCCAATCGAAAAAATTTATGTAGTTCTTACTCCACATTTGGCATAGTTGTGCTTCTCGTACGCAGTACAGTAATAAAACGGTGTTTACCGTTGCTTATAGACCGAGACTAATTTAAGTTCTTATTAACAAAGTATTACTAGTTTGTGCGCTGTGAGCATACCACTGCCACTCCAAGATGAAATCAAAATTCGGAGTAGAGTAAAGCAGAATGAACCACTTTGACAGACGAGCACACAAGACCCTCAGTTACAAAAATATCAACACAAAGTTCCCCAGCCGTAGGCCATTGGGGCCCGAACGCATTCGGTAAATCACAAGTAAATGTAAATGTTGGCAATACCAGCTCTTCCGAAAGGTGGGGGCAGCTCAACGTTTCCTCAATCTCTTTTTTTTACTTTAAAATCATCTCAATGGAATATAATTGAAAGCTTTCAGACTTTTGGGGTGTGTGCCTTTAATTTCTATACAGCTCCTGACGGGGCCAGCCAAGCCCCAAGCGTGGGTTTACCTACAGTTTAACGCCGGATCCGAACGGCAAAGTTTGAGAATTGGCTTTTTCATGGCTAGTTACTTCACAGCTGGCGCCAATAGCTGGTGAAGGTGACCGTATGTGCAAAATCTATTTTCTAGAAAAAATCTTTTATTATTAGATGTTCAGAGGCGGGATCAAACCCACGACCTCCTGCCCAGCAGTTCAGCACACTAACCACTGGGCCACATACGGCCACTCAAGTCATATCTCACTGATTATCTGAAAGTCAGTTGCAGTCTACGTTACAAGCCACCCCCTTTCCCTGCAGTATATTTTTCCATTTGCACATTTTCAATTCTCTCTTCTTGGGCAACCCTGTACCAATACGACAACGACAACAATGCAGTGTGCCCGTTTTACATTTGATAGTATTTTATACCGCTCACACAGAACCGTACACTGCTGACCCCCCCTCGGAATAAGTTGTCAATTCAGCTGTCGGACGATTTAGGGAGTCTGAGTACTAATCTTTAAGTTGTTATCATGATGAGATTCTTCTCTTGATGGTCACCCGTTCAACCTACGGATTCACGGAGGGCAACCAACTGCCGTTACCTGGCTTACGGTATCAGAAAAACTCACACAAATATAATTAAAGTAATCTTTTAAAAACATGATGCTTAAATCAGCATGGGCACTTTTTCGAAAGAAAAAAAACTAACAGGGAAGTCTTTTTTTTGTGCTAGTCCATAGAAAATGTTGATGTTTCACCCACCAAGAAAACACCAAGCTGGATTACCACATTCCACCCAGATCCATTCCTGATAGTACTCAGATCCCTCCCAGAACACACCCACAACCCACAAAGGTCATTCCCAGATCTAACCAAGATCCCTTCCAGATCTCACCCCGATCCCACCGAGACCCATCCTGCTGCCACTTAGATCCCAACCAGATCTCTCCCATATCCCACTTAGATCCCGCCTTATTACTACTCAGATCCCACCCAGGTCCCACCAGATCGAAGACCGCACCCTTTCAGCATTTTTGATTTTATCTACGACGTTTTATATTTTTATATTATATACGTCGTTTTATGGTAAATTTGAACAACGTTTCATTTTGTTGTTTTGATTTGTGGAGTTTCTCCAACACACACATCAGGAGCAGGTGAAAAGGAGCCAGGGTGTTCTGGAAAAGACTTTATCTTGTGGATTTGTTTTGAGGATTTGTGGATCTTACTGCTCTTATTGGCGATTGGTGGGATCTGTGTGGGACTTAGATGGGATCTTGGAGCTGGTTATCTGTGGGATCTGGAGGGATCTGTTGGATAAGTGTGTCTGGACGGTTTTTTGGTTTGGGTGTGGCGGCTTGTCTGTACTAAGACGATGATCTGTATCTACGATCTGGATTGGCGTTCTAGCTCATCTTGGATCTGAGGATCAGATCTTGATCTTGATCTGGGTCTGAGAACTAGGATCTCGGTTTAGCTGGGACTCGGATCTGGATCTTGATCTTGATCTGATCTTGGTATCTGGTGGGACTGGCGGTATCTAAGGAATCTGGTGGATCTTGCGGGATCTGGGCTGATCTGGGTGGGACTGAAGGACTCGGGATCTGGATGGAATCTGAAAGGGATCTGGATGGAATCTGGAAGGGATCTGGTGGTATCTGGAGGATCTGGGTGGGATCTGGCCGGTATCGGGAAGTAATCTGGTGGGATCTTGCGGGATATGGAAGGATCTGGGTGGGATCTGATGGGATCTGGAAGGGATCTGGATGGGATCTGTGGGATCTTGTGGGATATGGAGGATCTGGTCGTGATCTGGATGGAATTTGAGGGCGGTATCTGGAAGGGATCTGGGTGGGATCTGGGCGGTATCTGAAGGATCTGGTGTGATCTTGGCGGGATCTGAGATCTCGGGATCTGGGTGGGATCTGTGGGATCTGAAGGGTTCTGGCGGGATCTGGATGGAATCGAAGAATCTGAGTGGTATCTGGAAAGCATCTAGGGATCTGGGTGGATCTGGAAAGGATCTTTGGGATCTAAGAGATCTGGCGGGATCTGGATGGAATATGAAAGGGATCTGGGTACCTCCGGGTGGGATCTGGAGGATATGATGGGATCTTGCATCTCACCATGTGGTGTTTTGGGGTGAAACACACATTTATTATCTATGGATTAACACAATAAACTTCCTGAAAAAGAAGACACAGCAAGTGATCTTTTCTGGTATTTCACTCCCCGTAAACTTCTTTTTCAAAAGAGAGCCCTTCTGATTTATATACCATTAGGCTTGTGATTTAAAAATAAGCTTTTAAACTTAGAATCATGTTTCACATCAAAGACTCGTGAGTGCTAGCGACACTCACTTTTTTTTCAACCTTTTCGCTTACCTTCTCTGCTCATCCGCTTGTGTGTGATTGTCAGGAAACTCCACAAAATGAAAACACAAAATATGAATGAAGTCAGCGTCACGTGACGCTGAAATAAAATTTTACTCCTACTAAAATCCGTATCTTGAATCTAAGTAAATAGGCTGTGGGTCTAAATTTGATTGATCTATTTGCTTTGTTGAGCTGAGCTGAATCATTTCATCTGTTTAATGTTCATAAAAGTTCAAATTAAATCTTACGCTTACGATTATATTTTGGTTGTAGAATAATCGTTTCGTAACGGTTAACGGTTATTGGAAACATATATATTGCGAAAAAGTGTCTGCGCCTTTTATTCCTGATCCCGGTCGCACATATTAGTAATACGGAACCTAATCACTCAGTCGACTGTCTGTGGTCGTCCTTTAAAGTTTTTACTAATTCTCATTTCCAAAACGTTCTATCCTCAATATTGGTGTATATAAATCGGTTACGGTTATTTTTACATTTTGGTTTACGGTTCTGGTTTGGTTTGTAGATTTGGTATTGTTTTTATCGGTTAACGTTTACGGTTTTAATCTCTGATTCTGATTATTACATCTTGCTTTTTGGTATTCCAACTCGCTTTGCTAAAGTAGTTTTAATAGTTTCTAATGCTTTCTAGAACATAAGTTAGCTTTAAAAAGTGGCTGTAAATAAATGCAAGCATTTATTATTTTCGCACTTTTGTACATTGCATGGAGCATCCAGCTAATTGTTTAATTATAAATTACATTTATCTATATATTGTCCCGTAAATCTTTCAGAGAAACTCACCGATTCCGTGGGATCGGAGTCCTAGAGCAAATCGCTGTCGTCTACTAACTCAAAATTCCACAAATAATAGTCTTACAAATGAAAAGCTCTGCCATTTTACAGCTGCAATCGCATCATCATGCAACGGAAGCGGAGGCAGCTTTGCCAGCGCAAATCGAGGTGTTCATTGTTTATAATGCCCATTATATAATTTTTTACATATATCATCAGTTCGGTGAAGAGACTTGTGTACTACAGAGATGCATGTACAGTTTTTTAGTATCCTTCATACGTGCAAACTATATAGGATTAAGACAATTTCGAAAAAAACCAACTATTTTAATTATAATAATAAATATGATAATTATTAAATATAAATTGGATTTTTATTTGGTATGGTTTTTAAATTTATTAATCATCAGTATGATTTGTTTCATCAATTTTTAATAGCTACAATTTGAAGAACGGTAGAAATTCTTATTAATTGTCAATAGGCATTTATTTTTTGTAGCAGGACCGGTTTCTAAAAGCATTTAACCTTGGAACACAGTTTAAAAATTTATACATTGAAACTTATAATTTTTGCAATTTACCGAATTATCAATATATAATGAATTTCAGTTTGTTGCTAAGTAAAACGCATATTGGGCTACATGGCTTAATCGACTCGGCTGTTGATGCTGATCAAGAATATATTTGTACTTTATAGGGTCGGCAATAATTCCTTCTCCCTGTTACATAATGTTGCACAAACTTAATATACTCTGTGTACCTTTGGTGCAGAGTATAAAAATGTGCGTTGTATGCCCATCAGAATTATGGTAAGAAATATTTAAATGATAACTTTATAAAATAATTCAAATATATATAGCACATTTAGGGCCGATTTCACATCTTTTACGTAGAGCTATCTGTCAAATTAACTAACAAATAACAGCAGTGGTGCTCAAACACACACTATCAAGCTTTGCGCTAAACCTCATTATGTCAAATATAGGCTAAAAGCAAACACACAAATGTGTATCCGTGCACTCAAAAAAAAAAAAAAACAGGGCAAATCGCCCTAAAAGATCCTACCCAGATCTCACCCCGATCCTACCCAGATACCACCCAGATCCCTAACAGATACCAGATCCCTTCCAGATCCCATCTAGATTCCACCCAGATCCCACCCAGATCTCAACCAGATCCCTTCCAGATTCCATCCATATCCCACCCAGATCCCTTCCAGATCCCACCCAGATCTTGCTCAGATCCGTTCCAGATCTCACCCACATCTCATTTAGATCCCATCCTGATCCATCCCAGATCCCACCCAGAACTCAGCCAGATCTCGCCCAGCTCCCACCCAGATCCTTATCCAAATCCCACACAGATCCCACCCAGAAACCACCCAGATCTCACCCCCATTCTCACCCAGATCCCGTCCATAACCCTCCCAGATCCCACCCAGATCTTAGCCAGATCTCGCCCATCTCCCACCCAGATCCTCATCCAGGTCCCACACAGAAACCACCCAGATATTTCCCCCATTCCCACCCAAAACCCATCCAGTACTCTGCCAGATCTCGCCCAGCTCCCGCCCAGATCCTCATCTAGATCCCACACAGATCCCACCCATATCGCTCCAAGATCCCTCCCAGATCGCGCCCAGATAAGATTCCACCCAAATCTCTCCCACATACCACAAGATCGCACCAAGATCACACCCAGATCTTTTCCAGAACCCACCCAGTTGCCCCTCTTCAGCATCTTTCCTACCTATTCACTTCCCCCCTCGGCCCATCCTCTTGTGTGTTTGTTTGCTGCACAAATCAAAACAACTCAAAAGATGAATGACGTCAGCGTCACGCGACGCAGAAACCAAATTTAACTTCTACTAAAATGGTTTGATGCTGCTCTCAGTGCCCTGTCTTTTCAGTACTTAGTAGCACTCACTCTCCCTCTCGCGTTTACAGCAAAAGTTGTGGGAGTACGCTCTCTCGTTGTTGTTGTGGTAGTTTTCTCTGTTTTGATTTGTTTGACTGAGCCAAAGGCAAAGAACTGTAAATGAAATGTTGGGAGTGGGTGTGTGATCTTAAACTCTTCTCTGCATCTCTCTCCGCCCCCCATCACCAATCTTCCCCCTGCCATCACTCTACCACCCGTCTTGTGTGGGTGTGCCCAGCCACTGCATAAAGCAAACACAGCAGCAATGGTTGGCTTCAGTCTCACGTGACGCTCAAATCAGTTTTTACTCCAACCATCTTGCGTGTGTGTGCGTGTGCCGAGCCACTACACAAAGCAAAGACAGCAACATAATATGGTTGGCGTCAGAGTCACGTGACGCTCAAATCAAATTTTACTCCTACTAAAATCGTCCGTCAGCGTCACGTGACACTGAAATCAAATTTTACTCCTACTAAAATCGTCCGTACCGAAATTAAAGATGTTTCACATCAAAAAGTTTTAGCGGAAGGTAGGGTAGAACCGACCACAGACCAACCCGTGTGTGGTTGTGTTTTTGGATCCATTCCGCCCCAACTCTTCGGTTTTTAGGGTTTGTCCTATCTTCCCCCCATCACCAGCGCCACCTCCTCACACTAAGCCACTTTTTTCTAAGCTATAGATAGATACATATATAATTAATTTAGAAATAAGCGCATTAACAATTTTTTTTTTACTTACTTTCCTAGGACTTGAACACGGGACCTCTCTAAAATACTGAACACTCGGACGAAACGTAGCGACTTAACCATAGTTAATAACACAGTGCAACAAATTTCAACTTTTTTAAAAACTACCATGCAACACTATGCGGAATCGATAGTGCTACCCGAACTGAGTAAAACCATTTCAGCGTTTGGCTAGATTGGTAGCACTTTTTTTTTATGGACCCCCAAAGTTTTTGAAATTGGGTGTGATAACAAAAAAAGGTGTCATCAGATTTGGGAATACAGCTCATTCAGTTTTAGTGATAGCTGCAAACTGTCTTCGGCAAAGTTGTAGCTGACAGTCCGCAGAATAAATTTTTCTTACAAAGATTTTCAAAAAAATTATATTTTCCGGGAGTTTTTCTTAAAAAACTTGTTTGAAAAATCTATTTTTTTTACTTTTTCAAGTATAACTTTTAAAAAATCAAAATTTTTGGCATACATTCTTTGGAAAAAATGAAGCTTTTGAGATAACAAACATCTGTTCTGAACAAGGTTTTACAATCTGAACACTTCCACATCCTCTAAATCAGCCCCAAAAGTGTGTATATCCAATAAAAATCATTTTTTTGTTATCATTCTTCATTATGTTCTCAAGTTTTTTTTTTACCAAAATAGCAGCTAATTAATTTTTTTATGCTTTTAGAGCAAAACACTACGTGTTTTACTTGTTGTAGTCCATGAATATAGAAAAAAATAATTTTTGGACGGTTTTTTGGAAATTCTCCATTTTATCAACAAAAATGTTGCCAATTTAATACTGTAAAAAATATTTTAACAAGCTAATACATTTTTTAACAAGCTGAGATCATATTAGAGTTAATATTTAATATTTTTAATAATAATAAATAAATAATAAATAAATAAAAAAATAATAAAATACAATAAATATAAATAAAATAATAATAATAATTATAATTAAATAAAAAAATGAAAACAAAATAAAAAGATTAACTCTAATATGATCTCAGTTTGTTAAAAAATGTATTAGCTTGTTAAAATAATAACATAATTATAATAACAACAATAACAATAACATAATAATATAATAAAATAATAATAAAATGGAGAATTTTCAAAAAACCGTCCAAAAAATTATTTTTTTCTTTATTCATGGACTACAACAAGTAAAACGCGTAATGTTTTGCTCTAACAGCTTGAAAAAATTAATTAGCTGCTATTTTGGTAAAAAAACTTGAGAACATATTGAAGAATGATAACAAAAAAGAGATTTTTATTGGATATACACACTTTTGGAGCCGAGTTAGAGGATGTGGAAGTGTTCAGATTGTAAAACCTTGTTCAGAACAGATGTTTGTTATCTCAAAAGCTTCATTTTTCCCAAAGAATGTATGCCAAAAATTTTGATTTTTTAAAAGTTATACTCGAAAAAGTAAAAAAAATAGATTTTTCAAAAAAGTTTTTTAAGAAAACTCCCGGGAAATATAATTTTTTTGAAAATCTTTGTAAAAAAAATTTATTCTGCGGACTGTCAGCTACAACTTTGCCGAAGACAGTTTGCAGCTATCACTAAAACTGAATGAGCTGTATTCCCAAATCTGATGACACCTTTTTTTTGTTATCACACCCAATTTCAAAAACTTTGAGGGTCCATAAAAAAAAAAGTGCTACCAATCTAGCCAAACGCTGAAATGGTTTTACTCAGTTCGGGTAGCACTATCGATTCCGCATAGTGTAGTTTGGTAGTTTTTTTGGCTGTTGCACAGTGTAATGTACAGAGTTGGGAGCACGCGCGTGGCGTGTGCGTATGTGTCAAAGAAAACGAAGTAACTAGAAACTGCGACGCAGCCGGCTTGTCAAACGAGAACACTTCGAACAGTTGTAGACAAAACAACAACAAAAACCAAAGTTGCAATAATGCAACAACAAACTTACATGTCTCGGTAAAGCTTCGGCAACAAACTACGAAACAATGAGGAAGAAGCGTTCGTTTGTTTTATTTTTCGTCTCCTCTCCTGTTCTCACGTCTCCTTTTTACATTTTTTAAATTTTAGGGCGAATTTTTAGATTAATCTTTCTAAATTTTAGGGTGAATTTCTAAACAAATTTTTATAAATTTAAGAAACTTGATTTTCTCAAAATAAGGGCGTTTTACTAACTTTAATGGCGGTCGCTCTATTTTGCTATGCATTTTGTTTCTTAATTCAAGGGCAAATCTGCCCTAAATTAAAGAAAGATTTTAGGAAAATATCTAGAAAAATTACCCTAAATTTAAGAAAAAAAAAATTAGTTCCTAAATTTAAGAATTTATTTTCTAGAAAATCTCATCTAAGGGTTATGCTTTCTAAATTTAAGAAAAAATGTCTATAAACAAGAAATTTTTTTACAATTTAGAAAAAAAATTATTTTATGGCGAATTTCTAAAATGCAGAAAATATTTTTTTTTGAGTGTGCTATTTATACAGCACACGTATTCTCTCTCTCTCTCTCTATGTGTGTGTCTGCTGCAGCGATGGCAGAATTATGACATCCTATCACACGGGATAGGGCAATTGACATTTGGGCACCTGAATAACAGTGTAAGATCGATGACTATCTGATACATAGCAGCTATCTGTACGAAGAGAAATCGGCCCTGAGTTCAGCTTTTGATCTTTGCAACAGTAGCACTGAGCTAGTGCATTCGACTGAGAAGCGTACAGTCTCGGGTTCAAACCCAGTAAAGGTATGTAATTAAAAAACAAATATTTCAAAGTACTTTCAACACATTTTAAATATTTGATGTTGCGGTGGGATGGTGGTGGTAATGTATAGAAATAAATGTATGTACATGAAATTAAAAATAAAACAAATATTTCTTTTTCTTTTGTTTTTGTTTTTTTTTTTGGGCGGCAAAACGGTCTGGCTGATGTATATTCCGCCGTAAGGCTTGCCCAAACAGTTTGTCGACCGCTGGCAGTATGTTCGGAATTCATGACATCCCATTTGAAATGTGGTATGAGAGCTGGTATGGGGGCCGCAGCCGGAGCTAGAATCCGGCTGACATTCTCCAGCCGGCCGGCGACCTTCCGAACTACTGGGTAGTACTCAGATAAACTAAATCGTCTGCTAGCGGAGTTAACAACTTATACCTTGGGTAGACCAGCGTACGATGCAGTGTGACTGTTTAACGCCAAAACACCACCATTCTTCAAGAAACCACCAAATGTGAAACGGTCACACTGCCCTGATTTACTTGCATTTGAATTAAGTTAATTGTTTTTTAGGATTTTTGGAATTTTAAGAGGATAAATGTTATGTAGAAGTCATGGCCTGTCGGAATTTTACGAAAGCTTTCCGAGACCCTTTTGTTTATGTAGCAAATGTTCTTGGAATGAGTAACAAAAAAACAAAACTTGTTTTTAACAGAGAGATATACAGGAGAGAGAGCGTGTTGACTCTCTTTTGATCTCTCTCTTGTCTGCTCTATAAAGCATAAGTAGCCCTCTAGACGTGCATCTGCAAAACTGTTCAACGGCTGGATTGTCTAGCACGTCATTCCATACGCTGAGTGCATAAGGTACCAGGCTCAAATTTTTTTTCCAGGTGAGTTTAAAATGTTCTTAAAAACGGAACAATATTAACTCAAATCATGTTCTCATTGTACTGCAAATGAGAAAACCCGTTCATGCATACTTTTTGGTAACGATTGTGCTCGTTTTGAGTCCAATGTTCTCGGATTTTTCCATCTGTGTATGACAGCTACAAGAAGCAGTCATCCGATCAGAGCGGTTTCGACAAATTAGCAGCATGCAGCCAAAAGAACTCTCTGTCTAGTCATTTATATGAATTGTACGAGAAGCAAGGGTATTTGAACAAGCCAAGTCAAACTGACCAACTTAATGGGAGCCCAATTAGTTTAGAATCATTTGTATTGGTAATTAAAAGAAAATTTAATAATCTCAAATCAAAGTACGTAGTACATGACCTTAGACAACGTATATACCCATTAGAGCAAGAGGATTGAGGTAGATCAAGTTTATTTTTGCCAAGCCCCCTGTCTCCCCCTCAAAGTGAAAAAAGTCATATCTTCCTATAAATACGCCCTTAACACGAACTTGTGCTATTAAACTTGTAAAACACTTTGAAGCGTTCGGTTACTTACACCCGGGAGACATGTTGTCGTGGACATTGTGGTGTAGTATGTTGATAGTGGCGTGCTTTTATTTTCTGTGGACTCGTCGACGGTTTTATCTGCTATCACTTAAAATACCCGGTCCGCTGGGATATCCGTTGCTGGGAATGGCGCATAAATTATTGGCACGGGAAGGTATAAGAGAGCGGCTACTGGTTCCAGTCAAGTGTACAAGTTTTTGTGTACCCATTTAGATTTACTCTATACAATCAGTAGTTATCTGGAGAAGTATGGCAACTTCGGATTCACCTGGATCGGCCCCATACCGTTTGTGTTTGTTAGTGATCCGCAGCTGATTCAAGATATTCTCACTTCGCCTCACTGTGTGAATAAGGGTCTCATCTACAGGGTTTTGGATGACGCAATAGGCATGGGACTTTTCAACTTACCGGGTGGGTACACTTTACCTTTAAAAAGAAATTCTGAAGATTAACTGTGCAATTTTCGCTAGATCCCCGTTGGAGTCTTCATCGTAAGCTGCTTAATCCTGCTCTTGCACATAAGGTTCTGCTGAGCTTCGAGTCAATTTTTAATCATGAAACCAACATTCTACTTAAACTACTGGATACCTTGGTGGATAATGGCGAGCAGGAATTGATTCCAATATTCCATAGTTTCACTTTGGGCATAACGACGCGTGAGTAAATAATTATTTTAATTTTGACATTTACTTAAGCTTCAAGGATAGAAACTACCATGGGAACTGATGTAAGAGATGAGGGGAAATTAATGAACAACAGCTTGGTGGAGCATTATAAAAAGTGAGTCCACAGTGGTCGGGGTTGTGCTGCTATGCATTTAATAGTTATTTGAAGATCACAACAGAAATGGGCCTCTCGCCTTGGCTGCAAATTCGATGGGTACGCCAGCTGTTGGGCAAAGAGCAAACATATTTTCGGACCAAGACCGCGATACGTGCGTTTGTAAAGAAGGTGCGAAGATCCGAGCTAAAAGCGTATTCAATGCTCATAAGTCTATGATTTCCAGTTCATAATGAGGAAACTGTCTGAGGAGGATAGGGAGGAAACTTCGCCCAATGCTACGCTTCAAGTTCAGGAGAAAAAGATATTTCTCAATGTGGTTGCCGATCTGGTTAAACGTGGCATTTTTAGCTCGAAGAATGCAGAAGACGAGTCCCGTACCATTGTTTTTGCTGCCTTTGAGACAACTGCCAACACCGTTTATTATACCCTTATGCTTTTGGCCATGTTCCCTCAGTATCAAGAGAAAGCATTTGAAGAGATCAAAACGTTATTCCCCCGGACTGGCGACTTTGAGGTCAGCTATGCTGAAACACAGCAATTGGTCTACCTGGATATGATACTGAATGAGACCATGCGTGTGATCGCACCAGTTCCCATTGTCGTGAGGGAGACTTCAGAGGATGTCCGACTATCGAATGGCATTGTAATGCCCAAGGGAGTGCAAATCGCCATCGATATCTTTCACATGCATCGCTGTGAGAAAATTTGGGGGCCAGAGGCCAAAACGTTCAATCCCGAGCACTTCTTGCCACACAATGTTCAAGATAAGCATCCATATGCCTTTATACCCTTTACCAAGGGCATACGATATTGCATAGGTAAGTTTTACGAATTGAATGTTTACTTATTGATAACAAAATTTTAATTTGCAGGCAGGTCATATGCTCTTATGACGACTAAATTCACTTTGGTAAAATTGCTGAGAAACTTCAAATTTAAAACCAGTTTTCAGTTTGAGGATCTATATTTTATTGAAGAAATGGCAACAAAACTAAAAATTTCGCCGCGGCTGGAGCTACAAAGGAGAATTTGAGAATATTTTCAAATATATTTGTAATATTCAAACGGTTATTTTACGCTTGTGGGATATCGGCTACGGTACTGGTTACGGTTATTAACCTAATTCAGTTTCGGGTTTTGGTTACGGTTACGGTTATAAGTAGACAGCGGATTTTGCATATTTTCAAACAGATTTTAATCCTAGTAGGTAAAAATAAACTACCCAAAATGACAAAAAATTTGTTTAAAATTTTTCTCCCCATAGTAATTTGATGTTTACTAGGATTAAAATCTGATTTAAAATATGCAAAATCCGCTGTCTAGTTATAAGTATAGAATATCACTATGACATACATACATACAATGCACACAAAATCGGTCCCATTTAGAATCTCATTTATTGACTAAATATACTAAATTCATTTTAAAGTAGATACCTATATGTACATTGGTCAACTTATCTTACCGTTACCTTCATGTAACGAATTGTTATTATCAGAACCGACATCTTAATCGAGATTGTAATTACATCAAAGTAGCATAATATATCTGAAAATATTGTTAAATTTTTTTCCCACCATTCTAACATATTTCTATTTTGTCATTTGTCCCACTTGTCAAACCTCTATCTCTAAGCATCTCTAAGATTTGTTTGTTCATATGGACAGACGGACATGGCTATATCGACTCGGCTGTTTGCTGATCAAGAATATATATACTTGATGGGGTCGTAGGTGTTTCCTTCTTGAATATTTAAAAAAAATAAGGATCGATTTTTAATTTTAAATAAAAACCTCAAATCAATAAATTATTTTTTAAATAGTTAAATAAAAATTAAAAGTTAACAATTATTTATGAAGTAAATAATAAAAATTGAAAAATAATGCTTAAGTTTTAATTTATATAGTAAAAATCATGAAGTTCTATAAAAGTTTTTTTATAACTTTATTTTTTTTCAGTGTTGCTAAATGGAAAATGCTTTTGTTCAAAATATTAATGACAACTTTGATTACTTTAACGTATTCTGATTACATGAGTAAAATGCATTAGAATTCGCATTGGTTTTTATTTATATTCTAACTACAATGTAAAATGCCACTGAACTAAATGGGTCAGTTTATTGTACAGTTGTCGCTCGTTGTCTCCGAGCATTTTTGCGCGATGTGTTTCTGTGAGTAGTGCAAGCCGAAAATGCAGCGCTATTAAATTCTGTGTGAAACTCTGTAAATCTGCGACAGAGACGTTTGAAATGTCCAAGCAGGCTTACTATACTGGCCCTTAAAAATAGATTTCAAAATACCGGACGGAAAAAGATTCGTGTTGGTCCCAATAGATATGAAAAAAAGTTTGGCAGCGATCGGAATTTATTTAGTGGACGCGCGCTCGCCCTCAAAATCGAACATTTTAAATATATGGAAAATGAGGGGGATGAGTTTCGAATGTAATCTCATAAAATTCCAAAAAAATTTTGTATGTGTTAATTATTTTTATATCCTTTTGAGGGAATATCATAGCAACGTTTTAAATGTAAATGTGTCTTATTTTGAGCGTAAGCTTGGCCAGAATCATATCAAAAGGGCCAATTTTTCAACATTTTACATGAAATTCTGATTTTTGCTTTGGACCGGGCGGCAAAACTATCGTTGTGGTCCTAATAGATATAACAAAAAGTTTGGCTGCGATAGGACTACATTTAGTGGACGCGCTCTCGCCCCAAAAACCAAAAATTTTAATTATACTGCCAATAAATGGGATGAGATTCGAATTAAATCTCTAAAAATTAAAAAAAAAAATGTTAAGTGGTTTGTCTCTTTAAATCCTTTAAGGGGAATACCATAGCAACATTTTACATATTTTTGTTGGATATTTTGAGCTTAAACTTGGCCAGAATCATATCAAATCGGCCAATTTTTCAAAAAAAATGTTTTTTTCTGAGATTAATTTCGGATTTAATCTGTAAAATTTTGAAATTTTTTTTTAAGTGTTATTTCTGTTAAAAAAATTTTTTTTTTAAGTTTAGAGATTTAATTCGAATCTCATCCCATTTATTGGCAGTATAATTAAAATTTTTGGTTTTTGGGGCGAGAGCGCGTCCACTAAATGTAGTCCTATCGCAGCCAAACTTTTTATTATATCTATTGGGACCAAAACGGACCCGGGCAAAAGCAAAAATTTTTATTATTATTTTTATATATATTTATATTTTTATATAAATATTTATATTTCAAATGTTGCTATGATATTCCCCTAAAAGGATATAATTTTTTTTTTTTTAATTTTTGAGATTTTATTTGAATTTCATCCCCCTCATTTTCCATATATTTAAAATGTTCGATTTTGAGGGCGAGCGCGCGTCCACTAAATAAAGTCCGATCGCTGCCAACTTTTTTTCATATCTATTGGGACCAAAACGAATCTTTTTCCGCCCGGTATTTTGAAATCAAAAAAAAGTTAATATAAGGGCCAGTCTAAGGCTTACACAAATTTTTTTGGAAGGCCGGGAAGGGGTCGCCAATGAAGACCTTGAAGACCTTCGCCTTCGACAAACACCGATAATGTGACCCTTGTGCGCATAGTTTTGTACTCAGACTGTCCCCCAAAATTTGTGGCTCATGATCTTGTGACGAAGCATTTGAACATGCGCAAGGTATGCGACAAAATGGTCCCAAAAGTGCTTACTGATGGCATCCCAACGCCTCCGCAGCTGCCCTACTGACCTGCCGAACCCAGATCGAGTTTGTTTAAGGCTTGGGATCGGGGTCCAAGAGCAAATCGCTGTCGTCTACTAAATAATCACTAAAAGGGGCTGCATCAGCTGTGCCAGCGCAAAACGAGGTTTTCAATGTTGTAAATGCCTTTTATATAATATTTAAAATTCATGAGAGAGACTTGTGTACTACAGAGATGCACTTACAGTTTTCTAGAATCCTCCACACGAGCAAACTATAAAGGATTCAGACCAATTCGAAAAATACCAGCAATTTTAATTATAATAATAAATATGATAATTATTAAATATAAATTTGATTTTTGGTTCTTATACTTACTATATTAATCATCAGTATGATTTATTCTAAAATCAATTTTTAATAGCTACAATTTGATGAACGGTAGAAATTCTTATTAATTGTCAATAGGCATTTTTTTTGTAGCAGGACCGGTTTCTAAAAGCATTTAACCTTGGAACACAGTTTAAAAATTTATACAATGAAACTTATAATTGTTGCAATTTACCGAATTATCAATATATAATGAATTTCAGTTTATTGCTAAGTAAAACGCATATTGGGCTACATGGGCTAAATCGACTCGGCTGTTGATGCTGATTAAGAATATATATGTACTTTATAGGGTCGGCAATAATTCCTTCTCCCTGTTACATAATGCTGCACAAAATTAATATACTCTGTGTACCTTTGGTGCAGAGTATAAAAACGTGCGTTGTATGCACATCTGAATTATGGTAAGAAATATTTAAATGATAACTTAATAAAATATTTCAAATATATATAGCACATTTAGTCCCGATTTCACATCTTTTACATAGAGCTATCTGTCAAATAAACTAACAAATAACAGCAGTGGTGCCCAAACACACACTATCAAGCTTTGCGCTAAACCTCATTATGTCAAATATAGGCTAAAAACAAACACACAAATGTGTATCCGTGCTCAAGGCATACTAAACAAGGTAGGCTCACTCACTCTCAATCTCTCTTGACAACTTGTTAAATTTCAGTCAGTAAGCAGAGAGGACTTATTTTTAGAGAGGCAGGTTGCGAATGCCGCTCAATTTTGTTGCTGAAAATCGATAGTGCCCAAAAAGATACTTTAAAGTGACAGTAGGAAATCACTGTGGTTAGAGCGAGACGACCATAACCCAAATGTTGCCAGAGAGAGCGAACAGCTGATTAAAAAGTATCTAGAGAGCGTAAATGAGAGCAACAGGTGACAATTTTTTGACAGAAGCGGTGTCGACTGAGCAAAGTTTCTCTCTAATACTTATTGCTCCATGAGTAAGCAACTGTTGTAAGCAAAGCATCTCCGCGGACGAATTTTTTGTGTTTTACTTAGTAGCTTAGTAGGCTTTGTATTGAAATATATTACTCTTTCGCTCTCGCTCTCTTTGACACAAATATACGGAGTTCTGAGAGAGTCAGCCTACCTTGGTTAGTATGCCTTGTCCGTGCTATTTATACAGCACACGTATTCTCTCTCTCTCTCTTTATGCGTGTGTCGGCTGCGACGCTGGCAGAATTATGACTTCCTATCACACGGGATAGAGAGAGAATAACAGTGTAAGATCGATGACTATCTGATACATAGCAGCAATCTGGACAAACAGAAATCAGCCCTGAGTTCAGCTTTCGATCTTTGCAACAGTAGCACTGAGCTAGAGCATTCGACTGAGAAAGCGACAAAACGGTTTGGCCGATGTATGTTCCGCCATAAGGCTTATCCAAACAGTTTGTCTGACCGCTGGCAGTATGTCCGGATTTCATGACATCCCATTTGAACTGTGGTATGAGAGCTGGTATGGGGGCCGCAGCCGGAGCTGGAATCCGGCTGACATTCTCTAGCCGGCCGGCGACCTTCCGAACTACTGAGTAGTACTCAGACAAACTAAATCGTCTGCTAGCGGAGTTAACAACTTATACCTTGGGTGTCCACAGCTAACGATGCAGTGTGACTGTTTAAAGCCAAAACATCACCCCTCATCAAATACCACCAAATTCGAAACGGTCACACTGCGCTGATTTGCTTGCATTTGAATTTAGTTAATTGTTTTTTAGCATTTAGGAATTTTAAGAGGATAAATGTTATGTAGAAGTCATGGCCTGTCGGAATTTTACGAATACTTTCCGACACCCTTTTGTATATCTAGCAAATGTTCTTGGAATGAGTAAAGTTGTTCTCAGATAATACTTGCTTTAAAAAACAACAAAACCGCTTTTCAACAGAGAGTTATACAGTAGAGAGAGCGAGTTGGCTCTCTCTACAAAGCATAAGTAGCCCTCTTGACGTGGATCTGCAAAACTGTTCAACGGCTGGATTGTCTAGCGCGTCATTTAATACGCTGAGTGCACAAGGTACCGGGCTCAAATCCCAGTCAAGTAGATCCATTTTTTCTGGGTAGTCTGTAAAACTTAAATGAAGTGTGAAGTAGGTCGTTGAAGCGATGTTTCTGATTCTTATGAAATGTATGGGTGGAAATGGGTGCAGAAGCATCAACGCGCATATTCAGAAGTCTTCACTTCCAATCAAAAAATATATGTCCCTGTGAGGAATCCGGCCCACATTTGGTCTAAGTGCAATCAAATTTTTTTTCCAGGTGAGTTTAAAATGTTCTTAAAAACGGAATAGTATTAACTCAAATCATGTTCTCATTGTACTGCAAATGAGAAAACCCGTTCAAGCATTGTGCTAGTTTTGAGTCCAATGTTCTCGGTTTTTTCCATCTGTGTATGACAGCTACAAGAAGCAGTCATCCGATCAGAGCGGTTTCGACAAATTAGCAGCATGCAGCCAAAAGAACTCTCTGTCTAGTCATTTATATGAATTCAATCAATACAAATACTTTCATATTCAATAGTCAAACTGACCAACTTAATTGGAGCCTAATTGGCTTAGAATCATTTGTATTGCTAATTAAAAGAAAATTTACTAATCTCAAATCAAAGTACGTAGTACATGACCTTCGACAACGTATATACCCATTAGAGCAAGAGGATTGAGATAGATCAAGATTATTTTTGCCAAGCCCCCTGTCTCCCCCTCAAAGTGAAAAAAGTCATATCTTCCTATAAAAACGCCCTTAACACGAACCTGTGCTATTAAAGTGGTAAAACACTTTGAAGCGTTCGGTTACTTACACACGGGAAACATGTTGTCGTGGACATTGTGGTGCAGTATGTTGATAGTGGCGTGCTTTTATTTTCTATGGACTCGTCGACGGTTTTATCTGCTATCACTTAAAATACCCGGTCTGCAGGGATATCCGTTGCTGGGAATGGCGCATAAAATATTTGCACGGAAAGGTATAAGAGAGCGTCTAATGGTTCCAGTCAAGTGTATAAGTTTTTGTGCACCCATTTAGATTTACTCTATACAATCAGTAGTTATCTGGAGAAGTATGGCAACTTCGGATTCACCTGGCTGGGTCCCATACCATTTGTGTTTGTTAGTGATCCGCAGCTGATTCAAGATATTCTCACATCGCCTCACTGTGTGAATAAGGGTCTCATCTACAGGGTTTTGGATGACGCAATAGGAATGGGACTGTTCAACTTACCGGGTGCATACACTTTACAATGAAGAAGAAATTCTAAAGATTAACTGTGCACTTTTTGTTAGAGCCCCGTTGGAGTGTTCATCGTAAGCTGCTTAATCCTGCTCTTGCACATAAGGTTCTGCTGAGTTTCGAGTCAATTTTTAATCATGAAACCAACATTCTGCTTAAACTACTGGATACCTTGGTGGATAATGGCGAGCAGGAATTGATTCCAATATTCCATAGTTTCACTTTGGGCATAACGACGCGTGAGTGAATAATTATCTTAATTTTGACATTTACTTAAGCTTCAAGGATAGAAACTACCATGGGAACTGATGTAAGAGATGAGGGGAAATTAATGAACAACAGCTTGGTGGAGCATTATAAAAAGTGAGTCCACAGTGGTCGGGGCTGTGCTGCTATGCATTTAAAAGTTATTTGAAGATGACAACAGAAATGGGCCTCTCGCCTTGGCTGCAAATTCGATGGGTACGCCAGCTGTTGGGCAAAGAGCAACCATATTTTCGGACCAAGACCGCGATACGTGCGTTTGTAAAGAAGGTGCGAAGATCCGAGCTAAAAGCGTATTCAATGCTCATAAGTCTATGATTTCCAGTTCATAATGAGGAAACTGTCTGAGGAGGGTAGGGAGGAAACATCACCCAATGCTACGCTTCAAGTTAAGGAGAAAAAGATATATCTCAATGTGGTTGCCGACCTGGTTAGACGTGGCATATTTAGCCCGGAGAATGCAGAACACGAGTCTAATGCTATTATAGTTGCTGCCTTTGAGACAACTGCCAATACCATTTATTATACCCTCATGCTGTTGGCCATGTTCCCTCAGTATCAAGAGAAAGCATTTGAAGAGATCAAAACGTTATTCCCCCGGACTGGCGACTTTGAGGTCAGCTATGCTGAAACACAGCAATTGGTCTACCTGGATATGATACTGAATGAGGCCATGCGTGTGATCGCACCAGTTCCCATTGTCGTGAGGCAAACTTCAGAGGATGTCAGACTATCGAATGGCATTGTTATGCCCAAGGGAGTGCAAATCGCCATCGATATCTTTCACATGCATCGCTGTGAGAAAATTTGGGGGCCAGAGGCCAAAACGTTCAATCCCGAGCATTTCTTGCCACACAATGTTCAAGATAAGCATCCATATGCCTTTATACCCTTTACCAAGGGCATACGATATTGCATAGGTAAGTTTTACGAATTGAGGGTTTACTTATTGATAAAGAACTTTTAATTTGCAGGCAGGTCATATGCTCTTATGACGACTAAATTCGCTTTGGTAAAATTGCTGAGAAACTTCAAATTTAAAACCAGTTTTCAGTTTGAGGATCTATATTTTATTGAAGAAATGGCAACAAAACTAAAAATTTCGCCGCGGCTGGAGCTACAAAGGAGAATTTGAGAATATTTTCAAATATATTTGTAATTTTCAAACGGTTATTTTACGCTTGTGGGATATCGGCTACGGTTCTGGTTACGGTTATTAACCTAATTCAGTTTCGGGTTTTGGTTACGGTTACGGTTATAAGTATAGAATATCACTATGACATACATACATACAATGCACACAAAATCGGTCCCATTTAGAATCTCATTTATTGACTAAATATACTAAATTCATTTTAAAGTAGTTACCTATATGTACATTGGTCAACTTATCTTACCGTTACCTTCATGTAACGAATTGTTATTATCAGAACCGACATCTTAATCGAGATTGTAATTACATCAAAGTAGCATAATATATCTGATAATATTGTTAAATTTTTTCCCACCATTCTAACATATTTACCTATTTTTGTCATTTGTCCCATACTTGTCAAACCTCTATCTCTAAGCATCTCTAAGATTTGTTTGTTCATATGGACAGACGGACATGGCTATATCGACTCGGCTGTTGATGCTGATCAAGAATATATATACTTGATGGGGTCGTAGGTGTTTCCTTCTTGAATATTATAAAAAAATAAAAAATAAGGATCGATTTTTAATTTTAAATAAAAACCTCAAATCAATAAATTATTTTTTAAATAGTTAAATAAAAATTAAAAGTTCACAATTATTTATGAAGTAAATAATAAAAATTGAAAAATAATGCTTAAGTTTTAATTTATATAGTAAAAATCATGAAGTTCTATTAAAGTTTTTTTATAACTTTATTTTTAACTACAATGTAAAATGCCACTGAACTAAATGGGTCAGTTTATTGTACAGTTGTCGCTCGTTGTCTCCGAACACCTGGGCAATCAGAACAGGCATTTTTGCGCGATGTGTTTCTGTGAGTAGTGCAAGCCGAAAATGCAAAACCAAAAATTTTAATTATACTGCCAATATATGGGATGAGATTCGGATTAAATCTCTAAAAATTAAAAAAAAAATAGAGGCCAGCTAACTTCGGCTCGACCGAAGTTTATATACCCTTGGAGCTTGATATATGCCTGACAGTTTGTATGGCAGCTATACTATATAGTTGTCCGATTTCAAAAAGTTTTGGTGAAATTATGTAAAATCATTGAAAACTTATAAATACGAGCGTTGGGAGCAATAACATTGAAAACAAAAAAGTTTTTCTCACTAAGACTTTTTTTCAGACCTAACTTTTGTATGGCAGCTATACTATATAGTAGTCCGATTTCGAAAAATTTTGGTGAAATTATGTGAAATCATTAAAAACTTATAAATACGAGCGTTGGGAGCAATAACATTGAAAACAAAAAAGTTTTTTTCACTAAGACTTTTTTTCAGACCTAACTTTTGTATGGCAGCTATACTATATAGTAGTCCGATTTCGACAAGCTTTGGTGAAATTATGTGAAATCATTAAAAACTTATAAATACGAGCGTTGGGAGCAATAGCACTAAAAACAAAAAAGTTTTTCTCACTAAAACTAGTTTTTCAACCGATCGTTCCTATGGCAGCTATATGCTATAGTCATCCGATCCGGCCGGTTCCGACAAATGTGCAGCGTATTTGTACCAAAAGACTTCGTGCAAAGTTTGGTTAGGGTGGCTTTAAAACTGACGGAGGAGATAGCATAGATACAGACGGACGGACAGACGGACGGACAGACGGACATGGCTATATCAACTTAGCTCGTCGTGCCGATCAAGAATATATATACTTTATGTGGTCGGAGATGCTTCCTTCTATGCGTTACAAACATCCGGACAATTTTAATATACCCTCTCCAAGGGTATAGAAATTTTAAGTGGTTTGTCTCTTTAAATCCTTTAAGGGGAATACCATAGCAACATTTTACATATTTTTGTTGGATATTTTGAGCGTAAACTTGGCCAGAATCATATCAAATCGGGCAATTTTTCAAAAAAAAAAAATTTTTTTTCTGAGATTAATTTCGGATTTAATCTCTAAAATTTTGAAATTTTTTTTTAAGTGCTATTTCTCTAAAAAATTTTTTTTTAAATTTTAGAGATTTAATTCGAGTCTCATCCCATTTATTGGCAGTATATATTTAAAATTTTTGGTTTTTGCGGCGAGAGCGCGTCCACTAAATGTAGTCCTATCGCAGCCAAACTTTTTATTATATCTATTGGGACCAAAACGATAGGTTTGACTCCCGGGCAAAAGCAAAAATCAGAATTTCATATATATAAAAAGTTTTTCGGAAAAGATACCAAAAAAAATTTTGAAAAATTGGCCCTTTTGATATGATTCTGGCCAAGCTTACGCTCTAAATAAGACATATTTATATTTAAAATGTTGCTATGATATTCCCCTAAAAGGATATAAAAAGAAATCACTCATACAAATTTTTTTGGAATTTTTGAGATTTTATTCGAATTTAATCCCCCTCATTTTCCATATATTTCAAATGTTCGATTTTGAGGGCGAGCGCGCGTCCACTAAATAAAGTCCGATCGCTGCCAACTTTTTTTCATATCTATTGGGACCAAAACGAATCTTTTTCCGCCCGGTATTTTGAAATCAAAAAAAAAGCTAATATAAGGGCCAGTCTAAGGCTTACACTAATTTTTTATTGGAAGGCCGGGAAGGGGTCGCCAATGAAGACCTTGAAGACCTTCGACAAACACCGATAATGTGACCCTTGTGCGCAAAGTTTTGTACTTACACTGTCGACTTAGTATTCGTTTAATTGCCCCAAAATTTGTGGCTCATGATCTTGTGACGAAGCATTTGAACATGCGCAAGGTATGCGACAAAATGGTCCCAAAAGTGCTTACTGATGGCATCCCAACGCCTCCGCAGCTGCCCTACTGACCTGCCGAACCCAGTTTGTTTAAGGCTTGCAAAATTCCAACTCACATTACTTTCAGAGAAATTTACCGATTCCTTGGGATCGGGGTCCAAGAGCAAATCGCTGTCGTCTACTAAATAATCACTAAACGGAAGCTGTACTTACTATATTAATCATCAGTATGATTTATTCTAAAATCAATTTTTAATAGCTACAATTTGATGAACGGTAGAAATTCTTATTAATTGTCAATAGGCATTTTTTTTTTGGTAGCGGCCCCCGGTTCTAAAAGCATTTAACCTTGGAACACAGTTTAAAAATTTATACAATGAAACTTATAATTGTTGCAATTTACCGAATTATCAATATATAATGAATTTCAGTTTATTGCTAAGTAAAACGCATATTGGGCTACATGGGCTAAATCGACTCGGCTGTTGATGCTGGTTAAGAATATATATGTACTTTATAGGGTCGGCAATAATTCCTTCTCCCTGTTACATAATGCTGCACAAAATTAATATACTCTGTGTACCTTTGGTGCAGAGTATAAAAACGTGCGTTGTATGCACATCTGAATTATGGTAAGAAATATTTAAATGATAACTTAATAAAATATTTCAAATATATATAGCACATTTAGTCCCGATTTCACATCTTTTACATAGAGCTATCTGTCAAATAAACTAACAAATAACAGCAGTGGTGCCCAAACACACACTATCAAGCTTTGCGCTAAACCTCATTATGTCAAATATAGGCTAAAAACAAACACACAAATGTGTATCCGTGCTCAAGGCATACTAAACAAGGTAGGCTCACTCACTCTCTATCTCTCTTGACAACTTGTTAAATTTCAGTTAGCAAGCAACTGTTGTAAGCAAAGCATCTCGGCGGACGAATTTTTTGTGTTTTACTTAGTAGCTTAGTAGGCTTTGTATTGAAATATATTACTCTTTCGCTCTCGCTCTCTTTGACACAAATATACGGAGTTCTGAGAGAGCGAGTCAGCCTACCTTGGTTAGTATGCCTTGTCCGTGCTATTTATACAGCACACGTATTCTCTCTCTCTCTCTTTATGCGTGTGTCGGCTGCGACGCTGGCAGAATTATGACTTCCTATCACACGGGATAGAGAGAGAATAACAGTGTAAGATCGATGACTATCTGATACATAGCAGCAATCTGGACAAACAGAAATCGGCCCTGAGTTCAGCTTTCGATCTTTGCAACAGTAGCACTGAGCTAGAGCATTCGACTGAGAAGCAGCGTACAGTCTCGGGTTCAAATCTCAGTAAAGGTAGGTAAATAAAAAAAATGTTCAAGGTACTTTCAACACATTTTAAATATGTGATGTTGCAGTGGGTTGGTGGTGGTAATGTATAGAAATAAATGTATGTACATGAAATTAAAAATAATACAAAAAATAACGGTTTGGCCGATGTATATTCCGCCATAAGGCTTATCCAAACAGTTTGTCTGACCGCTGGCAGTATGTCCGGATTTCATGACATCCCATTTGAACTGTGGTATGAGAGCTGGTATGGGGGCCGCAGCCGGAGCTGGAATCCGGCTGACATTCTCTAGCCGGCCGGCGACCTTCCGAACTACTACTAAATCGTCTGCTAGCGGAGTTAACAACTTATACCTTGGGTGTCCACAGCTAACGATGCAGTGTGACTGTTTAACGCCAAAACATCACCCCTCATCAAAAACCACCAAATTCGAATCCCAGTCAAGTCGATCCATTTTTTCTGTGTAGTCTGTAAAACTTAAATGAAACGAGTCAGGTGAAGTGTGAAGTAGGTCGTTGAAGCGATGTTTCTGATTCTTATGAAATGTATGGGTGGAAATGGGTGCAGAAGCATCAACGCGCATATTCAGAAGTCTTCACTTCCAATCAAAAAATATATGTCCCTGTGAGGAATCCGGCCCACATTTGGTCTAAGTGCAATCAAATTTTTTTTTCCAGGTGAGTTTAAAATGTTCTTAAAAACGGAATAGTATTAACTCAAATCATGTTCTCATTGTACTGCAAATGAGAAAACCCGTTCAAGCATACTTTTTGGTAACTATTGTGCTCATTTTGAGTCCAATGTTCTCGGTTTTTTCCATCTGTGTATGACAGCTACAAGAAGCAGTCATCCGATCAGAGCGGTTTCGACAATTTAGCAGCGTGTATCAAAAATAACTCTCTGTCTAGTCATTTATATGAATTGTACGAGAAGCAAGGGTATTTAAACAAGCCAAATCAACTTTCATACATATATGTTCAATAGTCAAACTGACCAACTTAATTGGAGCCTAATTGGCTTAGAACCATTTGTATTGCTAATTAAAAGAAAATTTAATAATATCAAATCAAAGTACGTAGTACATGACCTTCGACAACGTATATACCCATTAGAGCAAGAGGATTGAGGTAGATCAAGTTTATTTTTGCCAAGCCCCCTGTGTCCCCCTCAAAGTGAAAAAAGTCATATCTTCCTATAAATACGCCCTTAACACGAACCTGTGCTATTAAAGTGCTAAAACACTTTGAAGCGTTCGGTTACTTACACACGGGAAACATGTTGTCGTGGACATTGTGGTGCAGTATGTTGATAGTGGCGTGCTTTTATTTTCTGTGGACTCGTCGACGGTTTTATCTGCTATCACTTAAAATACCCGGTCCGATGGGATATCCGTTGCTGGGAATGGCGCATAAAATATTTGCACGGAAAGGTATAAGAGAGCGTCTACTGGGTCCAGTCAAGTGTATAAGTTTTTGTGCACCCATTTAGATTTACTCTATACAATCAGTAGTTATCTGGAGAAGTATGGCAACTTCGGATTCTCCTGGATCGGCCCCATACCGTTTGTGTTTGTTAGTGATCCGCAGCTGATTCAAGATATTCTCACATCGCCTCACTGTGTGAATAAGGGTCTCATCTACAGAGTTTTGGATGAAGCAATAGGCATGGGACTGTTCAACTTACCGGGTGGGTACACTTTACATTGATACGGAAATTTTGAAGATTAAGTGTGCAATTTGCGTTAGATCCCCGTTGGAGTCTTCATCGTAAGCTGCTGAATCCTGCTTTTGCACATAAGGTTCTGCTGAGTTTCGAGTCAATTTTTAATCATGAAACCAACATTCTACTTAAACTACTGGATACCTTGGTGGATAATGGCGAGCAGGAATTGATTTCAATATTTCATAGTTTCACTTTGGGCATAACGACGCGTGAGTGAATAATTATCTTAATTTTGACATTTACTTAAGCTTCAAGGATAGAAACTACCATGGGAACTGATGTAAGAGATGAGGGGAAATTAATGAACAACAGCTTGGTGGAGCATTATAAAAAGTGAGTCCACAGTGGTCGGGGTTGTGCTGCTATGCATTTAATAGTTATTTGAAGATGACAACAGAAATGGGCCTTTCGCCTTGGCTGCAAATTCGATGGGTACGCCAGCTGTTGGGCAAAGAGCAACCATATTTTCGGACCAAGATCGCAATACAAGCGTTTGTAAAGAAGGTGGGAAGATCCGAGTTAAAAGCGTATTCAATGCTCATAAGTCTATGATTTCCAGTTCATAATGAGGAAACTGTCTGAGGAGGATAGGGAGAAAAATTCGCCCAATGCTACGCTTCAAGTTCAGGAGAAAAAGATATATCTCAATGTGGTTGCCGATCTGGTTAGACGTGGCATATTTAGCCCGGAGAATGCAGAACACGAGTCCAATGCTGTAATACATGCTGCCTTTGAGACAACTGCCAATACCATTTATTATACCCTCATGCTTTTGGCCATGTTCCCTCAGTATCAAGCGAAAGCATTTGAAGAGATCCAATCGTTATTCCCCCGGACTGGCGACCTTGAGGTCAGCTATGATGAAACTCAGCAATTGGTCTACCTGGATATGATACTGAATGAGGCCATGCGTGTGATGGCACCAGTTCCCATTGTTGTGAGGCAAACTTCAGAGGATGTCAGACTATCGAATGGCATTGTCATGCCCAAGGGAGTGCAAATCGCCATCGATATCTTTCACATGCATCGCTGTGAGAAAATTTGGGGGCCAGAGGCTAAAACGTTCAATCCCGATCACTTCTTGCCCCACAATATTCAAGATAAGCATCCGTATGCCTTTATACCCTTCACCAAGGGCATACGAAATTGCATAGGTAAGTTGTACGAATTGAGGGTTTACTTATTGATAAAGAACTTTTAATTTGCAGGCAGGTCATATGCTCTTATGACGACTAAATTCGCTTTGGTAAAATTGCTGAGAAACTTCAAATTTAAAACCAGTTTTCAGTTTGAGGATCTTTATTTTATTGACGAAATGGCCATAAAACTAAAAGCTTCGCCGCGGCTGGAGCTACAAAGGAGAATTTGAGAATATTTTCAAATCTATTTGTAATAATCAAACGGTTATTTACGGTTGTGGGATATCGGCTACGGTACTGGTTACGGTTATTAACCTAATTCAGTTTCGGGTTTTGATTACGGTTACGGTTATAAGTATAGAATATCACTATGACATACATACATACAATGCACACAAAATCGGCCCCATTTATAATCTCATTTATTGATTAAATATACTAAGTTCATTCTAAAATGTTGTACAAAAAGATAAGAAACTACTTTATTCACAAAAGCATCGTGTAAAGTTTAATAAAGTAGATACCTAAATGAACATTGGTCAACTTAACTTACCGTTACCTTCATATAACCAATTGTTATTATCAGAACCGACATCATAATCGAAATTGTAATTACATCTAAGTAGCATAATATATCTTTAAATATTGTTAAATTTTTTCCCACCATTCTAACATATTTTTAAGCATCTCTAAAATCTATTTGTTCATACGGACAGACGGACATGGCTATATCGACTCGGCTGTTGATCAAAAATATATATATTTGATGGGGTCGGAGGTGTTTCCTTCTGGCTGTTACATACATTTGCACTACTTTATGATCCGCTTTTACTCATTTTTAATGAGTACAGCGTATAATAAAAATACGTTAAAGTTCTATAAAATTTTTTCTTATAAATTTTTTAAAATGTCAGTTTTAGTTTTATTCTTTTTTCAGTCTCGCTAAATTAACTTCTGCTTTTGTTCAAAATATTAATGACAACTTTGATTAACTCAATAGCAGCGTATTCTGTTTACATGAGTAAAATGCATTTGAATGCGCATTGATGTTTAATTGAATTCAAACTACAATGTAAAATGCCACTGAACTAAATGGGTCAGTTTATTGTACAGTTGTCGTACAAGGTTTGTCCGAAAAGTAATAGGGTAATTGTCTATTATACGTCCTTCCTCTGCGAAAATTCCGATATTCATTTTGCTCGATGGACCACGAATTTTAATGAATGTACGTGCAGAAATTAATTGGCGGTCATCCATTGTTTCTTTTAAAAGGAATTTTGAAATTTGCTGTTTTTGCACCGCAATTATGCATATGCTTTTCTTCAAATGTCAAATAAATAATAAAAAAATATTAAATTTGTCAAGAACTCACACCTAGAATTTAACTGCAATGACGTTTTCAAGTTTAAAAGCAGACCAATATCGAAGTATTTGGCCTATTCAGTTGACATGGATGAGGCTCTGAACTTTTTTCACACCACCCATTAGAGCAGAGTTCCCCAGCTATAGCCCCTGGGGCACACCGAGTGCTTGCCGAAGTCATGCTTCACTGTGTTTTAGAAAGAAATACAGTCACATTTTAGCGCTCTCTTCTTGGGGAACCCTGCATTAGAGTTAAAGTTGAAGGCGCGTTTACATCCACCTCCTATAAATTCAAATTTTCGCCTGCTGCGCTAATTTCAACAAATTTGTGAACCATTCACCCCAACAGCAAAAAGAACTCGAGGTATTAAACTTTTTTCCGCAACACCCATTAGAGGAGGAGTTGAAGGCGCGTTTTTATACTCTGTACCGAAGGTACATAGAGTATATTAAGTTTGTGCAAAAGTATGTAACAGGGAGAAGGAATCATTTCCGACCATATAAAGTATATATATTCTTGATCAGCATTAACAGCCGAGTCGATATAGCCATGTCCGTCTGTCCGTCCGTCCGTCCGTCCGTCCGTATGAACAAACAGATCTCGGAAATGATAAGAGATAGAGGTTTGACATGTATTGGACAAATGCTTCTTATAGCTGCAGGCAGATCAAGTTTATTTTCAATTTTTGCCACGCCCCCTCCCGCCCCCGCAATTTGGAAAAAACGTTATATCTCCTACAGTTTTGAAGATAGACGATTCGTTCCTGCTGAAGATAGTTAGTAATTAGCAAAATGTATCGATTTGCCGAAGAAATGATAAAGATCGGATCAGCGGTTCTCAAGTTATGAGCAAAAAAGTGCATCACCCTCCCCCCACCCCCTCCCACCCATTCACAAACTAACACCACACAATCTTAGAGAGAGAGAGAGAGCGAGAGAGAGAGAGAGAGAAAATGAGAGAGAGAGACCTTGAGATGAGCGCAGCACCAGCATTGCATTCAGCTTCTACTCCGGGTACAGAGTATGTTAAAGTCGGGCTTGACCGACTTTCTCACTTGTTTTTTATAGTGGTTTCCCCAGAAGGCCTACTCCACACCTGCTGCTCTCAGCCACGCTTTTTAAGCCTCAGCATCGGAGTCCGGCGGAATAAATATTACATCGGAACGGCTGTTATTTACACTTCAGTCAATGTATACTTCCCTCAGGAATCTTTTCCAGTCAACAATAGATTGACGGGTCAAAATGGGGTGTCGGCCTCAAAAACTCAGTTTCGCCTCTCAGTTTGACCACATCCCACATAAGAAATTTGCAAATTTCTGTTATAGAAAATATTGTACCGGCCAATAAATGTATAAAATGAGTTCGCCGATGAAGACCTTCGACTTCGACAAACACCGATATTGTCGTCGACTTAGTATTCGTTTAATTGCCCCAAAATTTGTGGTTCATGATCTTGCGACGGAGCATTTGAACATGCGCAAGGTGTGCGATAAAATGGTCCCAAAAGTGCTCACTGACGACCAGAAATTGCCGCGAGTGGAAGTGTGCCAAGGCCCGGCATCCCAACGCCTCAGCTGCCGTACCCAGATCGAGTTTGTTTAGGATTTGCAAAATTTCAACTCACATTACTTTTAGAGAAATTTACCGATTCCGTGGGATCGGGGTCCCAGAGCAAATCGCTGTCGTCTACTAAATCATCACTAAACGGAAGCTGATGCAGCTGTGCCAGCGCAAATCGAGGTTTTCAATGTTTTAAATGCCTTTTATATAATATTTAAAATTCAGTTCGGTGAAGAGACTTGTGTACTACAGAGATGCATGTACAGTTTTTTAGTATCCTTCATACGTGCAAACTATATAGAATTAAGACCAATTTGAAAAATACCAGCTATTTTAATTATAACGAGAGCGCAAGTTAAAGTCGGCTCTAACCGACTTCGATATACCCGTTACTCATGAAAGAACATGTTTAACACTGTTCCTGCGTTCCTTAGGATGACCATCCGAAAAGTATGAAACATTTTTTTTTTGGGGGGGAAAGGGGGGGCCTGGTTCACTTTTTTGCTCATAACTTGAGAACCGTTTATCCGATCTTTATCATTTCTTCCGAAAATCTACTAACTATATCTAGCAGGTACAAATCGTCTATCTTTAAAACTGTAGGAGATATAACGTTTTTTCCAAATTGCTGGGGCGGGAGGGGGCGTGGCCAAATTTAAAATAAACTTGATCTGCGTGCAGATAAAAGAAGCATTTGTCCCATACATGTCAAACCTCTATCTCTTACCATCTCTGAGATCTAGGTGTTCACTCGGCTGTTGATGCTGATCAAGAATATATATACTTTATATGGTCGGAAATGATTCCTTCTGCCTGTTACATACATTTGCACGACTTTAGTATACCCTTTTTACTCTACGAGTAACGGGTATAATATTAAATATGATAATTATTAAATATAAATTGGATTTATATCAATTTTAATAGCTACAATTTGATGAACAGTAGAAATTCTTATTAATTGTCAATGAGCATTTTTGTTTAGCAGGACCGGTTTCTAAAAATATAAAACCTTGGAACACAGTTTAAAATTTATACTATTGATCAATACACAGTTTAAAAATTTATAAAACTTATAATTGTTGCAATTTACCGAATTATCAATATATAATGAATTTCTGTTTATCGCTATGTAAAACGCATATTTGGTTACATGACTAAATCGACTCAGCTGTTGATGCTGATCAAGAATATATATGTACTTTATATATATGTATACTTTATAGGCAGATCAAGTTTGTTTCAAATTTTGGCCACGCCCACCACCGCCTCCACAATAGAAAATGTTGAATAACTCTTACATTTTTTAAGATATCGAGTTCAGATTTACCACTTAAACTTATATTAGCAATAACTATAATCCCTGAAATATACGGCAAGATCGGATAATATATAGCCGAGTTAAAAAAAAGTTGCATACTTTTCGGATGTTCACCCTCAGAACCGCAGAAACACTCCTAAACATGATTTTCATGAGTAACGGGTATATCGAAGTCGGTTAGAACCGACTTTAACTTACGCTCTCGTTTTTTAAATGATTTTTAAAATTTTTGGTATTTACATTTACACAATAAGCCTGAAGTCAATTCAGAAGTTTTAAATGGAGTGCAACAGTATATGAAATAAAAGGTTTTTGAATTTCCAAAAATAAACTATTTTAGAAGTTCAAATATACAACAAGCTAAAATATGTTGAAAAAACTCATTTTTTCTCAAAAATGCTCGAAAAAAAGATAAAAAAATGTCCTTGTAAAGAAAATCTATAGTTAAATACTGAATCTGGTACAGGTACAAAAAAACCCATAGTCTTTTGTTCTGTGTTTCAATATTTTTTTTGATCGCTGTGTAAATACTCAAAATACTAATACAAATTGGTAAGACAATATCCTTGACGATAAACATAGCGAGAACTGGGAGGGGCTGGTTTCCTACTTAAGAAAAGCGTTGATTTACAGAAAGCAGATTTTAGAAATTTAGAAGGCGGCAAAATGGAAAAATTATAAAACGCGGGCGCATTAGTCAAAGTGCGGGGTAAGGCAAAATGTACCTGGCCGACGGACAGTTCGTGCAACCAAGTCGGTTACTTTAACATAAGTTTCTTTTAGTTTTTTATACACAATGTTATGCTTATCTATTTAGTTTAATTCACAATGTTATAGGCTCATATAATAATTTAAAAAAAATTATTATTATTATTATTACTCAAAATACTCCAATTACACTGTTAGTTCTTCCATTTAATTTGATTCAGCTACGATATTTATCAATATACTTTTTTGCCAACCCAGTATTTTTCATAGAGAAACGATTTTTAAGTAAAAAATGTAAATATATTTTTTAAGAGTTTTATAATATTTTTACTAGTCTCGGGCTCAAGCCAAATTTTTTATAAATATTTTAGTTTGTTATATTTAAACGAATAGATAGATAGATAGATAGGAGGGAGGCGGGGGGAGCTTGGTTCACTTTTTTGCTCATAACTTGAGAACCGTTCATCCGATCTTTAATAATTTTCTTCGGCAAATCTATTCATTTTGCTAATTACTAACTATCTCTAGAGGGTACAAAACAGCTATCTACAAATCTGTGGAAGATATGACGTTTTTTTTCGAATTGCGGGGGCGGGAGGGGGCGTGGCCAAAATTTAAAATAAACTTGATCTGCCTGCAAGTATAAGAAGCATTTGTCCCATACATGCCAAACCTCTATCTCTTACCATCTCTGAGATCTGTTTGTTCAGACGGACGGACGGACAGAGGGACATGTCTATATTGACTCGGCTGTTGATGCTGATCAAGAATATATATATACTTTATATGGTCGGATGATTCGAAGTAAATTTTCATATATAATAGTCAAACTGACCAACTTAATTGGGACCCAATTGGTTTAAAATCATTTGTATTGCTAATTCTTATATTATAAGAAAATTTATAAGTAAACTTTCATATATAATAGTCAATCTCACCAACTTAATTGGAACCCAATTGGCTTCAAATCATTTCGTATTGCTAATTAAAAGAAAACTTAATAATCTCAAATTAAAGTAAGTAGTAGATGACCTACCCATTAGAGCTAAAGGGTTGACATGTATGGGATAAAGACTCTTTATACTTGGAGGTAGATCAAGTTTATTATCAAGAAAAATGCCATAACTTCCTATAAAAACGCCCTTAACACGAACCTGTGCTATTAAAGTGGTAAAACACTTTGAAGCGTTCGGTTACTTACACCCGGGAGACATGTTGTCGTGGACATTGTGGTGTGGTTTGTTGATAGTGGCGTATATTTCTTTTGTATGGACTCGTCGACGGTTTTATCTGTTAGCACTTAAATTACCCGGTCCGATGGGATATCCGTTGCTGGGAATACTGCATAAAATGTTTCCGCGGGAAGGTATAAGAGAGCGTCTACTGGTTCCAATCAAGTGTATACGTTTTTGAGTACCCATTTAGATTTACTCTATTTATTCACAAGTTATCTGGAGAAGTATGGACACATCGTATTCACCTGGCTGGGTCCCATTCCATTTGTGATTGTTAGTGATCCGCAGCTGATTGAAGATATTCTTACATCGCCTCACTGTGTGAATAAGGGTCTCATATACAGGGCTATGGATGACGCACTAGGCATGGGACTGCTCAACTTACCGGGTGGATACACTTTACATTGAAAAAGAAATTCTGAAGATTAAGTGTGCAATTTTCGTTAGATCCCCGTTGGAGTGTTCATCGTAAGCTGCTTAATCCTGCTTTTGCACATAAGGTTCTGCTGAGTTTCGAGCCAATTTTTAACCACGAAACAAATAGTCTTCTTAAACTACTGGATACCTTGGTGGATAATGGCGAGCAGGACTTGATTTCAATATTCCATAGTTTCACTTTGGGGATAACGACGCGTGAGTGAATAATTATCTTAATTTTGACATTTACTTAAGCTTCACGGACAGAAACTACCATGGGAACTGATGTAGGAGATGACGGGAATTTCATGAGTAACAGCTTGGTGGAGAATTATAAGAGGTGAGACCACAGTGGTAAGGGCTGTGCTGCTATGCATTTAAAAGTATGTTTAAGATCGTAACAGATATGGCCTTCTCTCCTTGGCTGCAAATTCGATGGGTACGCCAGCTGTTGGGCAAAGAGCAACCATATTATCGGGGCAAGACCGCAATACGTGCGTTTGTAAAGAAGGTGCGAAGATCCGAGTTAAAAGCGTATTCAATGCTCATAAGTCTATGATTTCTAGTTCATAATGAGGAAACTGTCTGAGGTGGATAGGGAGGAAACATCACCCAATGCTACGCTTCAAGTTCAGGAGAAGAAGATATTTCTCAATGTGGTTACCGATCTGGTTAGACGTGGCATATTTAGCCCGAAAATTGCAGAAGACGAGTCCAATACTATTATAGTTGCTGCCTTGGAGTCAACTGCCAATACCATTTATTATACCCTCATGCTTTTGGCCATGTTCCCTGAGTATCAGGAGAAAGTGTTTGAAGAGATCCAATCGTTATTCCCACAGACTGGCGACTTTGAGGTCAGCTATGCTGAAACACAGCAATTGGTCTACCTGGATATGGTACTGAATGAGACCATGCGTGTGATGGCACCAGTTCCCATTGTCGTGAGGCAAACTTCAGAGGATGTCAGACTATCGAATGGCATTGTTATGCCTAAGGGAGTGCAAATCGCCATCGATATCTTTCACATGCATCGCAGTGAGAAAATTTGGGGGCCAGAGGCTAAAACGTTCAATCCCGAGCACTTCTTGCCACACAATGTTCAAGATAGGCATCCGTATGCCTTTATACCCTTCACCAAGGGCATACGAAATTGCATAGGTAAGTTTTACGAATTGAAAGTGAAATTATGGTTTAATCAATTTTAAATTGCAGGCTGGAGATATGCTCTAATTTCGATTAAAGTCGCATTGGCTAAATTGCTGAGAAACTACGAATTTAAAACCAGTTTTCAGTTTGAGGATCTTCATTTTATTGAAGAAATAACAATAAAACTAAAAACTTCGCCGCTGCTGGAGCTACAAAGGAGAATTTGAGAATCAGAGATTAAAGCCCAAAGGAATAACGGTTTGGGTTACGGTTACTGTATTGGCCGATCGCTTTTTTCCGGTTACGGTACTGTAAAATGTAAATAGAAAAATTTAATAAAGTTCATTGGTCAACATATACACTATTTGTCGTTATTTACCTTCATGTTAGGTTAGGTTAGGTTGCGACAAGTCGCTCTCCCACTTAGACCACTTTGGGCCCATTGCGATGCCATATTTTTTCCCTGTTAACCCATTTTAGTACTGAGGAGGGTCCTCGTTACTGAACCATTGTGTGGACAGAATAAATTTGAGCAGAGCTGGGATCTCTAGCCCGGATGTCTCCGAGAGATAGAGTAGCAGAGGTTGACCTAGTGTCCTGAGTCTCCTTCTACTCAAGTCGGGGTAATGGCACAGAAGGTGTTGTACCGATTCCTGCTCTTCTTCGTGTCCGCAACTTCTGCAAAAGTCATGGTAAGTGACGCCTAGGCGTGCTGTGTGTCTGCCAATAATACAGTGAACCGTGAGGGTCCCCACCAGAAGTGATATGTGTTCCCTTCTGTGAAGTAAAAGTGTGATAGTACGTTTTTGGCCACGTAAGCCTCGCTACTGCACAGGAAGAAAGGTTTTTCCACCGATTCGTAGCGAGACGAAGTGTTTCAGCTTGTATGTCGCCATCCCTATCGTGCTCTTCCCTGAAAGGAGCTCGATGGTGGTACCTATTCTGGCCAGGTTGTCCGCAGACTCATTTCCTTCTTTGTTGCGATGACCAGGCACCCATATAAGGTGTATACTGAAATGTGTTTTAGCATTGTTGGTGTGTGAGTCAAGTGTGAGTATATAAATTCATTTCCTTCCTTGACCGTGAGTGTGTTAAGGTAGGTAGGTGGCAGCTTCCTGGATGGCTACCACCTCTGCTTGGTACACACTGCAGTGATCAGGAAGGCGAATCGATAAGTTCAAATTTAGGTTGGGAGAGAAAACGCCCCCTCCTACTTTTTCGTCGAGCATAGAACCATCAGTGTAGATGTTAATGGCGTTAGCTCTGCTGTGGGGGCAGGTTGTCCCAATAGTTTCGGCTTGGCATATAGACGTCGTAAAATTTGTCGAACGTTGTTGGTGGTATACAGTAGTCTGTAATTAATGGTATACCCGTTTGGTCTTCGAGTATGGTGGCGTGTCCCAAATTGCCCCTGTTCCAGGTATTGTATTCTCGTAGTCTTAAGTCTGTTGTGGTAGCCATTTACTTAGCTACACAGAGAAAAAAACCTGGCGATTTAAATGGTTCCAACGAATCGATGGCAAATTTAATTGGCCTAACCTGAGGTATTAAGTTAAGGGAGCATTCAGGGAAGTGAGTGCTTAGCAGAAGATTTAGAGATTCTTCGCTCGAGTCGGTACAGGTTCCGTCTGTTTTTTGTAAGAGTCCTGGCGAGGTAGGTGAGCTAGCCAGGATCTTTCTGAGCCGTGATGCATCAGAAGTAGATTCAATATTACGACAGTAATGGTTCCAGGAGGAGCGTTTTGCCCTCCTGGTAGCTTTCTTGTAAGTACCTAGCTTTTGTTTACATAACTCCCAAGCGGTTGTTTGGTCGTTATATTTGGCTATGTGAAATGTATGTCGACATTCCTTTCGGAGCTTATGCAGACCACCAAGGTGGCTTAAGGGTGGATTTTATTTTTCTAGGGGCGAGTCCGTATCCGCGAGTGTAAGCGTATCGACAAGCTCATCTATCTGTTTTTCCGTACTTGGTGTGTATGGTGGGGACGATCCAAGCTTTTTGGCATCCCCACCTAAAATAAGGCTTGTGTGAGTGTGACTGTTGCTTCCAGTTAGGTCCCGGAATATTTTTGGTGGTGGAGAGTTCTCAGTGTCATGAGCCAGATAAAAGGAGGCCAGCCTGATTGTGGAACTCCCCAGTTCCAGGCAGACTGTTGTGATGGTTTAAAATGTATTTTGGGTAAAATACATGTACGAATTGTTCCCTTGCCTTGGTATACAACTTTTATATTTGGGTGCCCGTAAGCCATTGATTCTGTCACCAGAAATCAATGGCTTTTGAACAAAAACAATATCTACTTCGCCTGAGGATAGGCGAAGTAAAAGTTCAGCGGTTGCCGCTTTGGAGTGATGCAGGTTTATTTGTAGAACCCGCATAAAATAATAATAGTTTTGACTAAAGCTTTATTGCTGGTTTAAGCGATTTGAATTTGCCTCTGCTTCCGTTTGTGTGAAACAAAAAACAGAGCGAAACGGTAAGAACTTGAACTAAAGCGACGTTCCGGCTGTAAAACGGCCAAAATCACAAATAAATAATCTCTAGCTAAAAAGTGTCAGCAACATTTGGTTGTCAGCACTAACACTTTTTAAGTTTAACGTGCGCTTTTGTAGAGCGTAATGAATTGACGTTAAACTTAATGTGGCGCTTACGTCGTCATTCAAAACCACTGAATTTATATTTAAAGGTCTGTTCTCAGAAGCGCGGAAAATTTAGCACGCTAAATTGCACTTAATTTATTTAGCATTCACAATAAATTTTTAGTGTGCACACTAGGGTGGACGCCGATAAAAATTATAACTGATACCATCTTAAACGATTACTTTTAGGATGTACATAATGAATTAAAAAATCTAAAAATTTTATATCATGTTTTAACCTCTGCGAAAAACCTTCAAAGTTTCCACAAATATTACGTATACGACCCGTTCACCGAATCGTAGTTCTGTCGACGAATTCTTTGTATCATTTTAAAAGTTGTCAAATTTGAATTTAATCGAACAACAAATAAAATTGGAGCAGGAATCGAATGTATTTTTGGTTGGTAGACTAGGACCAAATTTTGACGAATCGAGCCCATTTTCAACGAAGAGAAGCGTTTTATCCACGCTTTTATATGGGACTAAATTCTTAAGACTGCCCATTTCAGAAAGTGCGACTAGTGTGGCTCGCTAGTTGAAGTCAGTATGGTCTAGGAGCGGGGTTTCAACAAAGGGCCATGTACGCATGAACGCACTTTCCTTCTAGTCAGATACTACAGACATAACAGTGGGAACCATTTTGAGTGTCCATTTTGGCTACCATGGGCAATTCGCTAAACTTAAGAGATCGCTCCGTGGACACCGTTTTGAATCGATAAAGAGACAGAGCCCCAATCGAAGAAGAAATTAAAGACTATACCAGAAGAATACTTTGCAGCATGTTCTTTAAGTTGTCTTACAAACACAAACAAAATTGTAAAAAACGTTGGCTTAAGTGTAATGCAGTAGGGGGAGGTTACTTTCAAGGGAACGAAATAAATTGACAATATTAAATAAGGAGCTTTTGATTTATAAATAATTTCCCTGTATTTTTTGCCCATAGAAGTATATTAATCCGCATTATTTTTCGATTCTGAATAAGTCTCTTTAAAAGCAGCACAGTAAAAATAGACTATTCGCAGGAACGGCTGCAACCGTGATGCGCAGCACTTCAGTTCAGTGTGGGACCTGACTTCAAAGATATTTTGATAGCCTCTTAATGTACGGCTAAAACTTGCTTTCATCTAGAAGTAAACAGAGCGAAATAGTAGAAATTTTGCCGTAATATAAAATTTTTACCAAATATATTTACCTACATATTGTGTCTGTTATATAAAAAACATTTTTTAATGGACATTGTACCTTTTTGTCAAATGTTATGACTTCAAACCAAGTCTACGCCAACTACTAAAAAATTAAAAATGTAGGCATGGGCAACAGTACGTATGAGTGATAAACTTTAAGTCCAAGTCGCAGACCCTAAACCTTATTTTTTGTCAAAATTTTTTTTGCTATGCGTTTTATACACAAATAAGCATCGTTTAAGGGTACTGTATACCTTCAGGTGTCATTTTTTAAAGGTTTACAAAAAATTAGATTACTCAAAAACTATAAGTGGTATTAAGAAGCGGATTTTTTCATTGGATAGGTAATCGGTTAAACTAAATTTAGTAATTTTTGTTGTTGTTGTTGTACCTCCTTTTATTGTTGTTTTTATTTTTGTTCAAAGTTAACCAAAAATTTAAAACATAGGCCCATGGTTGCAAAAATTTTTTGAGAACGGATGATCTGAATTTAAAACTGAAGACAGGGTTTTGTTAAGAATTAATGTAATTCTGGTGTGAACTAGGATATTTTGGATCGGTCAATAAATGACGTAGTTATGGGGTTTCAAAGTCAAAATTTCGAAAATCGACTATTTTTTCCCACTGTGTTGGTCCTAGCTCCGTTATTTGTTGACCGATCAAAAATATCCTAGTTCACACCAGAATGGTGGGTATTAGGAGTAATTTAAGGGAAAGAATTTGAAAATCGGTCAACAGGTACTCTTTAAATCTTTGCAACCATTTTGGAAAAAGTGGTTCCCAGATAATCGCATTTAAAGATTCGACATCTGTTTTCGATGAAATAAAAATCGTTTTTAATAAATGTATAAATCGGATTTGGTGCATTTGGGTTTTAACTTTCACCGAAAAAAAGATTATCAAAATCGGTTAAGCAGTTCTCCAGAAATTTGAGTCAAAGTGCGTCAAGACATGGTAAAAATAAAATCTCCAAAAATTTCCAAGTAAAATTTTTTTTTTCAAAAATTTTTTTTCCATAATATCGAACATTTTATAAATATTTATAAAATTTTTGACCAAAATAGGGGAAAAAATACGAATTTCTAAAAATACGAGGATCGATAAAAACAATTTTCATATAAAAGGGTCGGAAAAAATAATTGTTTTTGTTTATATCTTTAAAACTGAGTTTCGGATCAGCTTGATAGTTTTGCAGGATGTTTATAAGATCCTAATAGAACGTTTAAGCAAATAAAAAAAAAATCAAAACAAAATTTTTCTGAAGGTATACAGTACTCTTAAGCGGGTATCAGTATGACGTTACATTTTTATACTCTGTACCGAAGGTACATAGAGTATATTAAGTTTGTGCAAAAGTATGTAACAGGCAGAAGGAATCATTTCCGACTATATAAAGTATATATATTCTTGATCAGCATCAACAGCCGAGTCGATATAGCCATGTCCGTCTGTCCGTCTGTCTGTCTGTCCGTCCGTCCGTCTGTCCGTCCGTCCGTATGAACAAACAGATCTCGGAGATGGTAAGAGATAGAGGTTTGACATGTATGGGACAAATGTTTCTTATAGCTGCAGGCAGATCAAGTTTATTTTCAATTTTCGCCACGCCCCCTTCCGCCCCCGCAATTTGGAAAAAACGTTATATCTCCTACAGTTTTAAAGTTAGACGATTCGTACCTTCTAGAGATAGTTAGTAATTAGCAAAATGTATCGATTTGCCAAAGAAATGATAAAGATCGGATGAGCGGTTCTCAAGTTATGAGCAAAAATGTACATCGCCCTCCCCCCAACCTCTCCCACCCTATTACAACTAACACCGCACAATCTTAAAGAGAGAGAGAGAGAGTGAGAGAAAGAGAGATAGACTTAGAGATGAGCGCAGCACCAGCATTGCATTCAGCTTCTACTCCAGGTACAGAGTATGTTATAGTCGGGCTTGACCGACTTTCTTACTTGTTCCATATATAAAATGTCCGACCTAGTGCACACATATAAGCAAATGAAGACAAATACAGAAGCGGCCACACAGGTGGACAGCTGTTTTGTTTTGTTTACAAAAAAAATGTAAATGGTGTATTTTGCCAAAATAACAGGAACACATATATGTTGATGCCGGTAGCGTTGCACCAAATTTCGTTATAAGGCGTTGAGCGAGGATCAAATTATTGCCCGTTTGAGACCAATTTGTGACTACAAATGTACAAATATTGGGCGGTGATCCACTTTGCAGTCCTGCTATCGTCTCAAGGGGGCCGAGCATGTCATCAACATCTTTGTATGTTTGCCGTTCAGGCAACTATAATCGTTTGCAGAAGTTTGTACAAGAGATTGATTAATCGGCCTACAGTGTGGGTCAGATGGAGCAGTTTCTGGAGTACATGGTGCATCATGCGGCCCTGACGGATGCCCAGATATGCGACAAGATGGGGGTGGGTGGTAGCATTTTTAAGGCTTGATTCCAAGTTGGTTGACTGTTCATTCTTGGCAGGAATGCTGCTATCGTGTGCAGGAAGGTTGCTTGGAGTATCTGCAAATCATGAACTTGTGCTGTGAAACCGTTTTCCTCTCAACTGAAACACTACGCTAGTGATTGGCCAATATACTTTTAGTTTTCATTAAAAATTTTTGTTTTATTGGTCGTAAATTCAAAATCCTCCTCCTCGGGAGCCGCTGGAACTGAAACTGCTGCCCACCATACCGGGTTGGTATGGTTATCACCTGCTGATTTCCTCAGATTCGGACGCAACCGTCCGTGCCAACCGACCGAGGCGTCTCCAAGCGTTGAACGTTGGCATTGGAGACTGTTTTTAGTACGTTCCTTTAGTGCCGATTTCGTCATTTTGTTGGGCTGATTTGTGGCCCTTAGCTTGGGGCTTCTTCTTGTCTGAAACTTTTAATCCGTTTCGATTTGCACTCAGATTGATTTTTCCTCCATAATCAATTTATCTTGTCAAAATAAAGAGCTACAGCTATTTCCACAAATCAAATCAGCTGTTCTTTCAATCCACTCACGACCCACACCGCCATCGATAGGCCAACTGGGCATTTATTTAGCGTGTCTCTCCGCCACTGTTTTTATACCCGTTACTCGTAGAGTAAAAAGGGTATACTAAAATGTATGTAACAGACAGAAGGAATCATTTCCGACCATATAAAGTATATATATTCTTGATCAGCATCAACAGCCGAGTCGATATAGACATGTCCGTCTGTCCGTCCGTCCGTCTGTCCGTCTGTCCGTCTGTCTGTATGAACACCTAGATCTCAGAGATGGTAAGAGATAGAGGTTTGACATGTATGGGACAAATGCTTCTTTTATCTGCACGCAGATCAAGTTTATTTCAAATTTTGGCCACGCCCACTCCCGCCCCCGCAATTTGGAAAAATCGTTATATCTCCTACAGTTTTGAAGATAGACGGTTCGTACCTTCTACAGATAGTTAGTAATTAGCAAAATGAATAAATTTGCAAAAAAGTGAACCAAGCACCCCCCTCCCACCCTAAAAAATGTTGCATACTTTTTGGATGGTCACCCTAGGGAACGCAGGAACACTGTTAGGCATGTTTTCTCATGAGTAACGGGTATATCGAAGTCGGTTAGAGCCGACTTTAACTTACGCTCTCGTTTTTATATGGAGTGCGTCATAAAAATTTATTTTCCGCGCTTCTGAGAACAGGCCTTAAGCATAAACAAATGGTTTAAATTGAAATTGGTTGAAATTGTAAAGATTCACAAAGACTACAGTGAAAAATCCTTGTGATGCACTGCACTTCACCATGCGGGTGGGCACAGGTGCAGCACCTGACTTCTGGCGGCACCTGACTGCTGCGCCTTCCTTCACACTGTTCGACACATGACCCATGACATTCTAGTAGGCCCGCATTTCCCCATGAAATTCTATCAATTCGACAAGCTATTCAAATTTAAAACAGAACAAAAAGCAGGACTACTAGACTATCATGTGTCATGTGTCGAACAGTGTGAAGGGAGCCTTATATCATTTACAGCAGCGGTGGGCAGCAGAAATAACGGGAAGAGTACAACAACATTCTTATTTTTGTCATTTGCCTTCGCTCAACGCAATGTAGCATTTTTGTTGTAATATCTATTGCGTCGTGGAATTAGCTAAATAACGGCGCTAGGGTTGCGTCATTAGAAATTTTATTCTTGAAAATAAACCCTCAGCACTTACTTTAGTGGGTGGAACTGCTAGCGAAAATTTTGATAATTTAAAAAGATCTGGAAATATTGTTGAATTTATTTCCCACCATTCCCATATGTTTAGCTATTTTTGTGTGGGGTCATTCACCTATTTGCTCATAACTTCAGAACCGCTCATCCGATCATTTCTTCGGCAAATCGAGACATATTGCTAATGACTAACTATCTCTATCTATAAAACTGTGGGAGATTTGACGTTTTTCAAAATTGCTGGGCTGGGGCCTGTCAAAAATTGAAAATAAACTTGATCTGCCAGCAAGTATAAGAAGCATTTGTCCCATACTTGTCAAACCTCTGTCTCTTAGCATCTCTGAGATCTGTTTGTTCATACGGATGGACGGACGGACAGGCGTACGGACAGACGGACATGGCTATATCGAGTCGGCTGTTGATGCTGATCAAGAATATATATACTTTATATAGTCGGAAATAGTTCCTTAGCCTGTTACATAGATTTGCACAACTTTAGTACACCTTTTTTATTCTCCGAGTAACGGGTATAATGATGTTCAGCCTTTTACAGGGCAATCAGGACAGGGATTTTTGCGCGACGTGTTTCTGTGAGTGGTGCAAGCCGAAACTGCAGCGCTATTAAATTCTGTGTGAATCTCTGTAAATCTGCGACAGAGACGTTTGAAACGTTCAAGCAGGCTTACCCAAATTTTGTTTTTGGAGGGCCGGGAAGAGGTCGCCGATGAAGACCGTGAAGACCTTCGACTTCGACAAACACCGATATTTTGTCACTTGTGCGCAAAGTTTTGATCTCATACCGTCGAGTTAGTATTCGATTAATTGCCCCAAAATTTGTGGTTCATGATCTTGTGACGGAGCATTTGAACATGCACAAAGTGAGAAATTTGCTGCGAGTGGAAGTGTGCCAAGGCCCGGCATCCCAACGCCTCCGCAGGTGCCCTACTGACCTGTCGTACCCAGATCGAGTTGGTTTAGGATTTGCAAATTTCCAACTCACATTACTTTCAGAGAAGTTTACCGATTCCGTGGGATCGGGGTCCCAGAGCAAATCGCTGTCGTCTACTAAATCATCACTTAACGGAAGCTGATGCAGCTGTGCCAGCGCAAATCGAGGTTTTCAATGTTTTAAATGCCTTTTATATAATATTTAAAATTCATTTTGGTAATGAGACTTGTGTACTACAGATATTCTTCATACGTGCAAACGATATAGCATTAAGACCAATTTGAAAAATACCAACTATTTTAATTATAATAATAAATATAAATTGGATTTAAATCAATTTTAAATAGCTACAATTTGATGAACGGTAGAAACTCTAATTAATTGTCAATGTGCATTTTTGTTTAGCAGGACCGGTTTCTTAAAACATTAAACCTATTATTCAATACACAGTTTTTAAAATTTATAAAACTTAAAATTGTTGCAATTTACCGAATTAGCAATATATTATATAATGAATTTCAGTTAATCGCTAAGTAAAACGCATATTTGGCTACATGACTAAATCGACTCGGCTGTTCATGCTGATAAAGAATATATATGTACTTTATAGGTCGGAAATAATATACTCTAAATATACTCTTCTTAGCCATGGTACAGAATATAAAAATAGAAAAAAAAAACAAAATATCTCTTTTTTTTTTTCTTTGGGCGACAAAACCGTCTGGCCGATGTATAGTCCATACCGACCGTCATAAGGCTTACCCTAACAGTTTGTCTGACCGCTGATAGTAGTATCCGGATTTCATGACATCCCAAATAAAATGTGGTATGAGAAGAGGCCGTAAACGGAGCTAAATTCCGGCTGACACTCCAAACTACTGCGTAGTACTCAGACAAACTAAATCGTCTGCTAGCGGAGTTAACAACTTATATGTACCTGGTGACTGTTAAACGCCAAAACGCCACCCTTTATATACTTATATGGTCGGAAACGATTCCTTCTGCCTGTTATATACATTTGCACGACTTTTGTATACTATTTTTACTCTACGAGTAACGGGTATAAAAATTGTGAACGCTGCTAAAAAATTTATGGGAAGGACTTAAACAATTGCAGGGAACCGAGCTGAAAGAGAAAATTATTTAGTGGGAAAAGAACTGCATGAGCACAGCATTGAAAAAAGCTCTGGCTGTACTGAAAAAATTGGAAAGCTACCGTTTAGTCAATATGCCTGATCACCGATTCAACAGTTAACCGCTGGGAACGTATGCCAAGATATCAAAATTGAAGAAATGGTTCACATGTTTTGACAATTCAAACCTTGCCGTCTGGAAAGAGAATTCTGAGATCAAAGAAATGTTAGTGCATAGCAATAAAGCAAATTCCCTCTAAAATTTTAGAAAAACGATCAGAGCCAAAAGAACTCTCTGTCATTTATATGAATTGTACGAGAAGCAAGGGTATATAAACAAGCGAAGTAAACGTTTATATATATTGGTCAAACTGACCAACTTAATTGGAACCCAATTGGCTTAAAATCATTTCGTATTGCTAATTAAAAGAAAATTTAATAATCTCAAATTAAAGTAAGTAGTAGATGACCTACCCATTAGAGCTAAAGGGTTGACATGTATGGGATAAAGACTCTGTCTACCCCTCAAAGTGAAAAAAGTCATATCTTCCTATAAAAACGCCCTTAACACGAACCTGTGCTATTAAAGTGGTAAAACACTTTGAAGCGTTCGGTTACTTACAATCGGGAGAGATGTTGTCGTGGACATTGTGGTTTGGTTTGTTGATAGTGGCGTATATTTCTTTTGTATGGACTCGTCGACGATTTTATCTGTTAGCACTTAAATTACCCGGTCCGATGGGATATCCGTTGCTGGGAATGGTGCACAAAATATTTCCGCGGGAAGGTATAAGAGAGCGTCTACTGGTTCCAGTCAAGTGTACAAGTTTTTGTGTACCCATTTAGATTTACTCTATACAATCAGTAGTTATATGGAGAAGTATGGCAACTTCGGATTCGCCTGGGCAGGCCCCATACCGTTCGTGTTTGTTAGTGATCCGCAGCTGGTTCAAGATATTCTCACATCGCCTCACTGTGTGAATAAGGGTCTCCTATACAGGGCCTTGGATGACATATTGGGCATGGGACTGTTCAACTTAAAGGGTGGATACACTTTACAATGAAGAAGAAATTCTAAAGATTAACTGTGCACTTTTCGTTAGAGCCCCGTTGGAGTGTTCATCGTAAGCTGCTGTGTCCTGCTTTTGCTCATAAGGTTCTGCTGAGTTTCGAGTCAATTTTTAACCACGAAACAAACAGTCTTCTAAAACTACTGGATACCTTGGTGGATCATGGCGAGCAGGACTTGATTCCAATACTCCATAGTTTCACTTTGGGAATAACGACGCGTGAGTGAATAATTATCTTAATTTTGACATTTACTTAAGCTTCACGGACAGAAACTACCATGGGAACTGATGTAGGAGATGACGGGAATTTCATGAGCAACAGCTTGGTGGAGAGTTATAAAAGGTGAGACCAGAGTGGTGAGGGCTGTGCTGCTATGCATTTAAAAGTATTTTTAAGATCGTAACAGAAATGGCCCTCTCGCCTTGGCTGCAAATTCGATGGGTACGCCAGCTGTTGGGCAAGGAGCAAGCATACTTTCGGGACAAGACCGCGATACGTGCGTTTGTAAAGAAGGTGGGAAGATCCGAGTTAAAAGCGTATTTAATGCTCATAAGTCTATGATTTCCAGTTCATAACGAGGAAACTGTCTGAAGTGGATAGGGCGGAAACTTCGCCCAATGCTACGCTTGAGTTTCAGGAGAAAAAGATATACCTCAATGTGGTTGCCGATCTGGTTAGACGTGGCATATTTAGCCCGAAGAATGCAGAAGACGAGTCCAATGCTATCATAGTTGCTGCCTTTGAGACAACTACCAATACCATTTATTATACCCTCATGCTTTTGGCCATGTTCCCTCAGTATCAAGAGAAAGCATTTGAAGAGATCCAATCGGTATTCCCCCGTACTGGCGACTTTGAGGTCAGCTATGCTGAAACACAGCAACTGGTCTACCTGGATATGATACTGAATGAGACCATGCGTGTGATGGCACCAATTCCCATTGTGTCACGGCAAACTTCAGAGGATGTCAGACTATCGAATGGCATTGTTATGCCCAAGGGAGTGCAAATCGCCATCGATATCTTTCACATGCATCGCTGTGAGAAAATTTGGGGGCCAGAGGCCAAAACGTTCAATCCCGAGCACTTCTTGAAACACAATGTTCAGGATAGGCATCCGTATGCCTTTATACCCTTCACCAAGGGCATACGAAATTGCATAGGTAAGTTTTACGAATTGAAAGTGAAATTATGGTTTAATTAATTTTAAATTGCAGGCTGGAGATATGCTCTAATTTCGATTAAAGTCGCATTGGCTAAATTGCTGAGAAACTACGAATTTAAAACCAGTTTTCGGTTTGAGGATCTTCATTGTATTGAAGAAATAACAATAAAACTGAAAACTTCGCCGCTGCTGGAGCTTCAAAGGAGAATTTGAGAATATATTCAAATATATTTGTTATAACCAATGATTAAAGCCCGAAGGAATAACGGCTTGGGTTACGGTTACTGTTTTGGCCGATCGCTTTTTTTTCCGGTTACGGTACTGTAAAATGTAGATAGAAACATTTAATAAAGTACACAGGTCAACATACACTATTAGACGTATGTACCTTCATGTTAGGTTAGGTTAGGTTGCGATGGCTGAGAGCGAGAAGTCGCTCTCCCACTTAGGCCACTTTGGGCCCATTGCGATGACATATTTATTCCCTCTTAACCCTTTTTAGTACTGAGGGGGGTCCTCGTTACTGAACCGTTGTGTGGACAGAATAAATTTCAGCAGAGCTGGGATCTGTAGCCCGGATGTCTCCAAAAGATTGAGTAGAAGAGGTTGACCAAGAGTCCTGAGTCTCCTTCTAGAATGTGTTGTACCGATTCCTCCTAAGTAAGTAAGTGACGCCTTGGCATGCTGCGTGTCTGCCAATATGACAGTGACCCGTGAGGGTCCCCACCAGAAGTGATATGTGGGGACCTTTCTGTGACGTAAAAGTGTGTTAGTACGTTTTTGATACTGCACAGAAAGAAAAGTTTTTCCACCGATTCCACTGTGCAACACTAAAAAGTTGATACGGTCGAGACCAAAAAATTCTGAAAGGGTATGATAGTAGTACAAAAACCTTCCCTGGGTTTGGTCTGGTTAGTTGCCGATTTCTTTTTATAGCACTTTGAAGTTTTAAGCATATGATTGGGACTTGTAACTCCCTATCTCGCAAACTGTTTGGAATTTCGCTTTGACGTCTGAAAAGAAGTTGTTACCCTTGACTTGGTTTACAAAACATTTCTTAGTAACAAGTCAAAATAGACGAAAAAGTAGCATAGACTAACGTTAACAATTGGTTAGAACATACCAACTTCATTCGAATGGTCCTTCATATAGTTATAGACCCTGAAAGATGAATAATTTCAACCAAAACTCGAAAAAGTACAGTTTTTGGTAGAAATTGGCTGACACTATCAAAAATTTCGATTGTTTTGTATTAAATCAATAAAGTTGTCAAAAAATATAACTTAAAAAATGTAGCTAAAGAAATTTAATTAATTTACTTTTTTACCGATAAAATTCGTTTTGTTCGAATTTTTTTGACAGTTTTTCATGCTTATGGTCTTTTTACAATATCAAAGAGTACTTAAATAAAGTGTGTTCGTACTAACGGTTTGTTTATTTTGGTCTAAGCATCAGCTTTTACCTACATTACTTGTCCAAATTTGTAACGGATTTCGGGAAAAAGTTCAAAAACTGAAAAAAGTTGTGAAAAATTGATTTTTTTGGACATCTTTTGTAATTTTAAGTACCAAGACGTAATTTTTTTGATTTGCTACTAAGAAATGTTTTGTAGGCCAAGCCAAGAGCAACAACTTTGCTAAAGACATAAAAGCAAAATTCAATATAGCTTACGAGATATGGAATCATTAATCCTACACTGAAGCTGAAAAGTTCAAAGGTCAATAAAAAGAAAACGGCAGCTAATCAGACCAAACCCATGAAGCGTTTTTATACTACCATCACACCCTTTCAGAATTTTTTGGTCTCGACCGTATCAACTTTTTTGAGTTCAAAAATGTGTCACAGTGTTCGTAGCGAGACGAAGTGTTTCAGCTTTTGTGTGAAGCTGAGGCCACAGGCATCCCTATCGTGCTCTTCCCTGAAAGGAGATCGATGGTGGTACCTATTCTGACCAGTTTGTCCGCAAACTAATTTCCTTCTATGTTGCAATGACCAGGCACCCATATTATTATTATGGCTATCATAGCCAGGCTATGTAAATTAATGTACAATGGTTGGGGAAAAACCCCATCTACTAGATCCGGAATTTTGTACTTCCTGGTGAAAAGAACTAATTCCGATTTAGCTGGGTTCACGCCCAAGCCACAAGATTTTGTCCACTGAACAAGTGCTGTCAGTGCGGTCTGCATCAGGTCACACAGCCGCTTACGCCAAAACTTCGTGTCCCTCCGTTTCCATTAGCCGCAGCAGTTAACCAACTGCTGTTACAACCCACAGGAGCGAAGAGAGAACACCTCCTTGCGGAGTGCCTCTGTTAACACATCTGCGAGCAGTTGCACTGCCAAGTTGGGAGTACACCGTTCTGCTGGTTAGCAATTGTTCCATGAATCTTACTAGCTGCACATCTGCTCCCACATATGTCAAGGCAGAGGTGGACGTTATTGAAGGCACCCTCTATGTCGAGAAATGCTACTAAAGAAAGTCTCTCACTTCAAGTGATCTTTCAATCCTTGAGACCAGGGAGTGCAGGGCGGTTAAGCATGTTGGGTGTATGCTAGATGAGCGGCACTAATAGTTTGCCTCAGGTGTGAATCTATAAGTCTCTCGAGATTTTTAAAAAGAAACGAGGATAGGCTGATTGGCCTATAGTCGTTTGAACTCACATGTGAAGCTTTCCCAGCTTTCGGTATGAATATTACTTTAGATTCTCTCTACCTAGTGGGGATATAGTTGACTTTAAGACAGCTTACATAGATTGTGCAAAGCCAGGTCACTGTGTACCCAATGGTTTGCTGTAGTTGGGCAGGGTATATGCTATCGAGACCTGGCGACTTAATTGGTTTGAACGAATCGATAGCCCATTTAAGTCTGGTCTCAGTGACAATGGTTTAGTCGTATTGCATAGAAAGATCGGTTGGTCTAACTTGAGGTATTAAATTAAGAGAGCATTCAGGGAAGTGAGGGCTTAGAAGATTTAGAGATTCTTCGCTCGAGTCGGTCCAGGTTCCGTCTGTTTTTTGTAAGAGTCCTGGCGAGGTGGGTGAGCTAGCCAGGATCTTTCTGAGCCGTGATGCATCAGAAGTAGATTCAATATTACTACAGTAATGGGTCCAGGAGGAGCGTTTTGCCCTCCTAGTAGCTTTCTTATAAGTACCTAGCTTTTGTTTACATAACTCACAAGCGGTTGTTTGATCGTTATATTTGGCTACGTTAAATGTATGACGACATTCCTTTCGGAGCTTATCCAGCTCTGCAGACCACCAAGGTGGTTTAAGGGTGGATTTTATTTTTCTAGGGGAGCAGGCCCTATTAAACGAGCCCGTTTACGCGAGGGAAAGCGTATCGACAAGCTCATCTATCTGTTTTTCCGAACTTCGTGTGTATGGTGGGGACGATCCAAGCTTTTTAGAGAGAAGTTTCTTGTGTACTTTCAATTGGTCTTTTTTGGACACTTATTTGTTAGTACGACCTCTATGTATCGATGATCAGAGAAGGAGTGATCCGGAAGCACCTTCCATGAGATCAATTGGTCACATAGGTCTTCGGAGATGAGGGTTATATCTAAAACCTCTCTTCTATTTTTGATAATAAACGTAGGGTCATTCCCTTTATTGGCAATATGCAAGACTGTCTGTAATAGGTAGTTTATATCTGTGCTGCCCCCTTGTGTGTGGTGTGCGTTGGCATCCCCACCTAAAATAAGGCTTGTGTGAGAGTGACTGTTTTCCAGTTAGGTCCCGGAATATTTTTGGTGGTGGAGGGCTCTCAGTGTCATGAGCCAGATAAAAGAAGGCCAGCCTGATTGTGGAACTCCCCAGTTGTATTTGGTTAAAATATATGTACGAATTTTTCCCTTGCCCTTGGAATGGTAAAGGTTGTATTTGGGTGTCCGTAAGCCATTTATTCTGTCACCAGAAATCCATGGCTCTTGAACAAAAACAATATCTACTTCGCCTGAGGAAAGGCGTTGCCACCCGACGTCAACGTGTCACGCGATGGTCACCCGATAGGCAAGTGATGAGAAATGATTTCGAAGGTGTTAAATAACGATGGAACGGTGGAATATGGAACAGTGCAAATTTTTTATTTATTTAATTTCTTACTATGTAGATAAAAAAATAAAGATCTGTAAATGCAAAATTGTTAAGAAATGCAAGAACTACTGTTTTATTTAACGGGGTGGTGGGTTTGAGCATTGCAGATAGTGAAAAAATCACTCTTAAAAATCGCGTCTTTACATTTTGGGGTATATCTCCTCTCTCAGATAATGTCATGATATGCACGGTGCGCAAAAACTTCGGCCACATATTCAAGAATATGCCCCCAAAAGCTCAGCTCAATTGTCTGAACAGTTTTTGAGATATATGCTTAACAGTCGACCAACCTTACAAAACTCCCATAAAAAAAACAGCCAAAAATGTACTTTTAAAATTAAGTGACCATTGCTTAGCTCTTAGGGAATGGCACACATTGCACGATATATTAGATTATAACAAATATATTGCAGAGTGTGTCCACCAAGTTGGAGCTCGATCGTCTGCACAGTTTTTGTGAAAAATTCTTAACAGTGGGGGGCCTCGGCTTCATATTTTGAACTGATACGGGTGGCGGAGCAATCGAAAATCGGTAATCGACAAATTCGACGCTAATTAATATCTTTGCTCTCAGATAATGGCACACTTTGCACGGTAGTGCAAATGATTGGCATTAATTTTCCAAGCATTTTGATGTATGTTTCATCAAAATCGACTGAACAGTTTTTGAGAAATTTACATTTTCCTTATTTAAGAAAAATGCACATAACATGGCCAAAATTATTATATTAAATATATATATTATAATAATAACACTGTGATAGTTTTTTTCAAAAAAAAAAAAAAAGACAAGACCAAACTCGACGGTTCCCCCTATTTCGGGTCCTACGAATCGAACTGCATCATTACTTTTTTGAGTTACAATCATGGTTTCATACAAAATTTTTTGTTGAAGTTTTTCATTGTATGGCAGCTACAAGAAGTAGTTATCCGATCCGGTCGGTTCCGACATATTAGCAGCGTTCAGGGAAAAGAAGACTCTGTGCAAAATTTCAGCTCGATTGCTTCAAAACTGAGGGTGTCCTTATAGCCAATATGTCGAAAAAAGTGAAACTTAACCTTAACATTTTATATAACATTTAACACTTTAAACACTTTAACATTTTTATACACTTGAAAAGTGTATTATAATTTTGCCCAGAAGTTTGAAACGCATAGAAGGAAACATCTCCGAGCACATAAAGTATATATATTCTTGATCAGCATGACGAGCTGAGTTGATATAGCCATGTCCGTCTGTCCGTCCGTCTGTTTCTATGCTATCTCCTCCGTCAGTTTTAAAGCTATCCTAACCAAACTTTGCACGAAGTCTTTTGGTACAAATACGCTACACATTTGTTGGAACCGGCCGGATCGGATGACTATAGCATATAGCTGCCATAGGAACGATCGGTTAAAAAACAAGTTTTAGTAAGAAAAACTTTTTTGTTTTCAATGTTATCGCTCCCAAGTTGGAAGTCCCAACGCTATAAGTTTTTAATGGTTTCACATAATTTCACCAAGACTTGTCAAAATCGGAAAACTATATAGTATAGCTGTCATACAAAAGTTAGGTCTGAAAAAAGTCTTAGTGAGAAAAACTTTTTTGTTTTCAATGTTATCGCTCCCAACGCTCGTATTTATAAGTTTTCAATGATTTTACAAGATTTTACCAAGCCTTGTCAAAATCGGACAACTATATAGTATAGCTGCCATACAAAAGTTAGGTCTGAAAAATAGTCCTAGTGAGAAAACTTTTTTGTTTTTAGTGCTATCGATCCCAACGCTCGTATTTATAAGTTTTCAATGATTTTACATAATTTCAACAAGATTTGTCGAAATCGGACAACTATATAGTATAGCTGCCATACAAACTGTCAGCCACATATCAAGCTCCAAGGGTATATAAACTTCGGTCGAGCCGAAGTTAGGCTGACTCTATTTTTTTAAATTAAATTGAATGTCCAATATTTCTATGGTTGCTTTAAAATCTTCTTAATATATGACTTATTAACCTAAAAATATTTGGTGGATAAAAAATATATAAAATATATAATATAATTTCACTCACTCAAAGGCAAAACTTTTAAAACCGAATAATTTGATCGTTTTTCGGAAACGGGAACAGCTATCAATTCCGATTCCACATGATTTGATCGAAATGAAAAACGAAAAAAGGCCTGTATATCTTCTAAAGAATTTCGAATTTCAAAAAATCCTTTTGGGGCGATACTCTCAAATATCCAAGCTATAGAAAAATAAAAAAAAAGAAAAACAAATGTTTCACATGGAGAATACTCTTTTAAATGCTTTCAAAAGTATTAACAAAATTTGGTCGAAATCGGACTACTATATCTGCAATAGGACCGATCAGACAGAAAATGGGTTTCAGCGAAAATATTTGTTTGTTTTCAATGGTAGCGTCTAAGTACTTACCATAGTACCTTTTACTATATTTGTCTTCTTTTTTGTAATCGGTGCAAGGTTTTAGTTTGAGTAAGAACTGACAGACGAACGGACAGAAAGACGTAGACTCAGCTCGTCCCGCTGATCAAAATATGTATTTACCTTATGTAGTCGTAGTTCCTTCTATGTGAAGCAATTGTCTGGGTAAAATTATTATACACTTTTTAATTGTATCAAAATAACATTAATTTTAAACAAGTGAGAAAGTCGGTCAAGCCCGACTATGTGATACTCTGTACCAAAAGTAGGAGCTGAATGCAAGGCTTCTGCTGCGCACATCTCTAAGTTTCTCTCTCTCTCTCTTTCTTAATTTTTAGTCATAACTTGAGAACCGCTCATCCGATCTTTATCATTTCTTCGGCAAATCCATACATATTACGAATGACTAACTATCTCTAGATGATACGAGTCATCTATGTACAAAACTGCGGGAGATATGACGTTTTTTTCAAAATTGCGGGGGCGGGAGGGGGCGTGGCTAAAATTGAAAATAAACTTGATCTGTTTGCAAGTATAAGAAGCATTTGTCCCATACATGTCAAACCTCTATCTCTTACCATCTCTGAGATCTGTTTGTTCATACGGACGGACGGAAGGACGGACGGACGGACAGACAGACGGACATGGCTACATCGATTCGGCTGTTGATGCTGATCAAGAATATATATACTATATAGGGTCGGAAATGATTCCTTCTTCCTGTTACATACTTTTGCACAAACTTATTATACTCTATGTACCTTCGGTACAGAGTATAAAAATTTGTATTTACGTATGCGAACGTAGTCGCGGGTATTTGCAATTCATTTATATCAATTGTACGAGAGGCAAGGGAAATAAACAAGCGAAGCAAACTTTCATATAAATATAATAGTCAAACCCAATTGGTTTAGAATCATTTGTATTGCTAATTAAAAAAAATGTAATAATCTCGAATTAAAATACGTAGTACATGACCTTCGACAACTATAGCCTCTTTATACTTGGAGGTAGACCAAGTTTTTTTTTGCCACGCCCCCTGTCTCCCATATCTTCCTATAAAAGCACCCTTCACACGAACCTGTGCTATTAAAGTGGGTAAACACTTTGAAGCGTTCGGTTACTTATCTACGGGAGACATGCTGTCGTGGACATTGTGGTGTGGTTTGTTGATAGTGGCGTGTATTTATTTTGTATGGACTCGTCGACGGTTTTATCTGTTGGCACTTAAAGTACCCGGACAGCAGGGATATCCGTTGCTGGGAATGGCGCATATCCTGTTTCGACGGAAAGGTATAAGAGTGCGGCTACTGGTTCCAGTCAAGTCTATAAGTTTTATTGTACCCATTTAGATATACTCTATAAAATCAGTAATTTACTGGAGAAGTATGGCCACTTCGTATTCACCTGGATCGGCCCCATACCGTTTGTGATTGTTAGTGATCCGCAGCTGATTCAAGACATTCTCACATCGCCTCACTGTGTGAATAAGGGTCTCATCTACAGGGTTTTTGATGATGCACTAGGCATGGGACTGCTCAACTTACAGGGTGGATACACTTTACATTAAGAAAGAAATTCTGAGGATTGAGTATGCAAATTTGGTTTAGATCCCCGTTGGAGTCTTCATCGTAAGCTGCTTAATCCTGCTTTTGGACACAAGGTTCTGCTGAGTTTCGAGTCAATTTTTAACCACGAAACAAACATTCTACTTAAACTACTGGATACCTTGGTGGATAATGGCGAGCAGGAGTTGATTCCAATATTCCATAGTTTCACTTTGGGCATAACGACGCGTGAGTGAATAATTATCTTAATTTTGACTTTTACTCAAGCTTCAAGGATAGAAACTACCATGGGAACTGATGTAAGAGATCAGGGGAAATTAATGAGCAACAGCTTGGTGGAGCATTATAAAAGGTGAGACCACGGAGGTGAGGAATGTGCTGCTATGTATTTAAAAGTATTATGAAGATCATAACAGATATGGGCCTCTCGCCTTGGCTGCAAATTCGATGGGTACGCCAGCTGTTCGGCAAGGAGCAAGCGTACTGGAAAGCCAAGACCGAGATACGAGCGTTTGTAAAGAAGGTGCGAAGATCCGAGTTTAAAGCGTATTCAATGCTCATAAGTCTATGATTTCCAGTTCATAATGAGGAAACTGTCTGAGGAGGGTAGGGAGGAAACTTCGCCCAATGCTACGCTTCAAGTTCCGGAGAAGAAGATATTTCTCAATGTGGTTACCGATCTGCTTAGACGCGGCATTTTTGACTGGAAAAATGTGGAAGACGAGTGCAATGTTATTGTAGTTGCTGCCTTTGAGACAACAGGCAATACCATATACTATACCCTCATGCTGCTGGCCATGTTCCCTCAGTATCAGGAGAAAGCATTTGAAGAGATCAAATCGTTATTCCCCCAGACAGGCGATTTTGAGGTCAGCTACGCTCAGACACAGCAAATGGTCTATCTGGATATGATACTGAATGAGACCATGCGAGTGATACCACCTTTTTCCATTGTCGTGCGGCAAGCTTCAGAGGATGTCAGGCTATCGAATGGCATTGTTATGCCCAAGGGATTGCAAATCGCTATCAATATTTTTCACTTACATCGCAGTGAGAAAATTTGGGGGCCGGAGGCAAAAACTTTCAATCCCGAACACTTCTTGCCGCACAATGTTGAAGATAAGCATCCATATGCCTATATACCCTTCACCAAGGGCATACGAAATTGCATAGGTAAGTTGTACTAACTGAATGTTTTATTATTGATAAATTATTTTAAATTGCAGGCAGGTCATATGCTCTTATGTCGCTTAAAGTCACATTGGCAAAACTGCTGAGAAACTACAAGTTCAAAACCAGTTTACAGTTTGAGGATCTTCATTTTATGAACGAAATAACAACAAAACTAAGAACTTCGCCACTGTTGGAGCTGCAGAGAAGAATTTGAAAACATTTTCGAATATATTTGCAATAATTATAACACAAGTTTACAAAAAAAAAAATTTAGCGATCCCGAGCACTTGGTAGCACTTCCTGATCTAAATCCCTCTGCTGAGTTCAAAAATTCGTTCTGAAAACTCCGTGAGGATTTCCTTGAAGAATTAGGAAGAAGTTTTCAAGGACCATCTTCAACCGTCTTCGTCACGAACTCGAACAGTCTTTGTCATCCTCATTGATATCAAAACCATGTATCACATGCTTAACCAAATTATGTATTTTTATGTATGAGCGGTGGTCACACTGAAACATATTTGAATTTAAAAATCAACTGCTGCTAAAAACTGTTAAGCGAGAATTGTTAATAAATAAACAAAAATTGAAAATATTGTATGTGCCTTTGTTATACAAGACACATGCAGACAATGCTGAAGAGACAGATGCGGATACTAATTCCCCTAGGTCATTTCTTAAGGCGAGTTCACACAGGTAACTAATTTGACCAAACTGTGATTAAATTAGCCTTGATTAATAATTTAACTGTATTTAAAACTTTAACTATGGTTTCATACGCAATTAATTTGAACAAGTAAGGCTGAAAAGTTCCTTTATTTGGCCTATATAGCCAAAATTATAACAAAATTGATCCAAATTAATATTAAAATTTTTCCCAATTATTTCTTTTTCAAAATTGGCACGCAATAGTCATATCAACAAACTTGCGAGCGCAGAGGGGCTGCTAACTTACTTTTAGTGCCCTTACAGACCCGCCGGTGGGACCAAATTGTAAATCAACCTAAATGAAGCAACGAATTGCACAAAAAACACCTAGTTGCAAAATCTAGGTTGATTTCGATTTCAGCAAAAACAGGAACATGAGAAAACGGCTCTTAAACGAACGGGCGGTAAGCAGGGAGTTTGCTGAGATTGAAAAACTGATGGTCTTAGCGGTAAGCGAGGATAAGGCGAAGTACCTCGTATTCGCGGAAAGGAAGTCTATGCGTCTTGGAAAATATATTACAATATGTTACAACGCCCTCTACCGAATCCAGTAGGTGCACGCTCCGAAGTACAGTCGCAGCGGAAGATAACAAACAAATCTTAGAGATAGTAAGAGACAGAGGTCTGACCTGTAGGAGAGATTTACATCTGAGACTTGCAGGCAGATCAAGTTAATTTTAAATTTTTTTCACGCCACACCTCCTACTCTTTGGTAATCAGCACTATTTATCAATCTGCGTAAGAATGGAAAAGATCGGATTAACGGAGTCAAGTGTTGAGCAAAGTAAAGTTCGCAGCAGCACTGCAGCAGCAAAATACATACATCTGAGCAGACACTTTCGCAGGTACAGAGTTAATATAAGTACAAGACAAATTATTTATTTTATTTTAAGTAAAGTCCAGACTTTTCCGAGTTTATTTAGCAATAATACACAATGGCACTACGATTGAACTCACCTAAACTACTTTCCTTTTTAGTGATGGAGTTAGAGGTGTGCAAGCAATAGATGGCACAAATTCAATTTCTTTAAAGCTTTAAACTTTAATATATACGCATAAGTCTCCCAACTTAAATCAATACCTAAAAAATAAAAATTAAATTTTATTACCTCAATCTTAAGACATAACATTCTTATAACTTTTGTATTTTATGCCTCAGTTGGAGGACTACAAATGCCTAAAATTTTTATCTTAATTTGGCAAATACAATACCTAAAATATTAGAATTATTTACATAAATTTTAGGACAAAAGATGCTTAAAATTTGGGTAATTTATTCCTGCATTTTCCTTAAAACTAAGAAAATTTTTACCTAAATTTTAGGGCATAGTTTGCCTAAAATAGGAATGCCTAAACCTTAGGGCCCCAATGGCCTTGGCGCCTTTTAAGGTAATTTTTCCTAAATATTTAGGCAATTTTAGGCCTTTTTAGGCATACAAATTTCTAAAAATTTCTATTTGGTGTCCGAAGTTAAGACTTGGACACGGGGTTTCTTTTATGACAAAGAGTGGACCGAAAATGGGTTTCTTTGGCTAAGGAACTCGCGCTTACTAGTTTTTTTGTGATATCTGCGGAATAAAACTTTTAATCTTGTTTTAACGATTAAGCGGTTATAAATAGGTATTAAATTGGAAAACCACGTCTAACTGTGGTAGAACGATTCTGCAGACTTATCCTTTTTTTAATATATTCACCGCTAGCGGGTTGAAATCGGTCCTAGGAGGTTAGTTTTCAACATTTGTCCTCAATGGAGTAAAGAATTATTGGGTCTTATATTTTCAATTATTCCAGGTGTTCATATCACAAGCATGTCGGTTCAAAAAACTGCATGACAATGGTCATGTTTAGAGCAATAGAATAGAATAGTTTTCCAAATTGCTATGTGTGGAAATGCAATGGTCATAAAATAACGCTTTCAATTAGATGATTGCAACCAAATCAAGTCATGAGATAATAAAAAGTTCGTAAGTTATATGCATATCATGTTCGTAGCATAAAATTTTAGGAAATTGGTCCTAGATTTTAGGCTTACCATAGCCAAAAAATGTTTGCCTAAATTTTGACATTTTAGTCCAGATTTGACCTGTTTAGGTAAAAAATTACCTAAATAGATCAATTATAGTCCATTTTTGTATTTAAGGCTTACTGTTTCCTAAAATCTAATAAGAAAATTTTTCTGAGTGTGTATGTGTCGTTGGAAAACAAATGGATTGTTGAACCGAACCCAATTCTTCGAAAAAGTGGTACGGTTTAGGTTCAGGTTCAATGAGTCAAAAATATTAGGGGTTCGGTTCATGGTCCGTTTCGTCGAACCCAAAAAAACCCGAACCGAACCGTTTAAGTTTGTGCAGGAATCATTTCCGACCATATAAAGAATATATTTACATATATTCTTGATCAGCATCAACAGCCGAGTCGATACTGCTATGTCCGTCCGTCCGTCCGTCCATCTGTCTGTTCGTCTTTCTGTAGGAACGCGTCGATCTCAGAGACTATAAAAGATAGAGATCAGTGGCGTAGCATGTGGTTGTACCGCCCGGGGCGGAAGTCGACTTGGACGCCCCCCTCAAAAAAAAACGAGAGCGTCAGTTAAAGTCGGCTCTAACTGACTTCGATATACCCGTTACTCATGAAAAAACATGTTTAACAGTGTTCCTGCGTTTCTTAGGGTGAAGATCTGAAAAGAATGCAACATTTTTTTAACTCGGCTATATATTATCCGATCTTGCTGTACATTTCAGGGATTATTGTTATTGCTAATATAAATTTAAGTTATAAATTTGAACTCGATATCTTGAAAAATGTGGTAGTTATTTAACATTTTCTATTGTGGGGGCGGTGGTGGGCGTGGTCAAAATTTGAAACAAACTTGATCTGCGTGCAGACAAAAGAAGACTACATGTCAAGTTTGGTGGCTCTAGCTCTTATAGTCTCCGAGATCTAGGTGTTCATACAGACAGACGAACAAGTCTACATTGACTCGACTTTTGATGCTGATCAAGAATACATATACTTTATATGGTCGGTAATGATTCCTTCTGTCTGTTACATACATTTGCACGACTTTAGTATACCCTTTTTACTCTACGAGTAGCGGGTATAAAAGCAGTGACTTAACAGTGACTTGATAGTGACTTAACAGTGGTTCGCTACAATACTGAGGGCGTTTTCTCATGTTTCTGTTTTTGCTCAAATCGAAATCCACCAAGACTTTGCAACTAGTTGGTTTTTGTGCAAATTAAATGATTCCTTCTCCCTGCCATGAGAAACATGTGTTAGAAAGAAATAGCAATTAAGAACAGAGGGAAGGAGAGCAGAGAGGCAGAAGTATGTTTTTAGCAAAGACCAATATAATCTCTGAGATGCCGAACGCCCATACAATGTCTTTGCAATATGCAGCTTTTTTTTTTTTTTTTGGTGGCGCCGAAAATCGCGCTCTCTCCGCTTACACAAAGTTGAGAGCGCAAAAATCTAAAAATAGAATACGCTTGCTTTTGTGCGTAATGCTTGAAAATACACTTACAGTCGTGGGCTGTCGCTGTATGCGTACAAAAAGGCGGTTGGCTCTAGAGCGCTCTCCCTCTCTGACTTTTGGGCAAAATTTCAAGAGAGCCAAAAGCCAGTTGAAAAGCCAGCCCCAAAAAAAAGTGTGGAAAAAATCGTATGGCATTACTTATCTTTATATTCTAATGTCTTTGTTTTCAGCGTCCACTTGACTGGCAGGGACTAACATATAATTCCGAAATTTTCGAGCGGGATGACGGGGAACTCGAAACTGTCTACAAGATAAAACAACAGAGTTTTTTAAAATCTTGGGCGATGACAAAGTCGCAGCGGGGTTAGCTAGTTGACTTATAAATTTAGGAAAATCTATTTTCCCAATTGCAAACGAAGCCGTGGGTATAAGCTTGTCATTTATATGAATTGTGCAACAAGCGTTGTAAACTTTGATATTTATAAGTCAAACTGTCAAACTTAATTGGAGCAATAATTAAATCAGATAAATGAATTACCCAACCGGTTAAGAATCATTTAAATTTATAATGAATAGGCTCAAATTAAAGTACGTAGTACCTGACCTTCGACAACGTATATACCGGTTAGAGCTAGACTCTTTATAGTTGGAGGTAGATCCAGCTTATTTTTACCACGCCCCCGGTCTCCCCCTCAATGTGAAAAAGTATTATCTTCCTATAAAAACGCCCTTCACACGAACCTCTGCTATTAGAGTGGTAAAACACTTTGAAGCGTTCGGTTACTTATCTACGGGAGACATGTTGTCGTGGACATTGTGGAGTGGTTTGGTGATAGTGGCGTGTTTTTATTTTCTATGGACTCGTCGACGGTTTTATTTGCTAGCACTTAAAATACCCGGTCTGCAGGGATATCCGTTGCTGGGAATGGCGCATATACTGTTTCGACGGGAAGGTATAAGAGTGCGGCTACTGGTTCCAGTCAAGTGTATAAGTTTTATTGTACCCATTTAGATTTACTCTATAAACTCAGTGGTTTTCTGGAGAAGTATGGCCACTTCGTATTCACCTGGCTGGGTCCCATACCATTTGTGATTGTTAGTGATCCGCAGCTGATTCAAGATATTCTCACATCGCCTCACTGTGTGAATAAGGGTCTCATCTACAGGGTTTTGGATGACGCAATAGGCATGGGACTGATCAACTTACAGGGTGGATACACTATACATTGAGAAAAAAATTCTGAGGATTGAGTATGCAAATTTGGTTTAGATCCCCGTTGGAGTCTTCATCGTAAGCTGCTTAATCCTGCTCTTGGACACAAGGTTCTGCTGAGTTTCGAGTCAATTTTTAATCATGAAACCAACATTTTACTTAAACTACTGGATACCTTGGTGGATAATGGCGAGCAGGAATTGATTTCAATATTCCATAGTTTCACTTTGGGCATAACGACGCGTGAGTGAATAATTATCTTAATTTTGACATTTACTCAAGCTTCAAGGATAGAAACAACAATGGGAACTGATGTAAGAGACGAGGAGAGTTTCATGAGCGATAACTTGGTGGAGCTTTATAAATGGTGAGTCCATAGTGGTGAGGACTAAGTTGCTATACATTCAATAGTTTTGTGAAGATGACAACAGAAATTGGTCTCTCGCCTTGGCTGCAAATTCGATGGGTACGCCAGCTGGTGGGCAGGGAGCAATCATATTGGAGGGCCAAGACCGAGGTACGCGCGTTTGTGAAAAAGGTGCGAAAGGTCCGAGTTAAAAGAGTATTCAATGCTCATAAGTCTATTATTTCTAGCTCATAGAGAGGAAGCTGTCTGAGGACAATTTAAAGGAAACTCCACCCAATGATACGGTTCAAAGTAAGGAGAAAAATATATTTCTCAATGTGGCGATCGACCTGCTTAGACGTGGCATTTTCAGTTGGACGAATGTGGAAGATGAGTGCAATATTATTGTTTTTGCTGCCTTTGAGACTACCGGCAATACCATATACCATACACTCATGCTGTTGGCCATGTTCCCACAGTATCAGGAGAAAGTGTTTGAAGAGATCAAAACGTTGTTTCCCCAGACTGGCGACTTTGAGGTCAGCTACGCTCAGACACGGCAAATGGTCTATCTGGATATGACACTGAATGAGTCAATGCGGGTGATGCCACCAGTTCCCATTGTCCTGCGGCAAAATACAGAGGATGTCAAACTGTCGAATGGCATTGTTATGCCCAAGGGATTGCAAATCGCTATCAATATTTTTCACTTACATCGCAGTGAGAAAATTTGGGGGCCGGAGGCAAAAACTTTCAATCCCGAACACTTCTTGCCGCACAATATTCAAAATAAACATCCATATGCCTATATACCCTTTACCAAGGGCATACGAAGTTGCATAGGTAAGTAGTTCGAATTGAACGTTTAATTATTGGTAAAATAAATTTTAAATTGCAGGCAGGTCATATGCTCTTATGGCGACTAAAGTCACATTGGCCAAATTGCTGAGAAACTACAAATTCAAAACCAGTTCTCAGTTTGAGGATCTTCATTTTGTTGAAGAAATAACATTGAAACTAAAAACTTCGCCGCTGTTGGAGCTACAAAGAAGAATTTGAGAATATTTCCAAATATATTTGTAATAATAACACAGTGGAACACTCAAAATAGTGTGGAATTGGGACCAATAAATTGTGAAACTAGATCACGTCAAGTTCGCGTTTAATGGGCACACACAGTTACAACTTCTGTTGCTGGTCAAATAAAGATGAGAGCTAAAATTTTGGAAAATTCACCAAAGATGAAGGGAGTATCCACAATTGTTATACCAAATTCCCGCCGTCCATGGATAACCGGTTAGTACCCCGCCCATAGAGGACAAACTTGGAAAATGGAATTTATGGAAAACCACTCTAGAGAATTTTTTAAGATTTTAAATATATTTAGATACTGACCAGTTAAATGTGTCCTTAAGAGATGGTAACATGCATCGGAAAAACCGCGATGGTGGGTACCACATTTGACAGCACCCTTCATCGAGGCAATATAGGCCATAAACTAGAGATAAAAATAGACCGAGCTGCGAGTGGTTTTCCATTAGTTCCATTTTCTAGGTTAGACCTCTATGGGCAGGGTGCTAACCGCTTGTCCATTGGCGGTGGGAATTTGGTATAACAATTGTGGATACTCCCTTCATATTTGGTGAATTTTCCAAAATTTTAGCTCTCATCTTGTTTTAACCAGCAACAGAGGTTGTAGCTTTGTGTTGCTATTATAAATATGCCCATGAAACGGAACTTGACGTGATCCAGAAAAACTAGGTATGAGGAGTTGCTACTAGATGCCTCTAGTTTTACAATTTATTGGTCCCAATCACAGGCTATAAAAAAAGTTGAATTTTGTGGCACAGTGTAATAGTCCGAATGTACACAATAAAAGAAATTTAGCGATCCCGAACATTTGGAAGTAGTTCCTGATGTAAAACCATCCGCTGAGACCAAAAAACCATTCTAAACAATTAGAAAGAAGTTTCGCGACTAAAACTCAGAACAATAACTGACACACTACACTACAACACTATAGCTATAGAAAGAGTAGGCGTAGAGCGTTAAAAATAAGAGAAAATAAATGAAAATTTTTTTCGTTTTGTGAAAGGTGCACTACCATAACCGCATTTTACTAAATTAAAACTAAATTAAATAATTTATAGAAAAATGTTAACAAATTAATATATTTTTAATCACTTTAATAATGGGTGTAACCTCCTTTATCACTTATTAACTCATAGATCCTACGCAGCGGCGCGCCGCTAAATGAGGCGAGCCCACATCATGCATTACAACAGCCCACAAAATAAATATAAAACACTCTCGCTACCCTCTGTATACTGAGTTGTTAATTCTTGGAAGCTTCGTTTGTAGAAAATTCTAACTGCTGTCGTATGCTTGTTCGTTTTTTGGGTTTCTTTATGCATTCACACACAAACAAATAAGTGCGCGTGTTTGTAGTTGATTTCTGACCTATGGCGTGTGCTTACATCTACGCCTCAGTGAAAAAAAAAATAATTTTAAATAGCTTTTAATCGATTTGTTTTATTTTTTGTATATTGAAATGACTAATAAATTGTTATATAATTTTATATTTATAAACCTTGTTCAGAACAGATGTTTGTTATCTCAAAAGCTTTTTTTTCCCAAAGAATGTATGCCAAAAATTTTGATTTTTAAAAGTTATACTCGAAAAAGTACAAAAAATCGATTTTTCAAAAAAGTTTTTTAAGAAAAACTCCCGGAAAATATAATTTTTTTGAAAATCTTTATAAAAAAAAATTTATTCTGCGGACTGTCAGCTACAACTTTGCCGAAGACTGTTTGCAGCTATCACTAAAACTGAATGAGCTGTATTCCCAAATCTGATGACACCTTTTTTTTGTTATCACACCCAATTTCAAAAACTGTGAGGGTCCATTAAAAAAAAAGTGCTACCAATCTAGCCAAACGCTGATAGGGTTTTACTCAGTTCGGGTAGCACTATCGATTCCACATAGTGTAGTTTGGTAGTTTTTTTGGCTGTTGCACAGTGTTATAAATATCAGTAATACTAGTAATATCAATTTTCTATTATATCAATAAAAGTTTATTACTTTTTTACCGATTATATTAGATTTTCGACTTTTAATGACAGTTTTGCATGCTTTTAAGGAGTAAATGAATGAAGTTTGTTCGTATCAATGTTTGGTTTAAGCTACAACCTAAGAGGTTTATTTGTCCAAATTTATAACGGGTTTCAAGATAAAGCTGTACACAACTATAAAAAAGAGGTAAGAACTGGATTTTTTAAACAAGTTTTGTAATTTTGAGCATGAAGATGTACTTTTTTTTGCTTTGCTACACAGAAATGTTTTGTAGTCCAAGAGAAGAGCAACAACCTTGCTGAAGACATAAAAGCAAAATTCAGAATAGTTTACGAGATATGAAATCGTTAATCCTACACTGAAGCCGAAAAGTTCAAAGTTCATTAAAAACGGCAGCTAATAAAATTAAATACAGACAGGGCTTTTATACCATCACTCCCTTTCAGAATCAATGTATCGCTGCGATCAACTTTTTTGAGTTCAAAAATGTCTCACAATGTAATTAAATTAGATCAATTACCGAGCCGGCTCAGAATCATTTGCATTTTTAAATCATTAGTAATTTAATTATCTCATTGAAATTGAAGTAACTAGTCCCTAATCTTTGACAAGGTATAAGCCGGCTACATTACCCATGGATGTCTGTCCGTTTGTATAAATAAACTGATCTTCGAGATGGTAACAGCTAGAGGTTTGACTTGAAAGGGACCTTTTAAACTTATTTAGTAATCAGCATAATTTAAAGATCCACCAATAAAAATTTCTGCTTTAGTTTTTGCTGCAGCAGCAACATATATATGAGCATACAGTCAAATGGATCCAGTAGAGGCGCCATTTATTGGTCAGTTAGAGAAATCCCTCAAAGCGAAAATTAAAATTTTGCATGAAACTAATTCAAAATCTTTATTTAATTAAATTATTTAACATTCATATGTAGAAGAATAATTAAATTAGATCAATCACCAAGCCGAGCACTTTCGCAGTTACAGAGCAAATTACAGTCGAGCTTGACGGATTTTCTTACTTGCTTAACCCAATGCTAGGCAAAGTGTCCGGCTTATAAAAACGCGCTTCACACAAATCTGTACAATTAAAGTGGCAAAACACTTCGAAGCGTTCGGTTTCTCACCCACTGGAGACATGCTGTCGTGGACATTGTGGAGTGCCTTGGTGCTAATGGCCTGGTTTTGTATACTATGGACTCGTCGACGATTTTATCTGTTAACACTTAAAATACCCGGCCCGCAGGGTTATCCTTTGCTGGGAGTAGCTCATAAATTGCATCGACGGGAAAGTATAGGAAATCGGCTGCAGGTTTCAGTCAAGTGTATACATTTTCGTGTTCCCACTTAGATATACTCCCGGCATTCGGTAACTATTTTAAAAAGTATGGCCACATCGTATTCTCCTGGCTGGGTCCCATACCCTTTTTGGTGGTTAGTGATCCGCAGCTGGCTCAAGATATTCTCACATCGCCTCACTGTGTGAATAAGGGTCTCATATACAGGGCATTGGAAGACGCAGCGGGCACTGGACTGATCAGTTTAAAGGGTGGGTACGCTGTACACTTTACAAAGAAAACCAAAGGACTAAGTGTGCATAATTGGTTCAGATCCACGCTGGAGTGTTCATCGTAAGCTGCTCAATCCTGCCTTTGGTCACAAAGTTCTGCTGACTTTCGTGTCCATTTTCAACAAGGAAACGAACATTCTACTTAAAGAACTGGATACCTTGGTGGATGATGGAGAGCACGACTTGGTTCCTCTAATCCAAAAACTCACTTTACGCATAGCGACGCGTGAGTAAATAGTTAACTTAATTTTTTTATATAACTCAAAATTTACGGATAGAAACCACAATGGGAAGGGATGTAAGTGATGAGGAGAGTATTAAGTCCAACAGCATGCTGCACCATTATCAAGGGTGAGTTCACAGTGCTAAGGGCTGGGTTGCTATTCATTTAGTAGTTTATTTAAGACAGCGACAGAAATGTGTTTCTCACCCTGGCTGCAAATTCGATGGGTACGCCAGCTGGCGGGCAAGGACCAAGCGTATTGGCGGGCCAAGACCGAGATACGCGCGTTTTTAAGAAAGGTGGAAAAGATTCGAGTATAAAGCGTATTCTATGCTCATACTTCTTTGATTTCCAGCTCACAGAGAAGAAACTGTCTGAGGCGATTAAGGCGGAAAACTCTTCCAACTCTTCCCTTCAATTAAAGGACAAATATATATTTCTCAATCTGGTTACCGATCTTCTTCGACGTAACATTTTTAGCTTGAAGAATGCTGAAGACGAGTCTAATATTATTTTAGTTGCTGCCTTTGAAACAACTGCCAATACCGTGTTCTATACCCTCATGCTGTTGGCCATGTTTCCTGAGTATCAGGAAAAGGCATTCGAAGAGATCAAAACGGTCTTCCCCCAGACTGGCGACTTTGAGATTAGCTATGCTGAAACACAGCAATTGATCACCCTGGATATGATACTGAATGAGTCTATGCGAGTGATAGCACCAGTTCCCATTGTGTCTCGGCAAACCTCAGAGGATGTCAGACTATCAAATGGCATTGTTATACCCGCGGGAGTGCAAATAGCCATCGATATCTTTTACATGCAACGCAGTGAGAAAATTTGGGGTCCCGAGGCTAAAACGTTCAATCCCGAACACTTCTTGCCCGCCAATGTTCAAGATAAGCATCCATATGCCTTTATACCGTTCACTAAGGGCATACGAAATTGCATAGGTAAGGTGGTACAAATTAACCGATTAATTATAAAAAAATTTATTTTAAATTGCAGGCAGGTCATATGCTCTTATGGCGACTAAAGTCACATTGGCCAAATTGCTGAGAAACTACAAATTTAAAACAAGTTTTCAATTTAAGGATCTTCATTTTGTAGAGAATATAACAATGAAACTAAAAACTTCGCCGTTATTGGAGCTACAAAAGAGAATTTGAAAATTTATTCAAATTTTATAAAAATCAATAATTATAAAAAATTGTAAGATTAACATAGTAATCCGTAGTTTAAAAACTGCACACGAGGCATGTAATGAATAAATTGTTAAACTTTTTTCATTAATAAATATTTTACTATATAGGGTACTATTTTAAATTAATGTCGTATTGTTCCAAAAACAAAAACTCTTATATTTATTACTCCTCTTTGTTTATGAATGTTAATAAAGGAAAATATTACACAGTTCGACAAACTCCAATGAAAAAAAAAACGGTATTAGACCCTAAACTTCGTGCTGAGACTTTAATATAAAGAACGATGTTTATTAATTAAATGATAATTAATTATTGCATCTTAGACTGCATACGAGACTGCGGCCTAAAGTGGACGGTGTCATAAGTGCTCGAGTTCTTGAATCTTGTGCTTGACTTAGTCAAAGAGGCTCAGGATTTCTCCTAGAATGCCTCTTCCTTTTTGGATCTAAAATGCATAAATCACTTCCAGTGAGTATAAAAACACGCGAAATTATTTAAATTTACCTAAGTAACGTTGCAAACTTCTTAAAACTACAGATTCTGCCCACATACTATTATAATAATATAATTATAATTTAAGAAATAGTTGTTGACTGGCTGTACAACAACTACAGATATCCCTAGATATAAAACAAAATTTATTTTAATTAAAAATAAGCACATAAAATATACAGGTCCTTGAGCCTGGCAACAACTAAATAAGAACAGGTTGCTGAGTCCAACAACTATAATTATTATTATTAAAGAAGATTAGAATAATTGATTTCACAAATTCATTCGTAATTTTCTTGTTTTTGCAACATTGTTTAAACTTTGCGCCAATTAAATGCAAATCAAAATGAAATCAGGGTCGTTTCACCAAATGCTTTGCTTTTGCTTTAACTTTCAAGAATATCACTAATATATTCATATTTTGATTCCGTTACTTTACGCTGCTATGTAAATTGTAAACTAATGAAGGTTCTAAGCGTGTAACATGACTAAACGTATTTGAAATTGTAACAGAGAAAAACGAATATGTAAACAGCATTTATAAACTAATTTAGTTGAGCGGCATTTTACATTGTAGTTAGAATTCAATTAAACATCAATGCGCATTCAAATGCATTTTAATCATATAATCCGAATACGCTGCTATTAAGTTAGTCAAAGTTGTCATTAATATTTTGAGCAAAAGTAGAAGTCCATTTAGCGACACTGAGAACAAAAATAAAACTAAAACTGGAATTTTAAACAAGTTCGAAAATAATATTCATAGAATTTTAATGTATTTTCATTAAATAAAGTAATATGTATGAACAATTTGAAAATAAATAAGGTGTTTTTTAATATCTAATTGATACATATCTATATATTTAGTACTTTCTAAACTCGCCGAGACAAATGCTGGTTTCAAAATGAAATGTAAACTTAGACAATTGAATTATCAAAATGATAAGAGCTTGTATTCAATTAACGAATATCAGCCCAAATCCCACCCAGTTCCCACCGCACCCAACATGGAAAAACGAAAACACAAATGAATTCTCAATCAAATGAAAAATAGTTAGTTTCCATGTTGAGTTTTCTGCGAATTTTCACTCCCGGAGGCAGATTTTTCGTATTCTCTCCTTAAAAACCGAGTTTCAATTTAATCGGGTGAAATTTTTCACTGAATTTTGCTGTAATTTATCGACCGTTGCACAGTGAGCCAGCTTTGTATGGAGACTGCGGCCAAAAATACATTTAGTAGATATTTCGACTTGAAACTTTGTTCACGCAAAAAATAAAAAAACGTACTTAGTCTTTGGGACATAACAGAACTTTCCGGCACCTTGTTGCAGCTGAAGTTTTGTAATTTAAAATTTTAAAGGGTTGAGTAATATTAACTTATAAGCCAAATTAGGGGGATCGGGGGGGATCACTACTATTAGCTGAAATTATATCACATGGACAATGGCACTCTAAATAAAGCACTAACGAAAAATGAATTTTTGTAAAACGAATAAAACAAACTAAGAACACTTAAATTATTTAAAAAACGAGAAAGGCAAGGCTAACTTCGTCTTGCCGAAGTTTTGATACACTTGAAAACGCTTGTCTTAACGGTTAGCGACTTCGACCAAACTTCGCAGATCAGCTTAAAAACATTTAATATTACCCATGACAGTGATTGGGAGCGGTAATATTAAGAACAAAACAGATTTTCCCATTTTTCGATCGATCATTCGTATGGCAGCTACAAAAAGTAGTCATCCGATCCGGTCGGTTCCGACATATTAGCAGCGTGCAGACAAAAGAAGACTCTGTGCAAAATTTCAGCTCGATAGCTTCAAAACTAAGGGACTAGTTCGCGTAGAAACAGACAGACGGACGGACGGACGGACGGACAGATGGACGGACAAAGCTTGATCGACTCTGCTCGTCATGGTGATCAAGAATATATATACTTTATGTGGTCGGAGATGAGTCCTTCTATGCGTTGCAAACTTCTGGGCAAAATTATAATACACTTTTCAAGTGTATAATAAGTTAATACCTCTATTTATAATACTCATTTTCCGCTGATGATAAGATGTGGTTGTCTTTGAAACAGCGATCGTTGTACGGACATACCAATGCTATTCCAAATTGTTGTAATTAATCTCTGTTGATTTGTGTTGATTATTTTGAATTGTAACTCTCTCCACCAGCCAAATGCAAAAACTTTGGCAAAAAACAGGTCGCTAAAACCCATATAAATTTTCGTTTTCCTTAATATCTGATTGATTAACGTAGTATTAATATTTTTGTTAAGTTGTTGTTTGATCTCAAGCTGCTCAACTGCATTTCCAGGTTCTCCAACGCAGCTTTGGTTCAGGGGTTATGGGCATTTGTGTTCTAGCAATTGTCTTTGAAAATCATTGACCATTGGGGTATAACCAGCTCCTCCAAAATGATCCAATTAGTCTAAATAGTAAAATTCTTAATTGCCAGCAAGAAAGAGTATAGTTTAATTTATAAATTTGGTAGTCAAACCGCAAGACGCTAAGATGCCTGGAACTGAAGTAATTAAATGATTTGAGCTGTTTTCCTGTTGGTGATTAAGAATATTACTAATAAGATCAAATGCATAATATTGGAGAAGCTGGTAATGTCCAATTGGTCAATTGGGAGAACAAAAATGACCATAATCCATGAACCAAAACTTCATTGGATAATCTATAAGCGCAGTTCGGCCTGTTTTTAGGTAGGGTTTAAGGCCTGTTTGAAGTTGATCGTGGGTGAATAAAACTTTACCAAAACATAAACAATCGCTAAATCTTTGCATCCCACTATGGTAAAATTCTGAAAAATCTATTAAAAATCGTTGAAAACTGCGGTATCATCATGACAAAAAAACTATGAACTATGACTATGAAAAAATAGTTGCCCACTCAGAAATAATTACCCTTATGTTTCCTCGTAAAGGCAGCGCGAAGCGATAATTGGCATCCAATGTCAGTTCCCAAAATCAATCGTTTTTTGATTCACTTGCGTCATCTATAGTATTAATAAATCTTGGACATAACCCATCGCGCTTTGCTGCGCCTTCAACAGTATATAACAAATATCACCCTACATCCCACCACCATCCCACCCCCTTACCACACACTTCCCATCCAATTACCAACCACTTGCAACTCACCTACCACCCACGTTCCATGCACTTCCCACCCACTTTCAAAACAACTTACCACGCGTGGTAAATGCAGTATGTTAAGTTTTTCCAACCAAATTTTGTAGGCGATCGAAAATTACGGAACTATATATAAATTCATTCCTGTAAAGTAGATGCCGAATACATACCTCTCCCGCACGACTACATAGTGAATTTCGGGTCTACCGATATTTCCGTCCCGCGCTCATTTCTAGTAAATATATAAAGATGATGCATTTGACTGCAGCATCACCAATGCTTGCCCATAATTGGAAACATATAGATTTCTAAGTCTTTTCCCAAAAATTAAAGATAATATGTTTTAAACTTTGACAGAAGTCCCGTCAAAAGGTCAAAACAAATTGACCTAATGGCACCCACTCTTCAATTATAATTCAATTCAAAATGGATTTCACCCCCTCACCATTTTCCCCCGCTCTCCACTCTTTCGCATAGCTTATGTGACATAAAGCCGTCTAGCACAATTTTCTGTTCACTTAAGCGATTTGTAATATCGCGCACCTTTGGCAAACAAAAGAAAAAAATAGTTTACATCTTTCTCTCTTACATCCGGATTTTCGGACACGAAACCCTACATTTTATATATAAAATCAAACCCTCAAAATTCGATATATCTTATTGCATAGGAACCTACAGCTTCACCTAAAAACTTAAACGCTTAAAAACTGATTTCAAATTGGATTTTTCTCAGTGTACTTAAGAACTAGTTCTATGCAAACTCTCATGTGTACAAACCGGGTTGGTTTAACATGACTTGTGCTAACCTTAATCATCCCCATTCTGATCTCTTTTCTCAATCATATAATTTTCTGATTACATCCAAATCTACACTACACAATCGTAGAAATCCAATTCGGCTTTCCGGCATATAAAAACGCGCATCGCACAAATTTGTACAATTAAAGTGGTAAAACGCTTCAAAGCGTTCGGTAACTTATCCATTGGAGACATGCTGTCGTGGACATTGTGGAGCGCCTTGGTGCTAATAGCATGGTTTTGTATACTATGGACTCGTCGACGATATTATCTGTTAACACTCAAAATACCTGGCCCACAGGGTTATCCTTTGCTGGGAATAGCGCATAAAGTATATCGACGGGAAAGTATAGAAGACCGACTGCTGGTTTCAGTCAAGTGTATACATTTATGTGTTCCCACTTAGATATTCTCCCGGTAATTGGTAATCTTCTGGAGAAGTATGGCCACATCGTATTCTCCTGGCTGGGTCCCATACCCTTTGTGGTTGTAAGTGATCCGCAGCTGACTCAAGATATTCTCACTTCGCCTCACTGTGTGAATAAGGGTCTCATATACAGGGCTTTGGAAGACGCAGCAGGCACTGGACTGATCAGCTTAAAGGGTGGGTACACTTTACACTGTACAAAGAAAACCGGAGGATTAAGTGTGCCTAATTGGTTCAGATCCACGCTGGAGTGTTCATCGTAAGTTGATCAATCCTGCTTTTGGACACAAGGTTCTGCTGAGTTTCGTGTCCGTTTTCAACAACGAAACGAATAATCTGCTCAAAGTACTGGATACCATGGTGGATGATGGCGAGCAGGACTTGATTCCTCTATTTCATAGTTTCACTTTGGGCATAACGACGCGTGAGTAAATAATTAACTTGAAATTGTTATTCACTTAAGCTTTAAGTATAGAAACCACAATGGACAGCGATGTAACAGATGAGGAGCTCATTAAGTCCAATAACTTGCTGGAGCATTATCAATGGTGAGTTCACAGAGGCAAGGACTGTGCTGCTATGCTTTTAATAGTTTTCTGGATACCGCTACAGAAATGTGCTTCTCGCCTTGGCTGCAAATTCGAGGGGTACGCCAGCTGGTGGGGAAGGAGCAACCATATTGGAGGGCCAAGACCGAGATACGCGCGTTTATAAAAAAGGTGCGAAATATCCGAGTAGAAAGCTGCTTCATGCTCATAAACCTTTTGATTATTAGCTCATAGTGAGGAAACTGTCTGAGGAGGATATGAAGGCAACTTCACCCAATACTTCGCTTCAATTTAAAGAGAAAAATATATTTCTCAATGTGCTTACCGATCTGCTTAGACGTGGCATTTTTACCTTTAAGAACGTGGAAGACGAATCCAATATTATTGTATTTGGAGCCTTTGAGACAACTGCCAATACCATGTACTATTCGCTTATGCTGTTGGCCATGTTCCCTCAGTATCAGGAGAAGGCATTTGAAGAGATCAAAACGTTATTTCCCCGGACTGGCGACTTTGAGGTCAGCTATGCTGAAACACAGCAGATGGTCTACCTGGATATGATACTGAATGAGTCCATGCGTGTGATACCACCAGTTCCCATTGTCTCTAGGCAAACCTCAGAGGATGTCAGACTATCGAACGGCATGGTATTACCCGAGGGAGTGCAAATCGCCATCGATATATTTCACATGCAACGCAGTGAGAAAATTTGGGGGCCAGAGGCTAAAACCTTCAATCCCGAACACTTCTTGCCACACAATGTTCAAGATAAGCATCCGTATGCCTATATACCCTTCACCAAGGGCATACGAAATTGCATAGGTAAGTTGTACAAACTGAATGTGATATAATGACACAATGAATATTAAATTGCAGGCTCGAGATATGCTCTCTTTTCGATGAAAATCACATTGGCCAAATTGCTGAGAAACTATAAATTCAAAACCAGTTTTCAGTTTGAGGATCTTTATTTTGTGGAGAATTTAACAATAAAACTAAAAACTGTGCCGCTGTTGGAGCTAGAGAGGAGAATATGAGAATATTTTCAAATAAAATAAGAGGAACAGCACGAGCTGGAGATAAAGGTTTGAAATTAGTAAATTGTTAAACTAATAACTTGCTTTTGTTCCAATTTTGCATGTTACCAAGCTGTTACATTGGAATTGTTTTTTAATTGTAAGATATAAATAGATTAATGCTCTGGGCATGAAGGTGTGTCCAATTTAATGTTGTTAGCTACAACTGGACACACCTTCATAACCATGGCATACTTTCAGGCTTCCACTTCATATCAGAAAAAGTCGGTACTTGAATTTACTATTATGTAATCCTCAAGTCTTTATTTATTTATGAACTTAAGCTTTAGCTAAAAGACATAGCTACAATATATTAGAATAGAAAGAAATACAAAATAAGGGGGTAAAAAAAAGACATTAAGAGCAAATAAAAGAAACTCCTTCCGATCCGATGGGGGTAAGGAACTTCAGAAAATATTGTAGAAGCTGTGCAAGTGCAAGAGTGTGAAGAATAAAAGACCTTAAGCCTTCGTCGGAAAGAAAAGAGGAGAGATACAATTGTAATCCCTACATAGAATACGAAATGGACAGTTAGAAGCATAAGTTATAAGTTTGTTTAGAAACATTATACCTAACATAGTTCGTCTATGATCAAGTGAAGGTAAGTCTAAAAACTTAAGTCTTGAAATATAAGGAGGAAGTCTTAACTGTGGGTCCCAACCCAGGTTACGAAGAGCAAACAAAAGGAACTGTTTTTGGACACATTCAATGCGTTTACACAGGGTAAGTGACTGAGGATTCCAAATACACGAACCAAACTCCCAAATGGGCCTCACAAGAGATATAAACAAGAGCTTGGTCGTGTAGAGATCATTGAACTCCTCAGACCAACGTTTAATAAAACCTAGCAAGCCCATGGATTTATTCACAGAAAGTTCAATGTGAGTCCCAAACGAAAGTTTTTGGTCGAGGGTTATACCCAGATCATGAAAAGATATCAACAAGATTCAAGTTGATAAGAATTCAATAAATAGTTTATCAGAAAAGGTGTTCTACGATAAAACGTCATAGATTTACAATGCAACAAATTTTAAGAGCACCAAAGCAAAATCGTTGGGCGATTTCTGGCTGAGAAATATTTTAAAGTCATCTGCGTACACTAGAATGCTTAACTACATTAGCCAGGTAGTTAATAAATAACACGAAGAGAAGAGGTCCAAGATGGCTACTCTGGGGAACTCCAGAGGTCACAAATACCGGAGAAGTTATATAAGTTATATAATACATCATATTAATACTAAATAATAATAATCAAATTAAAATTAATATAAAATTTAAAATTTAATGAACATTCTATCAGTTAAGTCGGATTTTCTTTTTCAATGTTGTATTCTGTATGTTTGTGACTAGTTTATCTTGTAGCACTAGGAAATCACTCAATAAAATGAATGAAAAAAATGAAGAAGTGCAACTATTAAAGATAACTTTCTGAGTTCTAGACTGAAGATACGATTTTATCCAATTAAGAAGCCCCAGCGGAAATTCCAACAGACGCAATTTCAGAATCAGAAGACAATGAGGAACACTGTCGAAATTCTTACTAAAATCGGTAAATATAACATCTGTTTGTTTACCTTGAGTAAAACCATAAATCACTGAAGAAGTAAATTCCAGTATGTTTGTAGTAATAGATCAGTTTTTAACGAATCCATGCTGATTCGGTAATATAAAAGGCGAACAGGAATGTTGTAATTGAGATGTTAAAATTTGCACAAAGAGTTTTGGGATTGCAGACAGTTTCGCAATGCGCCTGTAGTTAGAAATGTCAGAACGTGAACCCTGTTTATGTAAGGGAATGATGAAAGATTCTTTCCATTCTTTATTCGACAAAAGTCGTGGTTGGAGTGTGAATAAGCACACAATTATGCTGATGAGGATTTGGGGACAAATTCCGAAACTGTCTGTCCAGACAATACCAATTGCTATTCCGATTAAATGTTGTGAGCTATCTCTATGTTAAATTGCGCTGATTGCATTAATTTTTAATCAACCATTGACATTGAGCCAGCGCTGTAAAAATCACAGAAACTTTGACTAAGTTTCTAAATGTTTGTATTGCTTAGTTTCTATAATAACATATGGTGTAGTTCGGACATGCAAAAATTTGAAATAGTCTGAGCGTTAATACATGAAGGAGGGGAATTATTTCAAATCGGAATCCAACTCGATGTGGGTACGGTGTACAGGGTTAAAAACCTTCAAAATAGACTCCTTTTGCGTCGATACAGCGTTGCCAGCGCGATTACCAAGCATTCAGGAATAGCCTTAGAGCCGCGGTGCATGCTGCTTGGATCTCCTCTCTCGTCTCAAAATGCTTGCCTTTTATCGGTCTTTTTCGGCGAGGAAACAAAAAGAACGTACGGGGGGGCAAATCTGGGTTGTAGGGCGGCTGCGGAAGCGTTGGGATGCCCGCCTTTGTCAGGTCGCTGTTCACAAGAAAGGCGGTGTGAGCCGGGGCGTTGTCATGGTGCAACTTCCAGTCTGCTGCTGGACCCGATTGACCCTTCGTTTAAGTATCTTGAGCACTTCCACGTAAAACTTGGCCAGGAGGAAAAAAATTCATGGTGGACGATGACTTGCGCAATGAGCATCGTTTTCACTTTGGATGTGCTCACTCTTCCCTTTTTTGTGCGAGGAGACGCCGGCTCTTTGTCTCGGAATCATATTCAAACATCCATGACTTGTGATTACGTTATTCAAAGATTTCTGGTCACTTTCACACATGTGCATTTCGGCTTGCACCACTCAGGTGCTCGGAGTCAACTGCTAGGAACGCCCTCTACCGAATCCTGACTCTATCTATTATTGTCTTTGAGATCGGCCCTGTTTATACAGACAGACAAACGGGCAGGGCTAAACCGACTCGGCTGTTGATGATGATTTAGAATAAATATCCTTTATGGGGCCGAAAGAGTTTTCTTTTGTCTGTTACATACATTTTGAACAACTTCATGATCACCTTTTACCCTTTTTCTAATGGTACAGGGTATAAAAACAAATAGAATTTTATAATATTCAAGCGACCAATTCACAAACACTCTGTCCGAGTCGGTTTTTGTGTAAACACTAACGTAAGGTCTAAATTTATATGAAACACTAGATCAGGCTGTCTCTTTTTGACGAATTAATTCCACTTAGCTTTGAGAAATCGCCTTCAACTGCTTAAGAATTCCGAATTTTCCCAAACCTGAGCTGTTCTTTTTTTGATGAATTGAATGCACTTAGCATTGAGAAGTAGATTTCACCTGCTTAAAAATTCCGCATTTTCCGAAACCTGACCTTTCTCTTTTAGACGAATTGAATGCACTTGGCATTGAGAAGTCGATTTCAACTGCTTAAACATTCCGGATTTGATACATTTCGAATTCGAAACAGCTTCGATTAATCTGGTTTATTTTATACCCTTGCAAAGGGTATTATGATCTTGACCAGAATACTTAAGGCCCCTTTAGTCTTCAAAACACAAAACAAAGAAGTAAAGCTTACATTACAATTACCATCTGCCAAATTTTTATGATAATCTAAACTCACTTAAAAATTTGGCAAATTTTGGGAACCCTTTTGATTTTCACCATTTATCTATTTACCCGTTCTCGTAATAATCTAAGCTCATACGAAAAATGAGAAACTTTCTCAATTTTTATAAACTTTCGATCCTTACCATCGGTCTATTCACGCGCATAATACTCAAAACTCATTATAAAACAAGTGAGAAAGTCGGTCAAGCCCGACTATAACATACTCTGTACCTGTAGCAGACGCTGAATGCAATGCTGGTGCTACGTTCATCTCTAGTTCTCTCTCTCGCTCTCTCTCTCTTTAAGGGTGGGAGTGGGTGGGGGGAGGGTTGTTTACTTATTTGCTCATAACTTGAGAACCTCTCATCCGATCTTTATCATTTCTTCGGCAAATCGATACATTTTGTTAATTACTAACTATCTCTATCGAATCGTCTATCTTCAAAACTGTATTAGATATAACGTTTTTTCCCAATTGCGGGGGCGGGAGGGGGCGTTTACATTTCGCGATTTTTTAAGAGAGAGAAACTTAGTGATCAGCGCAGCAGAAGCGCTGCATTCAGCTCCTACTCTTGATACAGTTTTCAATGTTTCAATGTTTTCAATGAACATTTTTCTTAAATTTGCGTATTTATTAGTTTTCAATCATGTTTTATAATTTTAAAAAGTTTGATAAAAATCGAATGAAAATATCGTATAGCTGCCATTTAACAAACTGCATTTGCTGGATCCAGTAGATGCGCCATTTATTGGTCAGTTAGAAAAATCCCGCAAAGCGAAAATTAAATTTTTGGATGAAATTAATTATAAATCTTTATTTAAATAAATTATTAAACTTTCATATTTAATAGTCACACTGACGAACTTAATTGGAAGAATAATTAAATTAGCTCAATTACCAAGCCGAGCACCTTCGCAAGTACAGAGTATATTATAGTCCGGCTTGACAGATTTTCGTACTTGTTTAACCCAATGCTAGGCAAAGTGTCCGGCTTATAAAAGGCGCTTCACACAAATCTGTACAATTAAAGTGGAAAACACTTCGAAGCGTTCGGTTACTTACCCACTGGAGACATGCTGTCGTGGACATTGTGGAGTGCCTTGGTGCTAGTGACGTGGTCTTATATACTATGGACTCGTCGACGGTTTTACCTGTTAGCACTCAAAATACCCGGCCCACTGGGTTATCCTTTGCTGGGAATAGCGCATAGAGTACATCGACGGGAAAGTATAGGAGACTGACTGCTGGTTTCAGTCTAGTGTATACATCTAGATTTCCCACTTAGATATACTCCCGGTAATCGGTAATCTTCTGGAGAAGTATGGCCCCCTCATATTCTCCTGGCTGGGTCCCATACCCTTTGTGGTTGTTACTGATCCGCAGCTGACTCAAGATATTCTCACATCGCCGAACTGTGTGAATAAGGGACTCATATACAAGGCGGTGGAAGACGCAGCAGGCGTTGGACTGATCAGCTTAAAGAGTGGGTACACTGTACACTGTACGAAGAAAAACGGGATTATTAAGTGTGCATATTTGGTTCAGATCCACGCTGGAGTGTTCATCGTAAGCTGCTCAATCCTGCTTTTGGTCACAAGGTTCTGCTGACTTTCGTGTCCATTTTCAACAAGGAAACGAACATTCTACTTAAAGAACTGGAAACCTTGGTGGATGATGCAGAGCACGACTTGGTTCCTCTAATCCAAAAATTCACTTTGGGCATAGCGACGCGTGAGTAAATAGATAGCTTAATTTTACCAATTACTCAAAATTTACTGATAGAAACCACAATGGGAAGGGATGTAAGCGATGATGAGAGTATTAAGTCCAACACCATGCTGAACTATTATCAATTGTAAGCTCACAGTGGAGAGGGCTGGGTTGCTATTCATTTAATAGTTTTTTGCAGACCGCGACAGAAATGTGCTTCTCGCCTTGGCTGCAAATCCGATGGGTACGCCAGCTGGCGGGCAAGGAGCAAGCGTACTGGAAAGCCAAGACCGAGATACGTGCGTTTATAAGAAAAGTGGGCTAAGTGTAAGTTGCAAACGTATCCTCCTTTCATAAATCTCTGCTTTTCAGCTCACAGAGAAGAATCTGTCTGAGGCGATTAAGAAAGAAACTTCACCGAATACTTCGCTTCAATTTAAGGACCAAAACATATTTCTCAATCTGGTTACCGATCTTCTTCGACGTGGCATTTTTAGCTGGAAGAATGCTGAAGACGAGTCCAATATTATTTTGTTTGGTGCCTTTGAAACAACTGCCAATACTGTGTTCTACACCCTCATGCTGTTGGCCATGTTCCCTCAGTATCAGGAGAAGGCGTTCGAAGAGATCAAAACGTTATTCCCCCAGACTGGCGATTTTGAGGTCGGCTATGCTGAAGCACAGCAATTGGTCTATCTGGAGATGATACTGAATGAGTCCATGCGAGTGATAGCACCAGCTCCGATTGTCGCTCGACAAACCTCAAAGGATGTCAGACTATCGAACGGCATTGTAATACCCGAGGGAGTGCAAATCGCCATCGATATATTTCACATGCAACGCAGTGAGAAAATTTGGGGGCCAGAGGCTAAAACGTTCAATCCCGAACACTTCTTGCCCCACAATATTCAAGATAAGCATCCATATGCCTTTATACCCTTCACTAAGGGCATACGAAATTGCATAGGTAAGTGGTACGAATTGAATGTGAAATTATGGCGTAATAAATTTTAAATTGCAGGCTCGAGATATGCTCTAACTTCGATTAAAGTCATATTGGCCAAATTGTTGAGAAACTACGAATTCAAAACCAGTTTTCAGTTTGAGGATCTTCATTTTGTGGAGAATTTAACAATGAAACTAAAAACTTCACCGCTGTTGGAGCTACAAAAGAGGATGTGAAAATCTGTTCAAATTTGATAAATATTAATAATTATAAGAAATTGCAAAACACCACACGAGGTGGAGGTTTGTAAATAGTAAATTGCTTAACTATTAACTTTCTTTTGATTTATTATTTTATAAATAAATTAATTACTATTTTACAGACTATTTAAAATCGTTTGTAAATGAATGCAAAATAAAAATAGGGGAAAGTTAACAGCTCGACCAACGTTTATGTTCCCTTGCAGCTCGAAAATTGTAAGATATAATGTTTTTGAATGATTTTAATTTTCGATTTGAACAATTTTAGTTGAGCGATTTCGCAAGCCACAAATAGATGGCCACTTTCGCATGACAGGGATTCCCTGTGTTAAACCAATTACTAGATTCGAAAATTAAATGAAAAGTTTTTTAATTGTAACCGTTTCGAAAAATAAAAAATAAAGCAACTTTTTTGTTTGGCAGGAAAGGTAATTTTAGAAAAATGAGCGTGCTCAGCAGCACAAATCGACGACAAAAAATCAACTATTTTTGTTAGATTGTGCTGGTGAACGGGCATGATGCGCGTTTCGTGATTGTGTTAGATGTGAATACATCAAAGAAATAGTTTGTTAGAATTGCTTGTTTCTGATTTGTTATCGATAGAACACAGCTGTCAGAAGTAAACATATTCTCATACAGGATAATCACAAGGAATAGAACCCGGCGGCTGGTTACGGAACGATGGAATAATCTTCCGGCTTGCGCTGTAGCTAGGGCCACGAGGTCCTCGTTCAACCTGGACGAAAAACATCTTACTTTTGGTTTAGGCCCTAACGGTAACTGCCTTATTGGCAGGCATGCAGCACGCTTGGGCGTCGATCACAACGATTTCTATAGAAGAAGAGGAGTAAATAAATTAAAGCGTTTGGATAGGTTCTCCGTGCTTAAAGCTAAAAATTAGTTATTAAATAGAATCTAACTTTAAAAGGGGGAAATACTTCTGCATAGCAAATTTGAGCTTAGCCCAATAAATGAAAGTTAGAGGTACACACGCCATGAGATTGAGAGAAGCTTGTTACAGCTATGTAGTAAAAGGCAAATATTAATTAATCCCCCAAAAAGAAGTGTCTTCGGCACGTAGATATGTTAATGTGTGTTTTTGGGCCCCCGTGTAAACGAGAAATTTTTAATCAAATCCCTCTTTAGCTTATTAAAGATGTTTTAAAAACAAGTGAGAGATTCGGCCCGACTATAACATACTTTGTACTTGGGTTAACGCGGCGCTGCGCTCATCTCAAGTCTCTCTCTCTTTTTCTCTCCCTCTCACTCTCTCTCTCTAAGATTGTGTTAGTTGTGATGGTGGGGGGGGGGGGGGGTGCACTTTTTGCTCATAATCCCATCTTTATCATTTCTTAGCAAATCGATATATTTCTTTACAAAGATGTTTTATAAACGTCTATCTTCAAAACTGTAGGAGATATATTTTTCCGAATTGCGGGGGCGGGAGGGGCGTGGCAAAATTGAAAATAAACTGATCGCCTGAGCTATAAGAAACATTTGTCCCATACAAGTCAAACCTCTATCTCTTACCATCTCCGAGATCGTTTGTTCATCGGACGGACGGACGGACGGACGGACGGACGACAGACGGACAGACGGACATGGCTATCGACTCGGCTGTTGATGCTGATCAGAATATATATACTTTATATAGTCGGAAATGATTAATTCTCCCTGCTACATACTTTTGCACAAACTTAATATACTCTATGTACCTTCGGTACAGAGTATAAAAATTTAATCACACTGACGAAGTGAGCACAAGCTGATGATACACTGCGCGTCATCAGGTTAGAGCCCCCCTTACACTCACCGCCAATGTTCAATAATGTCTAATCCATTTGAGCTGCAGCTTTGAAATTTTTATCTATATACTACAATCGATTCTCTTTTAAATAAAACAACAATGGCTGCTGTAACGATAAAGAAAATTTTTTAATTAATATTTTAGAAAAAGTTACAAATAAAGTGTATCAAAAAATTGGTCATCAGGTTAGCGCCCCCTGCGATAAATTCAATTTAATTAGGTTGATGACCAATAGTATGATGAGAGTATGATGGCCACTCGAGGAGATCAACTTTTTGGCCCTGAATCCATGACTTCACGGATCGGGCAGAGTGGATTGGAGCATTGTCATGCTGAAAAATCCACTGCAGGTTTTGAAAAAGGTTTTGGAAATGCGGAATAGTCGTTTCTAGCACTCCGTTATAGTTATGTGCGTTCATGCGCGATGTCAAAAACTGAAGATCGCAGGTGCCATAGTATGATATTGCTCCCCACACCATTAAGCCCCCCACCCGGCTGTGCAAGCGGTCCAAGTGATGCTCCTCTTTGCGTAGATCATGAAAATAATAATAATAACCATCAGGTCCTTCCAAATTAAATTTCTTTTCATCTGAAAAGACAACACGTTGCCACTAGGTGGACCACTTCAAGTGCGCTCGGGCAAAATGAAGGCGCATTTCTATTCTTAGCATATTGAGTGGTGTTTTTATACCCTTGCAAAGGGTATTATAATTTTGCCCAGAAGTTTGCAACGTAAAGAAATATTCATTTCCGACCCTATAAACTATATATATTTTTGATCAGGGCGACGAGCTGAGTCGATTGAGCTTTGTCCGTCCGTCTGTCTGTCCGTCTGTCCGTCTGTCTGTTTCTACGCAAACTAGTCTCTCAATTTTAAAGCTATCGAGCTGAAACTTTGCACAGAGTCTTCTTTTTACTGCACACTGCTAATATGTCGGAACCGACCGGATCGGATGACTATATCTTATAGCTGCCATAGGAACTATCGGTCGAAAAGTGGGTTTTTGTAAGAAAACTTTTTTGTTTTTAATGTAAACGCCTTCCGCTTCGACAATTATTAGTTTTATACGCTTTTAAACAGATTCGGAAGATTTGGTCAAAATCGGATGGCTATATCTTATAGCTGCCATAGGAACTATCGGTCGAAAAGTGGTTTTTTGTAAGAAAACTTTTTTGTTTTTAATGTAAACGCCTTCGGCTTCGCCAATTATTAGTTTTATACGCTTTTACACAGATTTGGAAGATTTGGTCAAAATCGGAAGACTATATCTTATAGCTGCCATAGGAACAATCGGTCGAAAAGTGGGTTTTTGTAGGAAAACTTTTTTGTTTTTAATGTAAACGCCTTCCGCTTTGACAATTATTAGTTTTATACGCTTTTACACAGATTTGGAAGATTTGGTCAAAATCGGATGACTATATTCTATAGCTGCCATAGGAACTATCGGTCGAAAAGTGGGTATTTGTGAGAAAACTTTTTTGTTTTTAATGTAAACGCCTTCCGCTTCGACAATTATTAGTTTTATACGCTTTTAAACAGATTTGGAAGATTTGGTCAAAATCGGATGACTATATCTTATAGCTGCCATAAGAACTATCGGTCGAAAAGTGGTTTTTTGTAAGAAAACTTTTTTGTTTTTAATGTAAACGCCTTCGGCTTCGCCAATTATTAGTTTTATACGCTTTTACACAGATTTGGAAGATTTGGTCAAAATCGGATGACTATATCTTATAGCTGCCATAGGAACTATCGGTCGAAAAGTGGGTCTTTGTGAGAAAACTTTTTTGTTTTTAATGTAAACGCCTTCCGCTTCGACAATTATTAGTTTTATACGCTTTTAAACAGATTCGGAAGATTTGGTCAAAATCGGATGGCTATATCTTATAGCTGCCATAGGAACTATCGGTCGAAAAGTGGTTTTTTGTAAGAAAACTTTTTTGTTTTTAATGTAAACGCCTTCGGCTTCGCCAATTATTAGTTTTATACGCTTTTACACAGATTTGGAAGATTTGGTCAAAATCGGAAGACTATATCTTATAGCTGCCATAGGAACAATCGGTCGAAAAGTGGGTTTTTGTAGGAAAACTTTTTTGTTTTTAATGTAAACGCCTTCGGCTTCGCCAATTATTAGTTTTATACGCTTTTACACAGATTTGGAAGATTTGGTCAAAATCGGAAGACTATATCTTATAGCTGCCATAGGAACAATCGGTCGAAAAGTGGGTTTTTGTAGGAAAACTTTTTTGTTTTTAATGTAAACGCCTTCGGCTTCGCCAATTATTAGTTTTATACGCTTTTACACAGATTTGGAAGATTTGGTCAAAATCGGATGACTATATCTTATAGCTGCCATAGGAACTATCGGTCGAAAAGTGGGTCTTTGTGAGAAAACTTTTTTGTTTTTAATGTAAACGCCTTCCGCTTCGCCAATTATTAGTTTTATACGCTTTTACACAGATTCGGAAGATTTGGTCAAAATCGGATGACTATATCTTATAGCTGCCATAGGAACTATCGGTCGAAAAGTGGGTCTTTGTGAGAAAACTTTTTTGTTTTTAATGTAAACGCCTTCCGCTTCGCCAATTATTAGTTTTATACGCTTTTACACAGATTCGGAAGATTTGGTCAAAATCGGATGACTATATCTTATAGCTGCCATAGAAACTCTCGGTCGAAAAGTGGCTTTTATCAGAAAATGGTTTGTTTTAATGCTGACGTTCGTAAACTCTGTTGTATTAAAACATTTGCAAGGGTATTAAAACTTCGGCAAAGACGAAGTTAGCTTGGCCTTCTCGTTTTTTTTTAATTTTTGCCTCTTCAGGTGCTTAGCTTTCTTAATTACTCTTTGTACCGTTGATAAGCTCGCCTAAACACCGGTTTTTCCCTGGTCTTGGTAAGCGAGTCGTGCGAATTCGAAGCTTCCCTCAGTATTGCTCTTCTATCTGCTTGAGAAATCACTTGATTGTTGCCGCCTTTATAGTTTTTTCCATAGGTTTCCCTATTTTTAAGAAAATGGGCAATCGTTTTTCTGTGTCTTCCTGTTTTTTCGGCAATTTTAGGTAGGATAGTCCAGATTCAAAGTATGCTTCAATCTTTGATTTTTCCACCAAAGAAAAAACTGTTCCCTTACCCATATTGAATATTTATTTCAAGATAATAAATACTTTGAACTTCACAAAAAATTTGGTGACTGTGATTGCCAAAACAAGCGAGATAACTAAAATTGCATTTGGGTGCGCTAATCTGATGACGCAAAATAACTGCATGCATTCTTGGCGAAAATAAAACAAATTAGCAAATCAAATATAACGGTTCTTCTTTCGCGCCTCATCTTATTATGAGAGAAATCACATATGATGATAACAAAATCAAAACAAAAACTTCGAATAGAAAAAAACAAAAGAAGATGAGTGTAAGGGGGGGCGCTAACCTGATGACGCGCAGTGTATCTGAAGTTTTGGTATCTGAAATGTGATAAAAAACCCAGTTTTAAAATCGCAACCAAAGGGAAAGAACTTATTCAGAAAATGAGTTGCAACAAGATGGTGTCAAAATTCTTGAGAACAAGTGTTCCTGGAATCAGAAAAGTTTCTTGAAACAACAACAAACCCGGGTTTCAACAGAGAGATATACAAAAAAGAGGAAAGAAGAGTTCCCTATTCTGCCCAAATGTTAGGAATCCACTCACTCCTGGTACAAAATCAATCAATTTTTTGTTCCCAGTTGATTTTCAAATGTTCTTGAAATCAGAACATTTTAAACTCAAACCAAGTTCTTAAAAAGACTTGGGCGTGACAAAAATTTGAAACTAACTCTGTCTGCGTGCAGACAATAGGTCTCTATATTTCAATTTTGGTGGTTTTAGCTCCTCTAATCTCTGAGATCTATGTGTTCATACAGACAGACGGAAAGGGCTATATCGACTCGGCTGTTAATTAGGTTTGTCAATATTTTATCGATATATCGATATTTTTGTTGTACGATAAGGCTAAGGGTAAAATCGCATTTAAGAACAAATCATACACGTATGGATGCAGAAATACGCTGCAACATTAGGTGTCAATGTTAAAATATGCATATTGAAGATATCGTCCTGAACCCAATAGCTTATTGGAGAGCTGCCTGAAAGTGCATTTATTCTCTTGGCCTCAGCTTCGGCCAGCGTTTAACTTGTTTATGTGTAAATAGCGAAATGTCTTTAGCCCCTGCGGGCATCAGGCGATAATCGCTGCAGAATGACTGAAATACACATTCTCTTAAATTCTTCACTTGATAATTTTTTTCTAAGCATAATTTGTAAGTCTTTAAAGCCTACACTCAGATAAGATACAAATTTAGTTCATCACAATACTTCACATGAAAAAGATACGATTGAACTGCTTTGAACTGCGAACAATTTTGAACAGAAGCCCTACTTATACGCAGTAGTTGAGAACACGCTCACGGTTTAAAGTTATAGACACTCTCACTATTAATTTACTTTAAAAAATTGTACAGAGTAGTTTCAGAAAACTATTGGAAACTTTTAAAAAGATTAGATATAAGGCTGCCTTCACACTGTTCGACACATGACCCATGACATCTAGTAGTCCCGCATTTCCCCATGAAATTCTATAAATTTGACAAGCTGTTCAAATTTAAAACAGTAGGTACAAAAAGCAGGACTACTAGACTATCATGTGTCATGTGTCGAACAGTGTGAAGGCAGCCTAACGTTCTCTAGAAAATTAGAATTTTTGATATTATCGATATTGATATTTTGAGAAATACCGACAACCTTACTGTTGATGCTGATCAAGAATATATTTGAATTATAGTCGGAGTGATTCCTTCTGCCTGTTACATACATTTGCACGACATAAGTATGTCCCTTTTTACTTTACGAGTAACGGGTATTTAAATTACTTAAAATCGTGTTCAGCACACGAAATCATCTAGAATCACCGCCAACCTTTCAATATACTGGACATTGTTGCCTACACCCAAAAAAATTTGTATCAATTTCAATTTGAAACATGTGTCTCAAATCGATACTGATACTAGTATCAATTTTTTTGTATCAATGTAGACCTAGAAAGTATTACATTGAAACTTAGAATATTATTTTGATGCGCAGAAGTATCAATTTGAAACTAATCAATTTTTTTTAAGTTCGAAAATTCGAAGAATGTATGAATTGTACAAGGAAACATGCCGAATGTGGCAGCTGGCGATGCTTGACATGTCGCATTTAGTGTTTCAATTTATTGGCAAACAATTAAACAATGTAAGCTTAAGCAGCTAAGTATAAATGTTGTTTTGGTTCTTTTTTGCCAATAATAACAAATGTAACTATTCCGGCAGGACACATAACAAGACACAATGCTGCTTTTCCTGTTTAGCGCTTTGCAATATATCGAACAAGGCGAAAGGTTCGAAATGAAGAAAGCTGCAGAAGTGGATTTTTTTGAGCGATTTCGCGTTTTTCACTCAAGGTCTCTAAAGGCGTAAACCCCCACATACGGCTGGTTTCCTCTCGAAGAGAGTGCGAAAACGTGACTGTGTCTCTCTCTAACTCACAGTGATATATGACTTCGGAAAGCATTCGGTGAGGATTGCGGAGTATGTACCTGTGGGGGCTGCAAAGAAGTATTTAAATGCACTTAACGAGGTGTGTTCGCACAGCAAGAGAAAAATAGGGGACTTGACGAATTTAATTTATTATGTAAATAAAATAAATTTTAAGAGTTTAAGATAAAAAAAAGTGTTTTATTTGTGTATTAAGTTTTTGTAAAGAACTGAATTTATATTACAAACTTATAGAAATAATTTTAGTTGATAAAAGCTAGTTTCAAAATGATACTAAAAGTTTGATAATTCAAGTATCAAATTAATAAACTAGTGTCACATTGCCATACTAAAAATTTAATACAAAAAAGTGTCAACCGGATACTCGTTAGTATCAAATTAAAATCCTCGAAAGATCAATTTGTCTATCTTTTTCGAAGATATCAATTTGATAGTCTCAGACAGTCTTAGAGAATTCGATACGCAATAGGTTCAAATTGATGACAAAATGTGTCACAATTGTTCACACACCACGACTTGGATTTTAAAAAGTTTTTAATACAATAACATTTTAATGAAGATATGATAAGTCAAACTTGACAAATAGCTCTAGTTTCCGGAAAAAGGCACTTACATTTTAAGACATATCTCATTTCATAATTGTCAGATGGAGTCAAGCAAATCGATCACTCACTCAACTCAAATAAAGTATTTTTGCATATAAAGTTTAAAATTATATTTAAAATAAATATTCCTACTGACACTTTTTTTTCTTAAAAATTTTAAACAGACTAATCGCAAAAAATTAAATTTGGGTGATAAGTTCTCATGTCATGTCATTCCACCCCACATTGGGGTCCGTTCTGCGTGTGAGATTTAATGTTTAGAAACCGCACCCTGATTACATACAATTTGCCCCAAAGCCAAATTTCCTGTAATTGGCCTTACTATAATTATTGTAAGTAATCAAATATTTTTGCTAAATTTAATGTGGCACAAAAGCTAAAACACTTCCACTTCACGTAATGCTAGAGAGTTTACTCACTGATCGTGCGTGACGACAGCCCCTCGCCGGGAAAGGGGGAGAGATCTTTGATGGTGACAACTTATACAACCCAATAATCAACGCCAGCCCCAGATGGAATTGACCGATTGATGACGTTTCGGCCCGCCCGTGCGCCATTCCAATCCGATCGGCGTGTCACTAGTCAAAATTATAGCAATTTGTATGCAACTCCTCAATGATCAGCCCTATAAAAATAGCTTAATATGTATTGAAGCTCACCTGTAAGTTTCGGCTGGGAGTGGAGCTTTCCGCTGGGAGTCGGCCAAGTGATCGACGCGTGACAATATACCTAGATCGCTCACCACCCAAATCAGGCAACACGTCCGGCATATAAAAACGCGCTTCACCCAAACCTGTGTAATTAAAGTGGTAAAACACTTCGAAGCGTTCGGTTACTCACCCACTGGAGACATGCTGTCGTGGACATTGTGGAGTGCCTTGGTGCTAGTGGCGTGGTTTTATTTTCTGTGGACTCGTCGACGATTTTATCTGTTAACACTCAGAATACCCGGCCCACAGGGTTATCCTTTGCTGGGCATGGCGCATAAACTACATCGACGGGAAGGTATTGGAGAGTGAATGTTGGTTCCAGTCAAGTGCATCAGTTTTCGTGTTCCCACTTAGATATACTCCATGAAATCGGTTATTATCTGGAGAAGCACGGCCCCACCATATTTTCCTGGCTGGGTCCCATACCCTTTTTGATTGTGAGTGATCCGCAGCAGGTTCAAGATATTCTCACATCGCCGCACTGCGTGAATAAGGGACTCATCTACAGTGCGGTGGATGATGGAGCTGGCACAGGACTGTTCAGCCTGACGGGTGAGTACACTGTACATTGAGAATGAAAACCGGAGGATTAGGTGTGTGTATTTGGATCAGATCCACGGTGGAGTACTCATCGTAAGCTGCTCAATCCTGCTTTTGGTCACAAGGTTCTGCTGAATTTCGTGTCCATTTTCAACCACGAAACGAACAATCTACTTAAAGTACTGGATTCCTTGGTGAATGACGGCGAGCAAGACTTGATTCCCCTTTTCCAAAGTTTCACTTTGGGCATAGCGACGCGTGAGTGAAAAATTAACCTAGTTTTGATATTTACCCAAGCTTTCAGTATAGAAACCACCATGGGCAGTGATGTAAGCGACGAGGAGAGTATTAAGTCCAACAGCTTGCTGGAGCATTATCAATGGTGAGTCCACGGTGGTGAGGGCTGGGCTGCTATGCATTTAATAGTGTTCTGGAAACCATGACAGAAATGTGCTTCTCGCCTTGGCTGCAAATCCAATGGGTACGTCAGCTGGCGGGCAAGGAGCAAGCGTATTGGCGGGCCAAGACCGAGATACGCGCGTTTATAAGAAAGGTGGGACAGGTCCGAGTAGAAATCTTATTTTATGCTCATTTTTCTTTAATTTCCAGCTCATAGAGAGGAAACTGTCTGAAGAGGATATGGAGGAAGCTTCAGCCAACACTTCGCTTCAATATAAGGACAAAAATATATTTCTCAATCTGGTTACCGATCTGCTTAGACGTGGCATTTTTAGCTGGAAGAACGTGGAAGACGAGTCCAATATTATTGTATTTGGAGCCTTTGAGACAACTGCCAATACCGTGTACTATACCCTTATGCTGTTGGCCATGTTCCCTCAGTATCAGGAGAAGGCGTTCGAAGAGATCAAAACGTTGTTCCCCCAGACTGGCGACTTTGAGGTCAGCTATGCTGAAACCCAAGAAATGGTGTACCTGGATATGATACTGAATGAGTCCATGCGTGTGATACCACCAGTTCCCATTGTCTCTCGGCAAACCTCAGAGGATGTCAGACTATCGAACGGCATTGTTATACCCGAGGGAGTGCAAATCGCCATCGATATATTTCACATGCATCGCAGTGAGAAAATTTGGGGTCCAGAGGCTAAAACGTTCAATCCCGAACACTTCTTGCCACACAATGTTCAAGATAAGCATCCGTATGCCTATATACCCTTCACCAAGGGCATACGAAATTGCATTGGTAAGTGGGTAGTACGAATTGAATGTGAAATTATGGTTTAATAAAATTTAAATTGCAGGCTGGAGATATGCTCTAATATCCACTAAAGTCACATTGGCTAAATTGCTGAGAAACTACAAATTCAAAACCAGTTTTCAGTTTGAAGATCTTTACTTTGTGGAGGATATAACCATTAAACTAAAAACTGTGCCGCTGTTGGAGCTGCAAAGGAGAATTTAAGAAGTTTTTGGAATTTATGTAAATAAATAATAATTAAAATAAAAACAAAAGAATATCACAGTGGGACACTCAAAATAGCCTGAGAACGGGACCATAAATTGTGAGGACTGGACTTTAGATGGGAAGTCCTCATACCCAGTTTTTCTTGATCACTTCAAATTCGCTTTTTAATGGGCACATTTATACTAGCAACAAACAGTTACAACAGATGACAGCTAAAATTTTGTAAAATTCACCAAAGATATAGGGAGTTACCACAGTTGTTATACCAAATTCCCACCGCCAATGATAAGCGGTTAGTACCCCTCCCATAGAGGACTAACTTAGAAAATGGAATTAATGAAAAACCACTCGATAGAATTTTTTAAGATTTTAAACATATTGAGATACTGACCAGTTAAATGTGTCCTTAAGAGATGGTAACATGCATCGAAAAACCGCGATGGTGGGTACCACATTTGACAGCACCCTCAGGTAAGATCTCAAAAGGTATCTGGGATCAATGGATTACAATTGTCAAAACGTAAACATTTTAAGTGAAGGTTTTTTTTAAATGTTTGATTTTTGCAGGAACTGACACTTTTAAAACTTTTATGATAGAAAAAAACCATTTTTGAAATTTTTATACAAATTTTAATATAACTGTTAATTTACAATTTTTAACTTAAAATACTTGAATTTATTTATAGAATAATATTTTTTATTTCAATTATAAAATAACAATTATTTTAAATTGTTATGTTGTTACGGATAGCAACCTATGTTTTTTTAGGGCACTTTTATAAGCTGGTCAGGTTTTTATAAAAAAAAAAAATTAAATATAAATTAATTGATATGAACAATTTTTATTATAAATAACGATTACTCTAAGATATCCTTCGTGCCATACATCGTAGAACAAAAGTATGAATGTGTCTTTGACCTGAGGGTTTAAACCCCTCTTCGGAACCTCGTTTGATCCTTCCAGAGCAGCCTTGGTTCAGAGCCATATCACAGAAATTGATTAAGCTATGAACTGGATACTTGTTGTGTGGGCTATTACTATAAAGCAGAGCTCCCAAAAAATGCTCCCTTTTCACAGGCTGTCAGATAAAATACAGTCACTCTGAGACACCTTGAACCATGATACAATTATACAAGGTAGTCCATTCGGATTACCGCAGTCGTTCGGTTTTGGTCCCCTAATTTCATTGCGTGCCTGCTTGTCAAACTGACCTTTAACCTTTAAGTGGCCAAACAAAATAATGTACTTTTGCAGTTGTTGTCGCAAGCACGTGCTAGGCGTTTAAGATACGTATATACTTTAGAAATAAGAGCTTGAACAAGAGAATGGCTGTCAAACAACAAAAACAAAGAATTATGTATAATTTAAAACTAATAAAAATAAAATTATAAACACTACAACTCTTGTCATAACTAAGGAAACTTTTAGCCCCACGCACCGCGCGCGTGTTAATCGACGCACTATGTAGCCGTTTCACTCACACTCACTATTCAACGCTATCTCATTCGCACTTATATCAAGGGACTATGATTTAGCCGAATGGACTACCTTGTGTAATTGTATCATGCCTTGAACTAGTGTAACGAAATGACATCTCACCTCTGACTATTCACAAAGTGCTCTTTGCTCAATCAATGAGAGATTTTTTTAGCTTGCTTTGCTCATGTGTTTCCTGTCGAAAGTGTCTTACAAGCATGTGTGTGTGACTCAGTAAACTATAAGAGTGTATGCATGTATGTGTGCTTTTGTAAAAGGCAAAACAATACATCGACGCAGCTGATTGTTGTTAATTAGCCTATAATGGCATTAAGAATTATAAATTTTCCTGTATGAACACCTAGATCTCAGAGATGGTAAGAGATAAAGGTTTGACATGTAAGGGACAAATGCTTCTTTTATCTGCACGCAAATCAAGTTTGTTTACAATTCTGGCCACGCCCCCGTCCCGCCCCCGCAATTTGGAAAAAACCTTATATCTCCTACAGTTTTGAAGATAGACGATTCGTACCTTCTAGAAATAGTTAGTAATTAGTAAAATGAATGATTGATTGATGAATGAATGAATGATTTGCCGAAGAAATGATAAAGATCGGATGAACGGTTCTCAAGTTATGAGCAAAAAAGTGAACCAAAAGTGAAAAAGTTAGGGATGATCCAGCTACTTATTGCTTAAAAATAAGAATTTAAATTATTATACATCGAGTATTGTATATTTTTAAAAATATTTTAATCCTAGTAGGCCAAGGTGAGTGTGTAACACAACAATAGAAAAGACACTTTGCTCGGACACTTCGCTTGATTTGCTCAGTTGTTTATGCTCAGCTTCTGACACCCGAACGAAACTCTCCCCATCAAACTGTTATAGTCAGACAGCTTCGTGTGTTTCACTCATCGATTACTATGAGACAGAAAACACTCGAAAATCAAAATCTAGTGTTATGTTCAGAGAGTGAGCTACTCTGTTAAATTTTTTCCTGTCATTTCGGTGAGCAGTCAGTATAGAAAAATTTGGTTGACCATATTTTGCGAGCTCTGCTATAAAGTAAGCGATTGGTATGCAGGCTGCATTATAATAAAGCAGGGGCCGGCAAAACACACATGCTCATGTTTAGGCTCGTATACGGTCGGTGTATCAACGTCGCTACCGCAGAGCGGTGTTGTATACGCAGAATATAGGAACGTGTCGGACTTAAATAAAGCAAGAGCTCAAAATGATTATTTTAGAGTTTACAGGAGAGGTGTACCCGTGACGTGAATTTGTACGTGTCACGGTGTGTAGAGTTTCGTGCGTGAGCATCCGTGAATATAAAATATGCATGTCTCACACAATTTTTTTACATTTATATAGAAAATGTTTCTGAATTTGTGGAATTTTATTAGTAATGAAATCCATTAAAATGGTGACACAAAAATCAGTAAAGAATCGGTAAGAACCACACTCATTGCATTACATTGCCTTAATGTCAAATCCAGAATTAATAAAACATTGTGTTCTTTCTTATGAGAAGCAGAACGATATTTTGCTTATAGTGTAAGAAATGTGCAGCAAACTTGCGATCAACAGTATTGCTTAAAACGAAAATGAAGAGCTAAACTCTCCTAGGAGCAGTCACAGTAATGCACGACTTAGATTTTAGATTCATTATACAAGAATCCAAAGTCTTATAAGATTTATGTATAAAGAATATATAATTAATGAAATTCACAATAAAAATAAACTTCCTGTAGAAAATGTATCTGGAATTTTAAAATTAAAAAAAAAGATACCGTGCTTTCCATTTCTATATTCTTAGTAGTACAATGTACTAAGTACATATACGTATGGACTAATTTTCTACAGTTTTGCTGGTGTAGTAGATGTGGGCGATTTTAAAAATTGTCTCTTATTGACCCGATTTGCGCCATTGCCCATTGAAGTATTTGCCCTTCCAGCACTAGAACATAGACACATGAACCCTTAGATCAAAGACACATTAATACTTTTGTCCTACGAAGTTGGCACGTAGTGGTGAAAGAACCCTTTTGATGGGCCATAGTAGGAAATTACGCCCTGATTTGAAAGTATTTTTAATGATTATGCCCTAATTCATTATTTCTTACTTCTATTATACTGAGTGGAAGTTCTATTACATAGAATGGATCGGTTTTAAACTAATTTGTTAGGCGATATTAACGCAAATGAACTGCATGTTTAATTAATTTCTTTGTTAATAGAAATGCACTTCTAAAACAAACAAACTGAAACATGAAGGGGAAAAATTTCAGCTAGCCATTTGATCAAGTGGCATTTGTGTTTAGTTTATAAAAGCAATACAGTTTTCCATTTACTAGTTCCACCCAGTATTTTGAATTTGAATTTTGTGCCAACCGACTTTTTAATCGATAGCTTGTCCACAAAGATGTGTATCGATAGCACAATAGCAGCTGACAGTGTTGCAAAATTGTCGAATATAATTAATATATTTGCCGCAATGTCGCTGACGGATTGCTTGGACCTGAATAAAACAGAATTATTTGCTCAAATCCGCAATGGCCTGCCCATAGTGGAGCACACACTGAATCTATTGGATTGTAAGGATGATCTGCTGTTCGTCTGGGACGCCAACGATGGCTGCCTGCTGGTCAAGAATTGGCGGGTTTCGTTAATGCAGGCCAAGACGAAGCCCGAGAAAGTAAAGTACCAAACACTTATACCATCGAGCACGCTTAACCTGGATGTGGATCGTCTGCTGGCCTCCAATGAGTGTTCCCTAATGGCAATTAGTGGACCACGTGGTGTGTGCATTCTGGATTTGCCGCGTCGCTGGGGTCCAGATGGGTACTTTGAGGATGGCAAGTCGAAGATTACTTGCCGCACCTACAACTTGGATGCTGCACTGTTCCAGAATAATTCACATCTGGAGGTTCGTCAGTTGCGTTGGCATCCCCATTCGGTGTCAGATTCCACTTTGTTGGTGATGCTCAATAACAACACCATTCGCGTGTATAACCATTCCAAGTTGCGCCATGTCTGGCAGGTGGGTCCCAGTTTAGTCAAAACTCGGCCCAATAACTCCCTGGCGGACTTTGGTGAGGCGGCGGTGGACTTTGACATAGCGCCCGCAATTAAATCCCAAAAGGATTTGACCCTGGAATTCGAAGCTAGCCTTAATATGACCGCTCGGAAGTTGAATAAACACGACAAGATTGAGTGGCCCATTGTGGTGTTGAGAGAGAATGGAAATATATATATACTATTGACTGGCATAGATTCGGAGAGGACCCGCCTGCAGGGTCCCATTACCATTTCTCCCCAGACCAAGGATAACTATGGTCTTGAGTCATGTAGCATTATGGTCATTCCTTCACTACCGCCCACTGTGGTCATTGGCGAGTCTAATGGCAAGCTGCATCATGCCCTACTGCTGGAAGCGGAGGCTGCAGAACTTTCCTTCAGCGAAGTCGATGACTTGGTAATCATAGAACCCGCCGAGTATGTTTTACATGTGCGCGAAACCGTGGAACTGGAGTTGGGCCTAACAACGGGATCTTCACACAGCTGTCCTCTGCACCTTAAACGGGATTTGATCAATGAGCTGCGTTATTTTGCCTATCATAATGCTGGTCTGCACGCGATCACTGTCAATTTTATTTCCGAACTGCAACGTTATCTGGATAGTGAGGAGGAAGACGATCATCTGGAATTGGCCACACCCTCACAGGCCGAGTATATACTCTGCACCAAGTTCGACTCTAGCAAGCGCATCAACCCGGTCTTTGGCGTCGCCCTGCTCCAAATGCCCGCTGGAGTAGTTCTCCTACTGGGCAGTGGTCAGGTCATCAGTCTTAAGTTGGTCATCGATGCCCAACTCCTGGTCACACCCAGTGAGCATAAACAGCGTCCAACAGCTCAAGTTGATCAGCAAGAGAGTGGACTTTCCTTTCAGGACAAAATCAAAGCCCTGCTGCAGCGCAGTGTGAATCAGCCTATATTGGCAGCCAAGTTATCAACACCTACGGCCCATGAGAACTACGAGTTGCTCAACCAAGCCATAGAGGTCCTGCGCTTGCAATACCTTAAGCGGCACGAACTGGTCCGCACCGAATTCGCCAAACACATCAATCAAATTCGATTGCGAAAGGAGCAACAACTGCAAGAGATTGAGGATCTGGAGCAGGAGCGTGAAGTCATAAGCGAGGGGGCACACAAGTTGGCCGAACGTTTTGAGGAAATCAGCGACAATCAGGAGCTACTGGTGCGCAAGTGTCACAGTCTTATGCAAAAGGCCAATGCAGCATTGCCCAACAGTGTGGTGGCCGAGCGAGAGTTTTCCCAAGAGGTGGCACGCCTCAACAAGGCCACCAAAAGCCTAGCCGCTGCCCTGGATGTGGCCAAGAAAACGATGAACAAACAGCGCTACCAAATAGCCAAAAGCCAAGACGAGGTTAAACGGAATGCATATGAATTACCAGAAAAACAGCAGCGCACCATCACTGAGATTCTCACCCAATTGACGTCCGAAATAGATCGTCAGATAAGCGATGTAAAGCGTATCAATAAAATTGTGGGAATCTAAGTAAGCATTTGCGATTTCCCCGAGAATGTAAACTGAATTTTAAATATACTAAAACTATTTTCGGAATTAATGAATTTTGCTTGCTTAAGGAATTATAAATCAAACGGACTTGCTTTCTCAAAACATTGGTGGGTAGTTCAATCCTTGGCGTAGTCTTCTTTCGGCATGAGAATAATTTGGCAGCGACTTATTCTTGTTCTTGCATGTGTGGGTTTGGGTTTTTTGTTATTTGCTCATAACTTGAGAGCCACTCATCCGATCTTTATCATTTTTATCTCTTGAAGGTACAAGCCATCTGGGATATTTGAGAATATCGCACTAAAAGGATTTTTTTAAGATATATCATTTTTGATATTGATGATTTAAAGTGAAGTCGACGTAGAATTGTCATCATTCTGGTCTGACTCTCATTTATAAATTAAAAAAAAAATTCTATATATTTTTTACACTAAAGTGGCCGTATGTGGCCCAGTGGTTAGTGTGCTGGAATGCTGGGCAGGAGGTCGTGGGTTCGATCCCGTCTCTGAACATCCAATAATAAAAGTTTTTTTCTTTCTTTAGAAAATAGCTTTTACACATACGGTCACCTTCACCAGCTATTGGCACAAGCTGTGAAGTAACTAGCCATGAAAAAGCAAATTCTCAAACTTTACCGTTCGGATCCGGCGTTACACTGTAGGTCCCTTTCTCTTGTGCGAAAAATTTAGCGCACACTCCAAGAGATTGAGAGAAGCTTGGCTGTCCCCGTTGAAGGAGCTGTATACCCAACAAGTACAAAAAAAAGTGTCCAAAATCGAATATTTGTTTTTCAATGGCCGCCATACATATACTGATGATACCTTTAATGATTCCTTCTGCCTGTTACATACATTTGCACAACTTTAGTGTACACTTTTCACTCTACGAGTAACGGGTATAAAAATAGAGGCAAGCTAACTTCGGCTCGAAGTTTATATACCCTTGGAGCTTGATATATGCCTGACAGTTTGTAGGGCAGCAATACTATATAGTGGTCAGATTTCAATAAGTTTTGGTAAAATTATGAGAAATCATTAAAAACTTATATATACGAGCGTTGGGAGCGATAACATCAAAAACAAAAACGTTTTTCTCACTAAAACTAGTTTTTTAACCGATCGTTCCTATGGCAGCTATATGCTATAGTCATCCGATCTGGCCGGTTCCGACAAATGTGCAGCGTATTTATACCAAAAGACTTCGTGCAAAGTTTGGTTACGATAGCTTTAAAACTGACGGAGGAGATAGCATAGAAACAGACGGACGGATAGACGGACATGGCTATATCAACTCAGCTCGACATGCTGATCAAGAATATATATACTTTATGTGGTCGGAGATGCTTCCTTTTATGCGTTACAAACATCCGGACAATTTCAATATACCCTCTCAATAAGTATAAAAAGTGTGATATGGGGGTTTTGATTAGGGGGTTTTGCCGAAATTACCAATATCAATATATTTTTCAGAGGATATATCGTAAATCGAATATTTTTCTTTTTCGTGAAATGTTGCTATCTGAATGACTGTTTCTTGTGCTGTGGACATTTAAGACAAAATGTTTAAAAGTTATGGTTAATCAGCATAGCCGGAAGGGGGGTTGCGAAGTTCGTCGGCAACCTGGAGAGTGACGACACGCCAGTCGACCACACCCCTCGTGGGACCACCGGGCGTGCAAGCACCCATCTGCGAAACAGCGGCCCCCCCCCCTCATACTCACCCACCATCGTCCCACCGAGACACCCCCACACCCACGAGTTAACGGAAACCACAATCGTTTGATCCTCGATACCCTAGAACAACAACCCCACTACTCCCCACCACGTACCGCGACAGAAACACACGCGCACCCAAGACACGGAGGACCGGGGCGCCTCGAAACCACAACCATACTTGACACGACTCCCCTACGAAGCACACAGAACCCGCACGCCACACCCGCCCCCGTACTCAACACCCACCCCAACATCACCAGAACCGACCCGAGCCCCCCCACCCCACCACGACCCTACGCTTAGCGAACCTGAACTGATTACTTCACCGACCACTTAATTTCGCCTCGCCCACGACACCCATCCACACAACCACTAGACCGCTAACCCGAACACCCCCCCCCCAGAGTCTTTTACCATACGAGTAGAACCTAACACCCCCTGACGAACGTGACTCTCTTCCAATCTTTAAAGGGACCCTTTCCCACACCGCGACACCCTCCCACGCATATTCTCCCTTATTTAACGCTTCCCTTGTAACTTGGACTATCTTCAGACCTTTCCACCCACCTATTCACTTGCATCCTGACCTGGACGAATCACTCTATCGATTACAACCGACTATCAGCGAGCCCTTCTACTTTAGGTATTCCAGCATACGCGACGATGTGACGTTGAGAAGCACTCAGCTCCGTCAAATAGACGACCTCCCACCTTTTGATACCAAATTTCACACCTAAACCCAACACCCTTTAACCTTATTAATGACATACTTTTCTTTCCTTTTACGTAACGAGGACAGACGAGTACTTTCCTCCAAAACACAATTACTTAATACAACTTATTTAAGACTCTACCTTGGAGATGATAACCGGCGCACAACACCTATGGAAATCACGCTCCCCGCATTACGGCTAGTAGGAGCCGAGCAGAACCCGAACAAATACTAATAATCCTTCATCCCATCCTCAAACGCACAATCATCAGCGTGAGCGGGTTGGCGTCGAGCGAGACTTCCAGTTTATGACCTGAAATTGCGAGGACTTTCCATCCGGAATGACGACATAGCTCTATGGGGATACTATCTGTCGCGTACAACACCCCTACATTACCATGGAGACAACCCACAAAATTAATTAAACCCGATTGATTGAAATGGGTGGCTCCACGGAGCAACCACTCGAACGCCGGACCCAACGGTGTACAACCCGCCAAAAAAAAAATTTAAAGCTATTTACTTAAATTGTGTTTTCGAAATGCCAAAAACTCATTTTTTTTTCAATATGAAATGAAAAAACCTTATAAATTTGTTTTTTAAAACTAATGATGAGGAAATTGAGATGCATCTTTTAACTAAAATAGAAAATTTACAGAACGAAAAAATATTGTTTTTTTGGCGAAGTTATGTTCAAAAAACAAAACTATGATCAGAACCCCCCATTCGGAAATTAGGGAAGAATGCTTTTTATACCCGTTACTCGTAGAGTAAAAGGGGTATACTAAAGTCGTGCAAATGTATGTAACAGGCAGAAGGAATCATTTCCGACCATATCAAGTATATATATTCTTGTTCAGCATCAACAGCCGAGTCGATATAGATTTGTCCGTCTGCCCGGCCGTCCGTTCATCTGTCTGTATGAACACCTAGATCTCAGAGATGGTAAAAGATAGAAGTTTGACATGTATGGGACAAATGCTTCTTTTATCTGCCACGCCCCCTTCCGCCACCGCAATATGGAAGAAACATTATATCCCCACCAGTTTTGAAGATAGACGATTCGTACCTTTTAAAATAGTTAGTAATTATCAAAACAAATAAATGATAAGGATCGGTTGAGCGGTTCTCAAGTTATGAGCAAAAATGTGAAAAATAGTCGAGTTAAAAAAGTGTTGCATACTTTTCAGATGTTCACCCTAAAGAACGCTGGAACACTGTTAAACATGTTTTTTCATGAGTAAGAGCCGACTTTAACTTGCGCTCTCGTTTTCAATATGAAATGAAAAATCCTTAAAAACTAATGATAAGGAACGTGACATGCATCTTTTAACTAAAATACAAAATTTACAGAACGAAAAAATATTGATTTTTGGCGAAGTTATGTGCGAAAAACAAAACTATGATCACAACCACCCATTCGGAAATAAGGGAAGAATGCTTTTTTATTCTCTGTACCGAAGGTACAGAGAGTATATTAAGTTTGTGCAAAAGTATGTAACAGGGAGAAGGAATCATTTCCGACCATATAAAGTCTTGATCAGCAGTCTGTCTGTCCGTCTGTCTGTCCGTCCGTCCGTATGAACAAACAGATCTCGGGGATGGTTAGAGATAGAAGTTTGACATGTGTAGGACAAATGCTTCTTATACTTGCAGGCAGATCAAGTTTATTTTCAATTTTTGGCACGACCTCTCCCGCCCCCGCAATTTGGAAAAAACGGTATATCTCCTACAGTTTTGAAGAAAGACGATTCGTATCTTTAGAGATAGTTAGTAATTAGAAAATAGAGGTTTCCAGAAACTCCGCCACGACCGAAGTTTAAATTCTGAGCTGATATATCTGACAGTTTGATGGCGATTGAAGTAGTGGTCCGATTTGAAGGGTTAAGTGGAAATTATGTAATTTTAAAAATATAAATACGAGGTTGGGAGCGATAACATTGAACAAACCCATAAACTAGTTTTTCAACGATCGTTCCTATGGGAGCTATATGCTATGCTCCGATCCGGCGGTCAAATGTGCAGCGTATTTGACAAAGACTTCGGCAGTTTGGTTAAGATAGCTTTAAATGACGGAGGAGATAGCAAAACAGACGGAACGGCTGGTATATAACAGCTCGTCATGCTGATAGAATATATTTTTATGTGGTCGGAGATGCTTCCTTCTATGCGTGACAAACATCCGGAATTATATACTGGGTATAAAAATGTATCGATTTGCTGAAGAAATTATAAAGATCGGATGAGCGGTTCTCAAGTTATGAGCAAATAAGTGAACTGAACACACACACGCAATGGGTATGGCCTAAAAGGCTGCTATATAAATATGTAGTTCAAAACTGTTTGATTGCAATGCTTTTAGGCATTTTTGAATCAAATGTGATTTTTTGAGTTTTGATAGATAACAAGTTGATTGCATGATGGCAATTTACAATTAATGATCAGATTTTACTGAGGTCTAGTTGTCAAGACTAGAGTGTTCGCTTCGCGGCAAGGAAGATCTAGGTCAAGTCTTTCGATTTTAAGGATTTTTGCCTTATAATAGTACATCTGAATAAAACTAAGGTATTACATATTACCAAATAAACTCACTCGCACACACACACACAAGCATTTGTGGGCACCCCTGGTATAAGTGACCAGCTGAGTCGATCCACTTGAAGTACGCCTTTGCGGCTAGACCTTCTTCTGTTGTGACATTCTTCGCGTTTCAAGATTCAATTTCCATTTTCCATCGAAGCAAAGCAATGCGAAATCGTATCCAAATCATTTGCAAGGCTAATGACTCAACAAGCGGCTGCCCCTCTCAATATTCTTTTACGCTTTAGCTGTGCTTTCAGTTGTCAGCAAACTTTTACCGAGCTGTGCTGCTGTCCAGGCCCGAAAAGACGTCATGACATGTGTTCTACTGAGTCGACTCTCCCACATCTACACAGAGATGTTCAACTACATCAAATCAACTTCACCATTTGTGATTGAGGCTGCCATGGTAGCGCTCTGCTTTAGCGCCATAGTGGGCCGATATTTGATATTGACATAGAAGTGTGAACCGGAACGGACTTTGTATTTGTTTGTGAATAGAAACTAAAATGCTTAAACCTAAACTGTGCTGGTCTTCTCAATCAAGTGGATATAGAAGGCGGGGTTCTTTACTTGGCTCATGTCCTTGAAGTCTCCGTACAATTGGTGCTTGGCCTTGCTGGTGAAGATTTCACTTAGGATCTCCTGGAAACGCTTGAGGGCATGGGGATAGTAGGAGAGACGGAACTCGCTGGTCAGATTGTTAGCTTCGATTAAGTAGTCCATGGAAACCAAGGCTGGCTTGCCACAATAGAACAGAACGGATGTTTTGATGTCCGCCGTGTGGCTGGTCTATTAATAAAAGCAAGTCATTAGCGTCCGGAGAAGTGATTAGAATGATTATCAATTGACGTTATCAGTGGAACGATGGGCGATGACTTGGCAACAACTTACATTATAGTACAGACTCTTGGCTGGCGTTGATCCTGTTTCCAGAATGTTGTCATAGTTGCGATGGTCGATGAAGAGCACTCCGCCGGGCTTGAGACACTTCTCAAAATTTCGGATGGCCTGTTTGTGTTCGCGCTGATCCCCAAAGCCGTCCATTAAGTGAGCAAATGAGTTACCCAAGCAGATGACAGCATCGAAGCCATCCTTTATGTGCTCTCGGATGTCCTCGTACAAGGTCAACCAATTGGCCTCCTCAATAACTGCAAAAGATTACTCATTGAATGTGTCACTTAGGCAAGTCCCCTTCCGTCCACTCACCCCAACTGTCAAATGATGCCTCATTGCGACGATTCCAGCGCTCCTTGAGGGCAAATTTCAACATTTTGTCTGAAGCATCAACTGAGACCACCTCGAAACCTTCCTCCAGCAGCATAATGGAGTCGACCCTATAATAGTGTTGCATATAATTGGATTAAAGAAAATCCCACTGGAGCTAGCAAGCTTGACTTACCCCGTGCCGCAGGCTACATCCAGGATGCGCTTGCAACCCTTTTGGCGCAGCAAATCAATCAAAAAGTTCTTGTAGTTGTCTGTGCGCGAATTCTTGTCTCCAATAAAAATCTCCCATACTTTGGCCGCCTTGCCATCGGCATACTGATCCCTTACTCCTTCGGCGGAAATACCATCAGAACGGGCCACGAAAACACTATCGGCGGATGTGGGCATCTTTAACGGTCAGCACTGGGCGGCGGGTCTCACTAAAGTAATTTTTAAGTCACATCGGCACTTGCCATGTTGACTCTGTGGTTGGGGACAGCTCATGCGTAATCTTATCAGTTTTTTGGCGACGGAGAGCTCCAGCTGTAACATCTGTTCACAAGCTGCACGTGTGTGTGCGGGCTGGCTTTCGCTTTTGTATAGCCTGGCCCTGACACTGACCCCTGCTACTGATTAATAATCTGCCTTCGCATCCAATGGACAAATCACTAAGCAATTTAAACCAGAGCTAGTACATCGATGGACAGTGGTGAGTTAATGTAGATTCTCCCTTTACCCCCCTTGAATTCTGCTGGAGATCTCATCCAGAGTATTTCTATGTTCTTCATTAATACACATATTTTTGTCCAATTTTAACAGGAGAATTGGGGCAGATAACATAAACAGGGGAAAAAACAGGTCAATTTCATTTTTATATTTCCCTGATTAAAATTAACTTTTCAAATTTTTAAATAGTTTTATAATGTATGTTTCCGATCCAAAATAAAATCATTTATGTACTTAAATTGATGTTAAATAGTTTCAGAATGATATTGAAAATGCTATAATGATATGTTGAAAAAAATCAATTTAAAATTTTTAACATATCAATTTCAGGAAGGAATAATACCTTATCGGAGTAAAATTGATATGAAAAAATATAGTTTTCGGATCTTAAGGAATAGCGGTTTCGATACGGCACAGATTTAATGGACATATTTGGGACATACTTGGGACATACCTGGGACATACTTGGAACATATGTGGAACGTGCTTAAGACATACTTGGGAGATACTTGGGACATACTTGGGAGATACTTGGGACATACTTGTGGAACATACTTGGGAGACATACTTGGGGATACTTGGGACATACTTGGGACATACTTGGGACATACTTTGACATACTTGGGGATATTTGGGATATACTTCGGACATATTTGAGACATACTTGGGACATATTTGGGCCACACTTGGGACATACTTGGGACATACTTGGGAGATACTTGGGAGATACTTGGGAGATTCACATCTCTTGAGAGCAGGGACCGTAACAGATACAATTTTTAATTTAAAAGTCCATATTTAGTGATTTTTATTTAAAAAGTCCGACATTGACAGTTATTTTGTAATTTTGATTGCATTATCTGCATTTTCGTCTTGCACTAGTAACAGAAACACGTCGCGCGAAAATGCCTGTCCTGACTCTCCAGGTCCTTGGAGACAACTGACCGCCCTCTACCGAATCCAGTCGGTGCGCACACGCTCCGAAGTACAGTCGCGGCGGTCCTATTACTTTCCGGACAGTCCATGTATATTTGCAATATCCATAATCCGTCAAATTTTCATAAAGATCGAAAATATAAAACGGGAAGTAACGGGTATATCGAGGTCGTGCACCGACTTCTACTCAAGCTCACGTTAAATATAAACTTTAGGAGCGATATCATTGAAAATATGCTATGATATCTCCTCCTAAGATTTAAATATGTATGTATATCTTTACAAAATTTTTGGTTCAAATACGCTGCACATTTGTTGGAACCGGCCTGATTGGATGACTATAGCATAAATCGGTCACAGGAACGATCGGTCGAAAAAATATTTCGTTCTGCTACATTGCACTTTCTAAATGTAGAAAACATGAAGTTATTCGTGGGAATAGAAAAAGTAAACCCTACAACATTTAAATGCTGTGTGGGCAACGGGCAAAGTCTATTTCACATGAGAAAATTGACTTATTTTCAAATACCATTTACTTCTATTTATTTTTAGTTCAGAAAACTGCTTTTCAATCGTGGCTTTCTCATTAAGAGTTAAGTAAATATGCATGAAACGTTTGCAAATTTCAGTTTCCCGTTTTATTTTAGGCGAGCAATGAATTCGAGCTTAAGAGCTGCAAGCCATTAATAATAATGCACCGTATCGTCTAAGACATCATTTCAATCGTGTTCAGTCCACAGTCCTCGAGTTCAAATCCCCAAGAAAAAATTAATCAATAATCATATACGGGCCTGTTCCGAATGCCGAAAACGAGTGGAATTGTTGCAAATCGAGTTGATTGCTGTTCCGAATTCCGCAAATCTATAATTTTCGTTATCAAAAGTTGTGCTGCATAGTCATTGGAATTAAAAGTAATTGCTATTAAAAGCATTAAAATAACTTCCCAAAAATATAAATATATAATATATAAAATATAAAAAAAATATAACTAGAATTTTTGTTTTTTTTTTTAGTTTAAAATTTTTTTATTACCGCAAAAGGATTTTCCAAAATTCGAAATGCTTTAGAAGATATAGCCGTTTTTGTCGACCAATGTCTTCGATAAAACAAGCAATTTTCAATTTTTTATGGACGCAGAATTAATCAATATTTGAGAAAAAAAGTTTTTACTATTTTTTTGTACACTGGACTGCAAAAAAAATGGTCAAAAATCGATTTTTTGTTTTTAAAAGGCCGCCATTTTTTCAAATTCGATTTTAGTTCCACAATTCTGCTACGGACGATAAAAGCATTCGGACTAACTAACATCCCATCTTTCGTTTTGCTTTCTGATAATTGTAAATCCCGACACATCTTTATTTGGAAGAGCCAACTTTGAATCCCGAGAACTTTTTGAACAGCCCTCGCATTAAAAAATTCTGTATTTTTTGTAATGAATTGTACAACTAAATACAAAAAACAGAATCACAAAATCTCTTCCCGATTTATTTCCACGAATTTTTAAAAACCATGTAAAATTAAGTCCTCTAGACCAGAAGAATGTTTAAAGTTCAAGGGCCGATTTCACATCTTCTACATAAAGCTATTTGTCACATAAAGTAACAAATAGCAGTGTAAGATCGATGACTATCTGACACATAGCAGCTATCTGAGAGAACAGAAATCGACCCTAAGCGTATTTTAAAATATTTGTTTTATAAACATATATAAAATATTGCGTGAAAAGCCAAACCGAGTCTGAAACAAGTCTAATGGTGAGATGGTGGGTGGTCCTCTTCTGTTTTGAGATGAAGCATAGCGAAATAATTGAGCTTTCGAGTAGCGTATAAGCAAAATTTAAAGTTCAGACATTTTTTTTTATAAATAAAAACGTAAGATTTCTGCACGTTTTTACCGGAATTTACAAGAGATTACGATTATGTAGCTTTTCTACATGACGCGTTTACTTTTCTTATTTCAACATTAAGCGCGCAGCTTTTCTAAATGCCGCATGTAGAAATGAGAAATGTGAACGCCGCAATTAGGAAAACCAAAAAAAAAGTAATGGGTTAAAACAAAAAAATTTCGACCGAAAATATATCTCAGAGGAAATAACACATTTTTCCGGATGACTGTAACGCATAGAAAGAAGCATCATCAATCACATAAAGTATATATATTCTCCATCAGGATGACGACCCGAGTTGATAAAGGCCTGTCCGTCTGTCCGTTCGACTGTTTCTATGCTATCTTCTCCATCAAAAAGATATGTATCAAATTTTGCACGACGCTTTCTTGTACAAATATAAACCAGCCGGATCGGATGCCTATAGCATATAGCTGTCATAGGAACGGTCGGTTCAAAATGTAGTTTTAGTGAGAAAAACTTTTTGCTTTCCATGGTAGCGTCTTCTTTCTTTCCACTAATAAATATTTTCTGTTTAAGGAAAATTTTTGTTGAGAGCTGGGAAATCACGTAACTAACATTGTTCAAAGCGGAAATGAAATTGTTCCATAAAAATCATTCGAAACCTTTATTTCTTACTGTAAGAGTGTATAAACTTCGGTGGAGCAGAAGTTAGCTTTTTTCAATGTTTTGAAGTCGTCCTCGAGTTTAGTCTTTTAGCATTATACTTGAAAGTTATCAGTTATATACAAACTTTGGCAGGTAAAGAAATTATATATGTATTACAGTCGGACTAAACTTTCTTTCTAATATGTTTAGATGACATAAAGCGGCCTTAAAAACTCTCATTAGCAGCACAGTTCCTCCCATATGCCACCACTGTATACCAATAATATTGGAATTTTTTTACAAAATATTCAAAATATGACTTGCACAATCAAATGCACGAGTAAATATGCCTACGTCATTTTGTTATTAGTTGTTCAAAACAAATAATTCACCCTTGAACCGCACTTATCGTGGACTCTCAACTATTTTATTGTTGTAAGTAAAATCGTTTTTATTTCAATAATATTTATAAATATTGCACTGCGTTTTAAGCCAGTAGTTTCGATTCCTGGACTTGTGTTATTTGAATGGTCTTCATATTGCACCTTGTAAAGAGTTAAGTCTTAGAGATAGAGTCACAAATGGTGTACTTAAAGCTAGAACTGGTTTACTTTCAATAAGTGATTACGTTTCGCAAGACAATTATTTCAGCGAATTTTTCGCCATAATTTTCTTGGGAAACATAAGCCGTTCATAATAACTAATCTAACAATTGTTTGTATATGAGATAATGTAGATCGATTAAATATGTGTGTGTGTGTTGTTAGGCTTATAGCTATATACATTCGAGTATTAATTGAATCGTCATTTATGGCAAGTACCCCAGCGAGTCCTCCAGTGAGGCGCTCACCGCACGCATGGATTGATAGCTGCCCATGCGACTTCTACTGGCATTACTGCGCATAGAAGCCGCCTTCTCCATGGCCTTTATATTGCTGAGCAGATCATCAGCACTGCAGGACTTCTGGGAAGCCGTTACCGCACTCGTGCTTAAGGGTATGGCCATAGCTCCGCGATCGGTACTAAAACATTCACGCGTTCGATAGGAAGACTTTCTGGACGAGGCATGGGAACGGTAGCTACCATTCGTGGGTCGCATGACGGGCTTCTGACACAGACTCTTGATATCCGTGGTCTGACTTAGCTTCATGTCGGCAAACACAGCAGCTGCCTCCACGCTCTTCTTCACGCTCAAAGCCTCATGCGGTTGCACGGGCTGGCTGCTGCCGCCGATAGTAAAGAGCTCATAGTCCAGGCCCAGCTTCTCGGCGGGCTTGGGCTTACGTGAGCCCGCCTTTGATTTACGTTGTGAGAGCGAATCTTCGCTGATGACGGCCACTCCTGCCGTTGCTCCCCTTTGACGACGTTGAGTACGTTTACAATAGCATTTGCTGGCGCTGATGCAGCTATCCGAATCGCACCAGGTGGTGGTGTCCGAGTGTGTGCTAGTGGGCTCCTCCTCAACCATGGAACAGTAGCATTTGTCATCTGACTTGCAGGAAATCAACGAGTGTCGATTGCCCACCGCCACACTGGTCGTTGGTTTGCGATTGTTGGCCAGAGCCATATTTCGCTCATTCTTCTGGCGCAGCTTGTGATTTAAGTGCTCCGTACGTAGGCTGCAATAGCAACGGTCGGCCGAGGCGCAGGTGCAGGACTCGGAATCGTAGCTGCACTCGGAACACGAGACGTAGCTGTGGATGTAGAAAGATTTTCCGGTGAGACAGGAATAGACGCTTCAAAAACTAGTTAACGCATCTCAAACAAACTCAAATGGCTGAAATATTTTATTTCGTGATATTAAATTTTTGGAAAATTATTCTTCTTAGCACTTTGAAGTACAGAAAAATCTTATGTCTAGATTGAAAATCTCTTTCTCGAAAAGCTAGCAATTTCAAAAAAGCAAGATTCAAATACTTTAACATTAGACATTAAAAATATCAAGAACCAGATTTATAATCTGTCAACTTATCAACTATCCTACAGTCTTCGGAAAAGCTTCAGCTAAAAAACTTATGATATGACCATCGAGATTTATGCTAGCTGAGAGCTTTTATTGTGATTGGTGGAGTCGAAAAGAAGACGGCCTTGTGTTCAGTCGGAGGTTCTAAGCTGAAACTCCATCCGTTCCCTGATTAAATATAATTCAGATATATACAAATTCAGTGGACCCAGCCAAACCCAAACCAATAAATGGAAAAACATGCCAAACACTATTAGTGTTATTACTCACCCAACTCAAACCACATAGACTATAACTAAAAATAAAAAATGCTTTATACAATTTAACTTGCATTTTTTTCATATTAAACAAGTAAGAGCGCTGTAGTCGAGTGCCCCGACTCGAAATTACCCTGTACCCTTGACTCAACCAAATGGGAAAAGCTACGCCTAGGTATTGAGTATTCAGCTAACTTCTCCGACTGCATATGTTACCGTGTGGCTTGACATCCTTCTCATAATTTTGAATCTACTGTTTTTGCTAGGCCTGCTTTTCATTGCTGAGGGTATAATAAAATGTCTGGATGTTAGTAACGCATAGATGGAAGCATCTCCGATCACATAAAGTATATATATTATTGATCTTAAGCTGTATATCGATGTGCGTCTGTCTGTCCGTCCGCCTGTTTCTATGCTATCTCCCCGATCAGTTTAAAAGCTATCGTGACAAAACTTTTCACTGTGCGAATATAATGCACCGGACAGATCGGATGACTATAGCGTATAGCTGCCATAGTTCAATAAAATAGTTAAGAATTTTCACAATTTAAATTTGCTAATTTTTCTGAGCTTGTTCTTAAATGGTGGTTAGGAAACTCGACAAAGTTTCTATATAGTATGCTTTTAAGAAGGACAAGTAAGCGTAGTTCGTTTATTTTCCGAGGTTTATTTGAGTTTTCGTCTGATTTGCTGTCAGACCGTGTAAGAAGGCGTCTGAGTTGGCATGAATCTATTCAGATGAGCGATCAGACAAAATAGAACCGGTTGCCTGAGCCCTCAGATGAGTGGCTTCTATCGAATTGCAGTGTGACCTAATTGCCGTTTGCTGGCGTTGCCATTTTTTATCCGACGATACACAATTTTTTTCAAATTTTTAATTAAAATTCCGCTTGCACGTTTTTTTCATCTAAACAAAACGTCCCAATGTTCATATAAACCAGATGATTCCGATGAACCAATAGTTGTGTAAAAGTGAAACTGAGCTCATTTGAGTGATCAGGTCGTGTAAATGGAGCTTAAGAAAGATGAAGGAAGAAAAACCAATGACCCGTCTTTCTTTTTGTTTAGCAGTACATACCGGTACGTACAGGTATACCGAAATAAAAATCCAGGTACCGATACGAAATCGAATGAAAAAAAATATTTTAGAGTCCTTTAACTAAACATAGGTTTCGGTACGTGCGATTGATTATTTCTATACCCTTGAAGAGGATTTATTAGTGGTATTCCTGGAAGTTGATTTGCTTTCGTGAAAGCAAAAGCAAAGCAGTTGGTGGAACGACCCTGATTTCATTTGGATTTGCTTTCATTCAATTTACACACATATACAATTTGACAGATCCAAAGAGGAAGGGCAGAATAAAATTGTGGAAGAATTTGTAACTTCGAACTTTCTAGGAGAGCTGTGCAGATAAGTAAACATGAAAATCTTTGACTAAGTCAAGCAGTTCTCTAAGATAACTGTCACACTAAAACGAAAGCAATTCGAAGTCAGCTTCGAAGCTGATTTTACGAAATTAATTAGTATGATCTTAATTTCCTTGCATTTTCTGGGCACACTGCTCATTTTGTATGGAGCAGCTGTCATCAGCTGTTTCACGAAATCAAATAGAAAGCAAATCAAGAGCAAATCACTTTCAGGAATACCACTATTGAAATTGTCCAGATGTTTGATACACACAGAAGGAAGCATCCCCGACCACATAAAGTATATAAATTCTTGATCAGCATGACGAGCTGAGTTGATATAGTCATGCCCGTCCGTCCGTCTGTTTCTATGCTAACTCCTCCGTCAGTTTTAAAGCTATCTGAACCAAACTTTGCACGAATCCTTTTGGTACAAATACGTTTGTCGGAACCAACCAGATCGGATGACTATCGCATATGCCTGCCATAGGAACGATCGGTTGAAAAACTTGTTTAAACTTGTATATAAACTTGCCTCTATTTTTCCACTCTTGAAATAGAGATTTTCCATCTTAGAATGATTATTTTTTTTCTGTGCACAAAATCAAGAGAACTGAACAATTTGGTTTGTTTGCCATGCGTCATCAGGAATAAGGATCTTTGCTTTGACTTACCCGCTGCTGCTGTTCCTATTTAAACCTTGCAGGGCATGCTCATTACGCACCACAGACACATCCGAGCCACTGGTAGCCGCACGGTTACGTTGATGCTGCTGCTGCTGTTGCTGGCTGGGGATGGGTGGGCCAATGAGTATGGGTGGACTCACTTTGCGCTTGCTCTGCTGCTCTTCGCTCGATGCTGTCTCCTTGGGGCGTACCGACTTGGGTTTGGCCAGCTTGCCGCGACAAGCGCGAAATTGTCCCAGTTGAAAAACCTTCTTCAGATTTTTGGCCCCAAAGAACAAGCCCTTTGTTTTCTTCTGCTAGTTAGGGAAGATCAAGTCAAATTATTGATATTCTACCCATCCAGTTAGGTCCCTCCCTCACTCACCTGGGAGCCGTTCAAACTTGCCTTACGCTTTTGTTTCTTCTTCTTCTGACGACGCATGATATTCTTCGAGCGCTGGAAAAGCTCATCCTGGGTGAGAGTCACAGCCAGCTTGAGCAGAAACTCCTTGTAGATGGGCTTCAGGTCGTTGAAGGACATGCCATCGGCATCTATAATTGCATACAGGATATCGTCCAAGGAGTGCAGATTCTCGTGCAGTCGAAATTCATTGAACAGTTCACTGAAACCAAGTGGGGAACTAGAAGTACAATTCAAACGAGGCCAATCAACCAAACCAAACCTTTCCACCAAAGTTGCAAACAATATACCACCTGCCCCCATCTGTGCTGAGGGCTTGGGTGATAATACTCACCCTCCACCACCGCCGCCGCCGCCGCCTCCCAGTTTGTCCGAGTGTCGTCGCGCCGCTCGCGATTTGTAGCGGGTGAGACCGCCAGTGTTGAGGAAACTACCAGATCTGGGTATGGCCACACGCGTGAGTATATCCCCATTGGCTGCCTCGTTTCGCATGGCTGGAACCACCTCGCTTTGCTTCTTGGATTGATGCAGTCGATTGATATGTCCATTGCTGCAGACCAGATGGCCGCTACTGCCACGTCCAGGACTACTTTTGTAGCCAGAGCCGGGCACTGTGGTGGGCACTGGTGGGGCCCGCTTCGTCTTGTGCGACTTTCGCTTACGCTCCTCAGTGGAAGTCTCCACCTCGGCTGCTTCATTGATCACATTGCTGTTGGAGCTGAGCGAGCTGCTGGAGACTCGCTTCTTGCGCACCGAACGGGATGGGGGGGTAGCGGATGCCAGGCCATAGCTACTGCCCCGGAATGAGCTGCGTCGTCCATTTGCACTAGGCGTCAGCTGGGAGCGTGACAAATAGTTGGAGCTCGTCATGGCCGAACTGCTGGCTATGCTGATGCAACTGACGCCATTTTGCTGACGGGGCGTCCGACGCTTGGTGCTGCGGTGCGAGCTGGTGCTGACATGGGCCATCAGACTCTGGTACAGAGTCGCCGCTATGACGATGGCATCCTCGGTGCTTTTGCAAATAAAACCATGGCACTCCAGCACTTTGGGGGAGCTGGCGGAGCGCATGACAACGGCAAAGATGGGCGCGTGCACGTGAATGCTATGCTCCACAGCCAGTTGCTCCGCGTTGCTAAGGATTTCGGATACTTAATCATTATAGACAAATGAAATTATAACCACGAATGCTCACCTCATTGGCTGGAACAGAGCAGTCTTGTCAATGTTATCAGGATCGGTGATCAGTGGCAAAAAGGCGGCCCCACCATCATCTTCGGATATGACAAACTTTACCGCCGACCACACAGCGATATTATGAAAGGGCGTGATGTGAGCCTCGCTGTCGTCAAAGCTACCTCCTGGGCTGGGTAGGGAAATGGTGCTAATCTTGACACGCAGTCCGGTGGCGCAAATATCCAAAGACCCCGAATTAAGCTTCTGCCGAGGAACAAATGGACAGTTTAGTACGACTTGCACCCTATTCTGAAATAACGTTTGTACCTTCTTTGTGACCTCGCTTAGGTAGAGCTGCCGCAGTGGCTCTTGAAGTCCCTGCAGACTGGTCACTTTATCTTTGAGCGGCAGGGAGCCCAGACAGGTGACATCAAAGCTGCTTGTCGCATCTTTGGCAACGTCCGTGAAGAGTTGTTCGATTTGGGCCTGCACGCTATTGCTGATGCGCTGCACATCCTTTTTGGCCTCCTCGGCCAGCACTTTGGCCGACTCGCTGGAGTCCTGCAGGAAGCTGCTTAGCGAGCGGACATTATCAGTACCCCCCGTGCTGGCCAACTCACTACGCCCATACATAATGATGGAGCGCGTGCGATGTGATCCCCGTGGATCATCGAGACGATTGCTGCGCAACGATCTGGTGTAAATAAAAAAATTCATGATTAGATGGATTGTGGAATGTAAGCCAAAATGAGTAGATGTTTTTAATTTTGCCTAAAACAGGGGATTGCCTTGATGCGAAAGGGATTGGAAAGTGGAACTGTGTGAAAAAGTGGCTCTGTGTCTCTGCAACACACAGTGATGAATGACTTTGGCAAGCATTCGGTGTGATTGACGAGCATGTTCGGCCTTCAGGGGCTATAACAGGGGAAGTCTGGATTGATGTGTTACGCTAACTACGACTGACTTTCAGACAATCAAACATTCAGTGAGAAACGACATCGGCCAGCATTCGAGTATTATACGTGTAAATTACCAAATGCGCTCGACCCTCAGGGGCGATGGCTGGGGAACTCTGCTTTATAGTGCAAGATTTGGCAGCCGATCAACGCTCTGACTGCTTACTTGTAAAATCGTAAGTGTAAATTGATACTTGATGCAAAAAATTGTATGCACGAGTTTCCAGCAAAAGTTGCTGAAGTTGAGAGTTTTGGGCTGAGCGTCAAAACTAATTAGTTTTATAAGGGACTAAAGCAGCGATTGTCACCGGATGTCAGCAGGGGCAGAAGTCATTCACTGTTTACACTAACACAACCTGAGCGCATGTCAAAGTTGAGGCCAAGAGAGAAAAAAAGCCTTCAGTCGCTAGCTAGCCTTCCCCCGCCGTAGCCCCTGGGGCACGAACATACTCTCCAATTCACACCGATTGCTTGCCGAAGTTATGCTTCACTGTGCGTTAGAAAGAGACACTCTCACATTTTCGCGCTCTCCTCTTGGGGAACCCTGGATTAAAGCAGAGTTCACCAGCCGTAGCCCAGGTGGTCGAATTCGGAAGTTCACACGATTGCATGCCACTGGCTGTCAGAGAAAACATAAATTTGTCAGTCGCAGTCAAACATTTAGCATAGAAGCACAATTTAAAAAATTTTTTTTTTTGAGTGATCCTTGCGGCGCAGAGTTGAAGAGGCTGGTCCATAGCAGAGTCCGCCACGTTCCTATCTTCTGTGTATACAAAAGCCCTCTGCGTCAGCGAAGTCGGCACACCGAAATAATTCGAGCTTATACTGCTCTAAACACACACATGCAACGCTAAAATATTCTTGTGTGTTTTGACGACACTTTCCTAATGTCTAAGTTTGTGGACGCGTGCATAGCTAGTCCACAATTCCACATGCATAGGAAAATACAGAGGTTAGAGCGAGACAGACGTTGTCAACAAAATAACAGCTGACTAATATCTGAGTAAAAAATTTGTCGACGCAGTAAATAGTGTTTCTATGTTCAATTTCTTCAAGTGACGGCACTGTGTTGCCAGGCTAATCTGCAAAAATCACAATGGCTACTCTGCATATTTCTTAAGAAGATTTTTAGAAGATATTCTACTTATTGAATGTTATTCGAAAAGTAACGCTGCAAACCGGCTCGAACTCGACATTCTGAGTATTCTTTTACCGTGAACTGAATTTATTGGCATAGTTTTTTCTAAAGTTAGAAAATGTAATCTAATAATCGAACTTGATGAACCATTTATTTATTTTTATATTAAAATGGATTTGCTCTGAACAAAACTGTTTTATTGGATTTGAAACGAATCGTATTTCGGTTCCAGTTCCGATATTCGGTAAAAGTTTATGTTTTGGCTCTTATTTACGTACGTAAAGCACGTAAAGGCATGTTGCGGAAAAATTAACAGAAAATTAAGTGTTAGCCCGGAAAATATACGTTGATCGCTCACTTGGCTGGAAAAACCTTGAATCATGTCACTAAAATGTTTTATACTTTTATTTAAATACATATCGCTTACTTTCTTTAATGCTATAATGCTGAAATATTCGCTATATCGTTTTCTATAAGGGGTAAAATTTAGGATATTGATATCTCACGCTCACACAAATGAGGTATGTGTGTATGCCATTCATCTCTTGGCTCTTTAAAACAGATGGCAGCCGCTATGAGTAGGGAGGGGAAAAAGTGGAGAGCGGTTGAAGATGAAAAGGAGGGAGGGGAAAGAGTGGTGAGCGGGTGAAGTGGTGGGGAAAAAATGGAAATGGAATTAAAATTGAAGACTGCTGATGCTGCTGTGAAATGCACAGTCTTTATGTAATATCAAATCAATAATAAAATCAATTCTTGGTGTCACAGAAATCTCTTACGGTTGGTTTCAAATATCTTGATAAGCAAATTTTATTTTGGAAATGTAAGCAAAATTATATTTCTGGATAGGTCGCATCATATGAAATAAAAATTTTATTTGTTTTAATATTAAAAATTGCGTTTCGATAACTGTTTGCAACACAAACCGATTGTTGACAAACCAATTTGCTTCTCAACCTCAGTTGGCGCTCTCTATATATGGTAACTCCTTCTGTTTACCCAGCGGCGCAAAAGCCCATTAAAAGTTCGATGTTCTCTTAAACACTTTGAAGGCTGGCAGCCTTCAAGTATCGGTTACTACTCTGTAAACATTTACATAAGCTTGGCCGTTTTCGTTGGCATACTGTACTCAAAGCAGGATACTATGTAATCGGAAAAGTGGGCGTATAACAGAAAACACTTCGTGTTTAGATTACAACTCAATATACCATTTGAGAAAATGTTGGCGACGAAGTATGCGTTCAGTTCACAAAACGATTCACCATTTTGAAACTTGTGTGTGGGCTTGTGGACTAGCTGTGCGCGCGTCCACACACTAGGTGTATCGGATTGTAATGGGGATCAAAATTAAAAAAATAAAAAACAAAAAATGTTGTATGAGAATAAGAAGGAATTGAACTTGGGACCCATAACATGGACGACGGCACGTTAGCTCACTTGACATAATTAAGAATGTAAGCAGTTGGCGCTTTGCTGACCGAGGTGCCTTTTTTTCAAAAGTCGATTGATACAAACATAACACAACTGTTATATATACACGAGCAACCACTCGACCCGAAGTTAAGATTCTCAACACACAACTGTGTATTCGAAACGTAGCGAGAAATTCCCATTACGTGGGCACCTACTGCGATGCATATTGTGGACCAGCCTCATTCACCTCTGCGCCGCTGCACATTTTGTAATTGGCGCAAAATTTTTTTTTCAAATTTTGCATTTTAGTTTTGGAGAATCTGACTTAAATTTGAATTATAATATAAAAATGTAATAAAAAACATAACTAGAAGATGGGACATTTTTTTTTTAGAGAAAATGCAACCCTGTTTACAGATTTGCTTATTAGCATGGACACAAACCTTCGATTTTCAAATAAGAAAATGAAATCTGTTGAAGTTCTGGTACGGCGACGGATTTTTCAAGCGTTTTGCAAACCAACCGAGGCCAAAATCTCTTGAGATTTCTGTGACACCCCCGTATGTGTCCGTGCGGGAGAGGTATGTTTTCATAAATTCCGGAATTTTCGAGCGCCTAAAAAATTTCGTTGGGTCCTTTAGGAGGGGGATGGCAAAATATGTAACATGTGTATCAGAGAACGGCTTCATTCGATTGCAAATCGCTCATACATTAATCAATGCATCGAACTTGCAAACGCAACATTTTCGCTCTTGAGTTTAATTCAACTCAATTGTTGGCACTCTGAGTATAATCGTGCTCGCTTCATTCCACTCAGCTCGGGTGATTTGTTCGCTTAGTTCAACGACGATTATTCTGAGCGAGCGAAAATCATCTCGTATGAATAAACACATGCTAAAACGAAAGCGATGGAAAAAGAAAGAGATAGAAAGAGTGAAATGATCGAAAACAAGCAAAACAGTGTTAAATGCCAAAAAATCCATGTAGCGATATTAATAGACTCTCGCTCAACCACTCAATGCGTTGGCCTGAGTTGGCTGAGTTTTGTTCGATCGAACACACAAGTGTCGCATCAAAAATTCTAGCTCAACCGTTCGATGCGATTGCGGTATGAGTTGACTTTGTTCGAGTAAAAGTTTTTGTTTGATGAGTAAATATAAACACGCTCGATGCAATTGCGGTTTGAGTTGAATTAATTGAGTTTAGAGTTTTGTTGGATGATTAAATGTGTGTAAGAATTTTTGTGTATGACGCAATCAAGAAAAAAGTCACTGCATTTACAACTAAAAATTTTAATATATTTTTACTTCAAGAAAAAAAAACACAATTTCTTAAAATCGTGGACGCGGACAAAGTCGCGGCGGGTTCAGCTAGTGGCTGTATAAATAATTTTAGGGGAATCTTCAAGAAAAGCGAAGTCTTTGGTGGGACTGTTACTCGCACAATAATTGGCACCGCTTAATCCACTGAACCGAACCAGTCCAAATTCCCGATCGATTTGCATCCCTGGTACAGACTTCAGTGGACCATTGTTGTATTTTGCTTCCAACTACTTTTCTATAACAAAATTATAAATCAATATTGTTGCCGTTTTGGCGCTTGTGACAAAACGTTGAGCATTTTTGTGAAAGTTTGACCGATTAGCGCAGAGTAAGCTCATAAATTAGCATATTTGACTAATCGTGTGCCTAAGCATAAGTATCTACATACAATATAAGTGTATATGTGCAAATTGCTGGAGCCAACAGCATCCTGCATTTCAGCTCTGCCCATTCGATGCGATTAACAATGGACCGTGGACTTTTATGCAGCTTCTTTAGTGTTCCCAATACAAGTTATTGTGTTTACCGCTAGTTGACATCAAATCGAAAATGCTCAAGAGCTTGTTTTGAATGTGAATGGCTGGTGCGGAAGAGAGTGGTCCACAATGGTTTTCTATTTTCTTAATCAATTTAGAAGTTCGCTCTGCGAATGTGTGTCGCAGTTGAATATTGATCCCCCCTCATCACCATCTTCTGGCTCTTCGATATTTTAATTTTTCAACTAACTGTTGTTTTGTTGCTTATGGAAATGCGAAACGGTAAAAGAAATATGAAATGAAGCTGCGACGCGATGATGGCTCCGGTGTGGAGAACGAAAGTGTATTTCGTCGCCATTGAAAGTTGGGATAAAAAACTAATTGATTTGTGTGTAGAGAGCGAGGCAAATTTATGACTGCAATTAGAACTCACCTGGAGTCGTCAAACATTAGATCGATTTTCAGCTTGTATATGGAATTTCGACTGACGCTCGAATTGTTTTCGAGCTGATCGCCGTCCAAGAGTCGAAAGCCGGAGGAGTTGCTGTTGGGTTTGCGCGTGCGTACGGAATTCATTTTGGGAACAGCAACGACGGATTGCTGCGAGTCCACTGTGCAGGTGACCATCCTCGCGGCTGAAGATTCGTTTTGTTATTGTTGTTGTGGTTTTTCGCTGGCAAATTGTGCGCAATTAGCGGTAAATGCAATTCAATTATGCACGCTGGACGTTAATTTTCAACATGTTAGCGAAACAGTATTTTCCATGATTTGTTCAACACTTTGCATAGGGCGATGGAAGCAATGCGGACGCGGACGGCGGCGGCGTTGGCGTTGGCGGCTCCGGTTTCGAGGTGTTGTTGCATGGCGTGTGTGTGTTGGCCATTTATTCGAGCTGGCTCATTAATTAGCAGTAAGCGAAACTACAAGAGCTAAAAAACCCGAAAAGATAAACACAGATTAAGACACACTGCAAGTTATTAACGTCTTATGAGTATTTTGGCTGATATATTGACCCCGTCAAATGCAATTGTTGGCAATGTTCACATAATCAAAGCTAAAGCCACACACAGACACGGACACAAAAGCTGGAGCGTTAAATTCGGCGCTTGCATCTGTTAGATACTTTCACTGTAGAGATATTTTTGCAGTAATTAGCAAATGCCACAAAACACAATCACACACTTGTAAGTATGCACTCGCATTGCCAGAGCTACATATTTACTTGGTTGCTCATCGAACTTCCATTGAAGGTCCTCTGGTTCACTTTAATCCGCTCTGCTCTGGCCAGAGTAATCTCGTAATCTCCCAACAACTGGGTTCGTTGAATGCCACACAGCGACTGGCCGAGCGAGCTACGCGAAGACGCTGTCGATGCGCGTCAGAAATGAAGTAAACTCAAACTCCATAAACGAACCCAACGAACGAGACAAGTTAACTCAAAGCCGAAAGAAATGGCCAAGTGGCGAGAGAGTGGACCAGCTTAACGCAATCTCAACTCTGGCGTAAGTGGGTAGCGTAGCACAATGAGAATTGCTGCTTGTCTTTCACTGATGAACTCCAAGCATCATCAAAGTGTTTCCACATTAGCCCAACGACAATCACTTACCCAACAATGTGGCCTCTCAGAGTTTTGCATATGGGCAATGTGAATGGACAGCGAGTCACCCAATGTCAAAGCTGTGGCGCCGGCGGGTGAGTGGCAATTACCAACCAAATATGTCTCTCCCGACCGGCCAGCAATCCCGGTTCGGGCCATTTGCGCAAGCGCAGAAGCTGTGACGGGGTATCCAAAAGACTCCGCAATGAAGGCATTTTCGAAATCAATGACCGTGGTCAAGTTTAACTATAATTGGTGCTGCTGTTGTAGCCCGTGGGCCTGGCTTTGTCTGGATGTGTGTGAGTGTGTGCAGTATTATAAAAATGCATTTAAGTCTGTTCATGAGCTTGAAAATTGAGCATTCGTCTGCCACAGGTGTAACCTCTTTGTACATAAATTACCATCTTAAAGGCAAATGCAATTTAAAAATATAATTGAAAATTTACCAGAGGGAATATTTAAAATTTAATTTTATTCCACTGAAACTATTAAGGGTTTACCTTGAGAAGCCATTAATATTTAGATCTAAAATGTGTACCGATATTTTATTCAAAGTTTTTATAAAACAAAAGACATTGGAATTCATACCCTTTACTCGAGGTATACTAAGTTTGCATTAGTAAACTTAACGGAGGGAATAACTGGCGCTTCATTTTCTCAAACACATGTATATGGGTAATTATTTCTGAAGTGGGCAATTATTTTTTTTCATAGACTCCAAAAATTTTAATAAAAAATAAAAAAAATTAAAGTGGTTATAAGTAATTTATATTTTTTACGAAATTGACATTTTGATGCAAATTAGTTTTCAATCCACTAACTCATCATCTGGTAAAATTATATAGCGTCAGTGTACGTTATAATTTTAAAAATAACCATAACGGTTACGGAGTTACAACAAAATCTATTTAATCGTATGTGACTATAATGAGTTTATTTCTTGTGGGCGAAATGATCGTATGTGCCCCACAATACTGATATTCAACAGTCTGGTTGAAAAATAGCTAAATTGGTAAATTTTCATAAAAATAGTTCCGAGTTTAGTTAAATAAATTGATAAATGTTGCACATCTAAAGATTGGTAGCGACGTTGAAAGCCACAGCATCGAAAAGTAGAAAAAACGCTCTCCTGTAAAATTAGGTTTTTGGCACATACAATTTTTTCGCGCACAGGGGTCGATATGATAGGCCTAAAAATAAATAAAAATTTTCAAAAAAAAAATAGCTTTTTTCGTCACTTTCTTTGCAATGGTTGAACTTGAGGAAGAATCCGCCGAAACTTAAGAAAAAACATTTATATCGCGGTTTGTGAAAAAAAAACGGCCATTTTGAGAATTTTCAGAAATATTAGGACTAATCCTCATAATATTCTTAGTGCTCTGAAAAAGACTTTATAATGCCAAATGAAGTACCATTTTTTGATTCATGAATAGATCAGGTTAATATTTATTTATAACCAGAAACCACACACAAAACAAATTGCAATTGTTGTAGAAAACATTTATTCACACAAAAAGGTATTAAAACAAAATCTATCATAAAATGTTCCGTTTTACTGAATGACACAAAATGAAATGAAATAGGCGCTCAAACCACATTTTTGGCCCAAATTTTATGTTTTTTTTTACTAATTTTTAATTTTTGAGTAAAGTAAAAGAGTTAAAAATTTTATTTATAAAAACCCTGCCACATACTCTGGCTTTCAATAAAAAAAGGGTGTGTGGATTTTGGATTCGGTAGAAATAAATGTTAAATAATAAAAAATTAGGTCACTGTTTAGGCCCTTGTTAAGTCACTGTTAAGTCACTGTTAACAGTCACTGTTAAGACACAGAATAGTCACTGTTATGTCCCTGTTAAGTCACTGTTAAGTCTCTGTCAAGTTACTGTCAAGCCACTGTAGAGTAGAGTTGGAAATTTTAGTTCATTTTAATGACCTAGTTCATTAGTCATTTTTCATGAACTATAGTTCATTTTGAACTATAGTTCATTTGTAATATAGTCACTTGATCTTTATAGTTCTTTTTTTGAACTATAGTTCATTCAAAGTTCATTTTGAAATATAGTTCATTTTTGAACTATAGTTCATTGGAACTATAGTTCATTTTTTAACTGTAAGTTCATTTTGAACTATAGTCAATTTTTTACTATAGTTCATTTTTTAACTTTGCTCGTTTTTTAACTATTGTCTTAATATGATACTGTTTGATACTGATAACAGTCGTTTCATGGTTGTTGAGTTTGTGCGGTAATGGCTTCGGCTCCCGAGTCCGTTTGTTGAGATTAAAACTGTTTTACTATCACATAAATGTTACACGATTTCTTAATGTTGTTATAGGCAAAATGAAAGCTACACTTTAGTGTCCAGCCTGGATCACACTTCCGCTGGGGATCTTTACACAATCAGCGAGTCACCCTTAACCCGTGCCTCTTAGTAAATTCAAATTAACATGTCAGCCAGTTGGGCTCATTAATACCAATAGCGTTGCACGCTTTACCGAAATTTTCTCCTTACGTACGACTACCTCTAAATAAGAGAGTGTTACCATTTGGTTGGACCACTTTAAGCTCAACTGGCAACTTCTGGCTATGCTCAAGAGGAAAAAAACACATAGCCTTGTTAATCCGCGGTGTGACCTTCTTGGTCTTAGCAGTTCCGATCCACCATTTGTCATGAACACACATCCCAATTCGAGCCACGACTAGCTGATGTCCCAAAATTGTTGGTGCGGTTATTTTTCCCTGACGCCCAATCCCGCAGCAACGCTCCCTGTATTGTATTCGCCCTTTTGAGCAGCTTATCTGGGAAAGAAACTTACCTGTAAAGGACACACAAGCAAAGCGCACAGATGGAATTGTCGCCATTTGGTGGTGGTTTGTTTTTTAAAGTGAATAGCTTGTAAATTCATGAACATCACTAAATGCAGGCCCAATAGATTTTCATATCTTATGTACAGAAAGAGTAAACGCCTTAATTTGCTTTGTTCTTTCTGGAACTTGTTCATGAACTAAGGTGTCTTGCGTCAAATAAACTTAGTTCAAAAACATAGTCAAAAAAATACTACTGTTCAAAAACTGTTCACGAAAACAGTCAAAATATAAACTATAGTTCAAAACCAAGACGTCTTAGTCTTTAAAGACTATCATTTGAACTAGTTCAACAAAATCGGCACAACTCTACTGTAGAGGTACTATCAATCAAAGAACATTATAGTCTTTAGCCCAGAATTCACAACTTGACCTCAATGCAGTCACTCTTTCCAGCCCCACTTTCCCCATAATAAAAATTATATTTATAAAAGTTCAAATTAAACTGCGAATATCAATATGAACTCGAAATGCGAAAAACGGAAAGCGACGGCATGCTTATATTAGATAGTGTGGCTGGGTGTGGTGCAGCGGGTAGTGGGTGATTCTGCTGTGCGGGCGGCGTAAGCTTTATTCCGCCTTGGAACAGTTTTTATACCCTTGGAGAATGTATATTAAAATTGTCCGGATGTTTGTAACGCATAGAAGGAAGCATCTCCGACCACACAAAGTATATATATTCTTGATCAGCATGACGAGCTGAGTTGATATAGCCATGTCCGTCTGTCCGTCCGTCTGTCTGTCCGTCCGTCTGTTTCTATGCTATCTCCTCCGTCAGTTTTAAAGATATCGTAACCAAACTTTGCAGGAAGTCTTTTGGTACAAATACGCTGCACATTTGTCGCAACCGGCCGGATCGGATGACTATAGCATATAGCTGCCATAGGAACGATCGGTTGAAAAACTAGTTTTAGTGAGAAAAACTTTTTTGTTTTTAGTGCTATCGCTCCCAACGCTCGTATTTATAAGTTTTTAATGATTTCACATAATTTCACCAAAACTTTTCGAAATCGGACCACTATATAGTATAGCTGCTATACAAACTGTCAGGCATATATCAAGCTCCAAGGGTATATAAACTTCGGTCGAGCCGAAGTTAGCTTGCCTCTATTTTTTTTTTTTTTTTGGTATTAATGTCGTAGGGATATTTTCAAACATATTAATTTGATCTTAGTCTAATCGAAGTAAAATGAATATGAGAAACGTGTAAATGACTGCCTTTATGCAGTAATGCTTGTATTGTCATATAAGAACCCAGCAATTGTTGGTTTATTTAAACCCACTTTGGTACATAGAGTAAAATGGACTGTTGCAAATATCACATAGTTCTTGTGTAGTCGCATCGGAGATGTGCAGTCCTTTACACTGTTAATTTTGTCAGTTATCAGCTAGACAGGCTCTCGCAGGTACTGAGTATAATATAGTCGGGCATAAGGCCGTTTGTTAAAAACACTGTTTCGATTCAAATGCATGACATTATTTTGTGGAATCCAATAGTTCATGTTTTGCCAGCATAAACATCCGTTTGCTTAACTTTTTTATTGTACTGAAATTGTGCTTTCTTCCTCTGTGTACATTACGGATTATAGCATAAAGCATAATAATAATATGGTTGTGCATCGATAATTATTTGCAAAGTAAACCACAGTGGTCGTAATTTAGGAGTCGTAATCAATTAAAAATACGTTTCCATTTCTCTAATAGAAACTGTTGAGTGAAATGCCATAAAAATCTTCTATCTGTCTGCACATACCTATCAAAACTTTCCATTTGTATATATTTTAATAATTAGCTGAGCGGCAATTGATCGGCTTTGCGACAAGCCAGTCAACATCATATTCATGAGATAACATATTCAAGTTACGACTTTTAATTGAAATTAGTCCACGTAAAACAAAACAAACCTAATGGTCGTCTGTTGTCTAAAGCCCAGTGAAACCGAAACTAGACTCTTACTTTTGTGCTGCATGACCCCTGAGCATTGGCTGCGGGTTTCGTTTTTCATTGGTAGTGAGCAAGATGACCAGCGGTTGATGGTGAAGAACCTAAATGTTAAATCCCGAGGAGTTACTCAAACGAGTTAACATTTTATAGAATTTTCTCGCAACGTGTTGCTTTTACTTTTTACGGAGATGTACCGTTTCTGTTTCTCTTGGGTGGATGGGCCCACTGTCAATGTGATGTGTTTAACAACAACTAACGTCATATCAACATGATGCGATCACTTTCTCCACACAATTGTTTTAGGTTTGCTTGCAACTATTTTAAAAATTAGTCGTATTCGTTGTTGTAACTCGCGAATGCATGGAAGCTTGAAGATACAGAGATGGCTGGAAAACGCACAGAGGCTGATACGCTTGATTCCTTTGCGCTCCTCTTGTGCCCAGCATTGCGTATCTGACATGAGCGAAAGATATTTAAGTCTAAACACTGAGCAAAATGTGGAATACATTTCGTGGGCGGACCAGTAAGTTCTAGTTTAAAATAATTTTACAACTTACTTGTACTTTCTTTTACAAATCACGTTGGAAGTATGCTTCTTTCTTCAGTGTGCTTAAGTCTAGAATGAATTATTTTTAAATTAAGAACCGATTGTTAATTTTAGAAAAATAAGATTAAATTCTTGAAAGTATCGATAAATGGAATCGAAACCATGGAATCGAAACCACATTAATAAAGCATTAACATAATGTTAAAATATTAACATTATGTTAATGTTCAACCTATCACTATCAACAAATTTATGACTTGGCAAGACAAAGAACAGGGATAATATTAACATTATGTTAGCATGTTAATGTTTTAACATTATGTTAGCAGACATACATGTCAAACCTCTTTCTCTTACCATCTCTGAGATCTGTTTGTTCATACGGACGGTTACGGTTTTAATCTCTGTTAAAAACTAAGATTTACTATAGAATTAGTTAAAAAGCAAATGGATAAAAACACACACAAATTGACTTATTCGATAAAAGTGCTGTCGCATTTTGTTTGCGCTCATTTGCACCGATCCTTTCATTAATTTCATTTCCTTTCGGATATTTTGAAATCCTTTGAAATATGTATGGTCGGCATATGTACAGCGCTTGTAAATAATAGTGCCTCCCTTCCTTTCCAATCCAAAAAGGTTTTGTTCCGTTCGCTGTTCTTCGAAGTCCCAAAATGTTAGGATCCGTATATAACTTTATTCAAAATCAATCAAACCTTTCCAGTTGAGAAAAAAATATTCTTAAAAAAGAAATAATCGGCCATGTTCTCAATTCCACTTCCACAAAAGTTTTGTGATTTTGAGTGCAAATTTAGTACTAAAACCGGTTTTAAATCACAGAAGTGGAATTGAGAACATGGCCGAATATCAATTCAAATAATGTTTTTGCGTTTTAAAGTGAGAACAATTGTACTAAAGAAAAGATAAATCGATCATGCACAATTTTTGGCTCATTTTGAGTCCAATGTTCTCGTTTTTTCCCTCTGTGTGCATTAGGTCTTCCACAAATGTAAGGGATTTGCTAAATGAAACAGATGAAGAAGATGTTTTATGTTTGTTCTATGTTTTTCGAAGATAGATAAATGTGATTTTAAGTAACGTTTGCCCCTCATGCGAAAATAACGTAAGCGCCATAAAAAAGTGAATTTCGACCAAAAGCCACTTAAAAATGTATTTACATACTATTTTAATGAGACTGTAAAATTAGCATTTTGGCTCTTTCGTTATTTTCGCATTTAGAGTTCGATATGTCTCGTCACCGTGGAACGTAAGAGTAGTGTGACCAGACTTATGAAAAATTACGCCGAAAATGTAAGTTTGTGGTAATTTTTATACCCGTTAATCGTAGAGTAAACAGGGTATACTAAAGTCGTGCAAATGTGTGTAATAGGCAGAAAGAATCATTTCCGACCATATAAAGTATATAACACTGGCCAACAGCCATTTTGGTCCAGCCCTATTGATGACAAATTCTGATCACGTTTTGTGCACTGATTCCAAAACTGGTCTCAGTTTTTCTCCATCAGCTCTTGTTTTCAAGATATCGCGGAAAAACCATTTTGCAGCATTTTTCGCTATAATATACGGATTAAGCCCCATGTGACTATTATTTTTTACAAGTTTCAACAAATGCCTCAAGGAGATTGTGTAAAGACTTTATCTGTGAAGCGTTATATGTCGGGAAGTTGACCATTCTTATTATTTGGAGAAATGCTCATTCTGTAGTGCAAAAACTTGGAATTCGTACTAATTTTAAAAATTTTTGTGCCATATGATTAAAATCATTTTTATACAGTCACTAAATAAATTTCCTGAGAGTTTTTGAGATCTAAGTGGGAGCACGGAACGTTTTCACCAGGATTTACGAACTATGGAAGCTCGGTATCGCGGAAGATGGGACGTCATATGCTTGTGATTATTCCGGTAACCGTCAAGCAAAGTGTTAACGGGCCATACACTCGAGAAAAAAAATTTCACTCTTGAATCAAAGCATTCGTTCTCAAAAGTGGGTAAGAGTGAAAATTCTTGATCCGACAATATCTTGATCCAAGAGTGAATTTTGATCCCGACATTCTTGACTCAAGAGTTTCAGTACTTGATCCAAGTACGAATAATTCTCATAAAGACTAAAAAAATAATTGAAGGGGTGGGGTTTGGGTGTGACGCACGACCGAGCCCCGGGACAACCGCAACCGACGAGTGTTTGTTTGCTCCGCGCTGCTCCCACTCACCATCAGCCACCCACCCACTTTTTCTAAGTGTGATTGATTTTGAGTTAGTCACATACCAGAAAAATTTTTTTTTACTTACTTTTGGGACTTGAACTCGGTACCTCAGACTAAACACTTTTTATTTCATTTTTTTTTTGTGTGTTTAAACATTTTTTTATATTATACAGACGTTTAATCCTTACTTTTGCCCAATCTTAATGTTCAACTTTAACATAATTATCGGCGCGGCACGGTCAAGACAATGACAAACTGCGCATGCGCTGTCTCTCTTTGAAGAGCGCGGCCAACGTTATTCTCTCAAAGTTTGCGTTTCCTCACTCCCTGCCTAGAACCACATTGAGAATGAATTTGTCTCGATTCCAAGAGCGAAATTCTTGAAAATTCAAGTGCGACTAGATTGTTTTTCAAGAGCGTTCGTACTCAAATTATTCGTTCTAGATTTCTATGAGTGTAAAAACGGATTTTTGTCATACCAGTTCTGACTGCTAACAAAAAAAATCATATTTAATAAAAGTTTGAAAAACCAAAAACACTTTCCAACAACTTTTTTTATTTATTGCCAGAAACATCGAAGAACTGCATATTGTGTTTTTGTATTTGATTGAACAATTCTAAAAATTTACAAAATTAAAATGTGGTGCGTGGGGTGTTGAAAAATTCTTTTGGAAATGGTGTATTGTGGTTCGCAGATTTCCGGGAGTCACCGTTTGTCGGGCAAACGTAAAAAAAAAATTGTTAGTTTAAATGCCTTAATGTACCGAAGCAGAATCTGGAAAAATTCAATTTACCTTGAAAACAAAAATTACCTTAATTTGTGGATTTTTACATAATTTAATTTGGGTCTTCCTTGAAAAATTCGTAAATGACGTGACAGATTCACAAAGTTATTCCTTGTAATGGAACGAGTTTTACTACCTTGCTGAATGAGCATTTCTCCAAATAATAAGAATGGTCAACTTCCTCGACATATACATTCGCTTCACAGATAAAGTCTTTACACAATCTCCTTCCGCCAGGCATTTGTTGAAACTTGTAAAATAATAATAGTCACATGGGGCTTAATCCGTATATTAGTGAGTGCGGAACCCATTTGGCTCATTGTAACCCAATTCATTAATTTCTTGTTGTTCTCTAAGGTTCAAAAATGAATTTGGGGAAATTGTTTGAATCTAGTACTGTGATGTTTTCTACTTTCTTGGTCTTGTTGTCAGTTCTTTTATTTTCTACATTTTGTTAAATCTGTTATCTGCCTAATTTAATTCTTTTCGGGTAAAGTACTGTCCTCAAAGATTAAATGCACAAATTTTAAACTATCTTGGTCTACACGCTAATTTTTCTAAATCAAGCACCCCATGGCTGGTACACGGCGATAAGTTTGAAAAATTTGCTTAATTTGTGAATATTTCTCTTCAAGGCCAATTTAGGCGCTTTTGGGTTTGTTGTGCTCCATTGTTTTTAGGCGACCTATGTATACTCTCTAGAGCTCTAAATACAGTATTGCTGCTCGGTATAACCTCCATAATTTTTAAAAGCGAAAAATGCTGCAATGGGTTTTCCGCGATATCTTGAAACAAATTGGAAAAACCGGACCAGTTTTGGATCATGCCAAACGGGATCAATTTAATACATATACGGCTGGACCTCACAAAAGTGGTCTTTTGTTGCTTGTAATCAATAAGACTTTGTTGTTTTGCTTTACCGTAATTCTTTAACACTCATTGTGAATTTTGACCAACTGAAACGAACCTTGTTTTTCTTATTTTACTAACTCATTTTCTTTTGACCAGATATATTCTTGATCAGCATCAACAGCCGAGTCGATATAGACATGTCCGTCTGTCCGTCCGTCCGTCTGTCTGTATGAACACCTAGATCTCAGAGATGGTAAGAGATAGAGTTTTGACATTTATGGGACAAATGCTTCTTTTATCTGCACGCAGATCAAGTTTGTTTCAAATTTTGGCCACGCCCCCTACCGCCCCCGTAATTTGGAAAAAACGTTATATCTCCTACAGTTTGAAAGATAGACGATTCGTACCTTCTAGAGATAGTTAGTAATTAGTAAAATGAATAGATTATTATGATAAAAATCGGATCAGCGGTTCTCAAGTTATGAGCAAAAAAGTGAACAAGTGTCTAGGGTTTTGGTAAGAAAATTAATTAGTTGCTCTTTATGTTCGTAATCAGTCAAACTTTTCAGATGGGTTGATCGAGTAAATAATCACTTCACTTACTATGTCCTTCTTGGAATTAACCAGAGTATTTGATTGTCGTGCACTTTACTATCTGTCATCTCAACAGCGCGAACAGCCCTAAAATTTCAGAAATATGTACACAAAATCACAAAATTTATAAACATTATAAGTAGAGTATTAATTCAATAAAAATTGTTATAGTTCAACTGAATACCACAGACTGTTTGACCCACCCTCGTACTTGTATTACAAGTGCCTGCGCAAGAAAAAATATTAATATTTTAAAGTGAATTCAGATTGAATTTCTGAATTAAATGAAATGAGTCTGATTAATTGCACAATTAATATGTTCCGTTCTTAAAGTGTTTCGCTCTCAACTTTCACTGTTGTAGAATCTACCAAAAAAGACATTCCCACCTTTGCCCTACTGTGCTTCATATGGACTCATTCATTAACTACAAAGTCGACGCTATCGTTGCGTCACAAAACCCAAAGACGAAACTAACGTACTCCACCACCAACACCACTCACAACAATTGTCACATTGTGCTCCAGTCATTACGGCATTTCGCACTTCATTCTTCTTTGACAATAGTAGCAATTCACACTCGTGCGGTGGGTAAAAAGGAAAAGAAAAATGAAGATCTTGTAACTACGTGCCCCAAAATAATACGACCACAGTCGTGACCAATGACCCAGGGAGGTGAAAACCTCAAGACCTGTCACGAGTATTTGCCTTACATAAAAGTGCTTAATTTGAAAACAATTGCGTTGGCTTCTGTTATTTGTTATAATTGAAATCTTATGGAGAAATCTTTCTATGTCGTTTAGACAGTTAAAATTGTAGCAAAGCATGAACATCTTCGGATATGGACACTTTAACGTACAATGCCCCTCTTGAGGTGAGCATTACGGCGTAGATAATGAAATCCAACAAAGAAATTGCTCAAAAGAGCGTGACGCGAGGCAGCCGCTCCACTCTGCTCATGAACTCTGCGCCATAAATTGCCATAAGCATTTGCATATCCCACAGGGGCCATAGTTAGCGGATTCTTGGGGAAATTCTTGGTTTAATGCCATAACTGCGAATGAAAGAGATTTTCATTGCCTGGTAATTTAACAATTTTCTTTCTTCGGGGTGTTAAACGACTTTCATTTATTTCGGTTAGCTGAGTTCAAATGGCGCGTGATTTGTGGGTCAGTGGTGCCGCGCACAAGCCACAAAGAGTGTGGGCGTCACTGGCATCAGTCAGAGAAAAGACGAGCTAAGTGCTATCTAGGTTTAACTGTGTGGGGTTGGCTTATGCCGTTTGTTGGCGCCGACAGCGAGAAGACTGATAAAATCAAATCATAATTCTGCTACACTGAGAGAAAAATTTATTTTTATTTGGCTTTCAATCTAAACTCAGCTACCTAACTTAAAAGCGGATGACTATATCTCACAGCGGTCATACTATGATGTCTAACCTTTTTTTTAATAAAAGCGGATGACTAGGTATCGGTACCATATTCTATAGCTCCCATAGCGACCAAATTTAGTGAAATCAATAAAAATAAAATTCAAAATATCTGCCAAATTAATTGGTTTTCTACTCTCAAAAAATTTGCTATCTCTCAAGCCCGTTCTTTGACAATTCCCTTCTGCTTTCTCTGGGGCGTTTAAGAACTTTTGTACTCGATAAAAAACGCGGTAAAATGTTTTGAGTTTTTCCTCTTTTTTTATTTTATTTACTTTGTCGTTCTTCTCTAGGGATCGAACTCAGCACATCCCTGCTATTTAACGTAAGAGTCGGCATTTCCACCATCTCGACTATCGCCTTGCTCGAATCATTGCGGTGAATTGCATTAAAGAGGCTAAGCTCTGGTGGCGGAGAGCTTTTTGCTGAGAGCTTTGTCTTATATGTATTACCCTAGGCGAAAATAACAAGATCTCGAGTCACCGACTGTGGGGAAGATATTTTTGTCTATTTTGTTGTAGAATGTAAAATTTTGCTCAATGCGCGATGTTCGCACTTCGGCTATGATTTTAATAAGCTTTTAATTGTTGTTTTTCGGTGAATCTCGGGCTTGTTTTATGAACAATAATTCCTTAACGAAATCGTTCATATTGAAGTCCTCTTCTGCAGGATTTTGCATGGTCGTTTTTTAATAGCGAAGCTCTTTTATAGACGTCTGACTGAGGGACTAAAACTAAAAAAATTTCTGTGTTTGCGACAGATTCGTTTGGGTACGCCTTTTTCTTCGCGTTTTGTATTTGCAAAATCAGCCGTTTTTACAATTGCCTTAGCAGCGGGTGGGTTGTGTGGTGTGGAATTGTGTAAGGTGGAACGGTGGGAGGAAGTGATGGGGATCTAGTGGGAATTTAGTGATGGTCTGGGGAATTGGGGGTGGGAAGAGTGGTTGCCATGGAGGCAATTCGTTGTTGTACAGTTGTTTGTTGAAAATTAGTTCAATTTTTTTGCAATTGCCAGAGTGAGTTTATCCAAAAAGTGTCTTTTTGAGAGTACTGAAATTTACAATCAAACTTATCGTAATAAAGAGCTTCGCTCGTCCCGGGCGTCCCATGGCACCCAGTCTTAGTGTACAGCTTTAGAGACCGGTCAAACAATGGATATTATATGAAGTCACAAGTTTAATGGATGAATTCTCGATTTTAGTATTAACAGTTTTTACTTCCTGGCCACATATAGTCGATCTCTCGTCTTCTAAATAGGAGCTAGGTGACCGATATACTCACACTTTGCTTTGATATTTGTTATTTTATCTGAAAGATAGCTCTATGTAGAAGATTAGAAATCGGCCCTTAATTAAATAAAAAAAATTTTTATTTAGAGATTCAAAAACTGAATTCTATATTAATTTTTTTCTTTAGTGTAGGCATTGATCCTTCTTTCGGAGGGAAAGTTTTCGCTCAGTTTAATCTCAGTGTATTGAGTGGCCAATTAATTATAAAGTTGAGATCCGTAAACAGAAAATCATGTCATAATTCTTAAGCATTAACTAGGTAATTGTTTTCCCCTACAACATTAAAAAGTCCTTCAAATGAACAGTATGCACATAAAAGAATGCTTCATTAGCGCATTCTTACAATCCCATAAAGAGTTAATTGAGCAGCTAGCGGTAAACTGGTGATTGGAAATGGCTCAACGCTCGATTATACGTGCCAGCACATACACACATATGGACGAGGAGTTATGGCTGTGACCCACCTTTAGAACTGGTAGCCAGCCAGCTAACTGGCCGCAAGACGCTGTTGCCGTTGCCTCTGAAATAAACAGCGCATCGATGCTCCAGTTTCTGATCCGCGGACCTGTCACGCAGCCGCGGCCGAGGAGAAAATCTTTGAAAATAATTGCAAGAAAACTCGAGATCCCTCCTAGAAAGAAGCGCGGACAACAATTGCGGCCAACGGACAGTTGGTAGCGCAACGTTTTGCAACTAAGTGGAAAACCTGAACGAGTTTAGCAGGAAAAATGACTTGTCGATCTTGATTTGAACGTCGCCACCGAGCTGAAGAAGCAGCCGCAGGTTAAAGAAATTCAGCCAATCGAATCAATGAGCACAAAGCTCCCGCTTAAATTTTATGTTTATAGCAAATGTTTGGTAATCTTTGAATGTATGTTTTAAATATTTCTGTTGGTCTGTAAGGTGTCTGAACAACTGTCCTGTTTATAGACAATACAAAAAAACAGATTGTCAAATGTTCAACAGCATCTTGACAAGCTCGAATTAAATGTTTAAAAAAGAAGAGTGAAAATAATTCAATAATAATTAATTTTTCAAGGGCATGTGATATGAAATGATCACATTTGTATTAAAATTTTTGTCCTTGCCTTTATTTATTAGTTTTGAAATACATAATAATATTTATTTTTAACTTTTTTTATACCCTTGCAAAGGGTATTATAATTTTGCCCAGAAGTTTGCAACGCATAGAAATATTCATTTCCGACCCTATAAACTATAAATGTTCTTGATCAGGGCGACGAGCTGAGTCGATTTAAGCTAAGGTCCCACAGGCAAATAATTTGCCCAAATTTTTATGAAAATGTGGCTAAATAGCTATGTTTGCAGATTTTGCAGGACTTAAAACTGAAACTATGGCTTCATATGCAAATACTAATAAAAAATATGACCGAAAAGTTGCCTAATATCGCCGATTTATCAAGATTTTTGCACAAAGTCTTGGCTTTTTAGCTTTGCCCGTCCGTCTGACTCTCTGTCTGTCCATCTGTCTTTCTGTTTCTACGCAAACAAGTCTCTCATTTTAAAGCTTGTTGAACCGTGACTACTTTTACTGCACACTGGGCCATTTTCTTTTTTACGAAAGTTTACTTAGCTTATAAAACTTTACCTCAAATCTTAGTGATATATATCAGAACTGATGTAAGCTATTAAACACAACATTTGATTTAGCAAGTGCTTTCTTAATATTTTTGCAGTTTCTGTTAATTTAGCTGAGTTCTCGTTGTTTCATATAAAAGCTTAGTTAAATATTCATATCAAAGTATGCATTAAGTACAAAATCTTTGTTAGTGACCCGTCCATATATGAATAACTTTCAAGATATAGTGAAAGTAACGCATATAAACAACCTGCCCTTGGTGGTTCCCGATGTTAACTAGGCCAAATATTACTTAAAAAACTAATAAAATAAAAATAAAATTCGGAATTATAACTAAGGTAGGTTGGGAAAATAAAAACCAAATATCAAAAACTGGGATAGGAAAAGAAAAATGGGAGATCTATAATTAGAAATAAAAAATCTGGATTTAAAAAAATAGGAACCCAAAATTTTGAAAACCCCAAAATTTGTAACACAAAAATAAGGAACAAATTTTCTATATATTAAGAAAAGTCAAAATAACAAATATTTCATTAAAAACCGCGCGACATGTCAGCATCAAAATTATAGCCGTTTTTAATTTGGAACAAAGAAGTTATTGGCTTAAGGAAACTACTTTTAATACAGTTTGAAATAACCAAACCTGTACTGATATCGAAATCTGTGAGAACTTGAGAGATTGTCCCAAAGGGCCTATTCAGAACGCCGATGTTATTCCCAGTTAATGCGATCATCGAAGATCAATTCGGTGTTCATCTATAGATTTTCTTTACCAATTCGTTGCTTTCTTCGAAAAAGTGCGATTCTCATATTGCTTCCACTACAACTACATTAGAATATTATTATTATTGATAAATTATTAAAAAGTTAATTAATAATTAATTAATTAGTTATTAATTTAATTCTGCTAAATTGATCATTTTGTCCACTGTGCTCCGTCCAGATTCTTGGCCAATGGGCGCCTTCATCCGTTGAAACAAAATAGAAAAAAAAGTAAGATCGTTGCAGTCGAGTAGCCCGACTTCATAATACCCTGTACAATTGACAAACACACGCACATACATAAGCGCGCACACACACATATTAGCAAACAAAAACGCGCGGGAAATTTTGCAAATCTGAAATAAACTTGATCTGCGTACGGCCTATACCTATGTACATGCAAAAATTTGTACCTCTATATCTTATAGTCTCTGAAATCTACGCGTTCATACAGACAGACGGACGGACGCACAGACGGACATGGCTAAATCGACTCGGCTGTTGATGCTGTTCAATAATATATATATTTTATAGGGTCGGAAATGCTTCCTTCTCCCTGTTACATACATTTCCACAAATTCATCACAATTCAAAGGATAGTAATCAAGATAGTAATCAAATTGCTCATAGAAAGAAAAAATCCCGTGCCCATCGCTTAGGTTGCTTGATTCACAACTAATGAAATAAATAAAAAAATTGTCTTGAACACTTTTGGAAAAAACGTTGCATCTCCTTATGGGGTGCAGAGTAGTATTCTATCAGGTTTGACAGACTTTCTTAGTGTTTTTTTTATCTTGTGTTGTTAAGCTTTTCAGAAGAGATAAGTAGTAGACTCAAGTGAATATATATTGAGTCACGAGGTTTCAACTTAAAAATTGTGGCCTTAAAAAAGTGGGAAATTTAATTATTGTCAATCTCTTACAGTCCTACAGACAAACGGACGGACAGACAGACAGACCGACATACTTTTTAACATAGAGTTAAACCACTTTTAATCTTAATCTATCTTAGTTTTCTATGGTCCCAAATTGTATATGAATACACTAAATGCTTACCCGTCTCAGTTGTATTTGTATATCACTCGTATATTTGTATCCATATTAATGTCCAACAATTCTCAGATCATACACACTATAATTATGTCTTGTATTTTCATTTAACCGAAACAAATGTAAACTTTCTATTGGACCCTCCGCACAATCAGCGTTAAGATCATTTCAGTAGAATTATTTTCTCAATGCTTTCTTTGGTCAGCGACAACACTTTCGTTTCAAAGGGGCTAATGGTGATGATAATTTGCATTTTCCACGGAGAAAATGCCAAGAAAATCACAGCAGCCGAAGCAGCGACCAAAGCGAGCGAAGTCAATAACGAGACTAACCAACTGAAGAGCAAATTGACGACGTCCAGAGCTTCCGACTGCATTCAGACTGCAGAAGGCGCTGCAGACTCGGCATGCAACGGTCTGCGCCGACGGCTGAATGCGACAGCTGATGTGGATTAGCCAAAATTCATAGACGTAACCTGCGGCGGCTCATGATCTTAATTACGACACTAATAATGACAATTTGCTGAGCTTAGGCTCGAGGATTACAAATTGTTGTGTAAATATTTATAATGAGAAAAGGTTATAGTTCCACAATTCGTTTTGGTTTCTATCTCTCTAAACGAGGTCAGCGCTAGCTAGCTAGTTGGAGGCCGTCCACCTTGACTTGATCTTGTATCCCAATTTCCGGAGTCAAAAAGTGGAAAAACCTGCGTGGACAGTGCCCCGAATGGCAGTGCTGTTGTGCCCATTCGCAAACAAATCTTTGACCAATATTTGAATCAACCGTTAGGTAGACGGTGGTGGCCGCCACCAACTAGTAAAATTAATTCATGTTTGGTCTCTACCGGCAGCGCGTCAATAACTTTGGCCAGCTGCAACTGCCTCGACTCATCAGAAAGGAAACAGGTTGTCTACGCGCCATTTACCAAAATGGGTCAATCTCCCAGAACGCTGCAGTTTCAAACAAGTGTCAGGTTTTGGTCAGGCAGTCCCACCAAAAGATGAGGTGGGCCTTGGTCAGTTCCTCTGCTCTATGTGGGATAGAAACTGGGACAGTCGATGGACGATGGCGGCATTTCTAGTTCATTTTTGGGGGGGAACTAGAGCTGCTTGACAGCCAATGCCAAAGTGGACACGAAGACTTTGAAATATGTCAGACATAAACGGGATATGAAATACCGTTTACCGTAATGTGGATTGGCTCCCTGTTTGTAAAAATGCAATGATTGGCCTATTTAATGTGAGATTAAGCCGTTCGTACTGAAGATACAGTTGTCATAGCCATACCTGGGACACGCTTCAAACAGTGTATGTAATTTGATCGCCTACATATAATGCCTCAAATTTTAAGCTTGTGTTTGAACGCGGCTTCCCATCTAACTTTTCGTTAATGACCTACGGCGCGAAACTCAATTTCTGTGGAAAATGTGCATTACGACTGCCGAAAAGTCTTGCAATACAATGCTGATTTGTGTTTCGTTAGCAGAGAAAGTAATCGGAAACAAACAGACTGCAACAATTTGCATTCCAATTAAAAATAGTGTATGGCGCAATTCGTAATGGGAAGTTCGGCTCTGGCATACATCCTTATTGCTCTATACTGCAGGTTATTGGAGTCCACGAATCAAAGCGGCCATGGTCACATGGCAACAGTAATGCAGATTGTATGCGATTATTTCCATTCGTACTGTTGAGTTCTGAGTACTGAGTAACGCGTTACTTTTTGAGACGTTGTGGAAGGTCACCCGACTTCACTTTATACACGGACGTATTTTAAGTGGTTGCAAACCCAGGTCCTTACGTTAAAATCTTTCAGTTGGTCGAATACCGCAAACCAAATTGTTGGGAACGATGACAGTCGTGACATATCTCGATCTTTATTAACACTGGCCGATACTGCAGCAAGATTCTCCTTGGTACGCACTCTCTGCACTCAGGCCGATAATTTCATTATGTTAAAGAGATGCGAAATTTGATGACAATTGCTTTAATAGCCTGATCGGTGGGTCGATTGTGACGACTATAAAATTAAAGTAGTTCGCGATACACATTTCTAGCAGTGCACGAACTTTGATAATAAAATTCAAAGATGTGCACATGCTGTTCGTTTGCTAGTCAATTCATGGTAAAATTGCAAACCTTACTGAGCATTTTTGGAGTTGCCACATAACACGAATCACTAATCATTGGAGGCATCAGCTTGTCTGTCCGACAGATAGACATTTGTTTCGTTATCGAAAAGTATTATATGAACGAATATTCTTGTCACGATATTGGAATATTAATTTTTTTGATTAATTTCTTAAGAATATATATATATTTCTCATTTTTCAAATGACTTTCTTAAAATTAAAATTATTAACCGAACTACAGCGATTTTGGTGACGCTGTATTTTAAATCTGGTCCTTCTCTACCCTTAGCACATTTTTGGTGATCTTTAGAACTGTTAACACGGTTGAAAACAAAATGAACTTGATTTAAAATGAAGGCAACTGTTGAAAAAATCCGATAAAATTTTTATTCATGGCGATTTTTATGATCTGCGCCCAATTTACTTTCAATTCATTCAACAATTTAACTCTTGCTTTATCTAGCGGAAAAAAATGATTACCTCCTAATATCATAACGTTTTTTGGTTGCGGTTTTTTTTCCATTAACAATAATTAGGTAAGAAATAACTTGAGTAAATTTGATAAAATCTTCACACTTAATAAATATCATGATAAATGCCCAGCAAAGTATGCTATGAAAATTAATATTGCAAGTTGAGAACAAATTTTATTTTGTACTTGACTTAGCGTTAATCAATTTTGAATTTTTTTTTCTGCCCTTCCAATTTAAGTTTGGAATATTTATGACGCTGCAATATTTTACTATCTATTATTTTGGAGGCAATTTTAGACAGAGTACCTGACACTAGATTATTAAGCAAATACGTTGACGACCTATTTGACATAGTAAAGGAGGACCAAATAGAAAATACCATGACAATAGTAAACTCATATCATAAGGACATTAAGTTTACCCTTGAATTGGAAAAGGATAGCCAGTTACCATTTCTTGACTCCATCGTTCACAGAGTAGATGACACCCTTAAACTGGATTGGTACCAGAAACCGATGGCATCCGGAAGGATGATTAATTATTATTCTAGTCATCCCAAACATATGATACTGAACACGGCCAGGAATTTTATAAGACGAGTCTTAGACACTAGCGACCCAATTTTTCACCGCGTCAACAAAAAGAAAATATTCACAATCCTCAAAAATAATGACTTTCGAGAAAGTATACATTGGTACGACTAAAACAAAACTAAAAACTAGAATAGCCGGTCATAAGTCGGACATAAAAAGAAGGAATGAGACAACAATCCAAAAAACAGCACTTGCGGCCCATTGTACTGAGAACGGACACTCTCCTGACTTAACAGCTGTAAGCATCTTACAACAAGAACAACATTACAATAAACGGTTTACCTTGGAAATGCTCCATATCATATCCACACCATTACATAGAAGGATGAACGCAAAGCAAGACACAGAAAATTGCGCGCATTTATACAGACATCTACTTGACTAAAACAAAAAATCAAATTAGTTTTTAACTCCACAGTTGACTGAGCGGACGCTGTGCTTTTTTTGTACGTACACTTATAAGATTTTGTCTAAAATTATGTGTTATAAATTGTTGTTTTTTGTGTCATATGGTTTACAGCCCTGAAGACGAATCCCGAAGGGGTTTGAAATATATTGGAAAATCAAAACTCGTGTTTGTTTGTTTGTTTTTATTAAGCACGTAAAAAACATTGACCTCGAGCCATCTAAGAAATCCCAAAAAAAAAAAAATCTATTATTTTTCCTTGGTGAAACTGAAAACACAGTTCAGTCTATTTGTACGTCGGGTATATAGTTCATATGGAGTGCTCCGTGGGTGAATATAAAATTGGTACTCCAATTCGCGTTTTTTTGGCTGTCGAGTACCATCTCTTAGGGACATGCAATAGACCATTATACCATCATACACAACGATTTTAACAAAAATCTACCGTGCGCTTTTAAAGATATTGAAGAATGAACGTTTAACTCCTTCTGGAGGTACCTTAACCGTTTGCGCGAATTAAGTGAATTTTTCATATGTCGTTCCCAATGACCCTGTCCACGTATGCTGAATTTTGGAGAATTTTATCTTAAGCCAGTAAAAACTTAGTTAAAATTGTTGTATTTGTGTGTTGCAAGTACAAAAGTACCCATTAAACGCGAACCGAGGGTGGATTTGAAAAACTGGGTATGAGGTGATGCTTACAAAGGTGCCTTTTCTCATAATTTATTGGTCTTATGCCGGGCCTTTAAAAAAAGTTGGATTTTGTCGAACTGTGTTATATAAAAATGTTTAGGTTATGAAGGTTGCATACTTTGAAGGGCATTTATCATGTTTTTTTTTTTTGTGTGTATAAACAGGGTATATGTAGCAAGACTGTTAAGACATGAGGTAATACAAAGAACTTTAAATCGCTTTTAGGAATTAAACATTTTGAATTAGCAGTACTCTGCAACATGAGAAATCAGTGTGGGAATACATTAAAGACGTTGACATAAGTGCAAGAGCTTAGAATGGAAAGCTAATGCGGATGAATTGCCCTAGATGATTCAGTAACATCTAAACGCAACTGTCCCAAACTTCTCGAAATCTATAGGCTATGATTTCAAGTCTCTGAAACTTAGAAACGGGATAAAAACAGTTAAAAAGCCATATCTGGATCGAACCGTTATCAGTTAAAATGTGGTTAAAAACTGTTTTCAACTTATATGCAACTTTAAAACTTAGAATATGCCTCCGAAAAAATCTTTTATTGTGCAAAGTGCTCCAAAGACTATGAGACGTCAATCACGAAGCGCAACTGAATCTTCTGAAGAACGAGAAAACCGCCCAAGTGGAGTTCGTACTCAAGCGAAACATCCGAGTAGCATCTTAAAAGAGTTCGAGCTCGTGCTTCCAGTTTCAGAGCAACTGAAGCAACCGAGGAGCGAGAACGTTTTGGGATGAACTCATACGTTTATAAAATCTGGTTTCAAGAGCGAAATTTTTCGTATGGGAACCTTACCAATTTTGCTGGTGTTTCATTTAAATTATAGCGCGTGGCAACATATTTTCAAAATGAAGAAAATTGAGAAATAAAATTATATACGCTAGAAAATTATATTTTGGCTAGAATAATATATTTAAACAGGCTAAATAACTTTTTGTTTTGTCCAAAAATTTAACAAACAATTTTCGTAATGTCCATTTGGTAGATTTTTCGCGACGATCAAGTCACTGTCTTGGATGGTCTAACCGCTGGCCCATTATTGTTTTCTCCTTTTATTAAACGTCGAACCGAAAGTAACAGAGTTGCAGATTTTGCAAATAATTATAAATAACTGAATCTACAACAGTTTACCTTAGTGGCGCCAGCAACTGTGTGTGGGTTGTGTGTTTGTGGAATTACTGTGGACTGTGTGGGCAATTGTTCTTCTGCATACTTTTCGGCACTGGCTGAATTATACAAATAATAAAGAAATATTGCATACTTTTTGGATTTGGTAATTTTCGTGATAACTTATTTAAGAATTCTTTCTTTCGCTATGTTCACAAAGGGAAATAATTTGCCAAATTTTTGATGAACTTTTCAGCCATATTTCATCCAATTATTTGAGAATGGAACCATGTTTAACCAATTTTTCATCAAAATTTGGACAAACTGTGTGAGCGCAGCTTTACTTCTTACTAGGAAAATGAAAATGTGCAACCTAACCTAAATTATCGGGTAAGGTACACAAAATGTTTATCTAGGTGTTCCCCATCACTGCTTACACCTTAAACAAACAAGCCGTTAAAACAAACCGATTTCATTCGATTGCATTTTTAAATAAAATTGCTATTTCTGAAGCGCCATCTTTTTTTTAATAAAACTTCCATATTTAATCACATTTAGAAAAATATACATTGTTATTTCTTATAAAGGTATAATGGCTCGTAATAATATCAAAAGTTTAACATTATTTTTGGTCGACTATGATTAGAGTTATTTGTTTACACACTTGGATTTACGTATTGGGATTGGCTTAGATAACTCATCTATACAGCAGTGAATGATTTTGGCGATTTGGGGTGGATGTTAGACTTCACTTTTAGGATTAGGGCCAAACGGTATTACTAAAGATCTTTCTTGTTAGTCCCAGATTCTCTCTATTAATTTGCATAGCTAACTAAAACTACAAAATAACATATACAGGCAGACACACTGACATACAAACACTAAATCGAATTGGTTCTAAAACCAATTAATGATGATCGTAGAAATGATCAGCATCATAGAGGGCAGATATGTGTGGCTTGCCATGCCAGTGGCTGCGCGATATTCATCTTCCGGCAGATATTCACGTATGTGTCGCGTTTTGTTCATCATCCAGTAGAAGGCTTTCATATTGCCCAGTCTCTTGAGTTCATCGCCAATATGGTTCCTAATTTTGGCATTGTATTCATTAAGCAGACGCTTCTCGGCGGCGCTAAGAAGAGTGCTATCTATAAGTTTAGGTTCGTATGGTACTAAAGTGACATCTCGGAATGCAAGGAAGTGGGCACCGCTGGGATGCGTATGTCCAGTGTCTTCAACTTCGAGTACGTTCTTTAAGCGTACGCCAAAGTCGTTGCGTTTGTAGTAGCCAGACTCTAGACAAGGAAATGGAATAAGTGGGGTTATAGATCTAGGCGTTTGATAAGCATGGTCTTACCACTGGAGAAAAAGTAGCCTTGCTTGAAATGAAAACTGCTGTTCTTGCCGTAGGCCACAGAAATGGGAGCTGTAAAGAAAGATGAAAAACAAATAAGTCAATATTAGTTGTTTTTAAAGCAGGAAGAGAAGCTTCCGAGTTGATTACTCGGTAGAGTTTATTGTAATCAGCACAGTGAACACGAAAAGGTTCATGCAAAGCATAGTTAGTGGTACAACGATTAAGTGATAGGGGTATAAAATTGCGAGTCGGTCTAATAGGAACGTTGACGTTAATTTGGCCAACCAACTCAGATGAGTCGACTTCACCATTAATCAATCTATGTATAAAAATTCCACCAAGCATCACTCTACGGTTAATGAGGGAGGGAACGTTAATCAAAAGTAGGTCAGGATTCCAGTTTAAACCACGAAGAGCAAACAATAAAAACTGCTTTTGCACAGATTCAATTCTGTCTTGATGGGTCGAATATTGCGGGCGGACAAGAAAAATGTATGGATCATCAAATTTCTTCGACCAGCGCTTAATAAACCCAAGAATACTCCTGGCCTTAGAAACAGTAGCCGTTATATGAGAGTCAAATTTAAGTCGGTGATCTAGAATAACCCCAAGATCATTTGCCTCATTGACTGAATCATTCAAACACTCTAGTGGGACATTATTAATCATATAAGAAAAGAGTTGTGGTGTGGTTCTATAAAATGTCATAACCTTACACTTGGAACTGTTAAGGTTTAGTAGGTTATCTTTACACCAAGAATGAAATGCATCCAAGTCAGCTTGCAAATTAAAGCGGGAGACCAAATCGTTATATGTTAAACATAGTTTCACATCATCGGCGTACATAAGCACACGAGAGTGAGTTAAGACTGACGGAAGATCATTTATGAAGAGTGTAAAAAGCAATGGACGCAAGTGACTACCTTGGGGTACACCAGAGGTAACCTGGATTGGTTTGGAATATGAATTACTAAAAGAACTTTTTGTGTTCTAGAACTAAGGTAATCAGAGATCCAAATAAGAAGGTTGGTTGGAAACCCAATTAAATTCAGTTTGTGAACAAGCAAGCAGTGATTGACAGAATCAAAAGCCTTACTAAAATCAGTATAAGTCACGTCAGTTTGCATATTACATAAGAATCCTTTGATAACTAATGATGTAAGCTCCAATAAGTTAGTTGTAGTGGATCGACGCTTTACAAAGCCGTGTTGATAGGGTGAAATAATGGAACTGCATAAATGCTGCAATTGAGATGTCATAATTCTCTCAAAAGCTTTCGGAATTGCCGACAACTTTGAAATACCTCTATAATTCTCAACATCAGACTTATTTCCTTTTTTATGGAGAGGAATGATAAAAGATTCCTTCCATAACATAGGGAAAGTGGATGATTGCAAAGACAATTCAAATAATTTATGAATAGGCTTACAAAGTGCATCAGCGCAAAACCTAAGTACACAACCAGGTACTCCGTCGGGTCCCGGTGCATAGACAGGTTTTACAGAGTTAAGATCACAAAGAAGAGAGCTTTCAGTTATCACAGGGCTAAAAATACAATTAGATTTATTTAGCCGATAAGGGTATGGTTGACTCGCAGGAAAGCTAGTGGACGAGTAGGTTGACGTAAAAAACTGCGCAAACAAATCGGCTATGGCCTGATCAGTGTTCGCTTTCACATTACCATAGCGCACAGATGAGGGGATAGTGGAAGATTTGCGTTTAGAGTTAACAAAGGAATAAAACTGCTTAGGATTTTGTGAGAATTGCAGCCAGCATCGGTTAAGATAGTCTTTGTAACACTGTGCATTAAGCACTTTAAATCTAGAACGCACATCCACATATCGAGAGAAATCAGATGATTTTTTCGAAATCTTATACTTGTTGAAATACCTTGACTTCTTGTTTTTTAAAGTATTTAGTTCTCTTGTGAACCATTAGGACAGCGGGGGAGCTCAAGTGGAACACAGACATCAAAAAGCGAATACAAGGTTTCATTAAAAAGTTTTATGGCGACATCAATATCTGTACAATTGTACAATTGAGACCAATCGGTTTCAAAAATTAAATCACTGAGTTTCAAAAAATCTGCTGTTTGAAAACAGCGTGTTTTAGCCGTCGAATTCCCAGAAGCAGAGCACACACAAGAAGGCAAATCGACAGAAAGTTCAACTGTAGGATGAAAGGGGTTCTCAGGAAACACCAATGGGTCGATTCTAGATGCAACATTGCCGGGAGGATCCAACAGAAAGATTAAATCGAGAGCTCTGTTGTTCGAGTTCCGAATAGGATTGACTTGTGACAACGACAACTCAAAAAGTCCATCGATAAAATCATGGGATTTCGATGGAAAAAGTGCATTGGATTCATCATTCGTGGACCACATTACTTCCGGCAAGTTGCAATCTCCAAAAACAACCAAAAGGTCAGTGCTTGATAGTAGTACGCATTGTCTCAAATTAACACTGAAACTAAATAGGTTCAACTAAATGATATTTACGGTATTCATTTTATACTTGTAAAATGTAAAAATGTAAAATTGGCAATACAGCTCTTCGAACGGGGACAAGCCAAGCTTCTCTCAATCTGTTGGCGTGTGTGCTTTAAATTTTTCGCACAAGAGAAGGGACCTACAGTTTAACGCCGGATCCGAACGGCAAAGTTTGAAAATTTGCTTTTTCATGGCTAGTTACTTCACAGCTGGCGCCAATAGCTGGTGAAGGTGGCCGTATGTGCAAAAGCCATTTTCTAAAGAAAGAAAAAAACTTTTATTATTGGATGTTCAGAGACGGGATTGAACCCACGACCTCCCGCCCAGCATTCCAGCACACTAACCACTGTGCCACATGCGGCCACAATAATTTTATACTTAATTTAGTATATTAATTGATTGGCAAAAGTATGTCATCGAATGCTTGCTCGAAAATTGTAAAAGTCATGCTCTTATATGAAACGGAGCATGCCGAATGTCGCAACTGGCAATAATTGACGTGTCACATTTAGTGAAAATAGTACGTGCAAACATTCAGTTCTTAGTTAAAAGTAAATGGTAAGGAAAACATTTTCCCAGACGACGGGTCGAAGATAATATGGAGCACGAACTTCTATATTCAAGGTAATGTTTTACATTTAAAAATATAATCTATATATGGGTCATTCTTTTATAAATATTACAATTTTAAGGGCTTTAAAAATCTGGATTTCTCAGGATTCATTTATCGGACAGGACTTGTGTTGATATTGCAGAATAGTATTTTACTGTATTTACTGAAATCATCAATTAATGTATATTCTAAGAAGCTATATCAGGGTGGTTAACACTGAGAAAAAATTATATATTAAATTTAGCAACAATTATATAATATTATTTTAGAACTAACAGGTACCCGGCATGCGTTGCTACTCCGGCTTCAGAGTTTTAAACACAAAATCAAGCACGAAAGTGAAGCTTCTTTGATAATTGCCATCTATCTGACTTCTTGAGAAAGTAAAATGATTATAAAATTTAGCATATTATTATTATATTTTTTGTTCCCGTCGATCAACACGTCTCATTAACTTATATAAGAATTTTTGCAAATTTCTAACATTTATAAATCGATTGACCGACACCTACCAAATCTTTATAATAATTTGAACTCATTTTGCCATTTTGTAAATTTGGCGATTTTTGGGACAGTTCTACAGCAGTCGATAAAATCTTCATAAAATTTTGAGTAATAAGAAAACTTAACAATTTTCTTATTTTTTTCTAACTGTTTGATCTACCCCTCCCATTTACCCGTCTACATTGCCATTTCCTAACTTTGCAATATTTTGGACTGTTAAATCTCGCGTAAATACTCAAATGAAAATTTTAAAAAGTCTGCTTAAAAAACTATTTTTAATCTGATTGGCTTGAAACTCGGTTTGTAAGAATGGAATACGAAATAGTTTAAAATGTGATTTTTCAATGTCGGAAAATCCGCCCCCAGGAAAATGCCCGGAAAATTCTGGGTGAAAAGTACCTATTTTTCATCCGGTAGGCTTAAAAATCGGTCTTTACAGATAATTCCAATGTCGGAAAATGTCGGCTTCAATAGATAAAATTGAAAAATGTGTTTTTCCAATGTCGGAAAATCTGATCCCCGCGAGTGAAAATGCGCAGAAAATTCTGCATGCAAGAAAACTTTTATTCATCCGATTGGCTTCAACGATAGAAAACGAATTAATTTGAAGCATGATTTTCCAATGACGAAAACTCCGCCCCAGGCGTGAAAACTCCAGGAAAATTCTACAGGTAAAATACCTTTTTTTCATCCGATTGACTTGAGACTCGGTATGTAAGGATAAAATGCGAAATAATTTGAAGTGTGATTTTCCAAAGATGGAATATCCGACCCCGGGATTAAAAATGCCCTGAAAATTCAACATTCAAAATAACTATTTTTTATCTGATGGACTTGAAACTCGGGACATGGAAGAGGTTGGGAATTGGATGGGATGTGGACGGGATGTGAGTGGTAGTTGGGTGGGACGTGGGTAGGATTGCGGTGGGATGCCGGTGGCAGATTGTTTTGGAAGCGGGTGGTAATGAGAATGGGTGAATGGGAAGTTGGTGGGATTTAGGTGGGATGGACGTAAGATGTGGTATTGGTATTGGCTCTATACTGTTAAAGACGCAGGGTTATATGCTAGTACTATATAAATTTTAATATTTATTCTCTGACTGCGCTTTCGTAAATTCGCCAATAAAAATTTGTCAAGTTTTTAGGCTTTCTCGCCCATCTATCCAATCTTCATGTTTCGTATGTAATTTCAAAATTTTGCAAATTTCGCGATCTACTTCTCCTATTTACTCGTCGGCTTTACCGTCTTTATAATAATCTAAACTCAAATGAAAGTTTTTAAAATTTAAGAATTTTTTGGTCCGTATTTTGGAAGTTTTGCCATAAATTTTGGTATGTCCAATCTACACCTAATGTTTCGTACTCAAATTTCAATTAGGCAAATTTTTCGGTTTTTGGTTTAGACTTCTAATATAAGCGTCTTCAATTACCATCCATTATTCATAATAGTTTTAGGCAGGGAATCAAACCGGAACCGGAACCGTATACCGAAAAGAACCGACTGAAACTCAGAACCGGTACCGGAACCGGAACCGATATTCTTAATTTTTTGTATACCGGTGTCGGAGAACCGATATTTTTAGAACCGAAAAGACCGAAAAGAACCTAAACGTTGTACCGGTACGGTTTCGGTTCTGAGTGCAACCACTAGACAGCGAAACGAGCAGTTAGATTTGGCGGATTTTTACTCAATTTGGTCAGTGAAATACAAAATCGCGAGACCAGTCCCTTTGAAAATAATGCATTCCTATGTGGTATTTTCTTAGACCCTTGTTATAATGTTAGGCTAACCTCTGAACAGAAAAAAGTACATGTGTTCGACTGATATGTATATTTTTAAGAATTTAATCCACTTCTGTTTAATTGAAACTAAATGAGGAAAGCAGCTCTGACCCAACTAATTTGTCTGAAAGTGGAGATGAAGTCGGTTTATATATGAATTTCTAAGAAAAGAATCAGGACAATACAAATAGTTTAGTATTTTCACAAGACAGTTTAACGTATGATGCCTGATCAAGGTTTTCCTGAGCTTAAAACGTTTACAAAATAAAGATAATGTACTTAAATGGTGGTCAGAAAATTCGACAATGTTTCCGGAACTGTATTAACTATCAAAAGTTATTCTTGCTGCGTAGAACATTTATTTTCCGGTTTATTATAACTCCGCTAGAAATCAGATGGACGGAAATACATTGGCCGCTATCATGCTTCTAAGAAATAATCAATAATTTACCTTCTTTGCAACTAATTTTAAAGAAGTTTAAAGTAAATTGATAATTTATGTATACATGTGTACTGTTGCTTACCCACTTTGATTAAACTTAAGTTTTAAAATTTCTGTTTGTTTTACCGGTCCATACCGGTACGTACCGGTACGATACCGAAATAGAAGGGTACCGGAACCGGAACCGAATACCGAAACAGTAGCAGAACCAAAACAGAACCGTTTACCGAAACGTTAGTTTCGGTACGTACCGGAACCGGAACCAGAACCGAAAATCGTTTCGGTTTGATTCCCTGGTTTTAGGTGTTACGAAATCGTCATCTAAGCAAAAAGCGCTTTTACTAAGTTTGCAAATTTCGCTTCTTTTTGACTATTAAAATAATAGATATGTATATTAGGGGGGGTCGATTTTTTTTCGATCAAAGCGTATAGCAAAAACGAAATGTACGGTCAATTCTAAGAAAATTTCACCAAGAAACCATGGGTCTAAAATGAATTCCTAGTCCGCGCAAGTCGACTTCAAATATTTATGTTACATTTTCCCAAAAATCAAGTTAGAAAGTCGGTGAAGTCCGTATACCCCAGATCTTGCATTTATTGGAAAAATTTTACATAGAAGCCACACAAAGTGATAAAGGTGTCAAAAAGTGAGCCCAGTGCTGCCCATCAACGTTGAAGCGGTGCTACCCATCAAAATTTTTTGTTTTCCGTATAACTCCGCTATTGTTCAGCCAATCTTCATAATTCCTTTGGCGAATCGATAACTAATCATGATTACAAAATATCTCTAGAAGGTACAAACCATCTATCTGTAGAACTGTAGGTTAAGCTTCTAAAGAGACTACGGAGACTTGAACTCGGTTTGCCGGTCAAAGTCCAGAGTGCTTATCACAACGCCATTGAACATATAATTTAGCATGAAATATTTAATTTATTTGTTCGACACTTTTGTAAAAGGTCTCTGTCTACATTGACAATTCAAAGATAAATTATTAGAAATGATAACTTTTAAAGCCTTTTTGATCAATTTTCTATGTAATATACAGAATTTTTTGAGCCATGTTGTGCAAAGGTCGTCACATGCTGAAAATCGTATGGAGAAATGTCCGGTCTAATGGACATACATACTACGTTTATGCTAAGCTCATTTTGCGACATCATTTCATGAATTCGATTACCCACGAAAGTTGACTGTGAACTCGACGTCAATTCGTGAAATGCCGTGGCGCAGGCAACTTAACGTTGAGTTATTGTTGCCATATCTTTTGATTTCTCATATGAGTGCTGGCAATTTTGTGAATTTACAAATGCTGCATAAATAGGAACAAATTTCATTATGCAAATTGCATTAACGCATTAAATTCATAGCATTAACATAGTAACGACGGACATGGCTTAAGACTTTTGACCAAGGCTTCTTAACAAAAATAGTCATGTCCGTCTGTCTGTCAAACTACCTGTAAAAGTACAGATCTCTGACATGGTAAAAAATAGAGGTTTGACTTGTATGGGACAAATACTTCTTGTAGTTGCCGACAGACAAATTTTTACGTCACAGGTTGCCACGCCCCCTTCCGCCCCCGCAATTTTAAAAAAAAACTTCATATCTCCCACAGTTTTACAGATAGATGGTTTTTACCTTCTAGAGATATTTTGTAATCATGATTATTTATCGATTCGCCAAAGGAATTATGAAGATCGGATGAGCGAACAAAAAATGTTGATGGGTAGCGCCGCTTCAACGTTGATGGGCAGCACTGGGCTTACTTTTTGACACCTTTATCACTTTGTGTGGCTTCTATATAAAATTTATTCGATAAATGCAAGCTCTGAGGTATACAAAACATGTCGGACTTCACCGACTTTTTAACATGATTTTTGGGAAAATGTAACATAAATATTTGAAGTCGATTTGCACGGACTAGGAATTCATTTTAGACCAGTGTCCGGCACCGTTCAATGTTCTGTGTATAAAAGTAGCGACGTCCATCCTCTGTAGCAGCGGCATCGATACACAGACACTATACGAGCGTACACTGCTCTCTTTTGCACTAACAAACATGTGCTAACTGAGAGCGCTCTCAGTGTCTGAACGCACACTGGCAAAGGCAAAATAAGCATGTGTGTTTTGCCGGACACTGTTTTAGACCCATGGTTTCTTGGTGAAATTTTCTTAGAATTGACCGTAGATTTCGTTTTTGCTATACGCTTTGCATGTTTTTTTCGGCCCATACAAATCGACCCCCCCTTATGTATATAGCAAATGTTTAAGTTCAGGTTATCAAATATCTGTGTGTCAAGTTTTATCCTTCTTTTTAGCCATTTGTGCGTGAAAGCACTTTTATTATACTACCAACTTGATAAGGAAAAAATATTAATTAGATAATTGAAATGTTAAATTTATTTGACCTAGTATCAAATTAATACTGAATTAAAATTTAATACAAAAAAGTGTTTTACTACTGTCGAATACAGCAACTTAATACTTCAAGCATTCAAAAGAATTTAATACTCCATGGTTTCAAATTGATTAATTTTTTTTTGGGGGGTAATTAAAAGCTATTAAATTCTGTAAATGTACTTACATTCCTCCACAGAACCATAGGCTCCAATGCCATGTCCAGTTGCCTGCGGATAATCTGTCATATCCTGCCATACCATGCTACGCACCACAGCATCCACTTCGGATGGCTTTAAATCTGCTGGGAATTTCAGTTGAGTCAAATGTAGAATGCCAGCCAGAACACTTGTGTAGGCTTTCTTCATCTCATGGGTGGGCTCGCCAAATATAAACGTTCTGGACACATCAGTGGTGCCCTCCAAGTACTGACCACCCGATTCAATGATCAACAAACTCTGATCCGACACCTCTATGTTGGTCACATTGCTTGATATATAATAGGGTAGGGCCGAATGCTCGCCAAAGGCCACCACAGTGCGCAGCGACAATCCCTTGGCATGCTGCTGGGACAGACGCCACAGTTCGACTTCGTATTTGATTTTCTCCTCTGTCCATTGTTCTGTGTAGAATCTTGACTCCAGATTACTCATGGACTCACACAAGGCGGCTCCATCGCGCACATGTGCTCTCCGCATGCCCGCCTGCTCATCCGAGTTCTTCTGGGCGCGCATAAACACAATGGGTGAGATGTGCTCCACAACGATTTTGCCGGGCATGGCCGTGTAAATGGCCTCCGACACTCCTAGATCCTGTACACAAGGCGCCGAGACCAGTACACGCTTCCAGATCTGTGCATAGGTACGTATATCGCTCCAGATCTGATGGTACTTCTTAATCCTGCAGAGAAAATAACTAGAGTGTATCCACTTAAAGGTTCAATCCAGCTTACTGTACGCAATCCCTGTTCATGCAATCCGTGCGCAAGTGTAGATCAATGCCCAAACTAATCTTGCCGTGGTCCACATAAAAGAATATATCATCCTGGCTGACTATGGCATAGGACTGCAAAGAAAACAAGTTTTAGTCCAAGAAAATGTACTCCTCCTCCCACTCAACCCCTACCTTCACCACCGGCGTGTAGGGTATGTCTGTGCCGCGTATATTCAGCAGATAGGCAATCTCGGTTAAGGAGGTAACCACCATGGCATCACAGCCCAGATGCGCCAATCGGTGACGCAGCTCCTTGACCTTGTCCTGCCAGCTCTCCCCCGCAAATTTGCGGGTCTGCACCTGTATAACGTTATTCGCGGGCGGCTCTGGACGCTCTGCGCCCCAAATCAAATCCACCAAATTATTATTGACTTTCACCAGCTTTAGGAAATTCTCCTCCAGTTCGCGTTCCCATTCGATCCACAGCTGATGTGGCACCAGATGCGGATCCGCACCCACGCGTTTGTCCATATGCAAGTGACTGCCCAGCCAGTTGGCTATACTGACCGAGCCATTGGACAAATATATCTCCCAGTCACAGTCGAGTTCTCCATCCGCCTGCTGAGCATAGCGCTTCTCCAGCCAGATGGCCGCCCCATGGTTCGTTATGGCGGCGAATGCGCGCACTCCCGTAAAGCCGCTCAAATAATGCAAACGCTGATCGCGTGCCGCCACCTCCTGATTTAGATGCTCATCGGTTGAGGGCAGTATGTAGCCATATATCTCGGGCCCCTGCAGAGTGGCGCGAATTTGCATTTGTTCGCGCAGCGCCAGCAATCGACTGCGGTACAGGCTGGTGGATTGGATCTGCTCAAGCAATCGGAAGAATCATTAGACCAGGCGATGTGGGCGAACAAAAATAAGTACGTACCAGTTTGCCCTTGCGATATTGGCAGATCTCGCGGTGATAGCCGCTGGGGGTCTCGGCTCTCGCACAACTCACAACTTGAAAGAAATCAAAAACAAAATGGTATCAGAAAATATTTCCAAGTCGTTAAAGAGGTTGTTAAATAAAATTCAAATTGCTCCCATTAGTTTTGAGAATTCTGTTTAGATTTTGCATATTTGTTAATGGTCCAACTGGGCGGGGGGCCTTAAAATAGCCACAAGTGCGTCACGGTAAATGAAATTTCCCACGCTTGTTAAACGGCCGTGCGACTCGCCTTGTTGTTGTCGCTGAATGCTTGGGTTTATTTTTGGCCAGCATTTCACTTTCATCGCAGTGTTATGAGTACTTTGAGTCATTGAAAGCTCACTCGCCGAACACGGTGTGGGGGATCTCAACCAGAGAGTTGCCCAGTTGATTGGGATGTCAAAACAACGAGACGTTCCCATTGGATTGACAAGTGAGTGCCAATGCCAAAACTTTTCGGACAGCTGTTGAGGCGCGATTTGTCTTTATGTCTTTATACATGTTTAAATACGAGGGTCACTTTTATTGTATTCACCATAACTTTCGGTACTGATCCGAAACAATAATTCGTGCTTCTTTTAAGAATGTTGAGCCCAAATTCGACAAAGAAGCCGAATCGATACGGTTTATTCAGCGATGAACTTGAACACAAAATGTATTTGAATCAAGGCTGCAAGCCATGGCGTAGGCTCGTTCCGGAGGTTCGAGCTCGAACCTAAAGTTTTGGTTTGAAGCTTAGTTCATGGATTCTTTCTGCACAAAAAAAGATTTAAAGAATTTTTTGCCATACCCTCAAATTGACGGCAAATCCGAATATTCACAGTGACAAGGTCTAGCTCTGTTTTTGGTGGGATCAATTGGGCATGATGTCCTATGAGTTGCTTCAATCGGCCACACATGTTGCGCTGCCATTCTAAAATGCCCTCCCACCGTTTAGCCCAGACATTGCCCCTTCCGACTACAATTTGCTCTTGAAGAACTCCAAAATTGGATTGATCCTTCAAAACACGTATTGTTGTTTCAAAATAATATCCGAAAATAGGCAGAAAGATGGGAAAGAAGTCTTTTTCGATAAAAAAAAAATACTTTGAAAACTGAATTTGTAACATATTTTTCACAATAAAGCGTCCAACTTAAAAAACCGAGGATTACGACTGTGTTGAACCACTAAGCAGAACCGGCCCTAATTTGGAAGCGGATTGAATTCCTGCTTTCTATCGTTTAGCTTAATATTCAATAAGGAATAAGCTTGTCAAATTTTTCATGTGACTTGGGATTTACCCAGTGAATTATTTCTAGTAGGGTTGTCAATTTTTATCGATATATCGATATTTTGGTTGGACGATAAGGGTTATTCCGATATGATATTTTTTGTACCGATATAGGCGATTATCGATATTTTTATAAATGATATATCAGAAAAAATTACTTTGGTAATTGTATAGCAGCCCAAGTTAAACGAGAGCGTAAGTTAAAGTCGGCTCTTACCGAATTCGATATACCCGTTACTCATGAAAAATCATGTTCAACAGTGTTCCTGCGTTCCTTGGGGTGACCATCCGAAAAGTATGCAACATTTTTTTTATTAGCGGGGGGGGCTTGTATCACTTTTTGCTCATAACTTGAGAACCGTTCATCCGATCTTGATTGTTTCTTCGGCAAATCGATTTATTTCGCTAATTACAAACTATCTTTAGAAGGTACGAATCGTCTATCTTCAAAACTGTAAGAGATATAACGTTTTTTCCAAATTGCGGGGGCGGGAGGGGGCGTGGCCAAAATTTGAAATAAACTTGATCTGCGTGCAGATAAAAGAAGCATTTGTCCCATACATGTCAAACCTCTATCTCTTACCATCTCTGAGATCTAGGTGTTCATACAGACGGACGGACAGACGAACAGACGGACATGGCTATATCGACTCGGATATCGAATCGGTATTTTCAGCATCGGAAAATGAAATGACAAATGAATTTGAGTTGTATAATTACAAACTGAGTTTCAAGCCAATCCACATTAGGTCAAACATCCCCTTTATCTGTGCAAAAGTGATAAGAATCAAAGTGTCGTTTTATTTTTGTTGTTGTTGGTTTTTAATAGAAAATGCTTCAAAAAAAAAAGAATCGTGATGTCTGTTTGTCCTAAGAATAGATTACCGTTACACAGCTGTGCGTCAAAGTCAATCGATGCAATTTTCTCTAAATATGTGCCTGCGAGGTTAGTTTTGCTTGATCAGTTTTAAGTGCGTCTTACTGGTATTGTGTTGCTGATAATTCATTGGTGTAAAATGGAAAATGAAGAGACACATAAGTATATAAGTGTAAAATTAAAACTGCTTTATATTTATGTCGCTACATTTTCAAATAACTCAATAGGCTACATCACCTCGGAAGGGTAGAATTTTTTTCAAATTTTTACCTTCCGTAAGCCGTAACAAAATTTGGCCCCATTTGGCATCTTTTAAATAAATACAAATAGTTTAAGAAAAATGTAATAAGTTCTTTGCAATTTATTTCATAGAGCGATTTTTTGCGTTTTACGAGTAATTCCATTTTTTGTAGGTAATTTCTGCATAACAAAAATCGATTTGTTTGAAATATGGCGGATAGAATGCACAAAAAAGGAAAAAATTGAATGCCGTTTTAAAACATGTGGTTGACAAAATTCGAATTGATTCAATTTCGATTAAAATGGAGTAACTCATAAGCCAAAACATAAATTTTTATTGCTTAAGATCAGCTCAGAACTGGAAAAAGTCTCACAGAAAGATAAATATCTTTTTGGACCAAAATCGTGCTTGGCTAAAAAAATAGTTCATCGCATATCAAAAAATGATACTCCTACCGTTGTTGGACGTCCACGTCTGCCAAATCAGAATTTGGAAAAAGAAAAGCCGCTTTCTGCGGATGAAGCTTTAGCTTTCCTTCTTGAATATAATTTTTCAAAAGACCAGTATAATGCAATGCGCAACAAATGCAAATTAAGAAACTGCGACATATATCCACACTACAGTAAAATTACAGCAGCCAAATTGAAATCAGGGTATAATAGCAAATGAGGCCCTCGCAAAATTTTCGTTGCAATCTATTTTACTGTATACGTCTGAACAAATTGTTGAGATGCAAAAAGAAGTTTTTCAAGTTTTTTCGATTCAAATTATTGAAATTAAATAGACGCTTACAAAAACGAAAGCGTTCCACCCTTCCACCTGAAGTCATTCAACTATTATGTTACAGCGAAGCCATGGAAGAGCTTCACAATAAAGACGAGAAAACTAATAAAAGTTAAAAGGAACTTTTTGATTTATGTTTAGAAAATGAATAAGATTTAAGCGATTAATAAATGTTTTCAAATATAAAAAAAAATGGAGGGTTAATTTTAATTTTTGGTCGTTAATGGGTTAAATTCCATTTTTTCTTACAAATTTATTCTAACTTATGATATTCTTACAGGTTTTAGTTTAAATGGCACGATTTTGTAGTGGTTATTAATTTCGCACAGAAAAAGTGGTCATTTGACCTATAGTGCAATCGGATAAAAAAAGTTTTCCTCGTGGGCGGATTTTCCAAATCGGGAAAACACGAGTCGAGTTATTTACGTACCATGCTTACAAGCCAAGGTTCAAGTCAATCGGATGAAACAAAATTTTTTTTACAAAAACGTAACGTCCTCAACAGGACAAAAATTAAGATATTTTTATAATGGGACTACTTATCATTCTTTTGAAAGCTGGACTGAAATGATAATTTACTGGACTTATTTTTTTTTAAAGACTTTTTTTGTTTACTATGCAAAATTCGCTAAAAAAAAATGTGGAAATGCACATAGGCCATTTTTAGTAACGTCCGCAACGGAATTTTAAACAAGCATAACTTTTTTTAAAAAACAGATACCCTATTATTTTAAATTAGGTTTGAAAGTAATCCCAAAGAACTGCATTTTGCAAAACAAAACATTAAAATATACCAATGTGGACGCCGGCTGTGTCAGTTTTAACAAGCAATCTTGCGTACAGATGTAACGTCCGCAAGGCATGATTGCCCAAATCGACTCGGCTGTGGTCGTGTGTGGCCCAGTGGTTAGTGTGCTGGACTGCTGGACGGGAGGTCGTGGGTTCCGCCTCTAAACATCTAATAATAAAAGTTTTTTTTCTTTCTTTAGAAAATAGCTTTAGCGCCAGCTGTGAAATAACTAGCCATGAAAAAGCAAATTCTCTAACTTTGCCGTTCGGATCCGGCGTTAAACTGTAGGTCCCTTTCTCTTGTGCGAAAAATGTAAGGGTACTGTGGTACCCTTAAGTGGTATTAAGAAGTGGTTTTTTCATTCGGTAGGTAATCGGTTAAATTAAATTTAGTAATTTTTGTTGTTGTTGTTGTACCTCCGGTTGTTGTTGTATTTCTGTTCAAATTTAACCAAAAATTTAAGGCATAGGCCCATGGTTGCAAAATTTTTTTGAGAACGGATGATCTGAATTTAAAACTGAAGACAGGGTTTTGTTAAGAATTGATGTAATTCTGGTGTGAACTAGAATATTTTGGATCGGTCAATAAATGGCCGAGTTATGAGGTTTCAAAGTCAAAATTTCGAAAATCGACCATTTTTTCCCACTGCATACTGGGCCAGCAGCCCGAAATTTTGGCCAAAAGTCCCAATTTTTTGTTTGGGAAAATGGATAAAAGGAAGGTGGGCAATGATTTTGAATACATATAGCTATTTTATGGCAAAATTTGGTACCTTTGTACAAAATAGTTTTTGAATGCCAGCCTTTCAAAGATGATTTTTCTGAATTTTGATGCAAAAAATAAAAAAAATTATAGTCAAAGTTAGGAAAGCAACAGCTGCCGGGACTTGATTTCTTATTTTCGACTTTGCAACTATTAGAGATATCAAGACACATAAGTTTTTTGTAAGTTATGTGGTACTTATATATACTTCTATGCAAGAATTCGGTCAAATCCAATTACAATTTTTTTTTCTATAATTATTAAACGAAAAAGTTTAAATATTTTTCGACTTTGATTTGGATTATAATTGATAATTATCAATATCATATAAAATTTTATTGTTGCTTTTTAAATTATGTGACTTAGGTTCAATCTTTTAAGATCATTTTACCGAAAATCGCAGCTTTCTTGCAAGCCAGGTGTAGAAATGCCGGAGTTTTGGCCAAAAAATTAGATTTCTGGCCCACAGTGCACTGTATTGGTCCTAGCTTCGTTATTTGTTGACCGCTCAAAAATATCCTAGTTCACACCAGAATTTGAAAATCGGTCAACTGGAACCATGTATCTAGTAGACTTGCGTTCCCCTTTGAATTACAGCTTTCGAGGTATGCAGTCCTTATAATATAAATAGTGACCCTCGTATAGTCGTGTTTAAACATATATAATTTTGATTTATTATCTGAGTGTGTAGACATTTTTGGCACTTATGAATTTGTGATTCATGGGCAGAGGGCAAGGACTTTTTTAGGAGAGTTTTTTGATATTTTTTTTTTGTTTATTTCTTAATAATTCCATTTCAATATGTTGACTCAAACTCATATGTTTCAATGTAGTTTGTGTGATTCAAAGAAATATACAAATTAAAAAATCACTGGGTACTATGACAAAACGCCAACTTGAGTTTGCATTTATATAAATAGAGCATTGTGTCATTACTTGGCCAAAGAAACATACGTTAGGCGCATTTTTTCATGACGCACTGTGTAGACTTGATGTTGGAATTTCAAGATTTTCAGGCCATATGCAAAAAAAATCAAAAAAATGGAAACTAAAAATATCATAAATCGATCAAAAACACATAAACTTGGCTGGAAATAAAATAGTAATAGTTTTGTGAATGAAGATGAGGATGGGGATGGGGATGGGGATGGTTGGTACCTACCCAGCAAGATGTTCAACGCCCAGCGCCAAATCCATTTGGCTGTCGTCATTGTTTTTATTTGCACTTAAAATTCCGCTACTTACACGCACACACCATAAAAACGAAGAATTGTTTGTGTTTGGCTGCTTTGCACTTTCCTGCACTTTTTTTTGGTGTAAACAAATCAAATTGTTGCAATTAATGAACTAGGCAGGGAGAATGGCTAGCATCTGTGATAGCCATTTGTCTGTGTGTGTACTAAACTTTTCCGGTTAATGACCGGAACGTGAACGAGTACGTGTGTTTCGTTTTCATTTTGCACATGTTGCAAATAGTTGATGGTGGGCGTGGCCAAAGGTGTTGGCGCTTTCTACTAATTGATATGCCCGGCCCCTGTCTGGACAACTTCAATTCCCCAATGTCATAAGTTATGCAGCTGTATTTAAAATTAGCCATGATATCAACCCAATTAGGAATTCCTAACTTCCGTTCTTTGGCTACCTTTTGTGTTGACTTAATTTGGCAACAATTTTTGACTTTACAAAATATTTAATTGCTGCTTTAATTAATCAAGCGTAAAACCAACTGGAAATGAGCCAAGCTCCAAACTCATATCACCATGGCGTGGGCAGAATAGGGGAGCTGGTAAATTTTTTTGCCTTATAAAGTCAGCAAATTGATTGATATCGTTGGCATTGCGTGCTTTGCATTAAATGTTGACACATAAATAATTCATAATCAAAGTCCATCTTATTTTATTTAATGATTGGAAAATCGCTTTTAATTGCTATATTTTACGTGTCAGCCAGGGCGTTGCTGTATTAGCAGCTATTTGTTGTTGCTCTTCAATTGTTGTTATACAATAAAAAGCATCAGAAATGGCAACTCGCACGCCCCACATTGTGTACACAAAAGCAACCGCAGCCCACAAAAAAAATAGTACAAATAACATTGAAAGCAAAGGAAAAATGTTATTAAATTGAAATAAAAGCCAGAGCGATCAATTGTGGGCGCTTGTCATAGTCATAGAAAGTCACAACTTTGTCCCTGTAATCGCCTCCGCTTGACAATTATTTAGCTTGACTTTGGCAGCCAAAGCGAAACAATGCTACAGTATGTTTGTTTTGCTCACAAACAAGTGTACCAATATGTGTGTAAGTTAAGGGTCTGCCAAAATTTGTGTTGATAAATAACTTCTATAATGATGTCTCAGCTTGCCAACTGGCCGTTCGCCCTTTTTGATGCCCTAACAAAAAGTCTAGATTCATTGAATACAAGAAAGAACTTTCAAATTTAACCAACGTTATTTACTCTGTTGTGGATTTTGCGGTGAAACCATTCCCCAACGACTAAAAACACCGCCAATGGTTAAACAAATTGAAATTTGTGTGTGTAGCTATTCAATTATTTGCATTTGGCATTTCTTACTCTTGTGAATAACCTCAATGAGAAGTATTTAGCAAGCGAGGAATGACTATTTATTGATTAAGTTCATGCTACAACACTAAAGTTTTCTACGGTATTATAATCTTCAAACAGAGCCTAGTTTCTATAGATAGTATCTATTAGATATCTACAGCACGCAGCAACAAAAACTTTTAAAATTTTTGCAAATGGTTCAACATGAAATTCTATGAACTTTAGCATATGCAGACAGGTTCTCTATATTTCAAAGTCTCTTAAGTTGTTAAATTATTTAAAGGTTCCTTTCAAAAATTATAAAAAATTTTAAGACAGTAACATTCTTATCAATATTTTACCGAAATGTTTGAGTCAAAAAAACTTATATTCAAATATAATCTTTTTTAAATATCCTTTCCTATTTCAGCTCCTTTATGGAAAAATTTAATATTTTTCTCTGATATATTTTTAGCGAAAATAAATCGTTTCGAAATATCCTGGATCCCAAAAGATATTAACTATATCCAAATGATACAAAAATGAGATCATAAAAATTTTTTCGTGTAGAAATCTTAGCTGTCAAATGGCTGTCAGAGGGCTCCTTCTTTACCCAAAGTCCGAATCAAATAAAAAATAGTTCCATAACATTTGTAAAAAATGTGGTCTAAAGAACCTTTTTCATACTTGGTTTCTTTGTTCTACATATTACAAAATATATGTTCGTCAAGTTCAAAAAAATAATGAAAAATAAATTTTTAAACTACTTAACCTAAGAATATAAGGTAACCGTTAGTAAAGACCCCTTAGCTCAAAAAATTCCTTTGATGGATTGTGAACTATTAAGAATTAACAACCCACATTTTGAACCAAAAATTGATACGGTTGAGACCAAAAAAATCTGAAGGGTTGATGTGATAAAAACCCTCCTGGTTTGGTCTGATTAGCTCAGTTTTCTTTTTATTGACCTTTGAACTTTTCCAGGTAAGATATCGATACCATATCTCGTAAACTTTTTGAATTTTGCTTTTTGTCCTTAGAGTTGTTGTCTTGCTTGGCCTCAAACATTTCTTTTAGCAATCAAAAAATTACATCTTCTATTAAATTACAATGTGGTTCAAAAAACCTAAGTTTGCACAACTTTTTTCCAGTTTTCAACTTTTTCCTGAAAACCGTTACAAATTTGGACAATATTGTAGGCAAAGTTGTTCTTGCAAAATAAACAAACCGTTAGTACAAACAAACTTCTAATACTCTTTCGTTAGTTAAAAGCCCAAAAGCTAAAAACTGTCATAAAAATTCGAAAAAACCGAATATTACGTAAAACAGTAAATAACTAAATTTCTTTTTAATTTTTTAAGTATTTTTCACAGTTTTATTAATTTAATACAAAACAATCCAAATTTTGTTGTGTCACCAATTTCTACCAAAAACGTAATTTTTGGTTTTTGCTGAAACTATACATTCTTTAGGGGCCTTAACTTGAAGGACCAATCGAATGATGTTAGTTGTTCCAACCGTTGTTTTTTAATATAAGCTACTTTTTCGTCTTTCATTGTAGTCAAATTCGTTATAGTTTTCAAGAAAAACTTTAAAAACAGTCCAAAATGAATGAAAAACATGCTGAATTTAAGAATTTTTGTTGTTTGGCGTGTCACTCATGAAATGTTTTGTAAACCAAGTCAAAAGCAACAACTTCCTTTAAACGTCAAAAAAATTCAATTGGTTTTTTTAAGTCCCAATCCCCCTTTATTTTTAAAACGAGAAAGTAGTTTGAGCACAAATGCTTTTTACCGTTAAAAAAATGTGTTAAATGCAGGGCAGACTGAGAGATTGTAAAAAGTTTGATTCATCAAATATTTTTAAGTGACAAAGGGTTTTTGAATACCCACACAATATATAAAAGTTTCTTAACAAAATTTCAAAATAATTACAAATTTTACACAGGCAATCACAAAATTTGTCAACGAATTAGATAGCGCCGCAGGCCACATTTTTAAAGAAAGATTTAAAAATTTGAAGCAAGAACCGGACGCGCACACCATCTTTCAGCAATATAAAGCGCCCGTTCAAGTTTCAAGAGCTAGTCTTAGTATGGCCTGCGCATTTGCAGGACATGAATCCAATTGAAAACATGTGGGGTAACCTTGCACAATGCTTCGAATAGCTGTTACTGAGGATTCAGCCAAAGTACCGGATTCAGAGTTCGAATTCATGTTTCGCGCGATCCGGTTAGGAATTCTCGAGCTCATAGATAAGTCTGGGGGTTAAATCCATTATTAATTGATTTCTTATCATCCTTATTCTGTTCCTTCCTATTTTTTCAAGACTGGCTTTGAAATCAATGAAATTTATTTTATAAAAAATGGAGAAAACATGCTTTTAATTTAACAAATATATTCGATATTGTTAATTTAATCTTAATAAGGTACAATTTAACATTTTTTGGCCAAAAAAATTTTCGAACATATTTTAAACATATTTTACTGAACAAAATATCAGTGACGCAAGCTGATGAGTAGATTTTTCTCAGCCCGTATTCTGTATAGATATTTAGTTTTTATCTGCTCCCATAGATTTCGATATAAAGAGAGATTTCGATATGAGCAAACTGTTGCCAAGTCTGGCGGTTAGTCAAAATTAACTTAAATATCCAACCCAATTTTCGTAGTATTTCAACTCATATTCCAAATTTCTTCGTTTTAAAATATAGTGCTCAGCTTCGACTCAAAGTTATAATCTGGTGAATTGAACCGACAAGGTCGCCTTCGTAAGTAACGACAGAGAAGAATCACAAAAGCGCGAATAGTTTTATTCAAATCAAATCAATGTTATTGTGTTTTGTGCCAACCACTGCACTAAGATTTGTACTATTGTACCTTACAATTACAATGTACAGCTGTGCCCAACAAAGGTGGGAAGTTGTCCAGAGGGTTCATACCCATCATGAAGTCTAAGGTCGTCGAATCTAACTTGCTTTTGGGATCACCTTACTATTTTTGGTATATTTGGAATACTACCATTGACTGCTTATCTGTGTATATTTTTATTATATATTACTATGACGAATCCCTCAATTGAGCGGAATTCTATGTCGAAGATGAACACAGTGAAAAATGAATATAACTTGTTCATATTCAAGTATGGCTGCCTTTTTTCAGAAAATTATATAAAAACGAGAGCGTAAGTTAAAGTCGGGTCTAACCGACTTCGATATAACCGTTACTCATGAAAAAACATGTTTAACAGTGTTCCTGCGTTCCTTAGGGTGACCATCAGAAAAGTATGCAACATTTTTTTTTATTTTGCTCATAACTTGAGAACCGTTCATCCGATCTTTATCATTTCTTCGGGAATTCGATTCATTTTACTAATTACTAACTATCTCTAGAAGGTACAAATCTTATATCTTTAAAACTGTAGGAGATATAACGTTTTTTCCAAATTGCGGGGGCGGGAGGGGGCGTGGCCAAAATTTGAAACAAACTTGATCTGCGTGCAGATAAAAGAAGCATTTGTTTCATACTCGTCAAACCTCTAACTCTTACCATCTCTGAGATCTAGATGTTCATACCGACAGACGGACGGACGGACAGACGGACAGACGGACGGACGGACAGACGGATATGTCTATATCGACTCGGCTGTTGATGCTGATCAAGAATATATATACTTTATATGGTCGGAAATGATTCCTTCTGCCTGTTACATACATTTGCACGACTTTAGTATACCCTTTTTACTCTACGAGTAACGGGTATAAAAATCCTTCAATAGATTGTGAATTATGAAGAATTCTCATGCTAGACTGTCGAAAGAAGTTTTTTTTATAATTTTCGGAGGGAAGGCCAATTTTACCGATAACTTAAAAAAAATTTAAAAACCAACAAAAAATCTTCCAAAAATTTTGACTTCATCCTATTTATTTTCAATGTTAGTATAACCAAACTCTCAATACTAATATGACATGCTTTTAAACAGATTTGCATAACTTTTTTATTATCGGATGCCTATATCTTATAGCACTTGCAGTGGAAAAATGGTTCTTAGTGAGAAAAACTTTTTTGTTTTTAATGTTTGAGTCTCCAAAATCTGCAATTATTAATTTTAAAACCTTTTACAAAGATTTTGAAATTTTGGCCAAATTCGGATTACTGTATCTTAAAACTGCCATAGGAACCATCGGTCGGAAAATACGTCTTAGTGAGAAAAAACTATTTGGTTTTTAATTTTATCCTCCCCAAACTCGGCCATTGCAAATTTGATATGTTTTCAAACAAAGAATCGCGGAATTTGATCGAAGTCAGATGATTGTCTGTCGGAAAATGGGTCTTGGAAAAATTTAATTCAATTTATTGTGAATGTCCATAGCCTGGCCCTGTCCTACTTTGGTTGTCTGCAAACTTTCATTACTAAAAAGAATGGGGAAAACCACAAAGCATAATAAAAATCCCACATCAACGTATGCAACACCTGTAAAACAAAATTTATGTTTTGGCTTTGTTTATGTTTCTAATTGGGCGAGGGAAGCTGAAATAGCTTATTTTGTTTTGTTTCTCTGCTTGTTTATCAAATGCATTTCAATTCGTTTCATTTCACTGCCGCAGGTGATTCACGTACACAGTTGCCAAGAAAAGATACGGAAAAAATATAGTTAATCCTTGAAATTTTCAAATTTCATGCAAGACGACCAAATTAAGGAGTCCTTCATGCCTATATAGATGTTACGTATACGCGGTGTATGTCACTAAGTTTGCACAGCTGTCTACAAATAGCCGCAGAATTTCAAAAAATTCTACCTTTTGTGATTTCTAAGATACGCACACACACACGTCAGTATCGACACACACGAACTAGGTTGGTTTTCTTGGAGCAATAGCGAACCGCACGCGTGTAAAGCAACAAGCAAACTGAAAAACTTTTTGATGTTGCTATTTTGTTTTCGAATTGTGGAAGCTGAATAAAAAAATACCGCTCACACTCGCTCGCTGACACGCACTCTATGAGACGCATATGCATGCATAGACTATTTAATTCATTTGAAAAAGAACTCACATTTTGCTGAGCGAGAGCTTTGGCAAGAAACAAGAAATGGGTTAGAACGAGAAAATGCCATTGGCTGCAGCACAGTGGTCGCTGTGTTGTGCGGTCGCCCATGCAGCGCAATTTAATCTTTGCCATTATTACACACTTTTCCAGCATTTTATGCGGTTTCCATTTCACTTGGATGCGAACTCAGTCAAGCTAACAATGTCATCTTGTCGTTGGGTTTCCGTGGCGTCTTGACTTGGTTGAAAATTGTGCTGTCAATTGGAACTTTATTGCTTTTAAATTGGTGATATTTTTCGATTTTAATAGAACAGCATAGCAAATCGAAATCCACCACTGTGCGGGCTATTGCATAATAATCTGAAATAAACAAACATCTTAATAGAAAAGCCCCAATGTAAGCTCTTAATTTTCAAATGATTTTGTTTATTTCCTGCAGTCTCGGCGCGAGCGCATTTTATTTTGCTCATTAAGCTCATTTGAGAGGCTACACAATCCAAAAAGCATCTCCCATTCCGATGTTCTTCTAAAATTATAGATCGCTCAGTAGCAGCTAATGTTGTGATTTTCTACTCATTTGTTGTGTTGCAAGCTTACAACAATTCGGCACTCTCTGCTTATTTACTATCGATCGTGCGACTCTCAACATTATCAACTAATTTAATACCGCCCTTTGATGCTTGCCGCTGGCAGAGTGGCAAAGCTTTTGATCAATACTCTCGCGCGTTCGGCTGACATGCAATTAGTCGCACTGATGCCATAAATTGTTGTGGATGTTACATATCGCAAACAAAACTGTAAATCATTTCTGGTTAACCTCTATGGGCTCTAAACTGAACTGAATGTTGGTCTCACACAAGCTCTCAGATTTTAGAAGTATTAAAAATTGAGGAAGTTATTATAATAATTTCAGGCAAGACAAATCACACGGACTGGGGCTGGTCCTGAGCCTTTTGCCATCATATGAGGAAAACCTTTTGTATTTCTAGCCTAGGTTAGTTGGTTACTTGAACCGATTGGCCACTTTCAATAAAAAGTTTAACATTTCATAACACAGTTTTACACTGGTATGGTCAGGAGGGAATCTTCTTTGGTGCTGAAATATACAGATTTGGGGGTGATTCCAAAAACTCGACTGCCCCGTTGACAAATTACACAAGTTTACAAAAAAAGGCCTACTTTTGCAACAGAGGACTTAGCAACCGTTCCGAACCGACTTTGTTTTAATGTAAGCTGCATTGAATGACGTTACAGAAAAACCAAACACGAAGTTTTTATTTTACTGATAAGGTACAAATTTTTGGATTTGACCATTAAAAATGTTATTTTTTGAAAAAATCTATTTTTTCCAAGTTTAAAAAATTCTGTAAATATTTCCGCTAATTATAAAAATCTTAGAAAAAAAAATTGGTAGCCTTAGGACACTTAATGTGGCCACACGACCAAAAAATGTAATGATACCTCGCTAAACACACGTTTATGCAAATATCTCGAAAGCCTGACGTGCTGGGAGAAAGCGGACAATTTATCTGAGTTCAGCAGCCAAAAATACATAAGGAACGGTTGCTAAGTTCTCTGTTGCAAAAGTTGGCCTTTTTTTGTAAACTTGTGTTATTAGAGTCTTACAATATGGATTCCACAGACGAATTAGCGCTGTCAATGACGATATCAAAGGACCGTGCAGTCGTTACGCTCGATATAAGAGACGCCTTTATTACGCCAAACTGGGTGAAAGTTCAGATCAGTAAATCAGTATCAGCAATATGGTTCTATAATATAGAGGACTATGTTGAAGTGGTATTCGTCGCAAAACACTTGTATGAGATCAGTGCGAATGCAACCGAATCGATAGAAAATATTCTAAATTCTGTGCAAAAAAATCCGTCATAACGCATTTATAATATCCACCAAGGCAGTAGAGAAAATTATTTAAGTTTAGCTTTATTTACTTTTCGAGAAGTTTATATTTTTCACCAAAACTTCCAAACAGCATAACCGAGTTTAATTAGCTGTATATAAAAACCGACGGTTTAAAAATTTTCCATTTTCGATTTCTATCAGTAAAAACCTAAATTAGATCACCCACCAAAGCGTAGTTTGCACTAGTCAAAAACAAAAAAATTTAAAAAGGACGTGATATCTCAGGTTTGGTTTATCGAACAATTCTCAAGTTGATCTTGGTGAAAAGCATTTTACTGTATTTACTAAAATTATAATTTTATTAATTTTTGAATTATTTAATAATATTGAGGAATTGTTGTTAAATATATAAAAAAAATTTTTTTTATTCACCACCGTGATAATTATAATCATAATTAATTACAATATGGTGTTTTCAAAACGATGGAGACTTTTATAGTTTAAAAAATATTAATTAATTCTTCTTCTTCTTTAATGGCCATTACAACCGTTAGACGGTCTGGGCCTCTGCGATTAACGCTCTCCATTCGCTTCTGTTCTGTGCGAGCTGCCACCAGTTGGTCACACCAAGCTCGGCAATGTCTTCCCGCACCTGGTCTTCCCATCTTAGTGGTGGTCTTCCCACCTTGCCGCCTCCATAGTCAGCCGCCTTCGATTTATACGCCTTTTTTGCTGGAGCTTCTTCCTTCATCCTGGCGACATGTCCAAGCCAGCGCAGCCGCTGCTGCTTTATGCGCTTGACCAGGCTGGTGTCCCCATAGAGCTTATACAGTTCGTCGTTTCTTCGAATGCGGAAATCATCGCCAACTTTTAAAGGTCCATAAATCCTCCGAAGAATTTTTCGTTCAAACACGCCAATCGCCGCTTCATCCGCTGCTGTCATTGTCCATGCTTCTGCGCCATATTGCAGGACTGGGATGATAAGCGACTTGTACAGGGCTATTTTTGTTCTTCGCTTGAGGTCTTTGCTCTTGAACTCCCTACTTAGCCCATAGTAGCATCGGTTCGCAAGAGTGATTCTTCGTCGGATTTCCAGACTGATGTTGTTCTTACTGGTTATCATCGTTCCGAGGTAGACGAAATCCTCTACAACATTAAAGTTGTACCCCTCCATTGTAACAGATTGCCCAAGTCGCAATGACTTTTTGTCCGCGGTTACTAGGTACTTCGTCTTGTCCTCATTTACCGCTAAACCCATTAATCTAGACTCCTTCTCAATCTCTGAAAACGCCTTGCTTACTGCCCGTGTGGTTTTGCCGATAATGTCAATATCATCGGCATATGCAAGTAGCATTAGATTTTTATAAATAAATCCGCCGGTTCTGTTGGCATGTTGGCACTTGCGCAGTAGTTTGCACTAGTCAAAAACGAAAAAATTTAAAAAGGACGTGATATCTCAGGTTTGGTTTATCGAACAGTTCTCAAGTTGATCTTGGTGAAAAGCATTTTACTGTATTTACTAAAATTATAATTTTATTAATTTTTGAGTTATTTAATAATATTGAGGAATTGTTGCTAAATATATAAAAAAAAATTTTTTGTATTCACCACCTTGATAATTATAATCATAATTGATTACAATATGGTGTTCTCAAAACGATGAAGACTTTTATAGTTTAAAAAATATTAATTAATAAAGTTATAAATATGCCTTCTAAGAAAGCTTTGCTACGCTGTCACTTTTAAAGCTATTTGATTGGAACTTTGCAATTGTGCTTTATATTTATCAAGCTTTTCAAAAATGTCAACCCAGATCGGACGTCTATATTATATAGCTGCCAGAGGAATGCTGAATTTAGTTGTGTTATAATTTACTTTGCAAACTATGGTAACCCTAATCCACAACAAAGTTCAATTACACAAAAATACGAGAGCGCAAGTTAAAGACGGCTCTAACCGACTTCGATATTTCCGTTACTCATGAAAAAACATGTTTAACAGTGTTCCTGCGTTTCTTAGGGTGAATATCTGAAAAGTATGCAACACTTTTTTAACTCGGCCATTTTTCACATTTTTGCTCATAACTTGAAAACCGCTTATCCGATCCTTATCATTTCTTCAGCAAATTAATTTTTCTTGCTAATTATTAACTATTTCTTAAAGGTACGAATCGTCTATCTTTAAAACTGGAGGAGAAATAACATTTTTTCCAAATTGCGAGGCGGGATGAGGGGTGGCAAAAAATAGATTTGTCCCATACATGTCAAACCTCTACCTCTTACCATCTTTGAGATCTAGGTGTTCATACAGACGGACGGACAAACGGACAGACGGACATGTCTATATCGACTCGGCTGTTGATGCTGATCAAGAATATATATACTTTATATGGTCGGAAATGATTCCTTCTGCCTGTTACATACATTTGCACGACTTTAGTATACCCTTTTTACTCTAAGATACGGGTATAAAAATATCAAAAACTACACGAAAATGTAGAATTTCTACACGTTTCGACCGGGATTTTTATCCCATCACTTTTGTGTAGCTTCTGCCAAATGTAGAATTATTTGTAGGAATGGGCTAAATTTCAAATGTCGTGTAGTCTTTGGCTTTGCCCACGCAGCGTTTAACTTTTCAATATTTGCTTTCAGATTTTTACTTTCTACACGTAGCGTGTAGCTTTTCTGCACGCCGCGTGTGGCTTTCTGAGCAGGACGAAATACGTTTTGTTTAGGATTGACGTTTCTACACGCGCCGTGCAGCCAATTTTGATTTCTCTGTGTATACAAACTTTGACCGAGCCGAAGTTAGATTCCCTCAATTTTTTTTTTTTAATAAATTTTTATCCATATACACTCATCGAAATTTAATTAAAGCCACTTATATTTTGTTTAGTAAAAAATGTTTTAAGCATGTTATAAAATTTTTTGAACAGTATCACATCAACAATATCAAATATTTTAATTAAGTAAAATCATGATTTCTGCACTTTTTATGAAGAAGTTCAATTTTGACTGCAATATGTAATTAGCCAGTCTCGAAAAAAATTAAAAGAATACAAACTAAGGATAATGAAAAATTAATAAATAATGGATATAACCTCCAGGCTTATTTATGAGCTGAAAAATCATGAATTCGACCTCTGCCCATTTCTCAGTAACGGCTTTTCGAAGCTGTTCAGTAGAGTTGAACTTTCGTGCGCCAGCATAAACACGACCCCACACATGTTTTTAATTGGATTCATGTCCGGAGAACGTGCTAGCCATTCAAGAAGCTTGATATTCCCTGAACCACTTACGACTGACCCTTGACACGTGTATGGCTGCATTATATTGCTTAAAGTTTGTATCCGGGTCCGACTTTTGGTCCAAAAAATCTACAAAGAGTTCATCTAATAAGTTTAGGTAACCTTCTGAGTTCATGCGAGCTGTAATCTTGAAGAAAATGAGGACTAAAAAATAAGCCTGAAGGGATATTACGAAACGACAAATTTTTTAGAGGGAGGAGTGGAAAAATGTGGGACTCTCAGATGAGAAAAAGGTTAACTTGAATGGGCCAGATGGTTTTAGTTACTAAAGACACGACATTGAAGCGTCTGAGCGCATTTCGACCTCCCAAAACTGTAGTGGCAGCTCTGTGATGTTTTTGGACGCTTTTAGCTATCACAAGCGGACCCCGATATGTAAGATAAGAGGTCGCAGGAATACAGAGGACTTTTTAAGATTATTGGATGAAATGTTAATTAACATTTTGGCGCAAGAGCCGGACCCACATTTTAGGGGCCAGTAGTGGTTGGTAAATTGAGAAGAATATCCGCCTTTTGGTATGGCCTGCGCGTTCTCCGGACATGAATCCAATTGAAAACGTGTGGGGTAATCTTGCACATCGTATTTATGCTGGCGGACGAAAGTTCAACTCTACTGATGAGCTTCGTGAAGCTGTTACTAAGGAATGTACCAAAATACCGGATTCAGAGTTTGAAATCATGAGTAACGCCATCCGCTTAGGTATTTTTAAGCTCATAAATAAGAATAGAGGTTAAATCCATAATTAATTGTTTTTTTTATTTATCCTTATTCTGCTACACCTACTAGTCTTGTTTTTATAAGATTGGAAGATTCTAGAAAAACAGAGATTTTCAATCTTTACTTTAGATTGACTTTTTTCCTCAGTGTGCCAGTTGAACGAAATATTCATCCGGTTTTAATCAAACTTTACAAAATTTTGTTTAAGCAGATAAGTATTACTCATAACTGGAAACTATAAATACGCTACAATTTAAAACGAAAAAGGTTTTCTCACTAAAACTAGTTTTTCGACCGATCGTTCCTATGGCAGATATATGCTAGAGTCGTCTGATTTAATTTCCTTAGCTGCCGCTAAGTTAGTTTGTCTTCTTGTACCTGCACCAATAAAGTAGAGCGTGAGAGAGTCACAAAAATATTGATTCTGACGTCTATGCATGTATGTTGCTGTGTGAAAGACTGAAACAAAAACAGCAACGAAAGCTCTCTTACCTAAGTTCTGTTTTTACATGTTCACTTTCTTCTAAGTATAAGCCTTCTGTAGCTTATTATATTATTACATGGCCAACGGTCAATTGTTGTAAACATTTAATTCGTGTCTGTGCAACAAGTTAGCCGAGGCCAAAATCAAATGTGTATCGGCAGTATTTCGCCTTTTGCATCAAAGTAAATGTAAGCTATTGCTTAATAAAAGAGTGAGACCTAAAAATTCATTCCGTTATATCTTGAAAACTAAATATGATCCAGCTCAAAATAGGACTAATGAATGTGAAATCTTTGACTATGTGAGCATCCCGCAAAGCCTTTTGCGCTGTTGGTTGCTTGCAGTTCACAATCTGTCGTAGCCATTTCGACATGTACTTAGTTATCTGTGGACCTGTAGACGATGGCAAGGTCAGCTAAAGATATAACTGAGAGGTTCCTAAGTCAGCTGAATAGACGAATTATCATCTTTGTTATGTTTTTGTTGCCTTCCGCTTCCTAGTTACGATAAAATGTACATGAGACTATTTTAGGTTACCAAATTGATCATTAAGAAACCTCTTAAGATCTGAATCACTGTTTGATTGAAAACTTTTAAAGTTAGTTTTCTTTACTTATTTTTGACTCATTCTTTTGATTTTGCCTTAAAAGCTTTGGCTTAATTTTAAAGACCTTCAAACATTTGTATAAATATTTTTATTTGCATTTTTAACATTTTGAAAAATGTATTCTTCTTTTTATAACTAAATAGAGTTTAAAAATTAAACAATTATGGCAAATGCTCGTTTTGTTGTATGCTTCGTTTTCGATATGTTAGAGTTTTTTGGGAACCAAAAAAAAAATATATATGAAAACCAAAAATATGTAACAACCAGTCGGAGGAGCTAGCTCAAGTCTTCTATGCTAAAGGCAATCTCAAAAGTTTATAAATATTTACAATGAACCACAAACAGTGTCAGTCTAGAGACACTCATCAGTCTCCTCATTCCCCATGGACACAATGACTGGTGGGGACAAATCCACATCAATCAGTTTCATCTGAGCATCCTCCTCGTCCAGAGTATCTTTGCCCAGCCGCTGCTCCTGCATTTCAATGTCCAGGGTGCCATGCTGACGTTGGAATGATACCACAAAAATAATCAAGGAGATGATGATGAAAATAACCGCCGTGCCAGAGCATAAGGCGATGATTAGAGTGGAACGATTGGTGGAGGCAAGTGAGAGATGAGCAGTACGTTCATCGGCGAGGTTACTGTCAAAGGTCTGACCAGCATCGTGGGGCGGATAAGAGACGAGTGGAGTGGCGGTGCTGTCATCTGAACGAGCCTTGGGCTCATCAGCGGCAGCAATTTCTTCCGTTTCTTCCGATGAATGGATTGTTCACTGCTTTCGATTACGGTTGCTTTTTCCTCATCAGTCTCAAGGGACTTATCCTCAGCAGAAGCATCAGGGGTAATGGGGCTAAGATCAGAGCTTGTCTCTACCACTCTACTGTGTTCTTCTGATTTCGAATCGCTGACAGGCACAACTTCAGTTACAGATTCCTCTGTTGTTTCCGGTAGCACGACGGTGACTTTGGACACGGCAGGCTCCACTATGGTTTCATCCTCTGTAGCTACAGCCCCTGCATCGGCGTCCAACTCAACATTAGCCTCTAGCTCTGCCTTGGCCTCTAGCTCTGCCTTGGCCTCCAACTCTGCTTTGGCCTCCAACTCTGCCTTGGCCTCTAACTCTGCCTTGGCCTCCAACTCTGCCTTGGCCTCCAACTCTGCCTTATCACCGATCTCCAATTTTTGCTCAAGCTCCTCCTGCAACTTGACTTTTTCCTCTGCTGTTTCCACCAGCGTTTGCGTCTTTGAATTTTCCACTTCTGCTTGTGGCTTAATTTCCTCGCTTTCAATGGCATTCTCCTCAATGTCGGGCAGTTGAGTGGACATTGCCACCACTTCTCCAGCTTCAGACTTTAACTTGCGTTCCTTACGGCCAGTTTCACTGTCCTCCTCTGGTACTTCAATGGGTAGTAGATCTTCTACACCCTGTTTCTTGGTCACTTGATGTTTGGGCGCTTCGTAGACCGGCATCATTGTTGTCTCTCTTAGCTCAAAGTTCTCATGCTCCTGTTCCAGGGCCAACAGATTTGTTATAGTTATGGGTTGCTCGGTAATGGCGCGATTCTCATTGAATATGACAGATACCAGATCACTCGTTATGCTGGGCAAAGGTCGGTGACGACTTTCCTGGGCAATATTGTCGGTAACGTCGGCTTCCGAGTCTTCAGCTTCACCACTTTCCAAAGTTTTGGGTTCACGCACATTTTGAATTGCTGCAAGAAAAGGAAGATATATTTAGTTAAAGGCCATGGATAATTTATTATACATTGATCATACCTGTATTATCATCTTCAGTTATCGGACTCTCTGAGTGTTCCACTGTTAGTTCTTTCAGTGGATCCGATGAGTCCGATTCGATTTCGAACTCTACCTCGGATTTGACTGCATCTCGTATGTCCTGCTCCAGTCCCTCGCCGCCCAGTGAGACAAAACTGTCGACCAGGTCGTCGACCACTTCGGCAGCATGACTTTCAATGGTCGCAGCTGGGATCGTTTCATTCTGTTTCACAACCTCGGTGGTTGAACTCGCTAATAGCTGTGGTGAAATCGGGGTGGTGGCTACTTCAATTTCCGTTGGTATGGTTGTTGTATCGACTAAATAAAAGGGAAAATTTCATATTAAAAACTTTCTTTATGCGGATATAAAAAACCTTTTAAAAAAATACAATAAATTAAATGTATTTTAAATTACACTGATAAGTTTGCCATTTAAACAAATCACCAACTAATATCGCTGCCATTAGACCTTTTCGAATGTTTCTTTATGGCCACATCGACTCGGCGGCTATCATCACTGTGTCATCAGTATACATTTTCTCACACATTCATTCACAACTGTTGGGGCTCCACGTACCCAAATTCTCGCCCGCGCCTCATAATTCAAAATGTGACCAAGTGGTCGAGTGATTAACATTCCAAACACACACACACAATTGACAAAAACAACAACAAGAAGACATCAAGGAATCCCAAATTAGTAACACAATAAACAAACCAACGAGACCAGGCAAACCGCCCAGTATGCCTATGCCTGTTCCCCTCTCTAAAGTAGCTGACTTATTTATGAGCCGATATTCCTACCAGCTCACGCACACACCAAAGATGCAACTGCATTCGTGGAAATTATTAGATCCACAGCATGAGATATGCATGGGCGTTCCTATGTCTATTCCTATACCAATCCCTGGAGAAAAAGGCAACAATATCAGCGTCCATGTGTCTAAAGGTCTTAAAATGGGACAAAGCATGCCGCACAAACGAAAACAAAGACACAGCCAAATGAAATGCCATTTGAAGAAAATCAAATAAAAGAAATCGATTTTTTTTTCTTGTGTTGTTTGGCTGCTGCAGTTGCCCAAACCGGAGCAGTGTCATCTGTCAGTCCCTTTAGAATGTTGGGCTGTGTGCGTGTGTGTGTTTTTTTTTTGTAAATTATTATTATCTGTTTCGGTATATATTAAGATGCTTGCCATGTTGTGTGGTTGGTTTTATGTGAGAAAAATTACATGTTTGACACAGAATTAGGCAAACATGTACAATATTTCAACTTTGGGTTAAAAGTGGGAAATTGATTAGACAAAATTTTAGTACGATAATATAGTATCCTATTACATCTAAAAATTCGTTTGGAAATTTAGGAGAAAATTTACCTCTAAATGCAAGATCGGCAAAAATAGCCACTGCTTATAGCTTACTGGTTCCAGAGTGGTTCTGAGCCATATTTAAGATCTTTTTGATGTTTGTTTTAATAATATGGAGTATTATGTAATGGAGTAACAAGACCGTTTCCGTTCAAATATAAAAGAGAGTTAAAGAATTGGAATGCAAACCGCTTGATTATATCGTCCAAAACCTTTTATTAAGTGTTTAGAAATTGGGCAAGCAACCTATAACGATCTGTCTACCTTTGGTATATCAGCAAAGTACGTTCGACTTTGCATGATGACGTTGAGAAGCACTAAAAGCTCCGTAAAAATAAGAACAAACCTCTACGAACCATTTGATACCAAAAGAGGTTTTAGGCAGTGCGATACTTTATCGTGTGACTTCTTTAATCTACTGATGCTACTACCGTGCCGGTGCCCACATGCCAACAGAACCGGCGCATTTATTCATAAAGATCTAATGCTACTTGCGTATGCCGATGATATTGACATTATCGGCAAAACCGAACGGGCAGTAAGCAAGGCGTTTTCAGCGGTAAAGAAAGTCCTTGCGACTTGGGAGAATACAATTTGAAAGTTGTGGAGGATTTCGTCTACCTCGGAACGACGATAGCCTGCGACAACAACATCATTCTGGAAATCCGACGAAGAATCACTCGTGCAAATCGATGCTACTACGGGCTAAGTAGGGAGTTCAAGAGCAGAGACCTCAAGCGAAGAAGAAAAATACCCCTTGATAAGTCGCTTAGCATCCCAGTCCTGCAATATGGCGCAGAAGCATATACAATGACAGCAGCGGATGAGGCGACGATTGGCGTTTTTGAGCGAAAGATTCTTTGGAGGATTTATGGACCTTTAAAAGTTGGTGAGAATTTTCGCATCCGAAAGATTGACGAACTGTATAAGCTCTAGTCTAGTCAAGCGCATAAAGCAACAGCGGCTGCGCTTGGCTAGGAAATGTTACCCGAATGGACGAACAAGATCCAGCAAGAATGGTCTACAAGAGGAATGCAAAAGAACTGGGACAGAGCAAGGTGGGACGACCACCACTAAGATGAGACGATCAGGTGCGGAAAGACATCTTCAAGCTTAGTGTGAAAAACTGGTGCCAGCTTGCACGGAGTAGAAGCTACTGGCGGGCATCAGTAGAAGCGGCCAAGACAGTCAAGTATATTGTTTTAAGGAACTGTAAAACGTCCAAAAATAAAATATTTAAACTAAAGATTTCTTATTTACCACCGCATTTTTGGGACGAATTTGAAAGGTTTTGGCACCCTCTAAAGATGTAAAAAATAAATTTTGCTCAAATTTTGTCGATAAGTTATCTATAGCCCACATTTCAAGAGATTCAATTACTACCTCTTACTACCACTGAGCATTAAAAATTGTTTCGAAACTCCGATTCGCGGACTCAAACCGAATGTTTGGAAATTTTAGGTTCAAGGTTTATGGAAGAATGATTTGTTTTGAACCTTGGTTTCATCTCCAGTTTTACAACAAGTTATAGGGCCCTATCAATTGAGATTCTTATATCGCCAAATCGGCCAATAAAAAGCCAAGAATGCTAGAGGTTGGGTGGTGAATAAGATTAAGAGTCTGCTGAGGGGAATTTGGGAACATTCCCGAAACAGTACTGTCCAGACATACCATTGCTATTCCAATAATTGTTATAAGCTATTGCTTTTGATTTGTGTTGTTCGTATTTAATTATAATCAATTATTGACCTGGAGCCATCGCTGTATAAAACAAAAAACTTTGGCTGTTAATATATTCTGATTGTTATAAGCGCTCTGAAAAAACTAATTAAAATGATTTCAAATCTTTTTCCGCTCAGGTTAGGGAGTTTAACAATTTAGAAAGTTCGATTCTGGGCCCGATTCGATAAAAGCAAAACCCGAACCAAATAGTTTGATGTTGTGAAATCATTAGAGTCAGACTAAATGCCGATAGCTTCAAGAACTTTAAGAAGAACTCTAAGCTATGGTAGAAAATTTTCGATGAAACGAACAATGCAAAAATTCTTTAAGCTATTAAATTTGGTGTGTTGTAAACAAGGATTTATATATCTTCCCCGCTTTAAGATTACTTAAAAAAAAAAGACATTCATTCAATCCAAATTTTATTATAAAATTGTTCATAACGTAATAAAAAAAAGAAACACGAGATTTGTGAAGTTTCGAGTGACGCCGGGCATATAGCTACATAGTTATAAATAAATTATAAAAAGACTCGTAATCATTGTTTATATCTAATGAACAAATTGATGACAGAAGTGCTGCTCTGCAAGCTCAAATAAATATTTATTGGATAAATATCAATTGATATTAGTTGGTACAACCCATTTAGATGGGATTGAATATTTGATAGTTCCTTAAGTCCGCCACCCGTTAAAAATATTTAAATATTTACCTAGTACACACACGTATTCAAAACTTAAATAATAGCCAATTGTCATAATTTGAATTTACCATTACTGCGTTTCACTTGAAATGCACTGCACCTGGTTTTGTTAATCGCAAATACATATTTTTTCTAATAATGAAAAATTCTGATTAATGTTTATTGAACGCAAGAAAAAAGAATACAGATATCAAAAGAAGCCTTTAAGAAAGATAAGAAGTGTGAAAAGTTAACTTTGAGAACGGCTTGGAACTTTTTAATAATTTGAAATGCTTAAATCCTATTTCTTCAACTTAAAAACTGGACACAAATACAAACTGTTGAACAGCTAGTATTTAATAAAATTGAAGAAGTTTCTTAAAATGGCTGACGTCTTGACAAATTTTTGAATTTCTTAAATGCAATTGAATAAGGTACCAAATTAAAGCCTGTGCTGAAGATTTTACGACAATTTAAGTCACGGATTGGAGAGAGCTACCAGTATATTAATTAGGATGAATAGCCAAAATTAAAACCCCAATTATCGAAATAACTCGTTTCAGTGGAAAAGTTTAGTAAACTTTAGGATATTCTATTTTATGTAAATATATCATTTGAATTAAGATTTTGAAATGATTTTTACGAATTCTAATTCTATGATAAAATTTGTATTTTGTAAAAATTCGTAATAAATTTTATTTTTGGGTCTTTTCTAAAAGATGTTAAGAAGATTAAGAGAATCAGGCTTGTGCCCTCGCCTATTAAGAAAACTTCAAGAAGTATGCTTCCTTATGTGTTCGAAATCTATTCTCAATGTGTTTTCGTAAATATGATTCTGTATGGATGAAAAAATCAAAAGAAAATGAATTCACCAGAGACCAAGATTGTATTACAGTAGGTCTGAAGTCCATTCATATTCCATAGCCATAAGTGTTAAAAGCAGGAAGGAATTTTAAGAACAGATACGATTTTGAAGTTTGCGTTGTAAGTCTATTTTGTACTCAATAGAAGATATTTTGTACTAGAACTAAGAACATTCTATTCTTAAATAATATTAACAGTCGTTTTTTGAATCTAGAATGCTTTGTTCTAAATTAAGGAACATTTAAAAGCAAAACTAATCATTTTAGATACAAAACGGTAAAAATTCTACACAGAGAAAATAAAGATCACATTTATGCTAATTAAAATGAACTATACAAAACTATCATACTTTCATTTTATTTTGATAAGAAATTAATATCTTTTTGAACCAAAATAAAACCATTCACGTAAATTGATATTAAATTGTTTCAGAATGAAACGAAAAATTTTATTATGATATGTTAAAAAATATCGATTTAAAATTTTTAACATATAAATTTTAAATATGTTCATATCGGCTTTAGATTGATTTAAAAATATATTTTTTTTGGTGTATCGGTGTATTTATAGAACTCTGAAAATCGATTTTTTTCTGAGCGAACGGTTAACTAGTGTAACTTACATATGATAGTTCTTACCAAGCATGCAAGCCCCTAAAACTTTTAGAAAGGTGTGAGCCTGAGATTTTGGTTTGAACCCTGGTTCATAATCTCTAAGTTTTTAAAAACATTTTGACTATCAGGTCTGTTCCCATTTCCGAGTGGATTTACAAAGTAAAACGATTGTAATTCCGAATCGTTTTTATTTGATGTTCCCGTTTCCGAGTGAAATAGAAATCGATTTAATTTTCGAATGAAAGTTCGAATCGTTTTCGAACTATAATTCAGCAATGGTAACATTCCGCTGATGCGGAATTGCGAACAGCTCGGTTTCATTTCGATCGTTTTTGCTTTCGTCTACATGAAATTTCTGGGGTACAACTTTGAAACAATTAATTTTAAATCAAATGCCCAATATTTTTATGGTTACTTTAAAGTCTTCTCAAAATATGACTTATTAATATAAAAATATTGGATAGATAAAAAATATAACCGTTGACATGAAAATTGTCAATTACTTTTGATTTCACTCACTCAAAGGCAAAACTTTTTAAACCAAATAATTTGATCGTTTTTCGAAAACGGGAACAGCTATCAATTCCGATTCCACATGATTTGATCGAAATCGAAAACGGGAACAGGCCTGTATATTTTCTATGAATTTCAGCAAATCGTTAAAAATTTAAATCTCGGCTTTATTTTTGTTGAAAATAACGTATTTTTCCAAACTATTTGATATGTCATTATATAAAGTTGGTATTTTTATTGGTATTGGTATTCTCCCTTCCAGTACTAAACAATGCCTTTTTTCCACTAATATATGAAGAAACTTCAAAAAAACACTTAAAATATTAAATTTAATCCTTTTCTGAACCGAACCTTATTCCGAACACAAGAAGTCTGGTTCGGGCTTAGGTTCGGTAGGTAAAATATGAAAAATTTTTATAAAGTGATTTTATGTGAACTTTTAATTAATAAATAAGAAAGTAAAGGTTAGGCTCATGGTCCGGTTCGAAGGGCCCAGAAAACCCCAACCCAACCGGCTTGCAGCCTGTCCAAAACAAGCTCCGTACACAAGCTAAAAATTCAAAATTCTTTGGCAATGTTTTACTCTATTAAATCTTTTTACCCTTCAATTTCGATGACAAGAAATGCTCATAGAAACAGATTCTAAGAATTTCTAAAATTTAACCTCATTCAAAATCAAACCTAAACACAGAGAGCCTCGAGGGGACAATGCAGAGGCTTATATTGGGCACAGCAGTTCAGTTAGATATGGAGCTGCTAGTAGAACTGAAGAGCCACAAACTCAAAATGGAATGCTTTTTTATTACTGCATATAATTACCCCCTAATTAATGACTTGTTCCGCCTTAATTGCCTGAACCGCTCCTGCCTATCTGCGTTTTATCATACAACTTGAACTCAACGACCGCCTCAATTGCCATGTTACTAAACATTATTGAACTTTCGCACGCTGCCTTGCCAAATGAATTGCAGTTGCCCGTCCAAAAGGGAAGAAGGGAGCGTTTATCGTATGACACCCAAGTGCCACTGTTTTGAGGTCGTTCGTGGTTATTAATTTAATCTTTGGCGGTTGTTACATCGCCTTGTCTCTTCCTTGGGCGCTGGCATAATTACGCGCTTCATGCAAGAGAAGTAACCAAAGCCAGATATATAAGTCAAAGGCCCCCGATGCCACCGCAACAACAACAACAACAACAACCTATACAAGTGATTACGACGACGACGCCGACTATGTTGTGGCTGCTGCTGCTGCAGCATTTGAAGATGCAGTTGCAATTGATGGAGTGGAGCAATAAAGTTGGCGTGTCGAATACTTACAAGGCTGAGCCAAGCACGAAGCCAACACGAAGAGCAGCGATGGCAACGCCAACGCCAGAGGGTAAGGCAGCCTGTTCCTGTTCCTGTTGCTGCTGCCGCAGCATCTGCCTGGAACAACTTTAACTTTGCAGCTGCCCGGTGGACAATGACTTTTAGAAATGGCCATATTGAATGACTGATTGATTGGGTTGTCGCTCCTTGTTTGACGAGCCAACACCAGCCAACACTACCACCAGCTTCTGCTTTAGAATTTTCAGCTGTTGCACCGGTTTCCACTTTCCGACCGACACACCAAGACGAACCGAACGCGTTGGCCACTCACAAAGAACTAAAGTTGAGAACGCGTGCGCTCTGGAATTTTGTTGTCGTCGCCGCCGACGCTGTGGCAGGCCAGGCACACACTCGCCACACACACACACACACACACCAGAAAAGTCGCAGCCGGGTAGACTCTCGCCTCTCTGGCCTGCAGCTTGCCGCATGGCAGATCCATCAACCTCAACCGATTGCCTGCATTTATTTGTTTTTTGGGTAATAATAGGGCATGGCAGGCAGACGGCTTCTGGGGAGTAGGTATGGATGTATTCAATGTTTGGCTATGTGTGGGTCTGATAAGTGTAAGTGGCTAGCGCCAGGCCCTGGGTAATGCCAACATTTTGGCTTGGCTGTGTGGCAGGGCTCTTGAGATCCACATCATCAACCGCCCCATTGTAGGTAGCCAATTCGCTTGCAGGCCCACTTCTTACTGAACTCTTGCCTCGGTCGGGGTCTGCCTCTGCACTCGTGTTGTTTATTGAGTACAATATAGAAAAAAAAACTATAGTGCCTAGCTAAGATTTGGCTATGCCGACCGTTTTATACCCTTCTTATGAAATCACCATCAAAAAGTTTGCTATATTCCATACAATATATCAAAAGTTTCGATTTCCGACAAAAAAGGGCTAGCGTGAGTGTGTTTAATGCTGTAGGTTGAAATGTAGAAAATCAAAAACAAGAAAATCGGTCAAACCCGACTATAATATACTCTGTACAGTATAACAAGGGAGTGCCAAAAATTGATCATAAACTTCCGCGCTCAGAAAGTAAATTTTCAAAGAAAATGAATAAAAAAAATATGCATCGATTATGTAGTTTCCGCTGTTGAAGGAAGCAGTATAACTGTAAAGCAGAGAACGGCTCCATTAGATTGCAAATCGCTCATACATTAATCAACACCCGAATAAACTGGCTTTGCGATCAATGCATCAAACTTGCGTTCTAAACATGTTCGCCGTTGAGTTTAATTCAATTGTATTGTTGTGACTCTGAGTATAATCATGTTCCTCTTTGGCTTAACGACGATGTGAAAAGAGAGAGAGAGAGAGAACATTGCGTTGGCCAGTCCACGCTGAGATTTGTTCGATCGAACACACAATGCGATTGCAGTATGACTATAATTAAATTCGATGCAGAGCATTGTTCGATGAACAAGTATGAATACGATTGCGGTCGAGCTAAGTATATTCATCCATAAATTTTTACGATTGATTAAATGTGAGTAGCAATCAAGAAAAAAGTGATTTTTGCTTCTCCTACTACGGGGTTGGTTCACATAAATATAATGGATACAGTTATGCTACCCTTTACAGAATACGAAATGCCGCTCATATGGGTCTTTCAACAATTTCAATTTTATTGAGATTGATTTTTGTCAGGGCTGCAAACGGATTCGGAGACTCTGGGATTTTTGGGAAGTCCGAACCGAACCTGAACCGGAGCAGAAAAATATTTTACCCCAAACCTGACCCGGAGGAAAAAAAAATGCTAAAAAGGGTTCGGTTCAGAATAAATATCACATTACTTTTAAATACGTTATAAGAACATAAATGTGTATATAGTTGTGTTTTTAAGCTTGAATCTAATGTAAAATTGGCCAGACAAGCTTCTCTCAATCTCTTGGCGTGTTGTGGCGTGTGCACAAGAGAAAGGGACCTACAGTTTAACGCCTCATTCGAACGGCAAAGTTTGAGAATTTGCTTTTTCATGGCTAGATACTTTACGCTTTTTTTCTAAAGAAAGAAAAAAACTTCTTTTATTAGATGTTCAGAGGCGGGATCGAACCCACGACCTCCCGCCCAGCAGTCCAGCACACTAACCACTGGGCCACACACGACCACAAGTTCGAATGTTCGTACATATTTAGAAAGTTCTTATGAAAACGGTTTTACTTTTTACATTTAATCCCAATTATGTCATTTTTCTTCACCAAGAACATGAATTAAAATCCTTAGCTAAAGGCCTGATTCCAGATGACATAAATTTTTATTTCGGCACAATACTTCATTCAAATAAGACTGCTTTGCAATAGCATTCAGATTTAAAAACAGTTCAAAAGTGTTTCTATTCAAAAAAATTGATATTTACGTCATCTGGAATTAGGCCTTAAAGAGCTAGAAAATAAAGAATTAAGATTCGAATATCCTTAGGGTTTCGGTGAACTATCATTTTAAACAACAACAAAAAGTCGCATATGTTGCATTAGTTGATTCTGCAACACAAGTATCAGACACATTTTTTGCCTTACTTAAACAAAGCTCGAATCTTGTATACGAAATTTCAAAAGCTGAATATTGTTGTTACAATTTACATGGATGTTTTCTGAACTAGAAAAAACAAAATTATTAATAAACCCCGGTTGAAAGCCAAGCCTAGTGTCAACGACCTTTTAATCTCGCTCCGTGAACCCAAACACAAAAAAATATCACCGGGTCGAACCCGTACCTAGGCTCCACGACCTTCTAAGCCCGCTTCGGTTCGAACCCCGAAGTGAACCCCTCCCGATTTTAGAGGGGTTTGCAGCCCTGTTTAAAATAATTTTTATCTTATCGAAGCTAGTTGTCAAAATGTTTAACTCAATTATCCGTTCAACCCGTTCTCAAAAAAGTTTACTTACAATGAGTCAAAGTTTAGAACTTTTGGCCAATTTCGATTAGGAATACCATAACAACAAAAATTTCTTGCGTAATTTTTTGTAATCCTTTAAAAAATTACATCTGAAGGTACTTTATAAATTTATGACTGAAAAGCATTTGATGGCTGCTTCCAAATCAGGAAATTGAACTTTTGAAGCAGCCTTTACACAAAATGGCTGCATGATTCCTCTCAACAACACCAAAAGTTTTCATGCTTAAAATAAATTGAATGACTTTCGGCACTCTGGAATGAATTTGAGTGAATGTGAATCCTAATAGGGTGTCAGAGGGCCTGAACTAAATTGAATTGAGACTAAAGTGAGAGTCAAATCAATTATTTACATAAAAGGTGAAAAGATGTTGCTTCTAAAGCAAAATTTCAAATTACGTTTTCTTATTTGAAAAAATTCAGTCAAAGGTTAATATTGCCCTAAAATTATGAAATTATTTCTGTATTTTCTCTCAGTTACAAGCCAAAATTATGGACCTAATGTCAATTTTTTGCTTTTTTAGTAAGTTGGGTTTTCTTTCTTTGTTTTTAATTATTGAACGTTGTTCAGAATGCCAGTAAATTTGTTGTTAAAGCCGATATTTCTTGTTTATATAGCTCAAAATTAATTAGTTGTACATTCTTAAGATTAGAAAAATCTGTGTTACAAGAAAACTTTAACCTCACTGTTAAATTTTCGAGCGAAGTCAAAATCAACTGATTAAGTGAACTTCTAACTAATCGAAAATTATTGACCCATAACTTTTGGCTATAGTAGGCTACGTAGCATATACCTTCAGTGGCGGAGATAGCTTTTCGCCATGGGGTCAAAATTTGGGAACAAAGGGGGGGTAATTATTTAGTAGAGCTACCCCTCACCAAACAAATTTTGAAAAAATATCCGCCCCCGCAATTTGGAAAAAAACGTTACATCTCCTACAGTTTTAAATATAGACGATTTGTACCTTCTGAAGGTAGTTAGTAATTACCAAAATGTATCGATTTGCCGAAGAAATCATAAAGATCGTATGAGCGGTTCTCAAGTTATGAGCAAATAAGTAAATAACCCTCCACCACCCACGCCCACCCTTAGAGAGTGAGAGAGAGAAAGAGAATTAGAGATGAGCGCAGCACCAGCATTGCATTCAGCTTCTACTCCAGGTACAGAGTATGTTATAGTTGGGCTTGACCGACTTTCTCACTTGTTTTGATAAAAAAAATATGTTTCTCTGCCTTAACTGTCATTAAATGTCATAAAATTTGGCGAATATTTGGTCAGGTTTTGTTTAAATATATTAATTGTCTAGTATAGGGACCTTCCCTTCGAAAAATGGTGAAATATGATGAATCCATGTTTTCCACGTAATAAACTGAAAGACTTAGTTTTGTTCTCCTCACTCGGCTCCTTTTTAATCCTCCTATGAAGTTTTTATGTTAAAATAAACGAAAAAATCTGTTTTAAGTAAGCCGCATGCAAAAAAATTTTTTACCGACTTCTCCGAAAAATTTCGTTCACTTCTAGCCAAAACGAATGTACCCCTGCAAGGGTATAAAAACCGCAAACAATATTAAGCCGAAACAATGAAAGCAATGGAGTTGGACCAGCCTCACATGACATATCATACATAAGCCAAAGGGATAGAGTTCCATCAATGATTTGGCTCATCACAGCCAGCCCAAACACCAAACGCAAAAGCCGGCTCAAGTGCTCGTACCTCAAACTCAATCTGAGACTGCTGTGGTCCACGGGGGTCGTTTTGGTCTTTCACTGCGTCTGGATGGCTGGATGGCTGGCTGGCTGGCTGGCTTGACAGAATGCCCAAACAAAAACTTCTTGGATAGCTGTCGACAATCGGACAAACCGACGACAACATCTCCGCCGCTGGATTTTACATACTTGCTGTGTAGCTTGTATGGAGTTGTTATTGTGGTTGCGGCTGCTGGCCAGCTTTGTTTATGTAGGTTTTCCCCTGTAGCATTTTCCCATTTTCCCATTACGTGAAGCCGGCCCACTGTTTATCTTTTATTGATTATGCCAGCCCAAGTCGTGCCTAGGAAATTTGACTAATGTGAGCGCGCCTTCAGATTCAATTTAGTCGTTAAATATTTAGATTTTGTTGCTGTGTGGCTGCCAGCAAGCAACAGGAAGGAATCAATTGGTTTCCCTTTGAGTAACAACGCTTAGTCATGACAAACGACGGTAACGGCGGCCACTTCCTCCTAAAGCCGCCGTACAATGTTCCTTTTGTTGTCGACGTCGGTGGCAAAGACGTAAGCGAGTTGTTGTTGTTTATTTTTGCCGGTTTTTACGACCGACAATTGCCCATATTCGGCCTAGGCGGTGGCTTATGACTCAGGCAGGCAGGTAATGCCTCGAGTCGTGTAATTAAAGTCACATCAGACAGGTAGACGATTCCTTAGCCAGGCTAGCGCAGTTGCTGGCTTAGCTCGGGTTATAAACACATCAAGAAACAATTAGCGGCCGATTAGCCATCCATCCCAAAGAACTGCTGCGTCAATCACTTTCGTTTTATGACCACTGATAAGTGGACATTAGATTACGACTACGCGCTCCGACTTGCTCGGGTCAGCTCGATAAACAACAAACGGAGACGAAGGGCTGGCCGGAAATGCAATGCAAAGAGCCGCATTGTGTCAAAAAAATACAAATAAAAAATATGCATAAATTTATCAGACAACGAGAGCACTTAAAGTGAAAAGTGAAATGTCAACTCATTGTACAAGGGAAAAGTTTAACAGGCCTTTGATTTGTGGCCGACAAATCGACCGACATACGTATGTATGCATGTACATTTTACTACATACATGAGTTCAGGCATTATGCAGATGTTGTCCATTTCGGATTTCAAGTTCAAAGCAGAGTTCACATGAAACGCAATCATTATCGCACGAATGCAACACAAAAGCGAACCAGTGAACTCAATGTTCCAACACACGTCGAAGTGGTTATACTCTAATTCAGTTGAAAACATTTTTTACATTTACATTCTAGAATTAAGCCTGGCATGGGCTTAAATATTCAATCTTGTTTAAAGGGATATTCTAAATTAATATTTTAATCACTTTTTGAAAGGCGAAAAAATATAAATAGCAATCGGGAGGGGTTCACTCCGAGGTTCGAACCCGCGAAGCTTTTTGTTTTCGGGTTCATGGAGCAGGTTCAGAAGGTCGCTGAACCTAGGTTCGGGTTCGAACCGGGGTTCAGGAATAATCTTGTTCTTCGCTAATTGAGAAAACATGTAAGTAAATTAAAACAAACTAAGTGCCGATTTCTCTTTTTCCAGACAGCTGCTATGTGTCAGATCAGCTCACAATTTTCTCTGCTCTTTGCAAGGTTATGTGACATACGGCTCTATGAGAAACATTAGACGAGAAATCGGCCCTTAAACATTTTATTCATAGGTGGAAGATTAGAGGCTTCATAATCTATATCAGGCCTGTTCCCTCAGTGCGCTGACTTCTCAGAACAGCTTCGTTCGATTGCAAATCGCTCATACATTAATCAACACTACACATCTGATCAGAGTGAGTGAAAATCACCTCGTATAAAGAAACTCTTGAAAAGACGCACAAGCGGCGCTGAAAGATATGAAAAGAGAGAGAAAACATTACGCTGGCCATTCGATGCTCTGGCTCATTCGCTCGAAGCGATTGCGGTCGATCTGAGTTTATTCATCAATGAGTTTTTATGATCGATTGAATGTGAGTAAGAATTTTTGAGTATGCTGCAATCAAAAAAGTGATTTTTGACGTTCTCTGTTGAGTACACAATACTAAGTATTCAATATTCAGAACTCGATACTCTGTGGGTTATACCAGACAATACTAAGTACCCAATACATAGTACTTGATACTCAACACTCGATACTTAGTACTCGGTGCTCAGCACTCGATACCCAGTATTCGAACTTTTAGTGCTCGATACAAAGTATAAAATACTAAATAACCGTTATATATATTAGCCAAATGACTACATTTAACAACTCAATATTTATTTAAAAATTTAGATAAAATAAACAATATTAAATCTAAAGGGTTTTTAGGGAGAGTCTCCGGTTTGTCAACGGTTGTGGACACCCAGTCTATTTTTTGACAGGTTACAGATGCCGCCAACTGAGTAATGCAACTAGTTTCCGGGAGATCAAGACGTTATAGTTACCTGTCACTTTGGTTTATTTTCCTCCCAAAATACGTAGTTCAAAGCTACTGCAAGGAACTGGGCTCTTCCCACCCTTTTGCAAACTTTTTACCCTCTCACAGAAGCCTAAATATCCGGTGCCGTTACCCTGTGCTTTCCGCCTTGAGGCGTCAACAAGAGCAGTAGAAGTCCCCAAGTACTGATAGACACAGCGCTAACTCGTTTCCCCGATCCCATATTGGGCGAAAAAAGGTGTTCCCCCCAGCCCCACACGGCGCCCCCCCCACCCCCCCCCCCCCCCCCCCGAAACGACAGGCAACACCACCAGCCACCGTCCAACGCGGCCAAAGCGTCTTCAGGAGAAGACGAAAGTCGACTCTTGATTTGTTTGGTGCTCTTGCCAAAAAACTGACCGTTGCAAATTCGATCCATGTTCGAATCTTTTTATTTGCCCGAGGCTTCTTAAATAAATAAACGTTCTTTTTCATCAATTCATGGCCATTTTACTTCATATTTTTCCATCTAGCGATTTTACAAGGGTGTCCACACGGGTACAAAATTTTTGCCGATCATCACTTATACGGTATTTTTTCCATTGTCTAAAACAATAGATTACTCAGGAAGTTACTAGCCTAGCTTTACAATGATGTTCATATCACCGATAATGTTGACTTGGAAAAAAGTTATTAGTGAAAAACGCAACTATGTCCACAACCGGAGACTCTCCCCTACTAGTAACTGGACCTTCGACTCTATGTTGTGATTATACACAGAAAATAAAACGTCAAGATATTTCGAATTTTTTTTAATCTTAGAGAAAGCCCGGCACGAGCTTGAAATTCAATCTCGATTTCCCGGATATTCTTCACAATTTAATCTTTTAAAGGAAAAATGAAATATTAGTTACTTTCCTGAGATTAAATCAATATTACATATCGAGCTTAAGTTAATCTAGAATAGGCATAAGATCATCCAGCTTTGGGATTAAATTGTGCTCGAATTTTTTGCACAATTCAATCTTTTATAAGATTACCCCGGGATATATGTAATCCTTCTTAGGATTTAAAAAGTCGGATCAACTCAATCTTTGAGGTCCGAAGTGAGCCTGAACCGGAGCGGAAACATTATTTTATACAGAAAATTAAGGGCGAAATCCAATATTTCGGTTGTAATTTTGAAATCATTTCAAATTCCAAAAATCGATATCCAAGTAAGTTAGAACATCAATTTGTTGCTACCTTGGTAATCATATCACCTTTTAAATGCAGATAGACTTTTTTTGTATATTTTTTTTTAAATCAACAAATAATGCCCTTTGCCTTTAAAACCAACACCCTAAGTTTAATTTCCCAGTAAACATAAAGTTTGTCATATATTTTCGGGTTTTTGAAAATCAGAACTTTTACCAAATTAAAAAATCTGTCCACACTATCCCCAACAAAACAATTGGCAGTTTTTGTTTGGCAGAAGTTTTGAAGAGATAAGACCAAAGCTATGGGTTTTAATTCTATATCTCTCCTCCTTAGTTCATAACAAAAGTGCTGTACCTAGATATAGTGGTTTTGGGATAATTCAATAGCGCGGATCATGAAATTGGTTTTTTTTAAATCAGCAAATTTTCATTCCATAAATATTTTCCTTTCTGTTAATGAAAAACCTTAAGAAATGTCGGTTATATCAAATTGGGATTTTATCTTAGTAATATTCCCAGAAAATCTTTCAACCTGATTTTCGTAAAACTGAATATATCTATCACTTCAGCGAATTTCGAGCAACTCTTAACATTTCGGGTGGGTAGTAGTACCCACGGGCTTCTACTCAACCGCTTGGGCTGGGCTTGACTCATTCAAAATATAAGCTTCATCAGAAGGCCACAGCTTTTATACATACTCTCTCCAGTAGGGCATCTGGCTGCACGAGCAGAGCAAATTACATCAGATGGCTAACGCATGGGTAAATATTACAGACCAAAACAAACAAGCAAACAAACAAATTTGGCAATAGAGTACGGCTTGAAGTGTGTTTGTGTGAGCTGGGACCACAACCACATAGAATCCATTAACCGAAAGTGAAAAGAAAGTCAAACAAAAAGCAACCAAAAGCGACGGAGGTTGGGTCAAATTTGCTGAGACAATACGAGTAAGCTGTGAAATATGCCCGTGGCCTCAATCCCGTTTAATTACTCGCACTTGTGTATGTTTAATTGTCAAAGCTTGTAAACTGTTTAACCGACGCACGCGTCAAACACTGGCGGATGTGTTGTCACCATACAAATTAGCGTAAACTGTTTTAACGCCAAAAATTGAAAAATATCCGACACTGACACGACACCGCCCCTGGGCTTGCCCAATGCGTCTCAAGTACGTGAGTGTATCCAGCCGGCGGCGGGTCAATGGCGCTACTGGGTCAGTGGGCCTGGGCCGGGCAACTTTGAACCAACCGGACAACAAGTTGAGACCACTAACCCATGATGCATTTGTTGACGAGTTATTAAAAAGCCATATAAACAAACGGACCGTCAATGAAAGCCCCAGCTCCAGAGTTAACTGAATGGAGCGGGCCACGGGTAGCGGGTAGCGGTTTGCGGGTAACGCGACTCGATTGTCTCTCAAGTACGTAAACATAAACACCAATAAAAATAAGCAAGCAGACACGAGAGTGTGCTTACTTAAGTATGGAGTACTTCGGCTGTCTTTGGGCCAGGCCACATCCTAAATAAGCAGACGCTGCTGCCGACATTTGCTGCCAACGGCGAATGCCGCTTACATTAGGCAACAGGTTATTGCAATTCGGCGAAAACAACAGAGGCAGACGACAATACCTCGAAAAGAGACGCCAACGCCGACGCCAACTCGAGCCAAAAAAAAAAGTGTAAGTAACTCCCAAAAAAAAAAAACAAAAAAAATTATACACTGCAACAAAGAAACATCATCAAGTACACTATAGAACCTCCTTGAATTTGACTCTTAGCTGTAAAGCATTTAAAATTTTTTCAAAATACTTATTTAATTTGTATTAAGTGCTCAACAAAGTGAACACCCTAACTATTTTCTGATCAGGATTTTTCATCAGCATAAGAAAATGTTGTACCTAAAAATTAAATTTTAAATCGAACCACACAAACGAAAGCGCTTAATAACATATTTTATCTCGTAATACTATGGTTTTATCTCAACACCCTCCGACTACGAGGGTAGAGAAAACGGAACGTAAACTTATAGTTCCTAGCAGAGGTGTTAGCCATCCATGAAGCTGCCACCTACCTTAGCACACAGAAGGGAACGTATTGATACACTCAGGTGGTCAAGCAGCCCTGAAGGCACTAGACTCACATACAAATAATGCTTAAAACGCTAACTGAATGTCGCCTATCCATTCAGTATTTACATAATATGGGTGCGTGGTTTCCACGAAACACAGATGAAAACCACCGAGCTCCTTTTAGAGAGAAGCACTATAGGGATGCCTTTAGCTGCCTACAAGGAAGAGCAGAAAACGGTACAACAACTTTATTTTGGGTCGATTTTCTATTGAAAATTTTCTTAGGATCTTTCGAGTATAGTGTAGCCAGTATTTCCAACATCAAAAGCCTCGCAATAATTTCTTTTTCCACTGTCGAAGCCATATCTGGCTTTTGAAAATTTGAAAATTCTCTTGTCAGTCCAGTTCTTGATTCGGTTTATTTTTCTTTAACTACTTTTTTGTCAGCTTTACGAATTTATCACACATTTCTATTGGAAGTAAATTTTCTGCGTTGGCTTCTTATTTATAATAACTAACATGAGGTTTCATAATAAGCCCAATACGTTAATTATATTGGAAAGCTGTTGATGTCTTCTTCTCTCTTTGTTCATCAATTATGCTTAAATTTACTTGACTTAGCGAAAAACATATTTATACCTGTTACTCGTAGAGTAAAAAAGGTATACTAAATCGATTCGTTGAGAAATGATAAAGATCGGATTATGAGCAAAAATGTGAAAAATAGCTCAGTCAAAAAAGTGTTGCATACTTTTCATATTTTCACCCTAAGGAACACAGGAACACTGTTAAACATGTTTTTTCATGAGTAACGGGTATATCGAAGTCAGTTAGAGCCGACTTTAACTTGCGCTCTCGTTTTCCAACTGTATTGGTCCTGGCCCCGTTATTTGTTGACCGATCAAAAATATTCTAGTTCACATCAGAATGGTGAGTATTAGGAGCAATTTAAAAAAAGAATTTGAAAATCGGTCAACAGGTACTCTTTAAATTTTTGCAACCATTTTGGAAAAGTGGTTCCGAGATAAACGCATTTAAAGTTTCGACATCTGTTTTCGAGGAATTAAAAATTTTTTATAATATATCTAAAAATTGGGTTTGGTGCTTTTACCGAAAAAAAAATTTATTAAAATCGGTTAAGCAGTTCTCCACAAATTTGAGTCAAAGTTCGTCAAGACATGGTAAAAAATAAAATCTCAAAAAAAATTTTTTCCAAAATATCGAAAATTTTATAAATATTTATAAAGTTTTTGACCAAAAAAGTGAAAAACTAAGAATTTCTAAAAATATGAGGGTCGATGGAAAAAATGTCCATATAAATGGGTCGGGAAAAATAATTGTTTTTGTTAATTTCTGTAAAACTGACTTTTGTATCTGCTTGAACGTTTTGCAGGATGTATATAAATTGCTAATAGAACGTTTAAGCAAATGCAAAAAAAAATTTTTAAAAATGTTTCTGAAGGTATACAGTACATACCCTTAAATCAAATAATATACATTTCAAAGAACTATTTATTCATAAGATATTAAAACTATTTGAGCTTAGTTATTCGGCTCTGCTCCGAATTCCGAGTCGGTTTCCGTATAAACGTACTTTTTATACCCTGTACCCATTGAAAATGGGTAAAAGGGAATCATGAAGTTGTGCAAATGTCTGTAACAGGGAGAAGGAAGCATTTCCAACCCTATAAAGTACATACATTCTTGATCAGCATCAACAGCCGAGTCGATTTAGCCATGTCCGTCTGTCCGTCACAACATCGTCACTATTTTAGGCCCTCAATCTATCTATTTTGAAACGCACAACGAGATCTGAGCAAAAACACCGAAGTTATTCACGAAACTAATTTGTAGCCATAGATAGGATTGTCAACTTCCATGTAACATTGTTCAATTGGACTTCTACTTGCAAACGTTTACACGAAAACCGACTCGGAATTCGAAAAAGGGCCGATTGTGTTAGGTTTCTCTAAACTTTATCTTTATATAGCAGCGCCGAAATCTCTTCTGTTTTTGTCACGTTCGAATAGCTTCCAATTTTGTTATTATTTTGGAAACCGAATTTCCCTTGCTATACACCTTAACACTAATTAAAGTGCTTGCTAAGAGATATATTATTCGTGTCCACCGCTGCGCTAAGCAATAATGTTTTACCGCTAATTTATGAAGAAACTAAACCTTAAAATGTTGACTTTAATTTTTATACCCTTGGAGAAAGTATATTGAAATTGTTCAGATGTTTCTAACGCATAGAAGGAAGCATCTCCGAGCACATTAAGTATATATAATACATTATTGATCAGCATGACAAGCTGAGTTGACATAGCCATGTCCGGCTGTCCGTCTGTTTGTATGCTATCTCCTCCGTCAGTTTTAAAGCTATCTTAACCAAACGTTGCACGAAGTCTTTTAGTACAATTTGTCGAAATCGGCCGGATCGGATGGCTATATCGTGTAGCTGCCATAGAAACGATCGGTCGGAAAATTAGTCTTGGTAAGAAAAACTTTTTTGTCTTCAACGCGTATGCGTATTTATACGTTTTCTTTGCTTTTACATAATTCTACTAGTTTTTAAAAGATCGGACAACTATATTGTACAGCTGTCGTACAAGAGATGGTTTTGAAAAAAAGTCTTTGTAAGAAGAACTTTTAATTAACTAAAGAATCTTACTTTTAATACAACTATTCAGATTATTTAGTAACAAAGAATTAGGTTTTCGGTTTATCGGACATGATCAAAATTTCGGCGGCAATTTCCGTATTTATATTCTCATTTCGTTTTGAAATCCTAAAACTTAACATATCAAGGGACGAAAACATCTTTGGTCACGGTTTGAAATCGAATACTGAAAGCCCAGCGGATCTAAATCAAATAATTACAATTTTCTTTTGACCTGATCAAGTTATCTCTGACATATTTGGTACTTCACATATAAACTTAAGCAATTCTAATTCTAAATCCTTAAGTTCATACGGAAATCTACGTCGATATGTGGAACACACCCTATTATATCATAAACATTTCATTTTTAATAAACCCAAAATTTTACATTTCCATTTGATTAGTTTTAGTTTTGTTTTGGTTTTCAAAACAACAGGGAATAAAATAGATTTTAAAAGACTTAAATTAACATCAATATGATGGAACTTTAGTTAAGACTTAATAATACTATATATCTTCTAGTATATTTTCATCGATATTGGCTCTTAAGTCTGATATAACAAAATGAGGAAAATGTTCATTCTACTGACGCTTGTGTGGGAAAACTATTCGAGCAATGCTTAAGTTTACTTTCCTGATAAATATTCCAATATTTAAACGCTAACAATCGATATTTTACTTTTTCATCCCTATTATAGCTGTTTGGCAAGCATTTCCAGCTCGTCTTTACTTCTGGAGTTTAAAGAATTATCCGTTGTGTTTTTATTAACGTTTTGCATTTGGTTGTACATAAACATTATATAGGATTAAGCTACCTTTTTTCCTTCTTCCTGGAATCTAAAAAATTGAATTCCAATATAAGCGGAGCTCTTCTTTCCAAAGAGTTGAGAGTTACTGAGCTATGTCGTCCTCTCCTAATTTTACATGCCTGCCAGCCATAGAAAGACTCCTATTCATTATACCCTTGCAAAGGGTATTATAATTTTGCCCAGAAGTTTGCAACGCATAGAAATATTCATTTCCGACCCTATAAACTATATTTATTCTTGATCAGGGCGACGAGCTGAGTCGATTGAGCTTTGTCCGTCCGTCTGTCTGTCCGTCTGTCTGTTTCTACGCAAACTAGTCTCTCAGTTTTAAAGCTATCGAGCTGAAACTTTGCACAGAGTCTTCTTTTTACTGCACACTGATAATATGTCGGAACCGACCGGATCGGATTACTATATCTTATAGCTGCCATAGAAACTATCGGTCGAAAAGTGGGTTTTTGTGAGAAAAACTTTTTGTTTTTAATGTAAGCGCCTCCCGCTTCAGCAATTATTAGTTTTATATGCTTTTACACAGATTTGGAAGTTTTGGTCAAAATCGGATGACTATATCTTATAGCTGTCATAGGAACTATCGGTCGAAAAGTGGGTCTTTGTGAGAAAAACTTTTTATTTTTAATGTAAACGCCTCCCGCTTCAGCAATTATTAGTTTTATACGCTTTTACACAGATTCAGAAGTTTTGGTCCAAATCGGATGACTATATCTTATAGAAAAATTGTTTGTTTTAATGCTAACGTTCTTAAACTATGATGTATTAAAACGTTTGCAAGGGTATAAAAACTTCGGCAAAGACGAAGTTAGCTTGGCCTTCTCGTTTTTTATTTCAAGCCAACCTGAATTAAGATTAAAAGTTAACATTTGAGTACTAATTATTTGACAATCAAGACTTGGCTTATTACTATTTCGGGTCCTTAGCAAATTTAATAAGGTTGATGTTCTTAGCTTTTATACAACTCTGTTTTTCCAAATATTTTTCTAATATTTTAAAGCTAGTTGCTCATTTTGCCTAGTAACTTTTTTTAAAACACACCGATTCGGTTTACGGTTCGTTTCACGAGTTCGGTTTGGTTAAAAATTGGATCAGAACCGGTTTGCATCCCTGGTTTCATCAATTGGACAGTTACATATATCATATTACACATATATATATATGTCATGCTCCAAGGGTATATAAACTTCGGTCGAGCTGAAGTTAGCTTTCCTCCATTTTCATTATATCTTGAGATGTTTGAGTTAGCTATCGGATTGCTATCGTTTGAAATAAAGAATGAGGTCCTCTAAAGCGCATTAGTTTCTAATTGGTTTTCTATTAACCAATTTATTTAATAGACGCAACTTTATTGTTCAGTGTAATTGGCGTTGACACTTTTTGGGCTCGGACTGTTATAATTGTTTAAATTGCCATGGCGTCGTGCCAAGTCATTGTTGCCAGAAACGGGAGAGAGGGGGCAGAGTGGGTTATTATGCGCAGTGTACGAAAAGTGACGCTGCGGCGTCTGGATGCGCCGCTGTTTTTGGGCGCTCGGCGCATGCAGGTGGTTGGTTGGCCGGTCGGCGTCGTGAGTAACAAGCCCTGCGACTGGCGGTTGGGGCGGCCCACAGCCGCGGACGCGTGCACAGTCGATAAAGCACATTCGAATCGAACGTTAGCGGCGGGTACGGGCACAACGGCACTTTTGATTGCAAATTTTTATACGTATTCATTGTGAAAGCTCTCTCGCACTCGCCCGGCTGTACTTTCTTTTCGCGCCCAGCGGATCCTTGGACTGCCTTCGGGTGGCAGCTTTCATTTTCGATCGATACCCGAACGACCTCGTTCCAACCGGTTCCAGCTTTCATGTAATCATAATCCTGGTCAGATTATGAGATTGCTGCGTCTGGATTTCGTCATGCTGGCATCGCAGCTGCTGCTCCTACTGCAACAGGTGGCGGCCACCATACGACAGTCGCGCGAAATAATCATCACAGATGCGGTGGGTGGAACTGGCGCGCCCGCAGAATTCCTAATGATTTGAATGTCACAACGCACGCGTCGCTTGGCCTCCAAAAGTCAAGCAATAAATGTGTCAACATTTTGCTGTTTTCTTTGTTCGCCCCAGCTGAAGCAAACTTCCTGTCTTTCTTCTATCCCAGCAGGTGCGGCGCATCCAGCACGATGGCTACAATGTGGAGCAACACACGGTGACTACCAAGGATGGGTATGTGTTGACCATTCATCGCATACCGCAGGTGGATGCCAGCCAGGGTCAAGTGTTGCGTCGACCTGTGGTCTTTCTCCTCTCCGGGCTGTATGCCTCGTCGGATGTGTGCGTAATACCAAAAGATACTTCCGCTTTGTCTCGAGTAGTCACTGATAAGATTCTATTTCCCTCCAGCTGGTTGCTGAACGGACGCGAAGATTCTTTGGCCTATCTGTTGTGGCGGGCCGGCTATGATGTGTGGCTGGGGAATAACAGAGGCAACATCTACTGCCGGCAGAATGTGTGGATGAATACAACGGAACGCGAGTTCTGGAACTTTAGCTGGCATGAGATGAGTATCTACGACATGCCCGCCCAGGTCGATTATATTCTAAGGACGAGCGGTCTGCCGAAAATGCATTTTGTGGGAATTTCACAAGGGGGCACGGTCTTCCTGGTGTTCAACTCCATGATGCCGCAATACAATGCTGTGTTCAAGACCGCCACCCTTCTGGCTCCAGTGGCTTATGTGAGTAATACAAAAAGTGGCCTTGCCAAAATCATCGGACCGATACTGGGAACACGTAACTACATCTCCAAGATGCTCGAGGGCGTGGAGATGTTCTCCACGAACAAGTTTTTTAAGAAGTTCCTGTCCATGACCTGCCTGGAGAACGAGAAGCCCTTGGTCTGTGTCACACGCCTCTGGCCAGCTGTGGGCTATGACACTCGCTTCCTCAACAAGACACTCTTGCCGGACCTGATGGCCAATTTCCCAGCCGGCGGTTCGGTCAAACAGTTGATGCACTACTTCCAGGGCTACGTGTCCACCAAATTTCGACAATATGACCATGGGCCGGAGCGTAACTGGCTGTATTATCAGCAGCTGGAGCCGCCCGAGTATGAGCTCGAGAATGTCACCACGCCCATAACGATATTTTTCTCCGAAAACGATTACATAGTGGCTCCGGCCGATATCTGGAGATTGGTGTCGCGTCTACGCAACGTGGAGGCCGTGTACAAGGTGCCCTGGAAGCGATGGAATCATTTTGATTTCATCTGCGGTTTGGGTGTGCGCGAATACATCTTCGACAACATTGTACTCTCCATGAATCGCTATGAGCAGAGACGCCGACGACGACGGTGATGATGGATTGTGGATCGCAACCAGAATTGACAAGAGTGCCAAAAAGATATAAATCTTATAGATATACACGAACTGAGTCTGTAGTTGTACCGACTGATTAAGAAATAAATAGTTTATAGTTTAGAATTAAAGTTGGCAGTTTCCTTTAGCGTATTCTTCTTGCGGTAAGAAACGAGGATGTAAGAATAAAGAGTTAAAGGGGTCAGGAATAAAATATACCAAAACATCTTTGAAACAGCATCTTAGATGGAAGAACGTATAAAGAAGCCATAAGGATGAATATTAGAATAAAAGAATGAATATAGGATAAAGAAAGGATATGGAATATTGGCAGTATGTTTAAAATGATTGGTTTTTGGGGCGAGAGCGCGTCCACTAAATGTAGTCCGATCGCAGCCAGACTTTTTATTATATCTATTGGGACTTAAACGAAAGTTTATCCGCCCGGTATTTTGAGATCAGAAAAAAATGTTAATATATGTCATTCCATACAAAAAAAACTTTTTTCTGGGATGATGTCTCCGAATTGGATGATAATTGGACCAAAGGGAGCTTATTATGACCAAAATTAAAAAATTTTATTTAATAGCTCAAAGAAGATTTTTAGGCCGAATTAGGAACCGAAAATAAAATTTATTAGAAATTTTTGATAAATTTTTTATACTGATATTTTTGAGATTACATGACAAAAATGGCCATAACTTCCTCACTTTTCAAGCTACAGATATGTTCGAGCACTCAAAATGTTTGGAAAAGATGCGGCTTTCACATATATTTTTTGACAATTTTTGAAGGATGGGTCTTTTTCGCTAGACCAAGTTTTTTGAAAAAATCCTTTGTTTTTCAAGAAAGGTAAGAAATAAAAAAATTTTCAAAATTTTTTTAAAAAGGGCTTTTTAATCCTGTACATTTGGAAAAAAAATCGCCAAGCTCTATCTTAAGCCGTTTTGAGTTATTGAAAATTTGAAAAATTCACAATATTACACTTTTAAGCGTAGAACTTCCGCAAAAGAGCTCCAAAAAAGCTCACATTTTGGGGTTAAGCTACTCTCATAATAAGCTCCCTTTGGGCCAATTATCATCCAATTCGGAGACATCATCCCAGAAAAAGGTTTTTTTATGGAATGCCCAATATACGATATGGAAAAGATAAAGAAAAATAACAATTGTATCTCCCACAATTTTATTGGTATGGTTATATGGTTAATTTTTTAACCCATCAAACGTAGAGTAAAAAAATGCAAACTGCTTGAGAATTAAGTTCGTTTCAGTGGTTCAGCGAGGTTTTAAGTCGAGGTTTGTGGATCAAACCCCGGTTTCGGTTCGGTTCGGTGCAGTGTTATTTTCGAAATTTAATTCGTAGCAATGATTTAAATTTCTTTTAAGTTGGACGATGTTCATGAGTTTTAAAAATATTTTGAAGAGTAGGAATGCAATAGATATCGTAAGCAACTTGAAACGCATATCAATTAATTTTTCAAATACCAGAGCATTCAGGGAAGCAAAGTTCCAGATATCTAATCAAAATAGATGACTGTCCAAAAAAAAAATTTGTTTTTTTAATTTTCACGGATGCACAGGGATTTTCTGAAAGCTTATAGGGTAAAGTATTTTCTAAAATCGGGTTTCCTTACTGTTTTTAACCTTAAATCTTAAAACTTGGTCAATAACCACGATTTTCTTTGTTTTTTACTAATAACATTTTTAAAGAAAAATGTATAAATTTTATTGTTATGAACATTAACCCTAAGTTTTGGCTATGATTTTGCTAATTAACGTAACATATGGGTAATTATTTCTGATGTGGGCAACTCTTTTTCTTATACTCTCCAAACATTTTGATTTTTTGTCAGTATGAAACCGCAGTGCTTACGCACGACTTAAGAAGGCGTCACACATGATCACGCACGATTAAAATGCATGTACTCAATTTTCATTTAGGTACAAATAAAAAAAAATCGGTTTAGAATAGAGCTCCTAAATTGTTTATTCAAACTTTCAGGATTAAAATCCATTTAAAAAACAAGCAAGTGAGAAAGTAGGTCAAGATTATGTCATACTCTGTACTAAGAGTATGAGCTGAATGCAACGCTTCTGCTGCGCTCCTCTCTAAGTTTCTCTCTTTCCCCCACTCACACGTTGTTGAAATGCGGTGTTGGTTGTGAGTGCTTGGGAGGGGGTGGGGCGGGGGGTGAATTACTTACTTACTTGAGAACCGCTCATCCGATGTTTACCATTTCTTCGGCAAATCGATACATTTTGCTAATTGCTAAAAGTTATTTCTGTTAAGTTTGATCCAAATCGGATGCAGCTGAGATATAACTGGCATAGAAACGATTAGTCGAAAAAGTAGTTCCTGTGAGAAAATATTTTTGGTTTTCAGTGTAGCGTCTTTATAATTTCCAGCCATAAACATTCAGATTTCACACAACTTTGGGGAGATTGATCAAAATCCGAGGAATATATCGGATAGCTGTCATATAACAAACTGGCAAGCAAATGTCAAAGTAGTGGCGCCATCTATTGCTGAGTTTGGTGTATGGTATATTATAAACAAGGAGTTTATGGCTAAAACTTAATTTTAAAATTTAAACTATTTAAAACCTTTATTTAGACAATCTATACAAGCTATATTAACTTCGGTCGAGGCGAAGTTAGCTTTGCACGATTCTAATAAACATGAAAAATGAATTAAGATAATATCATAAAAAGTATATGCCCAGAGTTAAGCACCAATCATTTTCTATATGGGCTCGAAGATCAATTACAGCTAGTAACATTCAGAAAGTGTTCTGGGAGGTCTGTGCATAAAAAGGTTTGTTTCATGGTCCCAAAAAAAACGAGAGCGTAAGTTAAAGTCGGCTCTAACCGACACCGATATACCCGTTACTCATGAAAAACCATGTTTAACAGTGTTCCTGCGATTCTTAGGGTGACCATCCAAAAAGTATGCAACATTTTTTTTAGGATGGTAGCGAGGGGGGCTTGGTTCACTTTTTTGCTCATAACTTGAGAACCGTTCATCCGATCTTTATCATTTCTTTGGCAAATCTATTCATTTTGATAATTCCTATCTTCAAAACTGTAGGAGATATAACGCTTTTTTCTAATTGCGGGGGCAGGAGGGGGCGTGGCCAAAATTTGAAACAAACTTGATCTGCGTGCAGATAAAAGAAGCACTTGTCCCATACATGTCAAACCTCTATCTCTTACCATCTCTGAGATCTAGGTGTTCATACAGACGGACGGACAGACGGACGGACGGACGGACGGACAGACGGACATGTCTATATCGACTCGGCTGTTGATGCTGAGCAAGAATATATATACTTTATATGGTCGGAAATGATTCCTTCTGCCTGTTACATACATTTGCACGACTTTAGTATACCCTTTTTACTCTACGATTAACGGGTATAAAAACAAAGAACACCCAAGTTGTTTCGATACTAAGAATTTTTAATAACATTTTCCCCATGATTCGTTCCAGATTTTATGTGAAAAGCATGACAAATACAGACTACATACTTAATTTCCCGCCTTATAGTCATTTATACTCTTAAGGAGAAGTGTGTTAATCACATCCTTCACTTTAAAGGAGTACACATAATCCAAGTGATTCCATTCTGCCAAAGGGATGTGATGCAATTGAGCATTTGGCAATATACGGGACAATCGAATAACATCTTCGGCAGCCACCATTTTGTCGTTGTCACTATAATAGAGATGTACGGGCGAACTGGGATTTACTTTTTCTAGTTGATAATCGGGAGGATCAACTTGTCCATAGACCTTCATATTCTCATATCGACCAAAGCTATAAAAGCAGAAACGCTTCGACTCGTAGAGCTGGGCAAAGTGCTTCAACTGTCGGTAGGAAATGCCCGCCGGTTGAGTGATTATCATCATGGGAAGGATGGTCTGAAGAAGAAATGTGGGGAGGTAACTCATAAAATTTCTTGGTATCTACTTACGTTGTTCATGTAGGTCGAACTGCCACCCAGCAGGCTCATCAATATGTTCCCACAAATGGACCCTGCCAGCTGAATCGAACAAAGTGATTTGGCCACTGAACTCAGCAACGGATTGAATGGGGCAAATTCAGCGTCTGGTAACCAATAAGCAAAGCTCACTATGAAAGGCACCACCGGCGAAGTCATGTGATTACTGAAAGCCAATGGGGCCATCAAGTGTGAAGTTTTAATTTTTGCATTATACTCTGGCCGTACCGAGAGAAGAACCAAAAAGATGGTACCTCCCTGAGAATGGGATATATAGTGCAGCGCCGACTGCTTGGTGGTATTCAACACATAGTCAATTTGAGCGGACAAATCGTAAAGTCCAATCTCGTGCCAACTGAATTTCCAGAAATCGGTTTGCTCCGCACTCAGCCGTACATGTTGTCGTCCATATTTGTTGCCACGCGTATTTCCCAGCCAAACATCATAACCCGCATCAGCCAAGAGATATGGAAGACCATCATTGGGACCATTGAGCAGCCAAGCATCGGAGGTGAATGTAATGCCATGCTCTAGATAAACCACAGGTCTGCTGTCATTTCCGTTAACTTGACGATGTGGTGAGAAAGGAATACGAAATATGTGTATAACGTAGCCATCACTAGTCACCACTCGGTGCTGTTCCGCTGGGTAGTTGTGAGAGCCAATTATGTTTAACTATAAGGAAGGAAATAAGGAAACTGCAATTATGGCTAATGCACTCACAGATTCACTCAATGCATATCCTGTCGCCAGCATTAAAATGCACAATGCTTTACCAATCATTTTAAGCTTTAAATGTCAACTGACTGAAAGATCAACTCTTTACAGATTACCTAAACAAATTGGCTATGGATCAGTGGCGTAGCTAAGTAAACAAATGCCCTGGCATAAAAAAACGGGAGTGTAAGTTAAAGTCTACTCTAACCGACTTCGATATACCCGTTACTCAAGAACAAATTTTTAATAGCGTTCCTGAGTTCCTGGGGGTACGCAACATCTTTTTACTCGCATAGCATATTAACAGCCGCTCACACAATATGGAAAGTAAGAAATGTAAGGAACCTTGAATTTCACCTCTTCCAGAAGCGGCTAAAAGTTGCCTCAAAACGTCAAGTACCCTCCAGGAATTCTAAAGGAAATGGTACCCCAACTAAGCACCCGGCCTCACTAAGGTCTTGTATGGCCCACTACATTGGCCAGCCGGAAATACCTACCTACTAATTACCAATTCTCTGGCACAAAAAATATTAAAATTTTCAAATAATTTTTTTAAGGTGTAAATCAATTGCAGGTTATTTCATTAAGAAGTCGTTAAAATTGCATAAATTTTAAAGTAATAGTTAATCAAATAATATAATATAATTATCAAAAATTAAGAAAGTAATTTTAACAAATTTTAATTAATTAAGCCTGATTTTAAATAATTAAATTGTATGATTTTGGTAGACAAGAAAAAAAATAGTTCATAAAGAAATCGGTGGGCCCTTTAAAAAAGGTGAAAAACCATTGAATTTCGGTAAAAACCCTGCGTGAAATTTGCTTAATTTTCTTTTGATAGATTCGGTTTTTGGTTTTGATACGGTACCCGGAATTTCTTTTCGATATACCGTTACGAACCGACATAAGTACTACTTATTTTTTATACTGAAAAAACTAAATTATAAAATAAATTTAAATCATTTTATTCCTGTTTAATAAGACGAATCATAATTCAACACAAAATGAATTGATTCACATTTAAAGATAAATTATATAGACTACATAGTAGTCTTATTAGTAGATTCATTATAAATTTTACGCTTGAGAAGAAGCGTTCCAAGATAAAAAGCACTACTTTTGAAACCTAAAAAATTTTTGGTTTTTTAGGGGGATTTCGGGTAACCAGTTAACAATTTTTTTGTTTTTAATTGTTTTATATATAAATAAATTATTTAGTTTTAAATTCAAAATTTTTTTGAAACAAATCGTGATTTTAATCAATTTTTTATGAAAAATGTATTCTTAAAAAGCATACATAAGGTACATTAAATTCACTAAGCGTTTTGCTTTCAGTGCAGCCCTGCATTTTTCGCAGGGCTGCAAAGTCAACTGTTCGGTCAGCTGCTTGTTGTATTAAAAAAAACGAGAAACGGTTACTCAACTTTAAGCTTGTGCCATTTATCACTCCGTGAATAAAAATTGAATGTAAAATATGGAAAATAAAGGGAAAGGTATGTAGAATGTGAATTCTGAAACAAATTGTGTGTTGTTCTTGTAAAGTGTTGTTTCTATTTATCATTTTGTTATGTCCTTGTATAGAATAAAACCGAACCATCGTGCCCGTGAAATGTGGAGTATAAACTAACTTTCTGACAATTTCTGACAAAAAGTAAATATGAGGAGTTTGACCTTAAAGTGTATATCTCATCGTGTTATTAACGCTTTTTGCGGCTTTTTACGCTTTGCGCACATTCTCTTGATATTTGCAGTTAAGTTTGAGTTCAGCCATGCAACGCTGTTCAATGTATGGGCTGAAAACAACCGAAATGCCCGTGCAATTTCAAGCTGGATTTTTGAGCAGCTTAAGGAGCATGCAGTTAGCACAGAGAAGAGAAACGAAATTGACATAAAAATTAAAAACTTTGAGATTTACAACATTTAAGGCAAAGAATTCAAAATGGATATTGTCGAGCATGGTAAATTTAAATTTTTTTTATAGATCCTAAAAAAAACGCCGCCCCTAAACATGTCGAGCATGGTATTCTTAGTAAATAGCACATCAACAATGAATCAAGTAGGAAAGTCTACGTGTGGCATACAACGACGGCGGATCTCGACTAATTAGGAAATTGGCATGTAATCTGGCAGACAAGCAAGAAAACAACACAAATCTGCTTGTACATGCGGCAGCACTGTCTATTGCTATTGAACTAGATGTTGAGCTAGATAAAATTTAAATAGTATTTAATCAAGGATATTCAAAGTAGTTAGTAAGTGATCTTTTCAACATACCTTTGAATAAAACTATTATTTACTCTATTTGTTAACTTAGAAGAAAAAGTTTGAGTGTGACATTTGATTTGTTCTATTCCAAGAAAAAATATGGATACTGGTTTTATATACATACTATTTAAAATTTAATGACTTTAATATATAAATACCCAATATAAAAATCACATAAATAATAAATGATATAAGCGTTCTCAATTTAGGTAACAGAAATTTATGACTTAATAAAAGATATTTAACAGCAATTTAAGACCCTCTTCTGGTCTTCTGGACGCCATTTTTACAAATTTGATTTTATTTTCATCATTCTGCATCGGGCCCTATAGGCATTAATTTTTACCAATTTCCCGCTTTCCATTTTGCTTTTTGTTAATAGTGACTCCCGGAAAGCTGCGAACCATCCACTCACCTTTTATTTAGAAGAGCCTACTTTGGAGGCCGAGAACTTTTTAAACAGCCCTCGCATTAACACATTTAAAATTTTTTTAATAAATAGTACAATGACATTCAAAAACAGAATTAAAAAAATTTTTTTACGATTGATTTCCAGCAGTTTTAAAAAACTGTTAAACTACACCAGAAGTGGGCCCTTATCTAATGTGGGCGGTAAGGGTGGGCGTGGTCGGATTGTTTTATATTTTTCCCGAGTTATTACACACTTGATGTCTATCAAATGTGCCAAATTGCAATTGTCTAACTATATTTTTCGAATTTATGCCGCCCAAACTGAAATCTGGCCCAGTGTGCAGAGTAACAAAAAAAAACTTTTTTTTGGGTTTCTCCTTTTATATTATTGGCCCAAGGTTATTAGAGAAGTAAAAAAAATATTTTGGTTTTTTTTTTTTTTTTTTGTTTTTTAATTTTATTTTTTTTTTTTTTTTTAAAAAGAAAGTTTAGTTTGGGATTTTTGTGCAGGATTAAAAAGCCCTTTTTAAAAATATTTTAAAAATTTTTTTATTTATTATTCTTGAAAAACAAAGGATTTTTTTTAAAAAACTTAGTCTAGCAAAAAAGACCCATCCTTCAAAAATGCTCAAAAAAATATATGTGAAAGCCGCATCTTTTCCAAACATTTTGAGTGCTCGAACATATTTGTAGCTTGAAAATTGGGGAAGCTATTCCCATTTTTGTCATGTAATCTCAAAAATATCAGTATGAAAAATTTATCAAAAAATTTCTAATAAATTTTATTTTTGGTTCTTAATTTAACCACGTACAATGGTAAACTTTTGCAAAGTGGTTCCAAGAGAAATTGTCATATATTAGTGAAATCAAGAGTACGAAAAAGGTGCTTGTGATGGGGCAGGGGAGCGGTTAAACGGCTTGCCTGGCAATACTGCCTGCAGCAAGGAACAAGAAATCAAATACTAACAGCTAAAAACCTTTATCAATGGGCAAATAATCATTTAAAATCCAACAATGTTTTTTTTTGTACCACAAAAGATTACCAACAGTGTGCAGAATATCTGAAAACCAGGTTCGAAAATTGTAAACCAATAAAAGGGACGCTTGGAGTTCATCATGCGTTTCATGTGAATGATTCCTCATTTAAAATTAAGACGACATCAAGAAGTGTAATTTCAAAATTAGTTAGAGTGTAGTTTATTTTTTAGAGCATCTATGAATGCGATTGGTTTATTTTTTCCTTTCAGCTTACTTTTATTTTTAGGCTAATACAATTGAAAAAAAAAAAACAAGAAAGAAAAGAACAGTCGAGCACGCCCGGTCGCATTACACACCGTGCCAATACAGGTCGCTGCTTGAATTCTCTACCGATTGAATAATTTAAAATCGATGTCCTGGGAATTCCAGTACGAAGTCATATGTCTTTTATATATGTCTATGGATGTCTTTCATAAAATTCGGAGACATCATCCCAGAAAAAAGGTTTTTTTGTATGGAATGCCCCATATACTTAATAAATTCAAAAATGGTTCCTCTCTGTTATTTACTTCTTCACAAGCTTAATATAATTACATAGGTACTCTTATAAAAATAAACCGAGACTGTAACTGTAAAAAAGTTTCGGTTTCGATCCGGTAATATCGGTTCCAATAATAACCGATTTGGATCGGTTTATTTCGGTTAACGGTTTCGGTATTGAGCCCTGTATAGAGGACATGATAATAGTAATATGACACATATATACATATATATATGCCGCTCAACTGAATTGGTTTGATTATTTTTTTTAGGTTTGAAACGGTGTATCTCTGAGCGAAATAAATTTTGTTGAATAAAGAAATCAGTCATTTGTGAAATATAAAAGTATCTATTCTGTTATTTTTGTTTATATATCATTTGTATAATTTTTTCAAAAATCATAACAAAAAATCTCCATATTTTTTGGCTCAACTGAATAGGTTCAAAATATGCAAACATCCGCTGTCTATTTATAATAGTTTAAGATAAAATTCTTTAAAATACCATGGTTTTATCATTTAGAACGGTCAAAGTAAAGTTTTTACTTTTCGATTAGTAATGATATCCCCAAAGGGCATAGCAGAATAAGCATACAAAAACTGCCCCACTCCGATCAGAACCAAATTTAAACATGTTGTTACCATCAATGAGAAACTCACTCTCCTAAATTTATAGTCTTCTAATCGCTATTGAAGTAGAGTTATGAGGGCGGAAAGGTAAAACAAAAAACTCGTTTATCTTAAGAACCGCTTAACCGATTTGAATGCGCTAAAAATATGTTATAAGTGTCCACCACAGAATTCAGAAAATTATTTTTGCACATTTTTATTACCAATTCTTAGGCACAAAAAATATTATTAAAATTTTCAAATAATTTTTCGAGGTGTAAATCGATTTCAACTCTTATAGTTTTTTGCTGGTTTTTTCAATAAGAAATCTTTAACAATGTAAAATTTTGCACGGTCATCGGGAATCATCTTCATAGTGAATGCCAATAAAACATGTGAACAGTTTTACAAATATATTTTATAATACTGAGCACACTGTAACTACTCACACAGAATTGACAGAAAATTTCCCCTTTTACCCCTTTTTAAGTTGATTTACAGTGTGCCTAATATGTATTAAATATATATAAAAATTCCTAATTTAACGTTTAATAGTATTTCACCATGAGGTACACTTGGGATGTGTTTGCAAAAATTTTATGTTGTTAGGGACCTCTTGATGAAAAAACCAGCAAAAACTGTCGATGTCGCAAAAGGCCAACACCGTAAAAGAATTTTTTGAAAATTTCAATAATTTTTTTTTGGCCAATGAATTGGCAATAAAAATGTGCAAAAATTATTTTTTGAATTGGGATGTGGACACTTACAACATGTATTAAACCCATTCAAATCGGTTAAGCGGTTCTTAAGATAAACGAGTTTTTTGTTTTACTTTTCCGCCCTCATAACTCTACTTCAATAGCGATTAGAAGACTACAAATTTAGGAGAGTGAGTTTCTCATTAATGGTAACAACATATTTAATTTTGGTTCTGATCGGAGTGGGGGCAGTTTTTGTATGCTTATTCTGCTATGCCCTTTCGATTTTAGAAGCGAAACAAATTTTAATTCCTCATGAATTTAATAAAATCAAAAACGAAAACATGCCTGTACTTGAATGATCCAACTCTAAGCCAGAATCATTTATGATTTAAAGAAAATCAACTGCTTACCTAGATATGTGTGATTTGGATTGGCATTCTGTTCCGATGCCAAATTATTATCCTCTCTTTCAATTCATGGAGTTCTACGTATCCTCCTGCACCTCATACACTACGGGTTTGGGACGAATGGTGCTCCTGAGTGGATCCCACGCATTTACAACAGGCATAGAGTTGTTCACTGGTGGGACAATATAAACTGCGGCGTCTTCATTCTGGACCAGGATGTATAGCACCCGCCCGGGCCTGCCCCTGCCTCCGGTGTTATATAAACGTGTAGAATTGGTATCTGGATATGCATATCTATTATACAATGGAGTTACTATCGATAAAAAAGATGCTTTCCTGACTGTGACAATAAATATTTACCCGTATACTGTGATCTTTCAAGGCCAGAAACAGATGTTTATTTTTTAAATCTAAGCCCACTAGCGGTGTAACCATTTATTTCACAAGAATGTCCTGCGGTATGGTTAAATTAATATTAACTTTTCTAATTATACTCATTCAAACGACTTACTTAAAACTCTTCTCTAATTGTACTCACGCAATCGTCATGTACCGGGAACAGCAATAAAACTTGCTACTCAAAGAGATGAGACATAAACTAGCACCAATTTCTTTATCCTGTCCATAATTTTTTTTGTGATTGAACGGTCCTGAATGCAACGTAAGGTGGGCTTCGCATAAGACAATGTATTTATAAACAGGATCCCATGGCTGGAACACATCCAATATGTTCGCTGATATTGCAACGCAGCACGAAATCTGAGAGTAGAAGATCGTAAACATTGAGGCCTTTGATGGTGCACAGTAATAGATAGCGATGGTCCTTCGACAGCTTAGAGCAGGTTCTGAATCTGGTTGGTAAAGGAGTTCAGCTGGTATCTTGATGATGAACACTATGCTTTAAGGTGATAAGCAAAGTCACAGGTTGTTGCTCCTTCTCCTCCACATAAACCATATGAATGGCCAACCGCAGGTGGTATAAGGGTAAACATAGTCTTAGTCAGCGGGGGACAACAAAATTTTAAGTTTGGAGTAATCCAGCCAAATTCATAGCATCCTATGATCATAATTCTACACGTGGACACAACACCAGGGCCAGGGGCAGGCCTGGGTGAGTGGTAAAAATCCAGGCCCGGAGTGAAGTTGCCCTATTTACTACTGTCCCACCCGTGGACAATTCCGTGCCAATTGTGGATGCTCAGAATCCACCCACGAGCTCCATTTTGTCGCACAACCGGAATGTCTGTAAGGAGCAGGAGCATACGAAGAAGCCGTAATGAGTGAGGTAAAGGAGAGGATAATCGTTTGGCATCGGCATTGGCTTCACCTGATGAGTTGGTTTAATTGTCCTAGAATTAAAAGTAAGGATAATGGTTAGATTTTTTTTTTTTATATTACTGGAATTATTTTGCTTCGAGTTTTAAATTTACCTGCTGTGCAATACACGACGTGTATTGCTCGAAGGCACAATCAAACTGAATAATTCTAGCATTTCATAATCAGACAAGACTTCCAAATCTGACATAAAGTTCCAGGCTCCTACATCTCTACAGACGAAATTAACTTTAGATTCTGGTTCCCGTATAGTCAATTATATCAGAAAATTTGATATATGTGCAATGCACATTGTGCATACATATTTTGCTTAGTTATTTACATTTGCATTTTTTTTCATTTGAGACATTATTTTTTTTTACATAGGTATTGGATATTGAAATTAACGCAACGTGTATGGAAGCTTTTTCTTGCTAAGAAATCTAATTGTCATCATGGAACTCTTCCGCGATTTTGATAAGCTTACTTTCCAGCATTTCTACATACATTTGCGCCTTGATACGGCCAGGCCCAAATCAAATTTACAACTTGCCTTTAACACTAAAGAAAGCCCATACCATCAGAGACCCATCACCCATGGTTGGGCTTGTAACAGGTCGCTCGGGGATGTCACATATCTCTACAAAATTTATTATGGGCCGTCTATGTTAAACTATTTTTATCACTTAATGTAAAGGATTCTATTATATATTTCTATTATATATATATAAATGCGCATTCTTATAATAGTGCTTGTGGCGTGGTTTAGGTACCTTAGACTGATTCTTTCAGCAAATTTGCTGCATGCGTTCTCGACATATTGGTTGACTTAGCTCCGACTTAATTTGAGCGCAGCTCATCAATTTATTCGCTGCTAGAGTCCTTATGTGCCGCTTGGTGCTCTCATTTACCTTGGGAATCTTAAAATATACTTGATTGTTATATTAATGTAATTGCCATTTAAGTTGACGCTATTTCCCTTAAAAAACAAAGAACTCAAATTGCACATATGAATGGGGTCTGTTCCGAATTCCAATTTGATTTTCGTGTAAACATGTGAATTTCGAATGCAATTTAAGGGTACTGTATACCTTCAGGTCATTTTTTAAAGGTTTACAAGAAATTAAATTACTCAAAAACTGTAAGTGGTATTAAGAAGCGGGTTTTTTCATTCGATACGTAATCGGTTGAATTAAATTTAGTCATTTTTGTTGTTGTTGTTGTACCTGCGGTTGTTCTTGTATTTCTGTTGAAAGTTAACCAAAAATTTAAAACATACGCCCATGGTTGCAAAAATGGATGATCTGAATTTAAAACTGGAGACAGGGATTTGTTAAGAATTGATGTAATTCTGGTGTGAACTAGGATATTTTGGATCGGTCAATAAATGGCGGAGTTATGAGGATTCAAAGTCAAAATTTCGAAAATCGACCATTTGTTTCCACTGTATTGGTCCTAGCTCCGTTATTTGTTGACCGATCCAAAATATCCTAGTTCACACCATAATGGTGGGTATTAGGAGCAATTAAAAAAAAAAGAATTTGAAAATCGATCAACAGGTACTCTTTAAATCTTTGCAACCATTTTGGAAAAAGTGGTTCCGAGATAATCGCATTTAAAGTTTCGACATCTGTTTTCGATGAAATAAAAACTATTTTTTATAAATGTAAAAATTGGATTTGGTGCATTTCGGTGTTAGCTTTCAACGAAAAAATTTATCAAAATCGGTTAAACAGTTCTCCAGAAATTTGGGTCAACGTGCGTCAAGACATGGAAAAAAATAAAATTTCCAAGTAAAATTTTTTTTCCAAAACTTTTTTTCCCAAATTATCGAACATTTTATAAACATTTATAAAGATTTGACCAAAAAAGTGAAAAAACTAAGAATTTCTACAAATACGAGAATCGTTGAAAACAATTTTCATATAAAAGGGTAGGAAAAAATAATTGTTTTTGTTTATTTCTTTAAAACTGAAATCTGCTTGAAATTTTTGCAGAATGTTTATAAGATCCTAATAGAACGTTTAAGCAAATAAAAACGAGAGCGTAAGTTAAAGTCGGCTCTAACCGACTTCGATATACCCGTTACTCATGAAAAAACATGTTAATAAATGTTTCTGCGTTCCATAGGGTAAACATCTGAAAAGTATGCAACACCTTTTCACATTTTTGTCATAACTTGAGAACCGCTCATCTGATTTTTATCATTTCTTCGGCAAATCAATTTAGCTAATTACTAACTATCTTTAGAAGGTACGAATCGTCTATCTTCAAAACTTTAGGAGATATAACGTTTTTTCCAAATTGCAGGGGCGGGAGGGGGCGTGGCCAAAATTTGAAACAAACTTGATCTGCGTGCAGATAAAAGAAACATTTGTCCCATACATGTCAAATCTCTATCTCTTACCATCTCTGAGATCTAGGTTTTTCATACAGACAGACGGACGGACAGACGGACATGTCTATATTGACTCGGCTATTGATGCTGATCAAGAATATATATACTTTATATGGTCGGAAATGATTCCTTTTGCCTGTTACATACATTTGCACGACTTTAGTTTACCCTTTTTACTCTACGAGTAACGGGTATAAAAAATGAAAACAAAAATTTTCTGAAGGTATACAGTACCCTTAAAAAAATTTGAACGTAAGTGTCAAGTTAATTTGAGGCTACTAGATCCCGTAGCAATTTTCTCTCGATTTAAATTCATTTGGGATTAAGCAATCGGTTTCAGCTGCGGCCACAATTCCGAGCTTTATTATGCCTGATCTAGTAGCCGCAGGTATATTTGTCGCCTTCTAACAACGTTTTCAAATTTGACTGCAAAATACTAAAGTTTACACGAGACGAAATCGAGTCGAAGTTCGGAACAGGCCTGTATATAAATTTTCTATGAGAAACATAGGATGGCTCGCACCACACATTAGAAGGCAATTAGAAGTGAACACTTGGCAAAGCGACATGAAGTGAAACAGAAAGAAAGTGTATACTCCAATGTATAAGCCAATGTACCGTTTTTGGATCGAAAGAAATAACAAAAAAAAACATTTTGCACATAAATCAATTTTACTGAGATATATTATATAAGTTCTTTCGGCACCTTCTTAAGATGACTAACGTTCCTCGTTAGTTCCGTTCCCCGTCTGTCAGCCGAACAATGTTTCCATCCCTTGACATTAGGGATATAAAGATATAGAGTTTTTTTTTTCAAATTGCGAGGGTGGGAGGGGACGTGACAAAAATTTTAAATAAACTGGAGCTGCCAGCAAGTACAAGAGCATTTGTCCTATACATGTCAAACCTCTAGCTTGGATATTTGAGAATATCGCCCCAAAAGGATTTTTTGAAATTCGAAATACTTCAGAAGAACAATGTCGTCGCTAAAGGGAGTCATTATCAAATTACTTTAAGCTTTTAATCTTTATCTCAAAATCACGTTTTTCGAACTGGCGGCCATGGTATTTCCAGTAACACTAAACCGATTTTGTTGATTCAAAAATAAATCGGGGCAGAATTATCACCATTCTGGTATGACCCTCAAAAAAAAAGTTAAATATTTTTTAACACTAAACTACAAAAAGCGGGCCCAAAATCGAATTTTATTGTTTTAGTGGCCGCCATTTTGTTAAAGAAAACCAAAAAAATTTTGCGGCCAACTTGAGACAGTTTTACTAAACCGATTTTGATCAAATTATATGCAATCGACCCAGAATTGTCACCATTCTAGAACTGCATTTTTGATTTTTTTGTGTTTTTGCCCAAAAAAGTTACTTCAAACTTTAAACGCGTTTATCTCTAAACCACGGTATTCAAACTGGCGGCCATGATATCTCCAGTTACTCCGAATCGATTTTGATGATTCAAAGTGAAATTGACGCAGAATTGACACCATTCTGGTCTGACCCTCAACTATAATTTAAAAACAATTTTTACTATTTTTTTTATCACTAAGCTACAAAAAAGGGCCTAAAATCAAACTTAAATTTTTCAATGACCGCCATTTTGTCAAAGAAAAATCACAAAATTTTTTTCAAGCGTCAGACCAGAATGACATCTATACTGATTATACAGGCTTCTACGGCTTCGTTTTAAAAGTGGAATTGATGTTTGTTCTCGCAATACCAAAACGAAAAAATTACTCGTTTTGAAAAGCAATGCTTGTTGGTCAGTGGAATGAAAAGTAATTGCCAAATTAAGCACTCTTACATTTTCGAGTTGTAGGGGAGCATGGGGGGCTCTGGGCCACTGGGGATTGTAAGCTACGCGAGTATTGGCCAAAAAAAAAAATTACAACTTTTTGATTATGTTAACCTAAGTTTGGACAAGCAACCTATCAGTCAACACATTCTTTAAGTTTCTGGACCAGAACCCGATTTTTTTTCCAAGAAAAAAGTTTTTTTTTTTCATTTTTGACTTGACTGCATATTAATCCAAATTTTCTTTGTAATGCCAAAAGTAAGTATGAGTGAAATATCTTTGGTCAATTGCTTTTTTGATAGAAATATGAATTAAAAAAAGGTCCTTTGGTTATGTGACGTCTTCTTCTTCTTCTTTATTGGCCCGATGCATTGCATCACAACCGTTTGACGGTCTCGGCGTGAAAGCGGCGCTTCGGGCTGGCCGTTTCACGCGGAAATGTCTTTCCGCACTGGTCGTCCCACCTTGGTGGTCCCCGTGTTCTTTCGATTCCTTTGACCTTTTTGGCTATACATCGGGTTGGGGGTTGTTTGGTTGAGCTGTATCCCCTGGATAGTTGTATTCGGGGTCTCGCTAAAGGTCATAAATCGGGTCCGCTCGAGCGGACGTGTTTGGTGGTTCTTGTAAGGTATTTTTGTTCGTGGGTTTCTGTCTTGGCTCCCTTTGCGTATAGTCGGTTCGGCGTGTCTCTTCGTTCTGTTGTTTCTTATGTTCTGAGTCCTCCTTGTTTACTTGGTTTGTACTTCTGTTTCGACCTATTCTTTTTGTTTACCGTAACCTTTGACTGCTTCTCAATTTGAGTGTTATTGGTTTGCTAATATGTATGGTATTTCTTTATGATGGCCTTGTTGTTGCTGGTTATACTGTTAGTCACACGTGTCACCCGCTAAACCTCTTTTGGTATAGGTCAGTTCGTTCCTATTTTGACGCTTTGGTGCTTCACGTATTGTCGACGTACTTTCTGGAACCTTGGCTTCGAAACTGACTCGGTGTCACGTTTAATCGATAAAATTTTTGGGTGTTTGGTGGTTTACCGTCTAAGCCACCGTAAGGTCAATCAGTTATCAACGTTTACGTCAATAGGGCACCTTATGGTGGGAGCTGATCCCGGGTAGTTGGCGCACGTCTCCTTTTTAAAGATTGGACAAACTTGTTCAATCTCTGCGTCACCCGATTGTGAGCACCTTACCATTCATCGCTCCAGCCTTGAATTCCCTGGTTGTTGTTCTTTAGCCTTCGTATGTAACGACTCCTTGTCGGGTCTACCATATCTCCTTTAGACACCCTTTCCTTTCTTACCTTCTTCTTTTAAAATTTCTCTCCCTAACATCTCGCTTTCTCGCTCCTCTTTTTTAGTGTTTTTCTCTTTTTTTTTTCCCGGTTTCCCTTCCCCGCCCCCCCCCCCCCCCCCGGCTTCCTGGGGGGGGGGCCCCCCCCGGCGCCGCCCCGCCCCCCCCCCCCCGCCCCGGCCGGGGGGGGGGCGGGGCCGAGCCTACCTGTATATATGTGACGTAAGCAGAAAAAAGTGAGTTATGAGGGGTTGTGAGCCACTTTGCCAAAAAGTGGGTTTTGACTTCCAAAGAGAATATTGCAATGATAAGCAATAAAACAGGGGAAAAACTGTCCAAACAAGTAAAAAAAAACATTAAAAAAGGCAAACAATTGAATAACCTCCACGCAAAAAGTGCTCGTATATAAAAGAAAACAAGCCTGACGCCGTCAATAAATTTTCACTTTTCGTTAATATTTCTTAATTCAGAATATGAGAAAAATTTTTAATTTTTTTATTTAATAAAGAATAATTGCTCGAAAACACGAATTTTAAACTTTTAAGTGGGTGGCTTACAACCCCCCACAAATTTTCGGAATGTCAAAAAATCTTTTTTTTTTAATATGAAATAAAAAAAACCCCAAAATGTATTTTTCTTTTGAATTGAAATCTTTTAACTAAAATACAAAATTTACGGAAGGAAAAAATATTGATTTTTGGCGAAGTTTTGTTCGAAAAACAAAACTATGATCACAACCCCCCACTCTCCCCTACATAAAATGGTTGTTCCTTAAATCTGTCAATTTGGAAAATGTTAGTGTAATTTAATTTGCATTCTAGTCTTTAAATTATTTATAAAGAATTTGTTGTTTAATGTGTCCAGATTTTTGCTGTACAAACGAAAACAAAGAGTGAAACCTAAAAGTCAGCCTCTCTTATTTCTGACTGTTCCATTTTCGATCGTTTCGCTTGGAATTGGAAATAAACTTGATCTGCGTGCAGATAAAAGAAGCATTTGTCCCATACATGTCAAACCTCTATCTCTTACCATCTTTGAGATCTAGGTGTTCATACAGACGGACGGACAGACGGACATGGCTATATCGACTCGGCTGTTGATGCTGATCAAGAATATATATACTTTATATGGTCGGAGATGATTCCTTCTGCCTGTTACATACATTTGCACGACTTTAGTATACCCTTTTTACTCTACGAGTAACGGGTATAAAAATCTGCATTTCCTCATACTTGGTTTTTTCCTAACACCCCCAAAATCTGAAGTTATGGCCCAAAAACCGCTTTTTGCTTTTTTACCTCACTTAAATAGATATAACTCGCGAATGGACCGTCTGATTGCTCATAACCTTATCAATTCCGATAGCCACGAAAGGGATCTAAAATATTATAATCAATGGTTTGACTAATTTAACGCGATGGCTGAGAAATGCGGCTTACAGGTCTGGCATTTTCAAATTTTTTTGAGAAATTTGTACTTTGACCATCACTGGTTTAACTATTTTATTCTATGCGATTTTTCCTTAAAGTTTGTAATAAAAGCCCATTTAATTCTCCGCCGAACGGTTGTTGTCCCAATGAATTTGGATACCGTTTTACGAAGATATGCGCGATTTTCTGAGTACACATCGACAATCTAGTATTTTTTTTTAGTGTGCTAACATATTTATGTCATCAACTCCAATATCTACGTCCCTTGCTTTCCTAGACCTATCTGCATACTCCTTTCCTTATTCCCTTTTTCAGTGGTACTATGTGGGGTTACATTATCCATCATAATAACTTTTGCAGTTCTGGCTTGAAATTGTTGACTTCTCCATTTGCTTGGGGCCAGTAAATATCTTATTTAGAATTTGTGGTTAAAAGGATTTTTTTGATTTTCGATGTCGTTTGAAAGTTAAAGCGCTAAGAATATACGCATATCATTAGTTAGTTTACTTGGACATTTGCGCCGAAACACCTCCATAAACCTAAACCTAAACCTTAACCACTGCAGAGCGGCGCAGGACTTGCTTGCGCAAACAGTTCTAGACCAACGTGTGGATTTCGCTATTCTCAGTGAACCATACAAAGCCAATCATGAAGGAGTATGGCACCAAAGCACCGATGGAGGAGCAGCAATCTGGAGCTGCGGACAGCCGCCAACTCAGCTCACCCAACGAATCGCAGAACGGGGATTTGTTAGAGCCAAATGCGGAAGGTTCTTCATTTACAGCTGCTACATCGCCCCAAGCATTCCGATCGACCAATTCAGAACGATAATTAGAAATATAGCAAGTGATGCACGAGACAAATCCCCTGTTATCATTGCAGGGGACTTCAATGCGTGGGCCATTGAGTGGGGTAGCATTAGAACAACACCCAAAGGAGCAGGCTTATTGGATGCCTTCGCGGCATTAAACGTCTGCCTTCTTAACAGTCCATTATAGACCTGACCTTTGGAAGCCCTGAACTCTGCCGTAGTTCTTCATGGCACGTATCCGAACTCTACACCCATAGCGACCACCTTGCGGTTATTACCCAAATCGCTAGTACCGGCCCTGAGACAACCACGCACCCAGTGCAGCGTGCGAGCTATAAATCGCAGTCCCTAAACGTGAGCATGCTTCTCTCAAGTGTTAGAGAACTCAACTCAACTGGGGATGCCAATCGATGCGCTGAATTACGATAGCTTGCGATGCGTCGATGGCGAAATCATCTAGAGAAGGGCAGAGACACCGATCAGTGCCATGGTGGAACGAGGAAATCGCCAAAGCCAGAAAAGAGTGCTGTGCAGCCAGAAGACTAAGCCAAAGGTCACGAGAAAATGCATCTCACAGCCAGCACGTTGAACTGTTTAGGGCCAAACGTAAAACACTCCGGGATCTCATCAGGCGAAGTAAAGACAAATGCTTTCAAGATCTTTGCGACGCAGCAGACGCACAGCCATTCGGTGCCGGCTATAAAATGATTATGGGAAAGCTACATCGGCAACCTATGCCCATATTGTACACAGCCTATTCCCTCCGCAGCCTCCTGTTAACATCCCTACGGTACAAAATGGGGACGACCCTACCCTGCTAACCAATACCAAAGAGGTCCTCGGTCAGAGCTCAAGGCCGACAAGGCTCCTGGTCCCGAAGGAATCCCCAACAACGCGCTAAAAACAATAGTCCTTGCCCATCCTGACACGTTTGTAGACATGTACAACAAGTGTATTACCGAGCGCACTATACCACGTATATTGAAACAGCAGAGACTTGTCCTCATCCCGAAGCCGGCAAAAGAACTCGACAATCCATCTTCGTACCGGCCCCTATGCATGCTGGATACGACTGGCAAGATTTTTGAGAGGATAATATGTAATCGACTGGAGAGCGAGCTTGAAAGTAGACGCGGACTATCCGAACAGCAATATGGATTCCGAAAGCACCGAAGTACCACAGACGCTATAGGGGCAGTCACAAAACTGGCCACTGACGCCATAGAAGGCACGAGATGGGCAGGATCCAACTCATAGTGAGCTACTTCGAGGACCGTGTGCTCCTGTATAGCTCAAATGCAGGCCAACACCAGTACCTTGTGAGTAGAGGAGTCCCACAAGGCTCGGTACTAGGACCAATTCTCTGGAATGTCATGTATGACGGCGTCCTGCGTTGACCACTCCCGGAAGGCTGCTCTCTTGTTGGCTTTGCTGATGATATAGCGCTGGTATCAGTTGCGAAGCAACTAAACGAGGTCACCGAAAACTGCAGTACAGCGATCGACCAGATAATGATGTGGCTAGCAGAAAACGGGCTCTCGCTCGCTGAGCACAAAACTGAAGCTGTCTTGATTAGCAGCAGAAAGAAAGTGGAGAAGGCGTCCGTTAGGGTGGGATCAATCACCATTGAGTCACAACCAGCCATTAGATACCTAGGTATCATCTTGGACCACAGAATCAGCTTCAAACAGCACCTCGAGCATGCTAGCATCAAAGCATCAAAAGTGACAACTGCTATCACTAGACTGATGGCCAATCTTAGAGGCCCAAAACAAAAAAGCAGAAGGCTTATCGCAAGTGTGGTCTCTTCCACGATTCTCTACGGGGCGTCGATCTGGGCTCCAGCCATGGAGATACCCTCCTATAGCAGACAGTGCAAATCTGTATATAGGCTGTGCGCCCTCAGAATAGCTAGCTGTTTTTGCACTGTGTCCGAATACGCTGCTTTGGTTGTAGCCGGCACAATCCCCATCGACCTTTGGCAGCTGAACGGAGAAGTGGGATTAGAGGGGATGCTCAGCGGGACTCCACAATAGCCAAGTGGCAATCCAGATGGAGCCAAGGAGTAAACGGAAGATGGACCCACCGGCTAATACCAACCCTGGAGCCTTGGCTTAGTCGACGGCATGGTCAGGTAGACTACTACCTATCGCAAATGCTGACGGGCCATGGCTGTTTCAAGGCATATCTTCACCGCTTTAAGCACGAAGAAGACCCGTACTGCGACCACTGTGGAGACGGCGCTACCAAATTGTTGAAGATTGCAGCATTTTTGTCCCCTGCGATCTTCAGTGAAGTCTTCCAAATAGTCATTAGGATCATTAATGTATTGGGCTGTTCTATTGGAAATGAAGCCTACTCTTACACCCAACGACGCCATAAAGAACGAATCCGCCGATCCGAGCGACGCGTGAACGATGTCGTTGATCAGGCCAGGATGGTGTCCTGTGTGATCCAGGCGTCGCAGATTAGAGTTAAGTCACGATTCCATGAACTTTCAAACTCGTTTTTCTCGAAAACACTTTCTTTTTAACTGAAGTAGGATATTTTAAATATGTCACGTCGTTTTTTTATGCAACAAAATGGCAAAAAAAGGCTTTTTTTCGAAAAAAAAATCAAAGTCGCGTAAAATTTTTATATTTTAATAGTTTCTAATTACTCTACTTTAGCTCATAGTTACGGCCCAACAGATTAAAACGTTTATTTCCATTTTGATTTCACATCACTCAGTCGGCCGGAATCGTGTTCACCAGCGCAGTACCTTTTTTCAACTTGACTTACTACCCAGCGCTGTATCACGGAAAGTTCTCATAATTTTGTGTTCAAAAAAAATTTCTAAACTTATTTCAATAGTTACTAAACATATGTTAAAAATTCAAAGTTGTAAGTTTTAACGCTCTTCAAAAAAATTCCCAATAAACAGTTACACGGGTCAACCCCCTTAAATCAGTTGGAGCATAATTCCGCAAGTGTAAGACTTCAAATGTCTGGATCACATATATTTAAAATTGAAACATTTTAAAAACACTTCTGCTTGAATGATTACACTAGTTTACAGCCAAAAAGACCCATTTCTACTGAAAATTTTTTTTAGTGTAGTTTGGAATGGTGATCTCAAAAATCAATTTCAAAATTTTTTCATGGCTCCGTTTTTGATATATAATTTTTTTTTATTTTTTGGTAGGGGCATTTACATTTTAAGCCATATCTCACTTTATAATTGTCAGATAGAGTCAAGCAAGATAAGAATCGAAAGGTTATTTCGCTGCCGATAATCGAGTAGAACATTGTTTTTAAATCGGTTCATTAGTTTGACTACAATATCCAAAAATATTTCGAAAAAATCGATTTTTTGCTCGAAAATTCATTTTTGGTCGCCTGGAAAAAAATATAAAAAAATCCAAAAAAATTATTTTTATTTTTTTCTACGTAAGAACCGCACTTCTACGAAGAAAAACAGATATCGATGATCAAAATCTGTGAACAAACACAGAAGCTGTAAGCAACTTAGTGCAAAAAAATGTGATATTTTCCTGAATATTTTAAAATAAATTTTCGTTTGCTTCGACTTTTGTTCCGTTTTTAATTTTTATTTTTGTTCTGGCTTTTCGTTCACGTCATAATTTGACCAAAAAACGAAGAAAAGTACAATGTTAATTTTTGGAAACACACAATATACTCAAATTTGACTGTTAGTTCCTCTACTAAATTTGATCCATCTATGGTACGTGTTACACGATTTTCCTCACAAAAACCTTATTTTCTTCGTAAAAGTGCGATTTTTAAGTAGAAAAAATAAAAATAATTTTTTTGTATTTTTTGATATTTTTTCTAGTCGTTTAAAAATGAAATTTCTTGGATTTTCGAGCAAAAAATCAATTTTTTTGAAATATTATTGGTTGTTGAATTCAAACTACTGAACCGATTTAAAAACAATGCTCCATGGAATTATTGGCAGCTCCATTACCTTTCGATTTATTTCTTACTTGACTCTATCTGACAATTATGAACTGAGATATGGCTTAAAATGTAAGAGTACCTACCAAAAAAATTTTAAAAAATTAATATTTCAAAAACGGAGCCATGAAAAAATTTTTGAAATCGATTTTTTAGATCACCATTCCAAACTATACTAAGAAAAATTTTCAGCTGAAATGGGTCATTTTTTTTTTTTATTTTTGTAAACTAGTGTTATTATTATTCAGAATTCAGAAAACAAATTCTTTTTTCATCACTCGCACTTAGAACGACAGAAAAGATGGAAGGTCACACTGATCAATCAACTGTTAAGCACTGTCAACTATTTGAATTTAAATAAATTTGCATAAAAAAAAATATAATATTTTCTGGAGGAAGCATGCTGCTCGGATACTTTATCCTTGGAAGTAATAGAATGATTGCACTTTGCAGTGTGTCCCGTATGGCACAAACATCAGTGCAGCATGTTCATTTCCAAAGTAGTATGACCTCTTGGTAGAACGCCAATCAAATAAAGTCTTTCATCGTTGGATACAAGATTGTACAAATTCATTCGCATTCAGTACCTTAGCTTGGTTCGTTGGGCGAGCCGCATGCTCTACTGCCCTCAAAAAACTAGAGTCTTCTATGTAAGATCCCTGGTATGTGAGGCAGGCTATTATACGCCAAAATCAATATGCTCACCAGCAGGAAACACGGGAACTTAACCGACGATATCCCTCCGACCTTTTTGTTTATGGAAAGCGTCCCTCTGGCGGCCTCATCAGTTTATCCTTTTGTGCCCTTGGCACCATCCCAAACCAATCATTGAACACTGCTGAGCTGTAATCTGGCTGGAGTAATCCGCGGAGTTTGCGGAGATTGTGGAGTTTGCGGAGTTTGCGGAGTTTGTGGAGTTTGCGGAGTTTGCGGACTTTGTGGACTTTGCGGAGTTTGCGGAGTTTGTGGAGTTCGCGGAGTTTGTGGAGTTTGTGGAGTTTGCGGAATTTGCGGAGTTTGCGGAGTTCGCGGAGTTTGTGGAGTTTGCGGAGATTGTGGAGTTTGTGGAGTTCGCGGAGTTTGCGGAATTTGCGGAGTTTGTGGAGTTTGCGGAGTTTGCGGAGTTTGCGGAATTTGCGGAGTTTGCGGAGTTCGCGGAGTTTGTGGAGTTTGCGGAGTTTGTGGAGTTTGCGGAGTTTGCGGAGTTTGCGGAGTTTGTGGAGTTCGCGGAGTTTGTGGAGTTTGTGGAGTTTGCGGAATTTGCGGAGTTTGCGGAGTTCGCGGAGTTTGTGGAGTTTGCGGAGTTTGTGGAGTTCGCGGAGTTTGCGGAATTTGCGGAGTTTGTGGAGTTTGCGGAGTTTGCGGAGTTTGTGGAGGTTGCGGAGTTTGCGGAGTTTGTGGAGTTTGCAGAGTTTGCGGAGTTTGTGGAGTTTGCGAAGTATGCGGAGTTTGCAGAGTTTGCGGAGTTTGTGGAGTTTGCGGAGTTTGCGGAGTTTGTGGAGTTTGTGGAGTTTGCGGAGTTTGCGAAGTTTGCGGAGTTCGCGGAGTTTGTGGAGTTTGCGGAGATTGTGGAGTTTGTGGAGTTCGCGGAGTTTGCGGAATTTGTGGACTTTGCGGAATTTGCGGAGTTTGCGGAGTTCGCGGACTTTGTGGACTTTGCGGAATTTGCGGAGTTCGCGGACTTTGTGGACTTTGCGGAATTTGCGGAGTTTGCGGTGTTCGCGGAGTTTGTGGAGTTTGCGGAGATTGTGGAGTTTGTGGAGTTCGCGGAGTTTGCGGAATTTGCGGAGTTTGTGGAGTTTGCGGAGTTTGTGGAGTTTGTGGAGTTTGCGGACTTAGTGGACTTTGCGGAATTTGCGGAGTTTGCGGAGTTCGCGGAGTTTGTGGAGTTTGCGGAGATTGTGGAGTTTGTGGAGTTCGCGGAGATTGCGGAATTTGCGGAGTTTGTGGAGGTTGCGGAGTTTGCGGAGTTTGTGGAGTTTGCGGAGTTTGCGGAGTTTGCGGAGTTTGTGGAGTTTGCGGAGTTTGCGGAGTTTGTGGAGTTTGCGGAATTTGCGGAGTTTGTGAAGTTTGCGGAGTTTGCAGAGTTTGCGGAGTTTGCGGAGTTCGCTGAGTTTGCGGAGTTTGTGGAGTTTGCGGAGATTGCGGAGTTCGCGGAGTTTGTGGAGTTTGCGGAGTTTGCGGAATTTGCGGAGTTTGCGGAGTTCGCGGAGTTTGTGGAGTTTGCGGAGTTTGCGGAGTTTGCGGAATTTGCTGAGTTTGCGGAGTTTGCGGAGTTTGTGGAGTTTGCGGAGTTTGTGGAGTTTGCGGAGTTTGCGGAGTTTGTGGAGTTTGCGGAGTTTGTGGAATTTGCGGAATTTGCGGAGTTTGCGGAGTTTGCTGAGTTTGCGGAGTTTGTGGAGTTCGCGGAGTTTGTGGAGTTTGCGGAGTTTGCGGAGTTTGCGGAGTTTGCGGAGTTCGCGGAGTTTGTGGAGTTTGCGGATATTGCGGAGTTTGCGGAGTTTGTGGAAATTGCGGAGTTTGCGGAGTTCGCGGAGTTTGCGGAGTTTGTGGAGATTGCGGAGTTTGTGGAGTTTTGCGAAGTTTGCGGAATTTGCGGAGTTTGCGGTGTTTGTGGAGTTTGCGGAGTTTGTGGAGTTTGCGGAGTTTGCGGAGTTTGCGGAGTTTGCGGAGTTTGCGGAGTTTGCGGAGTTTGTGGAGTTTGCGGAGTTTGCGGAGTTTGCGGAGTTTGCGGAGTTTTCGGAGTTTTCGGAGTTTGCGGAGTTTGTGGAGTTTGTGGAGTTTGCGGAGTTTGCGGAGTTTGCGGAGTTTGTGGAGTTTGCGGAGTTTGCGGAGTTTGTGGAGGTTGCGGAGTTTGCAGAGTTTGTGGAGTTTGCGGAGTTTGTGGAGTTTGCGGAGTTTGCGGAGTTTGTGGAGTTTGCGGAGTTTGCGGAGTTTGCGGAGTTTGTGGAGTTTGCGGAGTTTGCGGAGTTTGCGGAGTTTGCGGAGTTTGGGGAGTTTGCGGAGTTTGTGGAGTTTGTGGAGTTTGCGGAGTTTGCGGAGTTTGCGGAGTTTGTGGAGTTTGTGGAGTTTGCGGAGTTTGCGGAGTTTGCGGAGTTTGCGGAGTTTGCGGAGTTTGTGGAGTTTGCGGAGTTTGCGGAGTTTGCGGAGTTTGTGGAGTTTGCGGAGTTTGTGGAGTTTGCGGAGTTTGCGGAGTTTGCGGAGTTGTTGCGGAGTTTGCAGAGTTTGTGGAGTTTGCGGAGTTTGTGGAGGTTGCGGAGTTTGCATAGTTTGTGGAGTTTGCGGAGTTTGCGGAGGTTGTGGAGTTTGCGGAGTTTGCGGAGTTTGTGGAGTTTGCGGAGTTTGCGGAGTTTGCGGAGTTCGCGGAGTTTGTTGCGGAGTTTGCGGAGTTTGTGGAGTTTGCGGAGTTTGCGGAGTTTGCGGAGTTTGTGGAGTTTGCGGAGTTTGTGGAGTTTGCGGATTTTGCAGAGTTTGTGGATTTTGCGGATTTTGCGGAGTTTGTGGAGTTTGCGGACTTTGTGGACTTTGCGGAGTTTGCGGAGTTTGTGGAGTTCGCGGAGTTTGCGGAGTTTGCGGAGTTTGTGGAGTTTGCGGAGTTTGCGGAATTTGCGGAGTTTGTGGAGTTTTCGGAGTTTGCGGAGTTTGTGGAGTTTGCGGAGTTTGCGGAGTTTGTGGAGTTCGCGGAGTTTGTGGAGTTTGCGGATTTTGCGAAGTTTGCGGAGTTTGTGGATTTTGCGGATTTTGCGGAGTTTGCGGAATTCAATTCGGCAGATTCTGCCGACAGACTGCCGACAACATGTTGACCCTGCCGACAGACTGCCGACATGGATTCGGCAGATTCTGCCGACAGACTGTCGACGATTCGGCAGATTCTGCAGACACACTGCCGACAACATGTTGACGACTGCCGACAACATGTTGACGACTGCCAACAACATGATGACGACTGCCGACAACATGTTGACTCTGCCGACAGACTGCCGACAATTCGGCAGATTCTGCCGACAGACTGCCGACAACATGTTGACGACTGCCGACAACGTGTTGATGACTGCCGACAACATGTTGACCCTGCCGACAGACTGCCGACAATTCGGCAGATTCTGCCGACAAAATGTTGACCCTGCCGACAGACTGCCGACAATTCGGCAGATTCTGCCGACAGACTGCCGACGATTCGGCAGATTCTGCCGACAGACTGCCGACAACATGTTGACGACTGCCGACAACGTGTTGATGACTGCCGACAACATGATGACCCTGCCGACAGACTGCCGACAATTCGGCAGATTCTGCCGACAGACTGCCGACGATTCGGCAGATTCTGCCGACAGACTGCCGACAACATGTTGACGACTGCCGACAACATGTTGACTTTGCCGACAGATTGCCGACAATTCGGCAGATTCTGCCGACAGACTACCGACAACATGTTGACCCTGCCGACAGACTGCCGACAATTCGGCAGATTCTGCCGACAGACTGCCGACGATTCGGCAGATTCTGACAACATGTTGACGACTGCCGACAACATGTTGACGACTGCCAACAACATGTTGACGACTGCCGACAACATGTTGACTCTGCCGACAGACTGCCGACAATTCGGCAGATTCTGCCGACAGACTGCCGACAACATGTTGACGACTGCCGACAACATGTTGACGACTGCCGACATCATGTTGACTCTGCCGACAGACTGCCGACAATTCGGCAGATTCTGCCGACAGACTGCCGACAACATGTTGACCCTGCCGACAGACTGCCGACAATTCGGCAGATTCTGCCGACAGACTGCCGACGATTCGGCAGATTCTGCCGACAGACTGCCGACAACATGTTGACGACTGCCGACAACGTGTTGATGACTGCCGACAACATGTTGACCCTGCCGACAGACTGCCGACAATTCGGCAGATTCTGCCGACAGACTACCGACAACATGTTTACCCTGCCGACAGACTGCCGACAATTCGGCAGATTCTGCCGACAGACTGCCGACAATTCGGCAGATTCTGCCGACAGACTGCCGACAACGTGTTGACGACTGCCGACAACATGTTGACGACTGCCGACAACATGTTGACGACTGCCGACAACATGTTGACGACCGCCGACAACCTGTTGACCCTGCCGACAGACTGCCGACAACTCGGCAGATTCTGCCGACAGACTGCCGACAACATGTTGACGACTGCCGACATCATGTTGACCCTACCGACAGACTGCCGACAACGCAGATTCTGCGACAGACTGCCGACAACATGTTGACTCTGCCGACAGACTGCCGACAATTCGGCAGATTCTGCCGACAGACTACCGACAACATGTTGACCCTGCCGACAGACTGCCGACAATTCGGCAGATTCTGCCGACAGACTGCCGACAACATGTTGACGACTGCCGACAACATGTTGACGACTGCCGACAACCTCTTGACCCTGCCGACAGACTGCTGACAACTCGGCAGATTCTGCCGACAGACTGCCGACAATATGTTGACGACTGCCGACAGCATGTTGACTCTGCCGACAGACTGCCGACAACATGTTGACGACTGCCGACAACATGTTGACGACTGCCGACATACTGCCGACAATTCGGCAGATTCTGCCGACAGACTGCCGACAACATGTTGACGACTGCCGACAACGTGTTGACGACTGCCGACAACATGTTGACGACTGCCGACAACATGTTGACGACTGCCGACAACCTCTTGACCCTGCCGACAGACTGCTGACAACTCGGCAGATTCTGCCGACAGACTGCCGACAACATGTTGACGACTGCCGACAACATGTTGACGACCGCCGACAACATGTTGACCCTGCCGACAGACTGCCGACAATTCGGCAGATTCTGCCAACAGACTGCCGACGATTCGGCAGATTCTGCCGACAACATGTTGACGACTGCCGACAACATGTTGACCCTGCCGACAGACTGCCGACAATTCGGCAGATTCTGCCAACAGACTGCCGACAACACGTTGACTCTGCCGACAGACTGCCGACAATTCGGCAGATTCTGCCGACAGACTGCCGACAACATGTTGACGACTGCCGACAACATGTTGACGACTACCGACAACATGTTGACTCTGCCGACAGACTGCCGACAATTCGGCAGATTCTGCCGACAGACTGCCGACGATTCGGCAGATTCTGCCGACAGACTGCCGACAACATGTTGACGACTGCCGACAAAATGTTGACTTTGCCGACATACTGCCGACAATTCGGCAGATTCTGCCGACAGACTGCCGACAACATGTTGACGACTGCCGACAACGTGTTGACGACTGCCGACAACATGTTGACGACTGCCGACAACATGTTGACGACTGCCGACAACATGTTGACCCTGCCGACAGACTGCCGACAACTCGGCAGATTCTGCCGACAGACTGCCGACAACATGTTGACTCTGCCGACAGACTGCCGACAATTCGGCAGATTCTGCCGACAGACTGCCGACAACATGTTGACCCTGCCGACAGACTGCCGACAACTCGGCAGATTCTGCCGACAGACTGCCGACAACATGTTGACTCTGCCGACAGACTGCCGACAACTCGGCAGATTCTGCCGACAGACTGCCGACAACATGTTGACCCTGCCGACAGACTGCCGACAATTCGGCAGATTCTGCCGACAGACTGCCGACAACATGTTGACGACTGCCGACAACATGTTGACCCTACCGACATACTGCCGACAATTCGGCAGATTCTGCCGACAGACTGCCGACAACATGTTGACGACTGCCGACAACATGTTGACCCTGCCGACAGACTGCCGACAATTCGGCAGATTCTGCCGACAGACTGCCGACAACATGTTGACGACTGCCGACAACATGTTGACGACTGCCGACAACATGTTGACGTCTGCCGACAACATGTTGACTTTGCCGACAGACTGCCGACAATTCGGCAGATTCTACCGACAGACTGCCGACGATTCGGCAGATTCTGCCGACAGACTGCCGACAACATGTTGACTCTGCCGACAGACTGCCGACAATTCGGCAGATTCTGCCGACAGAAGTGCGGCAGAAGTTTGTAGTTGCGGAGTTTGTGGAGTTTGCGGAGTTTGCGGAGTTTGCGGAGTTAGCGGAGTTTGCGGAGTTTGCGGAGTTTGTGGAGTTTGCGGAGTTTGCGGAGTTTGTGGAGTTTGCGGAGTTTGCGGAGTTTGTGGAGTTTGCGGAGTTTGCGGAGTTTGCGGAGTTTGCGGAGTTTGCGGAGTTTGCGGAGTTTGTGGAGTTTGCGGAGTTTGCGGAGTTTGCGGAGTTTGTGGAGTTTGCGGAGTTTGTGGAGTTTGCGGAGTTTGCGGAGTTTGTGGAGTTTGCGGAGTTTGCGGAGTTTGCGGAGTTTGCGGAGTTTGCGGAGTTTGTGGAGTTTGCGGAGTTTGCGGAGTTTGTGGAGTTTGCGGAGTTTGTGGAGTTTGCGGAGTTTGCGGAGTTTGCGGAGTTTGCGGAGTTTGTGGAGTTTGCGGAGTTTGTGGAGTTTGCGGAGTTTGTGGAGTTTGCGGAGTTTGTGGAGTTTGCGGAGTTTGTGGAGTTTGCGGAGTTTGTGGAGTTTGCGGAGTTTGCGGAGTTTGCGGAGTTTGCGGAGTTTGTGGAGTTTGCGGAGTTTGCGGAGTTTGCGGAGTTTGCGGAGTTTGTGGAGTTTGCGGAGTTTGTGGAGTTTGCGGAGTTTGCGGAGTTTGTGGAGTTTGCGGAGTTTGCGGAGTTTGCGGAGTTTGCGGAGTTTGACTTTGAATTTTTAACATATGTTTAGTAACTATAGAAATAAGTTTAGAAATTTTTTTTGAACACAAAATTATGAGAACTTTCCGTGATACAGCGCTGGGTAGTAAGTCAAGTTGAAAAAAGGTACTGCGCTGGTGAACACGATTCCGGCCGACTGAGTGATGTGAAATCAAAATGGAAATAAACGTTTTAATCTGTTGGGCCGTAACTATGAGCTAAAGTAGAGTAATTAGAAACTATTAAAATATAAAAATTTTACGCGACTTTGATTTTTTTTCCGAAAAATAGCCTTTTTTGCCATTTTGTTGCATAAAAAAAGACGTGACATATTTAAAATATCCTACTTCAGTTAAAAAGAAAGTGGTTTCGAGAAAAACGAGTTTGAAAGTTCATGAAATCGTTACTTAGCTCTAATCTGCGACGCCTGGATCACACAGGACACCATCCTGGCCTGATCAACGACATCGTTCACGCGTCGCTCGGATCGGCGGATTCGTTCTTTATTGCGTCGTTGGGTGTAAGAGTAGGCTTCATGTCCAATAGGACAGCCCAATACATTAATGATCCTAATGACTATTTGGAAGACTTCACTGAAGATCGCATGGGACAAAAATGCTGCAATCTTCACCATTTTGGTCCATGAATGGAGGTGTTTCGGCGCAAATGTCCAAATAAACTAACTAATGATATGCGTATATTCTTAGCGCTTTAACTTTCAAACGACATCGAAAATCAAAAAAATCCTTTTAACCACAAATTCTACATAAGATATTTACTGGCCCCAAGCAAGTGGAGAAGTCAACAACTTCAAGCCAGAACTGCAAAAGTTATTATGATGGATAATGTAACCCCACATAGTACCACTGAAAAAGGGAATAAGGAAAGGAGTATGCAGATAGGTCTAGGAAAGCAAGGGACGTAGATATTGGAGTTGATGAGAATCCCCCCTTAAGGCAATCGCAAACACAAACTTTTACCATTCTACATACATTCTTAAATAAATATTTAGTTGTTTTGAGCAAAATTTTGTTTAGTTTAAATTTTATTTAATTTAAGAAGTAACAATTTTTGCATTGTATTTGCAAGCTAAATTGTATCGGTGGTCGGTCAACACCAATTTAAGCGATAAGCTGTAGGTCTCTCTCTCTTGTGCGAAAAATTTAAAAAGCACACACGCCCAGAGATTGAGAGAAGCTTGGCTTGGCCCCTTTGGAGCTGTATAGCCAATTTTACATTTACAAACTCAAATAAGAATTTTCGAAATTTCACATTTTTAGACCATTTGTTAAACATCTTGCATTCAAATTTTCATAATAATCTTAGCGTCTTCATTAACCTAAACTCAAATGAGAGTTTGGAAATTTCGCGTTTTTTTGTCCCGTAATTTGCAAATTTCGCAATATTTTGGACTGTTCAATCTACGACTCTTATTTACCAACGCCAGCGCTTTAGTAAATATTCAAATGAAAATTTGGCAAATTTAGCGGTTTTTGGTCTACGCCTCTTTTAGATGCGTCTTCAATTGGCATAACATAAAGACGACATAATGAACGGTACTTTCATTGATATTTCATGCTGAAGTTTCTCGCGGTCTGCGCAAATGTAGTCGTAGAAGTAGTATTTAATAGTTCTTAGAAAAAAAAAGACTTTTATTGTTTGATTTTTGAATAAAAGTCTCAGACTGAGTTTTATAATAAAAGTCTTCCGATAAGAGTTATTTTGAGACTTTTAAATAAAAGTCTTTCGATAACTGTTATATAAATATAAGTCTTTAAAATAACTGTTATGAAATGACTTTTATTTTAAAAGTCTTTTAATAACAGTTATTTTGGAGTAATATATTAAAAGTCTTTAATAACTATTATTTTCTGAGGAAAAAATAAAAGTCCTTTATAACTGTTATTCAAAAGACTTTTAAAATAAAACTCTTAAAATAACTATTATTTGTGGACTTTAATAATAAAAGTTATAACTGTTACCGTCCCTGGTTAGCACACTAAAAAAAATACTAGATTGTCGATGTGTACTCAGAAAATCGCGCATAACTTCGTAAAACGGTATCCAAATTCATTGGGACAACAACCGTTCGACGGAGAATTAAATGGGCTTTTATTACAAACTTTAAGGAAAAATCGCATAGAATAAAATAGTTAAACCAGTGATGGTCAAAGTACAAATTTCTCAAAAAAATTTGAAAATGCCAGACCTGTAAGCCGCATTTCTCAGCCATCGCGTTAAATTAGTCAAACCATTGATTATAATATTTTAGATCCCTCTCGTGGCTATCGGAATTGATAAGGTTATGAGCAATCAGACGGTCCATTCGCGAGTTATATCTATTTAAGTGAGGTAAAAAAGCAAAAAGCGGTTTTTGGGCCATAGCTTCAGATTTTGGGGGTGTTAGGAAAAAACCAAGTATGAGGAAATGCTATACTCGACCTGCTCTACAGCGTGTGCTAGGTCATTTCGAAAGTATATTTTGGCTGTACCACTGTGTAATTAACCTATACCAATTGTTTTAACTGGGGCGGTAGAAGGGCACACACATACAAAAAGACTCCTTCTGTCAATTTGGCGTTGTCTGTTGTTGTCACTTCTTGCACTTTGCAGTTCCAAAACAGTTATTGCAATGGGCTATGCCGACTTGAAGAAGAAAGGTAAGTCCTGTTTATATTAAAACCGGGAGGTTCTTGAATCAGTTGTACAGTAGACCATCCTTCTTGGTGGTGTGTGTGTGTCTTGTTTTTAAACAAATAGTCAAACATAAATATACAGGCCTGTTACCGTTTTCGATTTCGATCAAAACATGCAGAATCAGAATTGTTAACTGTTCTCTCTTCCAAAAATCGACAGTTCTATTGGGCTTTTTTCTTAAAAATCCCACTTATCATCATTTGATCCTCTTGATAGCAAAAATATACGTTCGAGTTTTTTAATAGTTTTTTAGAAATCACAACATTTACCAATTCCGATCAATCGGACTCAGCAACGGGAAATGGCCTGATATAGACTGAACGGTTGCGCAGCCTCGAATATGATATTATCAAGCCTCTAAACTTCCACCTATGAATAAAGGGCCGATTTCTCATATGTCACATAACCCTGCAAAGAGCAGAGTAAATTGTAAGCTTATCTGACACATAGCAGCTATCTGAAAAAAGAGAGAAAAGAGAGTGTGCTGGACTGCTGGGCGGGAGGTCGTGGGTTCGATCCCGCCTTTGAACATCTATTAATAAAAGTTGTTATCTTTCTTTAGAAAATAGCTTTAACTCATACGGTCACCTTCACCAGATATTGGCGACAGCTGTGAAGTAACTAGCCATGAAAAAGCAAATTCTCAAACTTTGCCGTTCGGATCCGGCGTTAAACTGTAGGTCCCTTTCTCTTGTGCGAAAAATTTAAAGCACACACCCCAAGAGATTGAGAGAAGCTTGGCTTGGCCCCGTTGGAGGGCCTATTTTTACATTTACATATAATAATACATAAATGACTCCAAACCCAAATGTCAATACACCAAATATTATTCCTTTGTAAAGTAAATAAAAAAGCAGCACAAAGTATTTTAAAATAACAGATATTTTGAACTGGTTCTTATTTAAAAGTTGAAAGGTTTTAAAATTTTCCAAATGAAAGGCTATATAAAGAATTTGACATTCTTTATTATCATACCTATAATTTGTTTTTCATAAAGTTACGCAAGTCATAAAAAGATTGACCGCTCACATTTTCCAAAAGAACCAGACCTGGTAGTCGTTGATAAGATTCCTGGCATCAACTCGTGTTAAAACCTATTTTATTAGCATTCAAAAGGTGGGAAAATTGTTTGCTAGTTCTATGGGAAATTTACTCGTCGGGGGCCCCCGAGGGTTGATAAAACATTTTGACTACGTGGGTCAGTGATTTCTCTATATTTACAATCCGTTTCGCTTCGATTCCGTCTATAATATTTACACAATTTTGTTTGCCTAAATGGCTGATGCACCGGCAGCAGCCAAGAGCTTTAGTTCTATATAACGACGCAGTGCTATTGTCTTGTTGGCCACTATGGTGTGGTTCAGTGTGGCCAGCAAACTCCGGGCTGTCTGATAGTCATTCTGCAAGGTCATGGCCACAGCCAGATTGTATCGCACCACATTTTGCGCTGCATCCAGGGACTTGAGCTGCCAGTCGCGTGTCTCCAGATCAAAGGCATTCAGGGTGCTCACAAAGGAGGGATCCAGATGTTCACGCGCCTCGCTGGTCTTGTCCATTTGCATCAATGCCTCGCCCGCGTACATGTGAGCCAGTAATCTGCATTGGAAAAGTGGATGAATTACAGAATCAGGGAATTACTTAACCACCACCAACTTGTGGGCATCCGACAGGCGATCGCTATGCAGCAGCTGGTTGGCCATTTCCAAAGCGGTTACATTATCGCCCAGACGCAGCGAGACAAAGCTGTGGGCTGCATAAATGGCGGCCAGCATATTTTCTAAGGATTCTAGGGTAATTGGTTTTGAGGGATTGCAAAAGTTATTGTCCTGTAGCTGACGCCACGATTGCTGGGCCAGATCTTTCGGTTCGGGCGAGTCCTCGGGCGAGGGGACCGTATGGAAACTGGCCTTGTAGTGTAGCGTCAGGGTCAGAGCACTGCGCAGGCAGAGGGCTGCAAATTCCAATGTGGGCTCGGGCACAGCGGCCGATTGGGGACTGTCGGCAAAAGAAGCGTTAGAAGGGTGATATGAAAGTGAGGAAAGAAGGAACTCACGCATATGGCTTGGGTGATGAGCTGACTGGCAAACCAGCTAGTGACTGCCGTTCTTCCTCCATTACTTTCTGCAAAATTTCTGTTTAAATTTTTCTTTAGCAAAATCGAGTGTTTTTGCTTACCGCCTCATGCTCCATGATGCAGGCCTCGGCCATGCGTAACCAGACACGGGGATTGCTGTGATACTTCTTAATGGGCACCAGAAAACACTGAAATGCTTCCTTGGGCCGGCGCAGATGGAGCATGGCTATGCCCAGATTGTACAGTATCTCGCAGGAATGGGCCGAGCTCATGCCCTGCAGTGCGCTTTTTCTCAAATTGGAGGCCAGCTGCTTGTCAAAGGTGAGTGCATTCTGAAAGAAATTGGCCGCTATGGCATAGTGACGCACTCGGAGATGGATAACGCCCATGTTGTTGGCTATGCAAGTGCTCAGCTGCGGGGTGATGGTGCTGAAAGTGCAAGTCAAGGATTACAGCTGGCTAAACTGGTTAAACGACCCACTTACCTCGCCTGGGTGCACTCATTATTGATGCGCATTAGCTGCTTGGCGGCCATTTGGAAGTCCTTCATGATGTAGTACTGCTGAGCCTTGAGTGCGGCATACTCGGGCGTTCCATCCTCGGTGATGACCACGGGTTTGCGATTGAGCACATGCGTCAGAAGTTGTAGCAATTGCAGGTTGCCAGCACCGTCGCCTGCCACTCGAGCCACGGCCCCCGCCTCTGTGCCTGCAGTGGGGGACGTGGCAGCTGTGGTGGGTGTTCCCTCCTCGGGGTTGGTGGCATTCGTCGTTGCGCTGGTGTTGTTTACAGTGACTGCATTAACACTACTCGGAGCACTGGCCACCAGATTCAGTTTGTACTGCAAGTAGTCGAGAAAAGCCTCGGCACGATTCAGCTGATTGGTGGCCAAGAGCAGTTGCAATTGCAATGTGGCCACTAAAGCCGACATGCCCTTTTCCAATGCCTCCATTCGGGTCACCAAAGGAGCCAATTTCTCTATTGCCGTGGCATACATGTGACGATGAAAATATATAACGGCCTTGTTATATCGTGCCACTGTGGCCGCACTGCCGCCGCCCTGTTTCAGAGACAAGCCCACACTTTCGCTGGTTCCCTTGGCGGGCCTCACATCGATGACCAACTGATCCAGCTCTTGCAGCAGGGCCGCATGTTGAGTGCAGCCGCTTTTGTAGTACTTGACAACAGCACGATTGTGCCTTAAGATGGGTCCACTGCTCTCGCCCTTCGATTCCAGCTGCTGCAGCAGTTCCAGACAGCGGTCATACTCGTTGCTGGTGGGTGGGCAAAACAAAGTATTAGCTGAGTCTGCCATTTGCCGGAGGCTAGGTCTTGGCTTACTTATTGAACTGCTCGTGGGCTTGACACAACAAGCTGTAGTTTTCATCTTCGTTTTGCGTTTTTGTCGTCTCCGCCAAATCCATGCTAGTGATGTGAGTCGACTGCACAGTGTAACCGAATAATGTAAGCAAAAAAATACTTAACGAAGATAATTATCGATATATATACAGTTAGGCAGTCGATAGTGATCGTTGCTTGTTATTTATATAACTATTGAGTGTATATTTATGTTATTAACTTAAGAATGCAAATGGATGGCTCACCACAGTTAAATTTCGCTTATTCTTAACATTTTGCTTTGATTACACTCACGTCACGTGCGCATCTCTAATAGAGTTGCTAGTCCTAAGCACAATGAACGCGTCGAACGCACGCACTGTGGTTCAAGATTTGGTCCCAAATCCCAAAAAGCCGGCCAAAAGTCGGAAAATAAAATATTTTTTTATTGACTTTAAATGATTGGAATAGTTGCAGTGGTACATCTAGTTTGTATTCTGACCGTTTATAAGGAGAAAGTGTCCCCACCTGGCTCAGGTATGAACTGGATTCGTGAGCATCGAGCGTTTCTCATCGTTTATTCGTCATGCGTCGAAAATAACACAACGTTTACAAGCGTATAGATTCGCGAAAAATTAACCGATTTGGATTTTAAAAATGGATTCTACTCTAGAAAGTAAGTACAATTTAGTCAAAAATTAACTGCCTTTGCTGCAGGTTTAGTCTCGGTGATTATTTTTGTGCGAAAATTGTCGCGACATTACAAATATACACTGCTCGATAACACTCTCCCCCATTCACCAAACCAACTTTTTGAATCCGCCACGTCGGATTCGTGATCAGCGATCCCGAAAACCCCCGAGTGCAAACTTAAAGCCAATTCAAAAACGTTTTTCGACTTTTGGCCGTGTTTTTGGGATTTGGGACCACTTTGCGGCGGGCTTTAATTTTCTAATTTTACCTCCAAACTAGGGATAATGACAGAAACTTAAAATACAAATCAAATGCGAATACGATACAAATTAGTATAATCAGCGGTGTCACAGAAATCTCTTCCAACCAAATTCCAACCCAAAACCAATTCTCGGTGTCACAGAAATCTCTTTCGGTTGGTTTTAAATCTCTCGTGTTTTAAAACAATTTTGATAAGTAAAATTGGTATTGGAAATGTAATCAACATTATTTTTTTTGCATATATTGCATCAAATGAATTAAATTTTTTAATTGTTTTAATAATAAAATTTGCATTTCAATAATTGTTTGCAAAACCAACCGAATGTTGACAAATCAACTAGCTACTCAACGTCAGTTGGCGCCCTCTTCACCAGTGTTGCCAACTTTTGCCGAGAAAAAAAAATCTGTTTTCAGCGGGTCGGAGAGGAAAAACAAGCTATATTTTTCGACAAAAAAGCGTAAAAAAAGCGCATCGTTTTCTTGTCTTTAATGTAATTATATATACAAAATATTTTTAATATATCATCAGAGTGCTGAAGTTCCTCGTCCTTGCCGTAGGCCTCAGTTGTACCTGTTCGCTTAAGGTAACTAGAGGGGACCTTATAACACGTAGTATCTGTAGGCGTTGAACCACGGCAAGGACAAACTCTGAATCGCAAACGAGGCTAACTCAAAAAATCTTTGATTCCCCTCAGTCATTGAAAGCGATTACTTCACTCAAAAAGACTGTGTGTCATGAGACGCACGGTACGAGCGAAGCTCTTTACGATGAATCCGATTTAAGTAATGGAAAAAGACACATTTGGATTCTGTATATATAAATGTTAAATTATCAAATATTAGGTCACTCTCAAATTACTGTTAAGTCACTGTTTAGTCACTGTTAAGTCGCTTTAAGGAACTGTAAAGTCACAGTTAAGTTACATTTAAGTCACTGTTAAGTCACTGTTGAGTCACTGTTAAGACACTGTTAAGTCACTGTTAAGTCACTGTTAAGTCATTGTTAAGACACTGTTAAATAACTGTTAAGTCACTGTTAGGTCACTGTTAAGTCACTGCTAGGTCACTGTTAAGTCACTGTTCGGTCACTGTTAAGCCCCTGTTAAGTCACTGTTAAGTCACTCTTAAGTCCCTGTTAAGTCACTGTTAAGTCACTGTTAAGGCACTGTCAAACAAAAAGCATTATAGTTTTCAGCACATAATTCACAACTTGACCTTAATGCAGCCACTCCTTGCACCCTCACTCCCCGTATACCCATCATATCCCCACCCGACCAACTCCAGATCCCCACACGATCCCCAATAGAGACCCTCCATATACCAAGTAGAGCTCACCAGATTCCCACCAACTCCCTACCAGATCCCCACTTGATCTCCCCCAGATCCCCACCAGATCTCCACCATATTCCCACCAGATCTCCACCATATCTCCACCAGATCACCACCTGATCCCCACTAGATCCATACCAGATCCCCACCAGTTCAGCAACAGATCCCCACCTGATCCCCACACGGTCCCAACCTGATCCCCACCTGCTCCCCACCAGCTCCCCACCAGAGCCCCACCAGAACCCCCTAGATCCCTATCAGATCCCCACCAGATCTCCACCTGATCCCCACCTGGTTCCCATCAGATTCCCACCAGATCCCTACCCAATCCCCACCAGATCCCTACCTGATCCACACCAGATCCAAACCAGAGCTCACTTGGTCCCTACCAGATAAACACCAGTTCCCCACCACATCACCACCAGAACTCCACCAGATCAGCACCAAATCCCCGCCAGATCCTCACCAAATCTTCACCTGATCCCCACCAGGTCCCTGCCAAATGCCCATCACCTCGGAGGTGACACCTCTCCCCAGTTCCACCTCACACGCAACCCACTTGCTAATACGCGGTAATGGTAAAAGCAGCTGATTTTGCAAATACAAAATACAAAACACAAAATCAAAGACATACCCCAAAAGAATCTGTCGCAAAGACAAAATTTTTCAAGATTCACTCCCCCAGTGTGACGTCCGTAAAAGAGCTTCGCTCTAAAAACTTTATAGTTTCTTCGTTAACCTCCCATTTCCACAAATATAAATAAAATTATTAACCCTATATGTCCTAATATCGGAAAATTCTTCCAAAATGGGAAAAACTTTTTATTTGGCTGTAAAATGTAGTGAACTGAAAATATGTAATTTTTTCAAGAATGTTTGATTTTCAGGCAACCTGAAATAATTTAAATGTAATAATACAATGAATTTTTGAAAATCCGAAATCAGATCGCGAAGACAACTTAAATAAATTTAAAAAAATAACTTTTTTTGCTTTATAAGATCAACTATGAAATTTGTGCAGCACATGCTCAACTAAATTTCTCCAATATTCTATTTATCTGAAGCATTTCAATCTGCATCTCAAGCTCTTATCTTTAATATAAATCTTTGACAGCAAATTCTGCAAATCGTCTACATGTATTATATTAATATTGGTATCTGATGGAACAATTTGTAGGGAATTGATAGCAATCAAAAGATCTTTCAGCAGGCCGGATGCGTCAGTGTCATTGATTTAAAGAATCTTGTTGATTTTTGGCATTTTTAATAGAATTGAATCATATTGTTCCTTTTCAAGAACTGCTCGAGATTATTCGAGATGTTTCGAAGCCATTTATCGTGGCATATGGCAAGTGTTAATTACACAAGTTTACAAACAATTAAACTTTTTTTCATCCTCTACAATTTCATGTCATTCCTTATGTAAAATCACGCGCTGAATCCGGATATGGAGCTTAAAAATTTCTCAGTAGAACAGATTTCGAGATAATCCCAATTTACCGTTTTTCGGATTTTTGAAAAAGAACTTCTCACTTAATTTCAAATATCTCCATTATGAAATAAATTATAAATAAGTTGTGTGAACCAAATTAAAGCTAATAAAATTATCTTTCAATCGTTTTTAAAACATTTTATTGTCAAATTTGTGGTGTAGCTGCTTATTACAAAGATATCGAGAATTTCGTTTCATTTTTATCGAAAATTTGAAGAAACTGTAAATTACACCGTTATTTTCACCAAGAAAAAAAATTTTGTTAAATTTCTTTCTCTTTTGGATGATGTAACCTAATGTATAAAAATTTCAAAAAGTGTTCATACATCGAAATCTGTTGGAAATAGTAGAAGTTATTAGCATTTATCTAAAAAATGAGCATTTTCAGTTTTACCGTTCAAGTGGTATTAAAAATTTCTATGGTCCGTTTTGCTCCCCCGTTTGAGTGTACAGTTTTCCTCTCGCTTAAGAAACCAACAAAAGTCACATATCATGGCCTCATCCCAAAACCCTTGATAGCGGCGTTCCATACTCTTTATATCCTGATGAAATCGTTTACCATGCTCATCACTCTCATCCCCGAGGTTTTGAGAGAAGAAATGAGAATCCAAAAAATGAAGTTTCAACGACATTTCTACTCCTGTTTGCAATACAATGTGCAGCGTTTGATCTTTGCCTCGTATAGGTAAGGGAATGCAATCTTCAGATATGCAAATGCATCACCGTCTTTTTGTAGAGCAAAATTTTTATATAAACCCAGTTTTATATGAAGGCAGTATAATTTGCTCCTTACTGACAAGTGGTTAGAACTTTACATTTTCTGCTCGACTGTCTCATTTTCACAAAAAACACATGTGTTTGGTATATCCCTGTTGCAATCCTGAAACTATTGCAACAACTTTGAGGTCTGCGCAAATTTCCCAGTTATGTTCCTTGTAGTTTATAAAATCAAGCAATAAGCCATTGATTCATATGATTATTTTATATTAACGGCATGCGCTAGCGGTATCGAAGGCTTGATGTGTTCCTGGTACAACAATACAGCTTTTAGACTAAGCTTGCAACCGTCGATGAAAAAACGCCACTCGACTGGATCATAGGACTCGCTTAACTCCTCAAATAAACCACACACATCATTGCAATAACAAATATTATTCTTTTTTGAGCAATACTTAGCATAGCGCTTTTGACGATCTCTATAGTACGTTATTTTGACATCATACTTTAACAAATTCCGTTCTAGCAAACGTGATGCAAAATTTGCGATCTTTCTTTTCAAAGATCTAGAACTCTTTTAGATCGTTTTCGGCGAAAGGATTTCGCTCTTCAGCATGTTCTTAGATAGTTTACTATCACTTCGGCTGATTCAAGAGTCATGCTCTTCACTTACCTAAGTTGGACGAAAATCATTATACAACGGATCTACTAGTGTCTGTGCCAAACTCTGAAAGCTTTTCAACAAATTCAAAAACTGCACACAAACGGAGGAGCAAAACGGACCATAGAAATTTTTAATACCACTTGAACGGTACAACTGAAAATGCTCATTTTTTAGATAAATGCTAATAACTTCTACAATTTCCAACAGATTTCGATGTATGAACACTTTTTGAAATTGTTATACATTAGGTTAAATCATCCAAAAGAGAAAGAAATTTAAAAAATTTTTTTTCTTGGTGAAAATAACGGTGTAATTTACAGTTTCTTCAAATTTTCGATAAAAATGAAACGAAATCCTCGATATCTTTGTAATTAGCAGCTACACCACAAATTTGACAATAAAATGATTTAAAAACGATTGAAAGATAATTTTATTAGCTTTAATTTGGTGTACAGAACTTGTTCATAAGTTATTTAATAATTGAGATATTTGAAATTAAGTGAGAGGTCCTTTTTCAAAAATCCGAAAAACGGTAAATTGGGATTATCTCGAAATCTGTTCTACTGAGAAATTTTTAAGCTCCATATCCGGATTCAGCGCGTGATTTTACATAAGGAATGACATCAAATTGTAGAGGATGAAAAATCGTGTTAACTTGTGTTATTGATAAATGACTGGCAAAGGTGAAAAACTATTGATTTGCTCTAAAACAAAAATAAATCTAAAAACCTGTTTATAGTTTCTGGAACACCGACGATTTTCAAATAAGAAAATAAATTTTGTTCGGACATTTTTGAGCGATTTGCAAACCAACCGAGACCAAAATATCTAGAGATTTCTGTAACACCCCCGAATATATCGATTTGCCAAAAAAATTATAGAGATCGGATGAGCGTTTCTCAAGTAATGAGAATAAAGACAAGTGAACCAGTTAAAATGTTATGAATAGTCTGTTTTTAAGAACGTTGAAAGGTTTAAAATTTTTTTTTTGGGGGAGGGGGGAATTTTTTAAAATTTTTTTTTTTGTGGGGGGGGGGGGGAATAAAATCTCAACTTTTGCTAATTCTTATTGATTTTTTCACCACAAAAAAAGTCATCAGAAATTAATTTTTAAGTCAAAAATCATCTCTGCTCCGCCTTTAACTTTTTAGTTGTGCTCAATCTAAATTTTAATGTTCCGATTTCACCTTATAATAAAAATGGAGACAGCTAATTTTCATTGTTGCATTTTATTTTCAACAATAAATTGAAGGTTGTGAAATTCAAATTTTTCTGTAATTTTTATATAATCCTAGGCCTAATATAATATAATTGATCACGATAAGATAGATACAGAGATTTACCGGGAGAACAAGAAAGAGAAGAAATGCCTTTTCAAAGACGAACATGCGCGAGAAAGTGGAAGTTAATTTGGCATGAGTGAGATCAAAAGATTAATCAATTTACAGAAGGTTTGAAGCCCAAAATCGCACAAAGCAAAGACGAACATGGAAATTTGGTCACAGATCCTCAAGTGGCACTGGACAAATAAAGAAGTTACACTGAGCAAAAAAAAAGGATCGTTTTTGATGATCCTCAGGATGTTTTCGGTATCCATGTGGACTGGATCATTGATCTTTATTCTTTATCCAACGGAGCTGCAAAAAAAATGAAAAGGATATTTAAAACATTGATCTTAAAGTGGTCTTGAATATCCATTCTACGGGGATCTTTTTTTTTCTCTGTGTACTTTTCCAAGATAGTGATAGACCCGCCGAACCAACAGGAAAACTGTTCAGCTTTACAAATTCTAGAGAACGACAAATCACTTGGCGCTGATGGGCTGCCCGCTGAATTGGTCAAGGCTGGAGGCGAAGAATTGGTTAGGTGTTTGCACCAACTTCTTTGCCGTATTTGGGTTGACGAAAGTAGGCCCGACGATTGGAATTTAAGTGTTCTTTGCCCAATCTTTAAAAAAGGAGACCCTGCAGTTCGTCTTCTTCCCATCGCTTATAAGATTCTGTCCATTACGACAAATCCTGCAGAAGACCTACAAGAGAGGCATCAAAACATACCACATTTTTGTTGATTATAAATCAGCCTTCGACACACCGATAATGTAAAGGTTCGTCGAAGCCCTGTCTACCTTTGGTATGTCAGTAAAGTATGTTCGACTTTGCATGATGACGTTGAGAAATAACCTCTCCGAACCATTTAATACCAAAAGAGGTTTTAGGCAGGGCGATACCTTATCGTGTGATTTCTTTAATCTACTGATGGAATATATATAATACTACGCCGGTGCCCACATGCCAACAGATCGGCCACCATCTTTAATAAAGATGATATTGACATTATCGGCAAAGCCGAATAGGCGGTAAGCAGTGCTTCTTCAGAGATTGAAAGCAGTCTGAACTAATGGGTTTAGCGGTAAATTAGTACAAGACGAAAAATCCTTGCGTCTTGGACAATCTGTTACAATGGGAAAGTAAAACTTTAAAATTATAGAGGATTTGGTCTACCTCGTCAGTCTGGAAATCCAACGAAGAATCACTCTTGCAAACCGATGCTACTACGGGCTAAGTAGGGAGTACAAGAGCAGAGACCTCACGCGAAGTCGCTTATCATCCCAGTCCTGCAATACGGCGCAGAAGCATAGGTTATAGCGGATGAGGCGGCGACCTTTTAAAGTTGCCGATGATTTCCGCATTCGAAACTGTATGGGTTAAGCGCATAAGGCAACAGAGGCAGAAATCGTCAAACGGTTGTGATGCAAGCAAAGGGCCAATAAAGAAGAAGCTCACTCTCTCAACAGAACGCTTGATTTTGTTTTTCTTGTGTTTTTTGTTTCATAATTATTGATGAGGGAAACACCAAGGGAACCAAGGGCCATCGCTGCCTTAGAGAAATGAGGAACAAATTGCATAGAAGCACGCATACACACTTTCCGTTTACTGAAGCACACGCGAAACAAGCTCAAAGAGAGAAACTCTCGTTGCTTAAGCAAAGAGCACGTTAACTAAAGTAAAGTAGGGTTCCCCAAGTAGAGAGAGCGAAAATGTGACTGTGTTTCTCCCTAAGACAGAGCAAAAAGGCTAGAGATCTTTGGAGTAAAGACAGTCAATTCGTTTCCCAATTTCATTGTGTCCGAGGATGACTGTTTTTTTCTGTCAGCCTTTGAAAAAGGGGCCACTTTAGGAAGGCTGCGTCATCAGCATTAGGACGTATGAAATCGACATCTATGGGTCGAAAACCATGCACATAAAACTCAACTACTGCCTCCAAATAAACTATCGAGCTACTTTCGCATAAATTTCCTAGGCATCATCGATCAAATTGAAAAAAGATATGACAACATTAAGCTTATCAAGCTTACGCCCCTTTTTCCATGAATATCCAAATTTGAGCTTTATCAGCAATAATTTGAGCGTTTTTAATTGTTGCTATGCCAAAATGAATGAGACAAACCCCTCTTAAAAAAAATCAGTACCTTTTGTATTATTGGAATTATTTTAATTTGATTCGAAGTACAATATTATTCAATAATCAGAATTTTGTTCTTTTTTTTCATCCAAATCAATTTTGGGGGATTTTTACAATACATGTATGAGGATGAGGTTGATTTTGATGACGGGGGGTTAGAGGAAATTGCTTTTACTGCTGCAATTTGAAAAACAATAATAATTCAAATTTTGCACACCAACAACAACTGAGGAGGAGTGGGGAGCGCTCCGGGATTTCGGGTACTGAGCGAGGGACAAGAGCCATTATGTACACTATTTTAGGTAAATTTTGTATATAATATATGTATGTATATGTACGTGTATATATATATTGTATTTTGTATACCATTGCATATATAAACTTGAATTTAGCATTTCTTAAATAATTCCCAAGGCTCAACATTAACTGAGCGAGTTGCAGCTTTAAAACTCTTCAACTTAATAATTCATAACTTGCTAAACGCAGTTGGAACTGCCCACCAACACTTGTTCGTTCGAGTTTCTTGCATTGAGATGATGATTGCGGGGGAGGAGCGGGTGGTCGGCGCTTATGTGTTGCGTATTTTGCCGGGCACATAGTTTTTATCAATAACATTCTCCTGCAAGAACATGTGCAGGCAGCGCTCGTTCTGGGCCAGCGGATGTCCGGCAATCTTATTGATAAAAGCCTCCAGGCCTTTGCGTCGGTCCTCAATGAAGTTTTCATCGAAAATGCCCTCATCACCGCGGAATGGCATTTGTCGTTTCCAGGCCTTGCCGGGTAGGGGCGGTACCACAATCTGTAAGGAAGAGATAAACAGAGAGAGAGAGACACATGAGCGAAAGTTACTGGTATCGAGTGCAATATAAGGCCATCATTTACACAGTGTATATGTGTATATGAATCAGAGTTTGTCAGGAAGAGCGAGTACAAGAAGTGAGAGTGTATGCATATGAACCAGTGTCCGGCACCGTTCAATGTTCTGTGTATACAAGTAGCGACGTCCATCCTCTGTAGCAGCGACGTCGATACACAGACACTATACGAGCGTACACTGCTCTCTTTTGCACTAACAAACATGTGCTAACTGAGAGCGCTCTCGCGTGTCCGAACGCACACATTCAAAATAAGCATGTGTGTTTTGCCGTACACTGATATGAACCAACATCAGCCAGCGACTGAAAAGCTGTTTGCTCTCTAGCAAGACGGGCGTTTGAATCGTGTCCTGACTTAACAATCGCTGTTCTAAATGGCAAATATTTTCTCATAAGCGATGATTGTTCGTGCGCCGAATGTTTAAGTCTCTGTCGCAGCATTTAGATTTTTTCCTAGGCTAAATTTACGATCGGCATTTGGGTCCCTACTTTTCGATATAAAAATCAAGTCCAGTTTTGAGCGCTGATTTCAAATCAAGTCCCGGTTTCTCTTCCGAAGACCATCTAATATTTAGACAGCACGTTTGCTCAGCTCAGTCGAACCAACTTTAGTTTCAGACTCCAATCGTCTTCGTCCTCCGTCTGTCCTTTCCATTTGTCCGGTCCTGCTATACAGCTTTTGCGTTAAATTTTTATCCGCCAATTTATTTGTTCAAATTTGGATAATGTCTATACAGAAAAAAAAGGGCGTAGCAACATTTGCTACGTTTATGCTATGCTCATTTTGCAAAATCATTTCATGAAATGGGTTCGAAAGACCATAAACACCATTTCTGAATTCGCTTACACACGAAAGTTGACTATGAATTCGCAGTTCAATTCATGAAATGCAGCGGCGCACACTTATTGCGTTGGTGTTGCAGATCTTTGTTTTCTCAAATTCGCTGGTGATTATGCGAATTTACAGAAGCTGCATAAACAGGAACAAATTTGATTTTGCAAATTAAAGAAATCATGAATTTCGTAGCATAAACGTAGTAACTAATAGTTTTAGTTAGAAAAATTTTTGCATTCTTAAACTCTGATATTTTAAGACATTTGCAATTGTATAATAACTTTGGAACACACAACGTTAGCTTGCTCTTCTCGTTAAAAATTATTTGACAAATCATCATGGAAAGACTCACGACGCAACAACATCACCAATGGGCTCTGCAACAGCTGAAAGAAGATCCTCTGTTTTCGCGCAAAGTTTTTTGTTCAACAAAGTGAATAGTCGCATTTTGGCTGTTGAGCAAACCCGAAGAGACTCTCGAACTACCGTTACATCCAAAAAATGCACTGTTTGATTTGTTTTAAGGGCTGCCGGAGTCATCGACCCGCTTTTTTTTTTAAATGAAACCGTACAGAACATAACCGTCAATAGCAAGCGCTACCGCATCATGATGACTTTTTAGAATGCACTTGCTTGTGAATGCTTGAGAATACGTGTGCACACTTACAGTAGTAGCTGTCGTACAAAAAAGCGTCTGACTCTCGAGCGCTCTCTCTCTCTGACTTTTGGTCAAAATTTCAAGAGAGCCAAAAGCCACTTGAAAAACCAGCTCCAAAAAATCGTGTGCAAAAAACTCGTATGGCGTTACTTATCTTCATATTATAATGTCTTTGGTGCTACAAAACAAAGGCTTTATTCAGAAATTATTTCATCGAACAGCTTATTTCGCGTACCGAACCTGGCAACTCGTTGACTAGATCATGTAATATTACAAGCCAAAAATTTTCGTCGATAAGCCAGCTACGATTTAAGCATTCAAAGTCAAGATTACTTGCGCAATTTGCGAGATTGCTTAACAATACTGGAAAGAGTGATCCCAAATTGGACCATCCGAATGGTCCACTTACGGCGTCGACGCGGTTAACATTTGAATGAAATTATGGGGGGACTCCACTCGCCAACAACAAAACCATACACAGAGCAATATATTCGTTCGATTTGTAACGAGATCATTAACTTTTGTTGACAAAAGTCTTATAAGCAGAGATTAAACCCGTAACCTGTAACCGCTAAGAACACTTTAAAATTTGAAACTGAAACCTTATAACCGTAAACGTATAACCTTTATTTACATAACCGGTTATCAGTACCAGTAGCGGACGCAGGATTTTGCATTTGTAAATCTCAGGGGGGGGGGTTTAACCCCAAGCTATCTCTGTTAAATTGTGTTGATTGCATTAAATTGTTATCAACCATTGACCTTGAGCCAGCGCTGTAAAAAGCACAAAAACTTTGACGATACTCATTATATTTGTAAAAGCATAACTTTTTTTCAGAAACAGATAACCTTTTATTTTTAAATAGGTTTGAAAGTACTCCCAAAGAACTGCGTTTGATAAAAAAAATCATTAAATACCAATGTGGACGTCAGCTGTTTTTATTTTAACAAGCAAATTTGCGTACAAATAAAACGTCAGCAACGCCGGATTATCCTATATTTTATCATATTCTTCTCCTACAATGTCACACTGTGATGTACCCGCACAAGCCATATAAATTTAATTTCGCCAAAACCAAACCCACAGCAGAACCTATTTGTTCACATAAAAGTTTATTCACACCTTCAAATTTAATTAATTTTTAAATGCTAAAAAGAACCATGGATGACCGCCATTAATTTTTGCACCTAACTTCATTATAATTCGCGTTCCATCAAGAAAAAATAAACTCCCAATTTTTGGCGTAGCTCACTGCATGGGACATTTCCGTGTGATGGGACCTCCTGTCTTCAGATTGACTTTTACAATATTCTCTTCATTTCCAATGTGACCAGAGTTGCTTGAATTGAATGTACCAGAATGCCCAATAAGCCAGAGGACTCGCCGAAAGTTTTCACTTATTGTAGAAAATGTGCCTGGATTGCTTGAGTTTATATACATTTTGGCAGACACAATAAAATGTTGATAGCCATAACCCGGATACAAATCTATGCTAAATTCAATTCGATTGTAAAGCTTCTTGGATACGACTATTCCATCGGGGGCGGCCACACCTTCGTTGTCGTTGCATGTTGCATATAGATACATTGGCGCTATGTGGTAGTTGGTTTTTCCCAGAAAGTGCTCAAAGATCTTTGAGCACTTTCTGGGAAAAACCAACTACCACATAGCGCCAATGTATCTATATGCAACATGCAACGACAACGAAGGTGTGAATATATATTCGCCGGGGAAATGCCTTTGAATGTACATTAACATCTCACTTATTGCTTTGTAGGAATTCGGGTTTAGATATCCGTTATATGTTTGCGTCATTTGAATGTAATAGAATTCCAATTCATCTTCCAGGCGACGATATTTCGTAATGTAAGCCCAGTTGCCATTTACTCCTTCGATTCTAATGTTGCCACTTAAAGGAACTGCTTAATCACGAGCTACACCAACATAGTCCCTATTATGCTTAATTTCGTGGAACACTTGACAGTAATGGGAACGGTAATTGGATATGTCCGAAACCGCATCACTCGCAAATACATTCCGTTCGTCATATTTCGAAATGCCTGTGTCGCAAGTGTTCGAGTTGGCGAGTTGATTCATGGACACCAGTGAAGGATTTTGTCTTCCACTCTGACCGCCTGTCAGTAGAAGATAGTATATGAAGAAGTTTTGAATAGATCTGATGACTGTTTCCGTCTCGGATGAGATGTGAATAAGCGTGTCGTACATGTTGACAAATTCGAACGAACTAATGAAATATGCTCAGTAAATTCTTATTTAAATACTATTTGGGCGAATTGCTTAAATTAGTGGTTTACTTTTTGACATTTAACATTTGTTTTTTATTTGGAATAAATTATTTGCAGTTAATTTAAATAAAAAGTAAGTGCTCAGCCAAGGCATGGCAGTTGAGACCTTGGACTGAAGACAATTTGTCCGTATTTTATTATTATTATTTTTTAAAATTATTTTTTCCTCTTAAAGCAGGACATTTATTTACATCTATATTCTACACAGAAGAAAAAAGTCGACATATTTTCAATCTTTTAAATCTTGGAGTAAGCCCGGCACGAGCTTGAAAATTCAATCTCGTATTCCAGGATATTGTACACAATTCAATCTTTTAAGGATTGGCTCATGCAGATCGAACTTGTATCATTCCAAATGTGCTTACTACAATCCCTTTTGAGATCACATGTCCTTTTTTAATTTTTTGCTCATCATCTTAAAGACCCCGGATAAAAGAAATCTTTCTTAGGATTAAAAAGGTCGGATCAACTTGATCTTTTTTCTGATCAGGTCAAGCACATCCGGGATTACGTTGTTTTCATTACCGCTTGGGTTTGATTTGATCCCATATGGATTAAATTTTTTTTTGTGAGTGTACTAGTATTTGACGTAAATGGTTGAAATTTTTATGAGCATATTCTTTTAACTGTGAGATTTACTTGTGTGTTTAAAGACTAAAACATTTATTTTTTGATGGCTCTAGCAATCTTTTTAATTGACTATAAACGGTTTTACCGAAGACGGCTGTCAAGTTTAAAATATATACAAAATTATAACAGTGCACGATGGACCCCTGCAGTGGTTGTGAAACGAAATGTGCTGACAGTTTGATCCAGTGATAGGAACTCATATTACATGACGATTAGAGATCTGCAACAGTGACTATTATCTAACTGCATCAATACTCGCTTTAAGTGCGTATGCGGTGTGACTGATACTCGAAATTTTACTGTCGAGTCAGACACACCCTCTTTCTGTTATTGGTATTTTTGCGACTTTGTCTCTTGGTTGATCATCTATCAAAGTGGTTGTTTCTGTATTGAAGGCACCGCATGACAGAGACACACATAAGTAAATATCTAAGTCAGGGTTTCCCAAGCAGAGAGCGATAAAACGTGACTGTGTCTCTCTCTAACACGCAATGAAGTATGACTTCGGGAAGCATTCGGCGAGTAAGTTCGTGGTCCCGGAACTATCGCTGCTGAACTCTGATCTATGTATACCTTACTTTTATTCATCTCGCTCTCTTCTCTTTCTCTCTTCTATGAAAAAGTAAGGGCAAATGTCATTTAGTTGTTTTTGTTATTAGAAGAAAGAGAGACGAATGAGAGACAGAGATGGAAATACAAAGAGCTCTTTTGGGGTGATTCCATCAACACTCGCTCTCTTCTTGTGGAAATAACCAAACTTTGCCGCACGAGCGACGTTAAGTATTATTGACTCTCTAAGCCGAAGCACAAATATGCCATGAGTGTTCTAAACGTCGCGTACATTTTTGCAGTGGTTGGAGACACTCGAGTGTGAAATATATCCAGTACAAATGCTGTGAACTTGTAGTTGCGGTGCACGAAAATCGAATAAAATGGAGTATTTTTGAAAAACAGACTGGGTCATGTCCTTTTTTATAAGCTGGTTTCTTTCGTGTGTGCTACTCCACTTATATCTCTAAAAGGGCTTGACGGATTTTTATGATGTTGGATTTGATTCAAAGGTCAATCGGTCGAAACAAATCGGGAAATTTGTTGAGTTAAGATTGAAGGTGTACATCGAAAGATTCAATATTTTCAACTCTGAAAGATGGTTAAATAGACGGATTATTAATGAATAGATAGACGGGTAAATAGGAAATGTAGATCATAAGGGCTAAATGATCACGAAATTTTGTAAAATATTATTACGAGTTTATCGTAAAGATTTAAAAGTTGACAATTTTACTTGGGTAAATAGAAGCTGTACATCGAACGGTCCAAAATAATCTCGAAAATTGCAAAATTTATATATGAAGACGTTTAAGCAGACGGACGAAAAGACGGGTAAATAACCGGTTAAATAAACGGTTAAATATTAATTATATATACAAGATGAAACTGTAAATAAAATTTTAATTTTAATATTTTATAATGAACTTTGAAGACCGGCAAATAGACGGCTGGTCAAAATCAAAAGTTCAAACAATTGCGAAAATTAAACAATTTTCGTATCAAAAGTCGTACAACATCGCAAAAGTTGCAAAATTTTAAATTCAGTTTGAATTATTATGAAGATTTTATTGATGGCTATTCTAATGTAAGCTCCAGAATGAACAAAAAATTTTTAACCCCCAAAACACCCAACCTGCGTACGCCACTGATCAGTACCGTAAACGAGACAAATATATGGGTTAATTTCGGATTTTCCTCCACAGCCAGCTTCATGGACTGGGAGCGGAAATGTTTGTAAAGAAAAAGTGTTTTTGTGAACTGGTAGTTTGGTGTTGATTTTTTTTCAGCAAAGAAATATTAACTTTGTGTTTAATTTCGACACGGGCGTTTTTCAATTCCCTATCACAAGTGCGAAGGCCATTGACAGTTGTGGCTCTCAGGGATGCAAACCGGTTCTGAACCGAACCGGTTTTAAACCGAACCGCTTTTTTCGCTCGTGAACCGATCCGTAAACCGAACCGGTGTGTTTTCAAAAATGGTGAACCGAACCAAAAACCAAAAATAAAAATTTTTTTTTTTTTTAGCTAGGTAGCTTTAAAATATTAGGAAAATACTTGGAAAATCAGAGTTGTTGTAAAAAAGCTAAGAACATCAAACTCATTAAATTTGCTAACCCATAATTGTAATAAGCCAAGTCTTTATTCTATTATCCGTTGGGGGTCAACTTACTGAATACTCAAACTTTAACTTTTTATCTTTAATTGAGATTGGCTTGAAATAGAAAATTAGTATGTGTATTTCTATGGCCCGCAGGCATGAAAAATTAAACTGTGTGAACCACTGAACCGAACCAGTCCTTATTTCCGAGTGGTTTGTCTCACTTTGTCATATGAGTGCTCATGGTGGAATTAATAAGACGAAGTCCTCCGCAGAGGCTAACGTCTTCGCCTTGTAAATTGCACATGGTGCGGCTCAGTTAAACAAAATTGAACATGTTTGATTGTTAGAAAGATTACACACACTTGCACTTGCAAGATAATTCGATTAAATTATCTGAATTATATCTTGAATTATACACTTGGATAGGGTGTATTGAAATTGTCCGGATGTTTGCAACGCATAGAAGGAAGCATCTCCGACCACATAAAGTGTATATTCTTGATCAGCATGAAAGGAAACATTTACATTTCATTTTCCAAAGAGAGAAGATTATAAGCAAGCTCCGAATTGTGAACGAAATCTCAGCTTATTATTTTTTTATAGTTCATGACTAAGGATTTATTTCCGATATAGAGGGTTAATAGTATTTATTGGGTTCAAATAAAATTAAATTCAAAATCGAAATCAAAATGAGCATAAAGGCTTTTTCCTCTTAGAGTATCCTTAACAATAGGAACGAAGACGATGCAAAACCACAATAAGTTGTACGTAAGTTGTAATCTGTTAAGGCCCTCTTCAGGTCTAGAGGGCTAAATTTAACGTTTTTTTTTTAAATTCGTGAAAAGAAATCGGTCAGAGATATTGTGATTCAGTTTTTGTATTTTGTAGTAAAATTAATTATAAAAAAATCCAAAATTAAAAATTTGTGAATGCGAGGGCTGTTCAGAAATTTCTCGGTATCCAAAGTAGGCTATTTCAAAAGAAGATGTGTCGATGGTACCCACGTTTCCGGGAGTTACAATTATCAGAAAACGAAACGGAAGAAGGGAAACTGTTTAGGTCGTCCTCACCCTTATAGAACATAACCAATTGGGTTACCGGCTTACATGTTGCAAATACCGTTTAAGATTAACAGTTGTTTTGTTTTGGTTGGATACCCAGGGGAAGTACTTACTTTGCTGTCCCGTTCCAGTTCATTTCTCAGCCACTCAAAGTCACTGTAGCGTCGTCTCACACTGGATTCCTTTACCTTGAACACCGGCAAGTTGGTCTGGGAAAGAGAAAGCAAAATTTTGATATCATGACTCGACTGCAACTGTGACTAATGAATTATCGCTTTGCACTCACAATCACACACACATATTTGCATACATATGTATGCTTATCACCTTACCCTCATGCGCACTTCATAGTCTGTGTAGCGTTTCTTGCCCGCCGCCATAGTGGTCAGTGGATTAACCACATCAATCTCCAGAAAGTTTGCCGGCACAGCGTAGGCATCGTCCAGTGTTTGTTTCTTTACGTTCAAACGGCGGGTGGCATCGGCGGTTCCAGTTCCATCCTCAACCATCATGGTAGACGCCCCTTATGCCTTTGTGTGTGAATCAAACGGGTTTCCTGTTGTTGTTGTTGCTGCTGCTCTCTCGCTTGGAGCCCCTTTGTCTAGGTTTTTGGAGAGCCGGAGCCTCCCTTCAGTTGTGTTGGCAGTACTTTCACTTTCACTCAACTTGGCTGTCGGCCACTTGGTTTTTAACTAGTCAAATTTAATTTAATTAATGTATGTAATTTACACACCACACACATACACAAGTGAAGAGCAAAATGTAACCGATATGCTATCGATAAACTAGGCCATCGTTCAGGGTTGTCGTCACCACTCAGTATGACCTTATTCGCAGTGTTGCAAAAATCCCAAAACCCTCACGCAGTCATGTGATGGCACGTGACGTCAGTGTAAAATTTTTACCCATTCGCTTGCTCTGCTCCAGTGTAATTTTTCTTCGTACTCCGCAACAACTCGCAGGCCTGGAATTTTGCGTGTGTGTATCGCTCAGTATTAATCGAAACTGAAAAATTGTATGTCAAGTGATCCCCAGTTCAAATTAAGACAAATAGTTCAAGTATTTTAATTTGTTTTCAGCTCGAAATTTGCTGTGCAATTTTCACCTGTCATAAAGAAAAGGCAAAATGAACGCCCAACAAGCACAAAGAGAGCATGTCCTGGCTGTCTCACGGGACTTTATCTCGCAGCCACGTCTAAGTGAGTATTTTGCCAACAGTAATTGGCAATTTCAATTAAAACTAAGAAAGAACCAAAAAAAAGAAAACTTCTCACGCAACCGCCATGACAGTTTGTACGAACTTGTGGGCAAAGCAGGACACATAAAAATCAATAAAATGTTGGGCCCGCCCACCCCAAGGATGTAGGGAGACGTTTTGAATTCGGCTGTAATCAATTTAATGGCTATGAACAGTTTATACAGTCGCCAAAGGCCACAAATTTCGTTTTAAACATAATTTTTCATTGTCACATGACTGCGCGCTCAGCTGTTTGCTCTCTCTCTCAGGGCTTTCTGCCGAGGGGGCACCTGACTGGCTGAATGGGGTGGGAGGCAACAAGAAGAAAAGGCAAAACCCAAGTAAAGTCAACAAATTAGCAAATCCATATAGATGCCGTTGATATAACTAATACTAAAATTAGTTTAATCTGGGCTTAAAATTGGTTTTACATAATACTCTAAAAATGATTCCCCCAGTCAGAAGAGACAGTCAGCTGACATAATTTACTCCACTACGCCCCTCGGCCACTCCACCGTTACACTTCTCTTCTGACAGTTTGCTTTCTTATCAGATTCTAGTTAGCAGTTGGCATTCATGTGAGCACCAAGTGGGATTTAATAATAATAAAAGAATGTTATTAACAAATCTCTCAGAAGAAGTGGAAAAAAATGTGCAAATTGTTTAGACCTCTGGAATATTACATAAAATTGTAATTACTCTTGACCAGGCACTAAAGATGAGATGGGACTAAAATTTAAATTGGGTAGTCTAGATCCCATAATCTTGAAAATCCCTTTGATTCCGAAACTATTTCAGTTCAAAATTTAAGCGGGCATTCATTAGACTTGTTAATAGAACTCCAAAAAGACTAATTAAATTAGTAATTTGTGTGACTTTTAAAATTAATTACAATTATGTAAATAAGCTCTCAGAGAATAAAAATGTATATCTCATTGGCATTGACACGCTATTTTGAATATCTTTCCTTTTGAACAACAAATCATCGATTTCACAGGCCAACAAAATCATCAACTTTGTAAGATGCAGCCCATTTGAAATAAGTTTAAGTTCCCCAATTACAAAACTGCCTTCGGTTAAGCTACCTCAGCTCTTGATCCCAAGATATGGCAGAAACAGGCAAAATATTAAAGCGAGTTCAGACTAATCTCCATTCACCCTTTTTTTCAAAAGTATTTGAACAATTAATGGCCAATCGAATTCAGACATTTTTCTCATATAATTCTTTGTTAAGGCCACTACAATCTGGTTATAAAAAATTCAAAAGCTGCACGACAGCTATTTTAAAGATTTTAGAAGCCATAAGAAGGCAGATGGACAATAACAATGTTACATTATTAGCCTTACTAGATGGTTTTCGCGGGAAACCATTCGAACGCCGAATTCAGCGAATCCTAATTCGATAAATACTAGAACATAGTGGATTGATGTCTCTCTAAAATGGTTTTTATTTCACCCAAAAATAATTTACAGTTTTTTTAAAATGTAAGCTTAAGCATTTTCGCACCGGACATGTCGCACGGGACAGTTTTTTCCATCATTATATTTATGTGGTTTCTGCTACCATGCGAAGCAATAACTTACAGTAAATTGTATTGACATAGTTTCTTATGCATTTATGTATACCCCTTTGTACTATCAAAAAGATTTTAGATAGCGAAAGTACAAATTAAGCAATTTTAATGTCAAAATGAGAAAAATTGAGCTAGCACGGCCGTGAAACCGAATATATTCAGTTGGGTTATTAGTAAATGTAAGATTAGCTTACATTAGTTTAATTTGGCTGTTTCGTTATAAATATTCGATAAAATATATTTTTTTTTTAACCACTTTTAACTTTTTGCCCCAGTTGGACCTTTTGGTGGAAATGCCCATATCTTATATATGTCCAAATTCCACTCTTTTCAACATATCGGCCAGTTTACCGATCTCGCATCTCAATTGGGCCGTTGTTTCGCATGCTGTCAGCCAAGTCAAGCTCTTCCATTTTGGCCAGAAAAAAGTTTGTAATTATGGCACAGCCGCCTGAAAACAAATACAAATACACAAAATATGTGTCAAGCGAAAAATAACTACAAGAAATAGACGCAAAAACGATTTCTCTTGGGAGCTGATATTGAATCCCCAAAAAAAAAGTTTGTATTAGATGCGGGTTCTATATATGTAGTGCCTTTGATCTCAGAGATGGTAAGAAATAGTGGTTTGACATGTATGAAACAAATGCTTCTTTTATCTGCACGCAGATCAATTTTATTTCAAATTTTGGCCACGCCCACTCCCGCCCCCGCAATTCGGAAAAAACGTTATATCTCCTACAGTTTTAAGGGTACTGTATACCTTCAGAAAAATTTTTTTTTGGTTTTTTTTTTTTATTTTCTTAAACGTTCTATTAGGATCTTATAAACATCCTGCAAAACTTTCAAGCTGATCCGAAACTCAGTTTTAAAGATATAAACAAAAACAATTATTTTTTCCGACCCTTTTATATGAAAATTGTTTTTATCGATCCTCGTATTTTTAGAAATTCGTATTTTTTTCCCTATTTTGGTCAAAAACTTTATAAATATTTATAAAATGTTCGATATTATGGAAAAAAAATTTTTGAAAAAAAAAATTTTACTTGGAAGTTTTTGGAGATTTTATTTTTTACCATGTCTTGACGCACTTTGACTCAAATTTCTGGAGAACTGCTTAACCGATTTTGATAATCTTTTTTTTCGGTGAAAGTTAACACCCAAATGCACCAAATCCGATTTATACATTTATTAAAAACAATTTTTCTTTCATCGGAAACAGATGTCGAATCTTTAAATGCGATTATCTCGGAACCACTTTTTCCAAAATGGTTGCAAAGATTTAAAGAGTACCTGTTGACCGATTTTCAAATTCTTTTCCTTAATTAACTCCTAATACCCACCATTCTGGTGTGAACTAGGATATTTTTGATCGGTCAACAAATAACGGAGCTAGGACCAACACAGTGGGAAAAAATAGTCGATTTTCGAAATTTTGACTTTGAAACCCCATAACTACGTCATTTATTGACCGATCCAAAATATCCTAGTTCACACCAGAATTACATTAATTCTTAACAAAACCCTGTCTTCCGTTTTAAATTCAGATCATCCGTTCTCAAAAATTTTTGCAACCATGGGCCTATGTTTTAAATTTTTCGTTAACTTTGAACAAAAATACAACAACAACCGTAGGTACAACAACAACAACAAAAATTACTAAATCTAGTTTAACCGATTACCTATCCAATGAAAAAATCCGCTTCTTAATACCACTTATAGTTTTTGAGTAATCTAATTTTTTGTAAACCTTTAAAAAATGACACCTGAAGGTATACATTACCCTTAAAGATAGACGATTCGTACCTTTTAGAGATAGTTAGTAATTAGCAAAATGAATAAATTTGCAGAAGAAATGATAAAAATCAGATGAACGGTTCTCAAGTTATGAGCAAAAATGTGAAAAATAGCCGAGTTAAAAAAGTGTTGCATACTTTTCAGATGTTCACCCTAAGGAACGCAGGAACACTGTTAAACATGTTATTTCATGAGTAACGGGTATATTGAAGTCGGTTGGACCCGACTTCAACTTGCGCTCTCGTTAAGAATGGACTTAACGCCCATTGGCTTTATATATATAAGTTGAGTTGTATTTCAAAGTTGTGATCGATATTTTTAAAATGGGCTTTATGTCATGTCACCATTTTGATAATAAAATTAAATAATTTGAAAGAATATGTTTGACAGAAACATGTGACAGGAAAACAGCTAAACTGCCCAAAATAGTGTTGCTTAAAAGAAAGTTGCAAAAAAAATCTATATCTTATATCTGCGATAGAAACTATCGGTCGAAAAGTGGGTCTTTGTGAGAAAACTTTTTTGTTTTTAATGTAAACGCCTTCCGCTTCGCCAATAATTAGTTTTATACGCTTTTACACAGATTTGGAAGTTTTTGTCAAGATCGGATGACTATATCTTATATCTGCAATAGAAACTATCGGTCGAAAAGTGGCTTTTTTTATCAGAAAAATGGCTTGTTTTAATGCTGACGTTCGTAAACTCTGTTGTATTAAAACATTTGCAAGGGTATTAAAAATTCGGCAAAGACGAAGTTAGCTTGGCCTTCTCGTTTTTTTTGCATTTTTATGTCCATTTTACAGTTAAACTATTAGACATATGGAATATCTAAAGCCAAATTCTGGTTCAGCGTGAAAAACTTGTCTAGAAACAATCGTTCTTTTACCATTTAAGGTTTTGTGCTGTTCTGTGCGGTTCTTGTCAAAATACTTATTCCTACCCCCATTTGCGCATTTGATTTATATTTTCTAGCCTAAGCAGCTGATTGGGTACTACTAATGTCTTACTCTTATACCAGTATTCGATATCAATTTGAAAATTTTTGAGTTTTTCTGCTTAAAAGATATAATGGTTTATTTAAGTTTTTTTTTGGTCAAAATACTTATGGCAACTAGTGTAAGTAGAACAAATATATTTTTTTGGATTTTTTTTATATTTTTTTCAGTTGCTAAAAAATTTAATTTCTTGTATTTTCGAGCAAAAAATCGATTGTTTTAAAATATATTTTTGGTAATTGTATTCAAATTATTGAATCAATTAAAAAACAATTATTCGCAGCTCAATTAGCTTTCGAATTTTATCTTACTTGGCTTAAAATGTAAGAGCACCTGCCAAAAAAGGTAAAAAAAAATTCATTTTCAGAAGCGGAGCCATGAAAATTTTTTTGAAATTGATTTTTGAGATCACCATTCCAAACCATGATTGATAGTCTGCTTCACATGATGTCTTTGAATTTTTTCCCCTATTCTACGCCAGCAGTATTGATTGTCATCTGACTGAAATCGGTTAAATTTCGATTCATCAGACCAAATAACTCGTTTCTAATTTATGTGCTCCCTTGCCAATTTCATTTCCATCATCACAAGTCATAAGTTTGACTTTCGGTTTTGGAGTCACAATTCGTCTCTTTTGAGCGGCGATCACCGCTAATTGGCTAGAACCAAGCCTCTCCAAAATAGTACGTGAAAAGCAGCAATTTTTGGTCAGGCACATAACACTATTCTACGTTTCTGTAAAATTTTTTCTTATTTTGATGCATAATATATTGCTCTGCAAACAACAAGATTTTAGGAACAAACAAAACAGGGAAGTAATGCAGATGATCGACATGCATATTTACAGACATAGCATCACAATCCTCAATTACTAAGGTATATTTATGACTTATACATGAAACTAGATGCTGAATGCGATGTCCGAGAGTTAATGGGGCAAAGAGAAGGAGACGATTGCATCCACAATGTAAGCAATTGGAAGATTGCTCATAAGATCCCCATCTATTAGTTGAGGTTAAAGACTTTTGCCCAAAATGCGGTATAGACCCTTGATGCTCAAAGTCTGTCTGCTGCTTCGGCAACCGCCGAGAAATAATAAATCCGAAGAAGAGAGACAGAAGAAGACTCAATTAGTACAATATCTTGTTACTAGAAGAAGAGGTCAGGACCCAGATCAGATTTCTAAAACTGAGCCAATAGCCAAGGATCCGCTTCAATTTAAAACTATTACTTATCCAATCAATTCTTTTTCTATTCCATAGCCTACAAGACCGTGTCTGGTGTGAACGGTCCCCTGGTCATTCTCGATGAGGTCAAGTTCCCCAAATTCGCTGAAATTGTGCAGTTGCGTCTGGCCGATGGCACCATTCGGTCGGGTCAGGTTCTGGAAGTGAGCGGCTCCAAGGCCGTTGTCCAGGTGTTTGAGGGCACTTCGGGCATTGATGCCAAAAACACTCTGTGCGAGTTCACCGGCGATATTCTGCGTACCCCCGTCTCTGAGGACATGTTGGGTCGTGTGTTTAACGGCTCTGGCAAGCCCATTGACAAGGGACCCCCAATTTTGGCCGAGGACTTCTTGGACATTCAGGGTCAACCCATTAATCCCTGGTCCCGTATCTATCCCGAGGAGATGATCCAGACTGGTATCTCTGCCATTGATGTGATGAACTCGATTGCCCGTGGTCAGAAGATTCCCATCTTCTCCGCTGCTGGTCTGCCGCACAATGAAATTGCTGCCCAGATCTGTCGTCAGGCTGGTTTGGTCAAGCTGCCCGGCAAATCGGTGCTGGATGATCACACCGACAACTTTGCCATTGTCTTCGCTGCCATGGGTGTCAACATGGAGACGGCTCGTTTCTTCAAGCAAGATTTCGAGGAGAACGGCTCCATGGAGAATGTGTGCCTGTTCTTGAATTTGGCCAACGATCCGACCATTGAGCGTATTATTACACCACGTCTGGCTTTGACTGCCGCCGAGTTCTTGGCCTACCAGTGCGAGAAGCACGTTTTGGTCATCCTGACCGACATGTCCTCGTATGCCGAGGCCTTGCGTGAGGTGTCCGCTGCCCGTGAGGAGGTGCCCGGCCGTCGTGGTTTCCCCCGGTTACATGTACACGGATTTGGCCACCATTTATGAGCGTGCCGGTCGTGTGGAGGGTCGCAATGGCTCCATCACCCAGATTCCCATTCTGACTATGCCCAACGACGATATTACCCATCCCATTCCCGATTTGACTGGTTACATTACCGAGGGTCAGATCTACGTGGACCGTCAGCTGCACAACAGACAGATCTATCCCCCAGTCAATGTGCTGCCATCGCTGTCACGTCTGATGAAGTCGGCCATTGGTGAGGGCATGACGCGCAAGGATCACTCGGATGTGTCCAACCAGCTGTACGCTTGCTATGCCATCGGCAAGGACGTCCAGGCCATGAAGGCTGTGGTGGGTGAGGAGGCTCTGACGCCCGATGATTTGCTGTATTTGGAGTTCTTGACAAAGTTCGAGAAGAACTTTATCTCGCAGGTGGGTAAAACGAAGCAGGGGAAGGCTAAAAACAAACGCTAATATTTCTCTCCACAGGGCAACTACGAGAACCGCACTGTCTTCGAATCCTTGGACATTGGCTGGCAGCTGCTCCGTATCTTCCCCAAGGAGATGCTCAAGCGTATTCCGGCTTCCATTTTGGCTGAATTCTACCCTAGGGACTCGCGCCATTAGATTCTGTTGATTGTTTTTTTGATTTTTGTCCAAAATTTTGTTTCATTCATAATTTAAGCAGGCGGCGGCGACGGCGTCGGCGACAGCGCCCCCGCCCCCCCTTTGCAATATCCCCGCTGTGTATGCGTCTACATATATATAATACATACATAAAATATCCTAATTACGTTTCAAAACAAAAACAGAAAAGCAAAACGAACTATTTTAATGTGTGTTATTGAGTATTGTCAAGTCGTCCCTCCTCCGTATTGAACATGTACATAAATAATTCAATTGTATAACTTTTGTGTCGCTATCAATTTTGTCCACTTGCATCATTTTGTTAAAGTTTACTTTCTATTGTTTGTTAGGTTTTAAGTTTCTCTTTTGTTTCTGTTAAAAAGAATCGTTAGCATTCCAAACAAAATTTCAATCGTTTGCCTCCCCACTCTTTTGCTTTCGTTCTTGGGTTCGCACAAGTATTACTCCCCGTCCCCCATCTCCCCCTCCGCTTAATTGCTGTCCGCACTGCAACCAATTTGTACAGCAACTCAACAAAAAAAAAACAAAAACTAAACTAAACAATGGAATATTAAGTGCAAAGAATGTTTTTAAAGAAAATTATGAAAATCTATTGATTGTTTAATTATTTCATTGTCGAAATTAATGAATGTTACATCAGGTTGCTTAAACGCCATCGATATTTGTTCGTTGTCTGGGGCGCTGAGATGAGTCACGAGTGTTCCAAGACGATTATCAATGGCCAAATCAGTTCAGCTACAGCAACAGGAACAAGCATAAATAATAAAAAAATGATTCAATTTAATCTATGTTTAAAGAACAATAAATAATTCATGTACAATAATATGTATGTATAAATTATAGAACATTTAAATGATGAATTAATAAATTACACACCAAATCATGTTAAACGAAAAGATAAGGAAACAAAGCAAGGAAATCGGTAGGTTATTAAGGCGACGCATCACTTGTTAATGGGTCAATCTTCTCTGTGTCCCTAAGCGTTTTCCCTCACAAAGTTGAGAACTCACTCGAGGCTAAAGAATATATATGCGCTTATGGAATTCCTCGACATCGAGGGTGCTTTTAACAATATTCTCTCTGGTCGCGCCACATGTATTAAGGTAGTCCCTGAGGAGGTGTTCTTTCGCCATTCTTTGATGGTAACTCATGCGGTGTACATACGAGGCGTTCTTTTTTCTCTTTTTTAGTAAAATTTAGCTATTCTGTCAGATACCTTGGTGTAGCGTTGGATAACAAATTATATTGGAACGAAAACAACGTAGTGCTGCACTTTGTATGACTGGTGCATTGCGTACAATCACCTTATGCCTCTAGATCTTCTGGGAAGAAAAATCGCCAGTAACACCGCTCTCAGGCTGAGAGAAAGCGGTACCTGGATGGATAGTAACACTGCTCATTCCTCTATACTACTTCATCAAGTTGCGGTACCGCGAAACCTTGACTACTGCATCCCATCTATTACGTTTACCACTATGTATAAAGTCACCATACCGAGTCAGCTGGACAGGAACCTCACTCGAAACCGAATGCCATGAAATTCTACACTGATGGCTCCAAACTGAATGGACAGGATTTATTATTTTCTTATTATTTCACTAGAAATATTGTATTACATCTTAAATATTAAGCGTGTTAAGGCATGGTTTTAAAGAACACCCCACGTTGAACCGTCTGGAACTACACCGGGCTGCCAAGTCGCGAGATACCCGATCGTTCCGTTACAATGGATATTTATAAACATTACATTACAAGATTTTAAAAGCTAACATATATACTAATACCTAAGGAAATTCATTTATTAACCACATTCTGTACTTCAAGGCATATTCTAGATAGTTTTGCTAACCCAACCAAACTTCCATCTATGTCACCATTTAAAATATTTAATCTTTCCTGGTAGGTTTTACGATAAAGGCAACTCAATTACACATACGTATAAATCAAAGAAAAACTAACAAAATTACAAAATAACTAATAACGGCTCATTGACTCGATAGGGAGTGTGATTTGCCGTCCGACCAGCATGCCCGTTCACAGCAAGTTGCAGAACGTTTTAGAGCTACCAAAAACTTTAATGATGTAGATGAAAAAGGAAAAACAAATAAAACCAAAAAAGGCAGAAAAAAAAAAATAAAATAATAAAATAAAAAAATCAAATAAAGAGAAAAAATTTAGGAAAAAATAAAAAATAAAATAAAAAAACTAACTAAAATGAAATTTAAAACTAATTAAAAATACAAAATTTATAAGCTATACTTAAAGTAAAATAACTAGAAATCCGACCCTAAGATTTTTTACCAGTCCGGCAACTATGCCCTACTCACAGCCAGGAGTGTTCAGAGATCTGTTGAGCGTGATAGAGATCGTTATAATTTTGACATAAGACTCGAAATCGATTGTGCTTTGCATAATCAGTCGTGCATCTAGGCAATACTAATGGAAAATAGTTTCTGGTTGGCCTAGAAGGAACGGAGAAGTTAAGGCGACCTAAAAGTTCAGATGAATCTAAATCACCGATAATTAGTTTATAAAGAAAAGAAACACCTAATACTGTTCTACGGTTGGCTAACGAAGGAAGGTCAATAAGCAAGAGTCTGTTAGAGTACGATGGCAGACGAAGGTTAGGGTCCCAATTTAAGCCACGTAGTGCAAAAAGCAAATATTGCTTCTGAACTGATTCAATACTATCTATATGCTTTTTATACTGCGGAAACCAGACAGACGAGCAGTATTCAAGTACAGGACGGACTAGATCAGTGTATAAAAGCTTTGTGGTATATGGATCATTGAACTCTTTTGACCAACGTTTAATGAATCCGAGTACACCATTTGCTCTATTAACAATAGAGGAGATATGAGGATTGAAACTCAATTGGGGGTCAAAAAGAATTCCAAGATCAACGACTGTAGAAATTCGTTCCAAGGGTTCATTTCCAATCGTATAGGTAGCCAACGAAGGCTTGCAACGATGGGAAGTCATGAACATGCACTTGGAGCAATTAATGTAATTGATTAATCAGACACCAACGCAAGGTTTAAGTCATCTTGCAATCTACCCGTAAAAGATAAAATCAGTTTTACTCATCCGTACATAAGTATCCGGAATTCGAAATTATTGTGAGTCTTAATAAATAGAGTAAAAAAATGGGCCGTGACTGCCTTGTGGCACACCTAAGGACAAAGACACGCTTTGACGTATTAGGCGAAGCAGAACTTTTTGAGTTCTATCTTTTAAATACGACGAAACCCAAAGTAGAAAAGGGGATGGAAATCCTAATCGATCAAGTTTAACGAAAGAAGATCATGGTTCACAGAATCAAAGCTTTACTAAAGTCGGTGTAGATGACATCAGTTTGTTTTTGTAAAAGGAAACCATCGTTAACCATTGAGGTAAATTCAAGTAAATTGGTCGCAGTTGACCGACGCTTTGTAAATCCATGCTGGAAAGGTGATAAAATCGATTTACAATAGTGCTGTAGGGAAGAGGTTATAATCTGTTCAAATAATTTTGGAATAGCGGATAGTTTAGATATGCCCCTATAATTGGATATATCAGACTTCCCACCTTTTTTATGAAGAGGAATAAGATTAACCAAAGATTTGGAAAAAACCGATTCAACGATAGATTAAAAAGCTTAACATATTGCACAAAAATACAACACCTGAGCACACAACTAGAATGTTGTTGCCCGGGATATAAAGGTTTTAGTGATTTTAAATGAGAAAGTAAAGAGCTTTCAAATCGGACAGTATAGAGTTAGAAGAGTTAATAATTATAGCCGTATAGTAGATTGAAAGACGTCGGGAAGCAACGGTGTGAGTCATCGTTACCTTTTGTCGCCCGGAAAAAAGGTAAAGTTAACGTAAATTTACGAAAACACCTAACTCGAAATTCGTTTAGTAGTGCACATTGTCATAGGAAATGGTGAATTGATTCGTCCTCCGTGATGTTGCACAAGTTGCAGAGCCTTGAAGTTCTTTGTTGATTGCCTTTAAGGTTCAGAAAATCGCCCCTAGCTTTAAGAATCCAAGTTATGTGTCTTTGAGTGTTTCTGTCGTTCCAATACAGTGCTCCTTTTGTATATTCTGCTGTCGCTAGCTCTTGCTTTTTCAGTGAAGTTCTTTATTTGTTCTTATCTAAGCTTTTCTAGAAGATTTCCGCATACTCTTCTCCAATCCTCTCGTGTTGCATTGTTTCGAAACTCGTTGCCGTAGTGTTCAATATGTCTCTGTGTGTCTTTTTTTCCAAGCAATGTTTCTTTCAAAAATTTTATTTGACAAAATATGAGGGAGTCTATTTTCTTGAAGCTTTAGTTGCACTATAGAGATCAGATTATATATATTGTCAATTGTTGAGTAATTTTTCTCAAAACCAGCTTAAAATTCTTTTAGCTTTGGGGTTTTCTCTGCCAAGTCTGAAAGCCTTTCAATACCCACATTATTTTAGACAAACAATTCATGAAAGAGATTCCTCTGTAGTTTCCGGGGATATTCGTATCTCCCTTTTTGTGAATGAGAGGGGGGATTATTCAGTCCAGATCTTGGGATCAAAACCTCACATAGACTTCCTGATCATTGTAGAGTTTACCAGGAAGAGGTTGTAGCCAACCTTTTGAAAACCCATGCCATCCAAAGGAATAAAGTCTTCATTTTTCCAGATAGTCAAGCTGCATTAAAAGCGCTTTACAGATTCCATGGATTCCAATTCAGACATTGTGAAATGTCTAGGCGTACATTGCCTACCCTTAATACTAAAAAATCTAGGGCTTTTCTCCGTCAAGAAAGAGTGTATATTTCTTTATTAGTAGGGTCCCTTACTGGACACTGCCTAATAGGAGGACACGCCACAAGCGTTGGCATCAAATACAATGACTTCTGTAGACGTTGCAACTCAGTGATTGGGGAGAAGGTGATCAATAATTTGCCGAAATTTTGATAAAAACTTGGCTAAACAAACATGATTGCAGATTTTGCATGACTTAAAACTAAAACTTTTGTCAATTATGGCCGAAAAGTTCCCTAGCAAGACGTATTTTAGCAAAACATTCTTCAATTATTGGCCCGCGGTACCTTAGCTCCAGCTCAATGTTAATCGGATTGTGAGTAAATAATTTTTAAATTCTTCGCGCGAAGAAAAAATTGTTTTCTTCCGGCGCTCTCTTTTCCCGCCCTCTTTAACCTGAAACAATTTAACCACATTGAGAACATTCGTTTTTGGAACGAAGTTAGTTTACATTTTTTAAATATGGCCACCAGATCGTTCTCATGTTTTGTGTGGGTTTGAATTTTTTAAAAAACCCTTGGTAAAACGCATTTGTTAAATTTTAAAATTTTCACTTAAGGATAAAGATTTAAAAAAATCCATGGCTGACGACACGGTTCATCAAAGGAGTTTTTGAATACTTGTTCAAAAAAATTTTCCATTCTTTATTTGAGGTTGATGCAAAGCCGATTTCAGCGAATCCTGAGGTAATATATTAATGCGATATATTGATGTCTCTTTAAAATGGTTTTAATTTCACCCAGAAATAATTTACAGTTTTTTTTTTTAAATTTAATGCTTAAGCATTTTCGCACGGGACAGTTTTTTCCATCATTATATTTATGTGGTTTCTTATGCATTCATGTATACTTTGTACCATAAGAAAGATTTTTGATGTGAAACATCTTTAATCTCACGATTTGTGTAAATTGCGCACGGCGCACGGACGATTTTAGAGATTTGAGCCACACCACACTTTCTTGTGCGCCAAAATACCCCAACAACGGACAATAGAGCGTACCCCACACTTGCTAAACGCGGAGGAGAGAGCTACTAGTACGAAAACACTGCCAATATGTGCGCGCATACGCCATTTTTGTTGATGATACCCGACCGGGATAGAGTAGAGAAGAGGGACTGGGTGGGTTCTGGAAGATCTTTTTATAAGATTTGGTGCACTACTTTATCTTGCGTATGTGTTTTTTTTTCTCTTTTTGTCTTGTCTCATTATTGTAGATCTTTTGTTTAGGATTAGTGATGTGTCTTGGTTGGGTCTTTTATGGTGATCTTGGTTTCTTGATCTTCTGGATTAGTGAATTATGCGGGTCTGGATCTACTGATCTGGATCTGTGCTACGCTGGCGTCTTACTGGATTTTGACTGACTTTTGGGTCTTCTGACTTGATTTGCTGTTGGTATCGGGGACATATCTACTTTATTTCTATCTGCGTTGGGTGGTACGATGACTGGTGATCTTGTGGATCTGGTCTGGGTGGGTTTGGGGATCTGGGAGAACTGGGTGATACGCTGGCGATCTGGTGGATCTAAAAGGGATTGATGATCTGATAATCTGAGACATCTGGGGACTAGTACTGATCTGTATCTGGGTGGGACTTGGACTCACTGGTGATCTGCTTAATCGTGATTCTCGATTCGATCTCAGTCTGTGGTATCTGTGATTAGTGTGATGTAAGATCTGGGTGTTAATGGAATCGATGATCTGGAAGGCACACTGAGTGGTCTGATTGGATTTGGTGGTACTTCGGGTGAAACCATCATTTATCTTTTGATCACCATTAAACTTCCTAAAAAAGTTAAAGAACTCTGCGCAAGTGATTCTGTTTTTAGTATTTCTACTCCCCGTTATATGTCTTCTTATTATATACTATTGAGAGAGCTTGTGACATGAAAATAAGCTCTAAAACTTATCATCATGTTTCACATAAGTTCGTGGTGTAAATTAATTTTTGTGCGCACGATTTTTTTTTGATTTGCCGACGGGATTTTTTGTATAATTTGTGAAAACGTCGAGCCAATACTGTTGCGTATGTGGATGTTAAGCAGTGCCGGCCGAGAGCTACCGGGAATTTCTGTCAGTCCTGGATTTATGCAAGCGCGAGAAGAATCCTTGATTGTTTGAATCGGTGAACACTGAATTGCAAGTTAGACGCCTGTGGTCTGAAACAGAGGGTAATTGTCTATTATACGTCCATCCTCTCCAAAAATTCCGAAATAATTTTTCCTCGATGGACCGCGAATTATGAAGAATTTACGTGCAAAAATAAGTTGGCGGTCATCCATGGTTTCTTTTTAAATGAATTTTGAAATTTGCTGTTTTTGCACCAAAATAATGCATGTGCTTTTCTTCAAATGTCAAATAAATAATAAAAACGAGAAAGGCAAAGCTAACTTCGTCAGTGCCGAAGTTTTCATACACTTGAAAACGCTTGTCTCAACGGTTAGCGACTTCGACCAAACTTCGCAGATCAGCTTAAAAACATTTAATTTTACCCATGACCGTGATTGAGAGCGGTAATATTGAGGAAAAAACAGTTTTTCTCATTAAAACCCATTTTTCGACCAATCATTTGTGTGGCAGCTACAAAAAGTAGCCATCCGATCCGGTCGGTTCCGACATATTAGCAGCGTGCAGACAAAAGAAGACTCTGTGCAAAATTTCAGCTATAGCTTCAAAACTGAGGGACTAGTTCGCGTAAAAACAGACAGACGGACGGACGGACAAAGCTTAATCGACTCAGCTCGTCACGCTGATCAGGAATATATATACTTTATGCAAAATGGGCAAAATTATAATACACTTTTCAAGTGTATAAATATTAAATATGTGAACAAATTTGTTGTGTTCAATTGTTCTGCGGGTACGTTTGTTCAAAAATTGTGATTAATATGGCTTGTGCGGGTTGTGAAACTACAACTTCGAAGTTTTTGTCGATGTCGGAGTCCGATGTCATTGACTTCCTGATAGGTCATAATGTCAAAAAAATGTGGTGATCTGTGCAAAATTTCGTCAAAAAGTTTGCAAATGGATAATATTAAGAAGAAAAAGCCAAAAAACCAGTGCAATTTTGTAAAAAGTTTCCGCAAAAAATTTTTTTGGCCGGTACATTTTCTATAACAGAAATTTGCAAATTTCTTATGTGTGATGTGGTCAAACTGAGAGGCGAAACTGAGTTTTTGGAGGCCGACACCCCATTTAGACCCGTCAATCTATTGTTGACTGGAAAAGATTCTTGAGGGAAGTATACATTGACTGGAGTATAAATAACAGCCGTTCCGATGTAATATTTATTCCGATGCTGAGGCTTAAAAAGTGTGGCTGAGAGCAGCAGGTGTGGAGTAGACCTTCTGGGGAAACCACAATAAAAAAAAAACGCGCCTTCAACTCCTCCTTTAATGGGTGTTGTGAAAAAAGTTTAATAACCTGAGTTGTTTTTGCTATTAGGGTGAGTGGTTAACAAATTTGTAGAAATTAGCGCCGCAGGCGTTTTTCAAAATATTAATTTATAGGAGGTGGATGTAAACGCGTCTTCAACTTTACCTCTAATGCAGGGTTCCCCAAGAAGAGAGCGCTAAAATGTGACTGTGTCTCTTTCTAAAACACAGTGAAGCATGACTTCGGCAAGCACTCGGTGTGCCCCAGGAGCTATAGCTGGGGAACTCTGCTCTAATGGGTGGTGTTAAAAAAGTTCAGAGCCTCATCCACGTCAACTGAACAGGCCAAATACTTCGATATTGGTCAGCTTTTAAATTTGAAAATGTCGTTGCAGTTAAATTCTAGGTGTGAGTTGTTGAAATACTTAATATTTTTTATTATTTATTTGACATTTGAAGAAAAGCACATGCATAATTTCGGTGCAAAAACAGCAAATTTAAAAATTCATTTTAAAAGAAACCATGGATGACCGCCAAATAATTTCTGCACGTAAATTCATTATAATTCGTGGTCCATCGAGGAAAATTAATTTCGGAATTTTTGGAGAGGAAGGACGTATAATAGACAATTTCTGAACAGAGGCGGCCAAATGGAGAGGACAGAAAAGTGCGCTGGTGTTGGTAAACAAGAGAGCTCTCCCCACACTAAAGTAGCTTAACTTGCAATGAAATCGATTCACACAACCATAAGTGCGGCACGCGTTTGCTTAAAAACACGACTTACGCCGGCTCATGGCCGGCAATGAAGTAAAACAGGGTTCCCCATGAAGAGAGCGCGAATTTGTGGCTGTGTCTTTCTCTAGCCATATTGTTACGGCACTGCATTTTGGGCTGACACTTATATTAAATTTTTTCCGATTTTTATCAATATTTAAAACTGAAGAATATAAAGACACAATAAAGTTTTTCTTACTAGACCTACTTTTCGACAGCTCGTTCCTATATGCCATAACTGTCCAAACCAGCCGGTTTCGATAAATGTGCCACATCTAAAGGCTTTGGTTGAGCGAATTATCAAAATGCTCTATCTTCAGCTTATTTCTTATTTCGATTTCGAAGTCTGATTTGGCTTGTTTTCTGAGGCAGCATTATCCACCTCGTATAAGTAGTTCTTCTATTGGTTTTCTCCATACCATACCATACCATACCTCTGTGCGTCAACCCCAAAGATGATTTTCAAAAGACCTTAAAAATCAACTTCAATCCCATGCATCAATTGAGAAACATGTATTGTGACACAAAATGTTGATAAATAAATTAAAAACGTAATTGATTATTGAATATTTCACTTATTTGTCCGCTTTGCCCTTGCGCTTGGTGTTGGTCAGCTGCGGCGTGGAACTGGCCAGTGCAGTCTCGTTGAATGCAGCTTCTTTTCCTCTGCCAGCCACAACCTTTTTGATAGACTTGGAAGCCAACTTTGTTTTGGTTTTGGGCTGCGCCAGTGTCCCAATGGATTTTCTAGCTTTTGGTTTGGCCTTATCCTTAGCATCGCTAGCCATCGCCTGCCTGCCTTTGGGTGCGGGCTTTTCCGCTTTGTTTTTCTTGGCAACGCCGACCGCTGCTTTGCTGGAAGTCGGCTGGTCAGCATTGGCTTTCTTCTTCTTGGTCTGCAAATGCATGGAAATGGGTGAAAATCAAGTGGATTGAGCAGTGTACAGCAGTTCGGAGCACTTACCTGAGCTGTCTTCCGCTCTGATGGCTTGGGGGCTTTCTTCTTTGGTTCCGCTTTTAGCAAAGGTTTCTGCTCCTTCGATTTTTGTTGCGTCTGCTTCTTTTTGCTCTCCTTCATTTTCTTAACGGCCTGCGACTCCGCTTTGCCCGTGGCTGACATCTTAAAAGACTGCTTAACTTGCTCCACCATGCCCTTGGTGACTTGCGATTTTAGCGAACGGTGCACTAGTTTGGCAAAGCGTCGTTCATCATTTGTCTCGTAGCCGGTGGACTTGATATGCTTTACGATGGCCTGCACTGAAGAACCCTTTCGATTGCTTAGGGCTTGAATGGCCGCCAGTGCCATCGCAGATATGGTTGTTGATTTAGTCAACCCGCCAGTTTTGGGCTTGTCTTTTTTTGGCGGAGCAGCGGCCATTTTGGACTTGGCTTTGGCCATTGGCTGCATCGTCTGCTTATCATCGTTTTCCACAGAAATATCGCTCTCAGCATCAGGCGGTGGGGTGGGATATGGAATAGGTGCTTTAACATCTTCCTCATCTTCATACTCATTTTCATCCTCTTCCTCTACCCCGTCCGCCTCTTCGTTCTCCTCCTCTTCCTCCTCCTCCTCCCCTGAAAAGATTTCATCCTCTTGATGATCATCATCACTCTCCTGATCGCTTATCGCAGCAACGGCTTGTTTCTTTGCTTTGGACATTTTACACTTATTAAAATAAAACAATTAACAATTGAATTAATTCAGAGACACAAACTGTTGTAGACTCGACGAGATTCACTAAGGAACTAAGTCGCTAAGCTTTTGAACGGTAAATCACAACGGGAAAAAAATGCATGAAGAAGGGCTAAAGAAAGAGACTTAGATTAAGTAAATTAAGTTTACACTGAGGGAAAATGGCCAACTTTTAAATTAATAAATTTAAATTATTTGAATATCAAATTCTAATTTGAAATTAAATTCAAGTTCTTTTGGGGAAAGCTTTAAAAAGTAAGAAGAATTAAAAAGATCAAAGACTCGAATTTAATGTATCCGGAAGGGGAGCACTCCCGTCATAGTACCGCAAATCCATTGTTAACATTGTTTAATATCAAAGTAATATTGTTGGTAATTAAATTAAATATACATATTTAATACTTAGTGGACCCGCGAGCTTCACTGATTACTAAATGAATTTAATACTTTCGTATATTGTTAAAAAAATGATTAGACTCTGGTGTCAATCTATTAGGTAATGGGCTCAATGGTAGTGGTGGGCTCCTCAATTCAGGCAATTTCACTTTACCTTTTGCTTTACCTTTCAGTTTATATACCTGACAATGGCGATAAGGTTCGTTCTTTGCAACAATTATAATAAGCCTATGATATGAGTAATCAGCGACATTATTGTACGTGAACGCAACACCGACGTTCATTTGCAGCTGTTGTTGCATCATTATTCCATTGTTAGTTTCTATCATATTCTTCAGTTCATTAAGTAAAAATTTCGTAAAAATGTTTCTTTTTAAGCACCTGTAAACTTTTCCACTTTGAACACCATTGGTCATCCGTGCTATTATATCGCAGGTTAGTGTGTCACAGTCACACAACAATAAGTATAAATTTGTTGTTTAAAAAACTAATTTCTGAAGTATTTAGTGGTTCTTTGAAGATGGACAACCTTTATTTTAGACTCGTGCTCTTCCATTGCAACTAGGACGATTTGGTTTGATTTTTTACTATATCTGATTTTCCTTAGCTTTTTCGCGACTTAATAATTTATTAGTAACGGTTTCTTTTTAAGCTAGATTGTTCATCTGCGTTTTGGGATTTTATGTTGGGTTCTTATGTGAAATAAAATGTTCCCGAGCGCTATTTGAAGTAGGTGGTAGGAACTCTATGTTCAAGTTTATACATTCACCATTGGTTTTCCCTGCTTTAAAATCGCTGGTTAGCTTCAAAACACTGAATGTCGACTGTCGAAGTGGTCATCGATTGTTTTCATTGACTTACAATAATCCGAAAAGTCGCAGTCAATCTAATGAAAACTTTTAAGGGGCCGACTGCCGATTTGATTTCCTAAGTTACAATTTTCGTTTTTCTGATTTTTTGACGCCGACTACTAAGATTTTCAAATCAAAAGTCTATAAAACAGCAGCGATTTTAAATTTGAGTACAACTTGTTGCTCAGTAAATCAGAAGTATATTTTTGCTGATTTCGTTGTCAGGGGGGTGCTTGGTTCACTTTTTTGCTCATAACTTGAGAACCGCTCATCCGATCTTTATCATCGATACATTTCGATAATTACCAACTATCTCAAAATTCCGAGGGCGGGAGGGGGAGTGGCAAAACTTAAAAATAAACTTGATCTGCCTGCAAGTATAAGAAGCATTTGTCCCATATATGTCAAACCTCTATCTCTTACCATCTCTGAGATCTGTTTGTTCATACGGACGGACGGACGGACAGACAGACGGACATGGCTATATCGACGCGGCTGTTGATGCTGATCAAGAATATATATACTTTATATGGTCGGAAATGATTCCTTCTTTCTGTTACATACTTTTGCACAATCTTAATATACTCTATGTACCTTCGTTATAGAGTATAAAAAGTTTTTTAATGAACTTTACCCGTCAGCAGCTGAAAAAGCTCTGGACTTAGCTATCTTAACTGGGTTTGAAGCTAAGCTAATTGGCAGACCCAACTTTCTACCACGTAGAAACTTTGAAATTGACAGCTTTCAGAGAAATAAACGATAAAGCTTTGAGAACTGTTATCTTACGTTGCTTTTGGCATATTTGTGGCGTCTCTTTTACACCATTCTGACTTTTAAATTTAAAGTTAAAAGTCAAAAACAAGTATCCGTTTTCAAAAGCGGGAACAATTCCGAGCGGGTGCACCTATATTGAAACTCTATAGAACCCCAATTGAAACTACAGATATTGAACCTTTACTGAACCTGTTACAGGTGCAAGGGAGCAGGAGTGCTGGGTAATGCGGGTGCAATAAAATTATCCACTGGCGTCTGGTTGCTTGCTGATTTGGAGATTTCCACTTTGGGTCAATATTTCGACATGCGCGCTATATCTTTGTGAGTGTGGAACGTCATTTGACAGATTATTCTAAGGTGGGGAATTTGACATTTTAGTTTTCGTTTAATTTGATTCTTGCTATAATTTTAATTCAAGAATTAGTCAAAAAATGTCAAAAAATACAAAATTGTAAGTGAACTGGTTAAAAAGTGATGCAGTGAATGAAAATGAAACTAAGACTGTAGGTTGTTCCAAACGGGTTCGAACCGGTTAGAAAAAGTGAACCTGTTTTGAGCGGGTGCAAAAGTGATTCAGAGCCATATCTCAAAAGTTATTTGCTCAATGAACTTGAAATTTATAATTTAGATCAAAAATTTTATTATTATCCATTTGGAATTGATATTACTATCTTATCCTTTTAATGCCCTTGCAGAGGGTATATTAAAATTATCCAGATTTTTGTAACGCATAAAAGCAAGCATCTCCGACCACATAAAGAAGATATATTATTGTTTAGAATGACGAGCTGAGTTGATATAGCTACGTCCGTCTATCCGTCTGTCAGTCATTATATGCAATCTCCTCTTCCTCTTCTCCTTCATTGGCCCGACAACCGTTTGACGGTCTCGGCCGCTGCAACCAATGTCCGCCAGTCGCTTCTGCTCCTTGCGAGCTGGCACCAGTTTTCACGACAAGCTTGGAAATGTCTTTCCGCACCTGGTCGTACCACCTTAGAGGTGGTCGTCCCACTTTGCCTTGTCCCAGTTCTTTCGCATTCCTCTTGTAGACCATTTTTGCTAGAGCTAGTTCATCCATACGGGTAACATGTCCCAGCCAGCGCAGCCGCTGTTGCTTTATGCGCTTGACCAGACTAGTATCCCCATATAGCTTATACAGTTCGTCATTCCTTCGCATGCGAAAATCCTCGCCAACTTTTAAAGATCCATAAATCCTCCGCAGAATCTTTCGCTCGAAAACGCCAATCGCCGCCTGATGATATTCCCCATGCTTCTGCGCCGTATTGCAGGACTGGGATGATAAGCGACTTGTATAGCGCCATTTTTGTTCTTCGCTTGAGGTCTCTGATCTTGAACTCCCTACTTAGCCCGTAATTCTTCTTCGGATTTCCAGGCCGGTTATCATCGTTCCGAGGTAGACAAAGTCCTCTACAACTTTAAAATTGTACTCTCCCATTGCAACAGATCGCCCAAGGCGCGTGAACTTCTTCTTCGTCTTGTCCTCGTTTACCGCTAAACCCATTAGTTCAGACTGCTTCTCAATCTCTAAAAACGCCCTGCTTACCGCCCGTTCGGTATTGCCGATAATGTCAATATCAATATCAGATAAGACTAATATTAAAATATTTTGCCTAAAGTCTGAGTGCGGCAAGCCGCTCGTCAACTGGTGTAAAGCTGATGACAGAGCGACGCAGTCTATCAGGGGGGGGTGGTGTTTTCTTTGCTGTCTTCTCCTTTGGTAGCGTTATTATCTTGCGTCCATATACAATCCATCGCATTTCCTGGAGTGCGGTAACGTCCGTTGAATATTTCTTGAGAGAATCGTTAACTTCATTGAAAAAGTATACGCAATATCCAGCAGCGCAGTATGGAACGCAGCCAGTTGTCGGAAAGTTTTGAAACTTATAATGGAGTTAAGCAGGGATGCTTGCTATCCCCTTAACTATTCGCATTATATATTAATGATCTTCATGAAAACTTAGGTGGTGGCCTTAACATAGATGAACTAAATATCAGGCTCCTTTTTGTATGCAGATGATATCGTCCTGCTAGCTGACACCCCAATCACATTGCAACGTATGGTTAATCTTCTTGAGAGTTATTATGGCTTATGGGGAATGGAGGTAAATATGCTGAAATCGGAGATTATGGTTTTTCGTCAACGAGGAAGGCTTGCTGTGGGCGAAAAATGGACGTATCAAGAAAACCCAATAAGAGTAGTTAACGAATACAAGTATTTGGGAATTATTTTTACACCAAGCCTGACTTTCAACAAGCACTTAAGCGAAAAAACCCGGGAGGCCAAACAAGGAATCAACATGACATGGAACAGTTTTTTAAGCAAGCCGAACATAAGCCTAAAAGCCAAATGGAAACTTTTTCAAGCTGTTACCTGTGCAGTACAAACTTATGGCACGCAAGTATGGGGCAACTCCTTATTTGATGAAGTAGACGCTTTGCAACGATATTTTATTAAGAAAATACTGAGGTTACCCGCGAATACCCCTAACTATGTGCTGAACCTTGAAACTGGAGTAGAAGAAGCGTTCCATTACACATATAATTTGCACCTTAGATACATAACCAAGACTCTATTTGAATATGAACCCACCCGACTAAACCACATTCTGTAAAATGTAATCAGAAGAGAGAAAATTTATTGGTACAACGACCTAGCTATGCACCTTCAAGCTTTTAATATACAACTGCCTGATGAAGTAAACCATACGGAATGGCGCAATATATGTGTTGATATACTAACACAAATAAAACTTAGCAGGTCAAATCATTTAATTGATAGTGCACGAGCCAGCGAAACTAGGATTTACAAGTACCTTGACTATAACAAGGGATCTGAATTCTGCTGCGAAAACTTCACATTCAAGAAAATATCCTGGATTATAAAGGCGCGCGGAGGCCTTCTATGGTTAAAGGAAAACTCTATTAACAGTACCCGGTCCAGACAATGCAACTTGTGTAACCTCAATGAAGACGAGACGATGCAACATTTCATCGGAAGATGCCCAGTGCTACGCGAATTCAGATGGAGATACTTCAAAAAGACACATTTAACTGAGGTGGAGATTATTGATGCTTTAAATGGAAGTGATGATGAAAATTATTCAAAACTTGCAAGTTACATAGAGCAAGCAATACTTTATAGAAAAAGCATAATCGAAGAATTTTAGTTTTCTAGTTCGTCATTTAATGTTAATCTACATGTTTTTTGTTGTATTTAAGTACAATTAATTTAACAATATATGTAAAAGACAATATGAATGTAATAGTATATGCTAAGATAAGACTTATGACCTTTTGAACTTCTTTGTGCTGGGAACGATGCGGTATCTTGAGACGATCTTGGCAGCCGTGTGTAGTACCAGAATAGAGAAGAACAAAAGATGTGGCTGACGGTTTATGAACCAAGCCACTAAAGCTGTATAAAAATGTCTTTAGTAATCTATAATCATATAGTGATAAGATATTTTACCTGATCATCACACTTGAAGCTAAACCGTAATAGCTAGAAACTTCAAAATTTCACAATAACTTCCTATAGTGATCGGACGTTGTACTAAGAAAGCATTTCCTCAACGCAGCTCCCATTGCTCTCCAAAACGAAAAAAACGTTTAAGAGCTGAAAATATTTACTTGAAGTGTGTTTTCTTGATATCGAAAAATAACAAAAAATTATATTTGTTTAAAAATACAATAAAAATACAATTTGAAAACAAAAAAAAAAACAAAAATCTTCGCTCGCGTCAGGCCATGATTCGAACCCACAGCTGCTGACATGGGCGGCTGACTCTCTACCCTCGCGCCACTTTGGCCTTTTTCAATTCGGTGGCAGACCACTTATAATTATGAAGCGCTCAGTCCGCAAGGCATATTTCTTTTGTAATCTATTATAAAGATAAAGATTCTCAAATAAATGCTTAATTGTTTGAATGGAATTTTAATATCCCTATTCTAGCGATACTTAGTCCTTGGTTCCTCCCAGGGGGGCGAAAACATTTCGTTATTCACACGTACACGACCCGAACGTTTGCCGAAGCTGAGACCAAAAGAGCAGAAAGCCGTCATGCGCTCGCAAGAGTTCGAATCGACATCAATACTCTCTCACTTTTTGGCCTCGCTCTATATCTATAAAAAGAGAGTGTACTGACTGGCTGACTGACTGATACACTGACTGATTCACTAACTCAATGGCAATCATCGCACAGCCTAAACGGCAAGAGATAAAGGGCTGTAATTTGGAGAGGAGTTCTGTTAGTGGAGAAGGTGCGTACTAAGACGGAGCCCACGAGGAAAATGGACGGAAAATTCTGCACTCAAAAACTATTTTTCTTCCGATTGGCTTTAACCTCGGTTTGAAAGGATGGAATACGAAATAGTTTGAAATGTGATTTTCTGATGTTGGAAAATTTTATCCAAAGGTCGGAAAATTCTGCATAAAAGTATTTTCCATCCGATTTCCGTGAAACTCGGTTTGTAAGGACAGACTACGATATGATTTAAAATGGGATTTTTCTTACCAAAAAAACCGCCCCCAGGTTGGCTTAAAAATCGGTTTGTAAAGATGTAATACGAATTAATTTAAAAAGCGTCTTTTCAAAGTCGGAAAATTTTACCCGACTGCCGTAAAATTTCCGGCAAATTCTGCGAGAAGAAAACTATTTATCATCCGATTGGCTTGAAGCTCGGATTCAATTGATGAAATAGAAAAATGTCGGAAAATCTGATCCCCGCGAGTGAAAATGCGCAGAAAATTCTGCATGCAAGAAAACTTTTATTCATCCGATTGGCTTAAACGATAGAATACGAATTAATTTGAAGCATAATTTTCCAATGACGGAAATTCCGCCCCAGGCGCGAAATTCCAGGAAAATTCTACATGGAAAATAACTACTTTTCATCCGATTGACTTGAGATTCTGTTTGTACGGATAAAGTTCGAAATTATTTTAAGTGTGATTTCCCAATGATGGAAAATCCGACCACGGTCTGATATTGGTTCTATACTGTCAAAGGCGTAGCGAAGCGCGACGGGTTATGTGCTAGTTTGTTATATGTACACAACTTTTAAGAAAATAATGATGAAATAAAGACTACAACTACTATTTCTTGAGAACATTCACCAAGGCGATATCATCACCGTCTATGTTGAGGGTGCGGACATTCCAGGTGCATATACTCAAATCGTGGTCCTTAAAACGTTTGCGTGGGTCGTCGTCAGAGGGGGTCCGTATCCGAGACAGAGAGAGAATACGTGAGTTTAATAAATAGCACGCTCGGCGAATTGCTCTCTCAAGACGCGTGCTCACATTTGTCTCACATGAGGCATTTGTTTGTTTGCTTGTTGCTCATGTTTGACGTTTACTTCGTAATTTTGCACAAAGTCTTTTAGTAAAAATACGCTGCACATTTGTCGGAACCAGCCAGATGGAATGACCATAGCGTATAGCTGCCATAGAAAAAATCGGTCGAAAAATTAATTTTAGTGAGAAAAACTTTTGTGTTTTTAATGTAAACTACTAATATATATGCTTTTACACAGATCGGATGACTATTTCTTACAGCTGACATAGCTTGACTTAGATTTGATTTTAACGCTAGCGTTCTTTTTTATATTAAACTAGCACATAACCCGTCGCGCTTCGCTGCGCCTTTGACAGTATAGAACCAATATCAGACCGTGGTCGGATTTTCCATCATTGGGAAATCACACTTAAAATAATTTCGAACTTTATCCGTACAAACAGAATCTCAAGTCAATCGGATGAAAAGTAGTTATTTTCCATGTAGAATTTTCCTGGAATTTCGCGCCTGGGGCGGAATTTCCGTCATTGGAAAATTATGCTTCAAATTAATTCGTATTCTATCGTTTAAGCCAATCGGATGAATAAAAGTTTTCTTGCATACAGAATTTTCTGCGCATTTTCACTCGCGGGGATCAGATTTTCCGACATTTTTCTATTTCATCAATTGAATCCGAGCTTCAAGCCAATCGGGTGATAAATAGTTTTCTTCTCGCAGAATTTGCCGGAAATTTTACGGCAGTCGGGTAAAATTTTCCGACTTTGAAAAGACGCTTTTTAAATTAATTCGTATTACATCTTTACAAACCGATTTTTAAGCCAACCTGGGGGCGGTTTTTTTGGTAAGAAAAATCCCATTTTAAATCATATCGTAGTCTGTCCTTACAAACCGAGTTTCACGGAAATCGGATGGAAAATACTTTTTTATGCTGAATTTTCCGACCTTTGGATAAAATTTTCCAACATCAGAAAATCACATTTCAAACTATTTCGTATTCCATCCTTACAAACCGAGGTTAAAGCCAATCGGAAGAAAAATAGTTTTTGAGTGCAGAATTTTCCGACCATTTTCCTCGTGGGCTCCGTCTTAGTACGCAACTTCTCCACTAACAGAACTCCTCTCCAAATTTCATCCCTTTATCTCTTACCGTTTAGGCTGTGCGATGATTGCCATTGAGTTAGTGAATCAGTCAGTCAGCCAGTCAGCCAGTCAGTACACTCTCTTTTTATAGATATAGAGCGAGGCCAAAAAGTGAGAGAGTATTGATGTCGATTCGAACTCTTGCGAGCGAATGACGGCTTTCTGCTCTTTTGGTCTCAGCTTCGGCAAACGTTCGGGTCGTGTACGTGTGAATAACGAAATGTTTTCGCCCCCCTGGGAGGAACCAAGGACTAAGTATCGCTAGAATAGGGATATTAAAATTCCATTCAAACAATTAAGCATTTATTTGAGAATCTTTATCTTTATAATAGATTACAAAAGAAATATGCCTTGCGGACTGAGCGCTTCATAATTATAAGTGATCTGCCACCGAATTGTAAAAGGCCAAAGTGGCGCGAGGGTAGAGAGTCAGCCGCCCATGTCAGCAGTTGTGGGTTCGAATCATGGCCTGACGCAAGCGAAGATTTTTTTTTTTTTTTTTTGTTTTCAAATTGTATTTTTATTGTATTTTTAAACAAATATAATTTTTTGTTATTTTTGATATCAAGAAAACACACTTCTAGTAAATATTTTCAGCACTTAAACGTTTTTTTCGTTTTGGAGAGCAATGGGAGCTGCGTTGAGGAAATGCTTTCTTAGTACAATGTCCGATCACTATAGGAAGTTATTGTGAAATTTTGAACTTTCTAACTATTATGGTTTTGGCTCCACATCGATGATCATATGAAATGTCTTATCATTATATGATTATAGATTATTTGCAGGGGTTTAAAAACTTCGGCACAGACAAAGTTGGCTTGGCCATCTTGTTTTGGATATTATTAATATCCAGTAAAAACCATCCAATGGATCATCAACAAATATCCTTTTTATTCTGTGGTAATAGGGACTTGGATATTTTTATGAATCAGGGCCTTTATTAATACAAAAGACCCTGGCAAGGTCGAGTACTCTGCTAGTTAAGAAATAAAAATAACTTTGACCTTAAGATTTCTACAAATTCAATTCTAGCGCGGAACCTACCATGAAATGGGCATTGCAGCTAGTTAAATTTCAAATAGAAAGCCATCAAAAGTGAGGCACCAAATAGGCACAGCTCAATAAGCTGGTGCAGCCACTTGACACACAGCCAAATGGCATTGGCAATGCTGTTCCACTTGAATTGTTGCCCTCTACGCTTTTCAACGACATTTACTTGCTGGTCAAGAGTGGGAGTAGCTGTAAGAGCTTTGCGCCAGGACAAGTTTTCCATTGACTTTACAAATTTATGCAATTATGCCAAAGTTTTTAATGAGTTCTAAATGAAGTTAAAAATTTCGGTTGACGTCAGCGGTTTGTTAGATGGTGTAAAATATTCCCAAAGTTTGGCCAATTGTTTTGCAAGCTACAAAAGTTTAATCAAAGCCGTGCACTATGGTCCTGAAATCGTGATTTTTCTTTTCTCATCAAGTCAAATGATTAATAACGAGGGCCACCTTTTCTATTTCTTTCCTTAAAAAAGTTTGCTGCTTTTTTGAAGCCACTTTTGAGACTTTAATTTCTATCTTTGACTGCAGCACACAATGTCGAAGGCATTGGCTTAAGTGGGCTAGTGGAAGGGTCTTGTGGGCTCATTGCGAGACTTTTGTCTGACATCATTAGTATAGCTAGCCGGGCTAAGTTCATGGTCATGGTCAATGCAAGTGTGTCCCACTTGGCACCCACTCGAGTCTCGTAATGCGCCTTAAAACTCACATCCCTCCATCCCCAACCGTGGGACACTTCAACAGCTGGCAGCGTCCCAAGAGATTCCGGGACGCAGCTGTGTTGTGTGTGCCCACAAAATTTGTGCGATTAATGAACTTGCGTAAAATGTTTGTTAATAAGGATTTGCAGAGCGAAAAAAAGAATGGTGAATGTGAATTTTAATGAGCAGACAGGATGCTAAGGATTTTGCTTGGGGCGGAGCACTTAAAAGCCGCAATCAGTTGGCAAGGCCAAGGCGTGCGTGTGGGTGTGTGGGGCTTATAATTAATGCCTCTTGTGGCATCCACAAAAAAAAGTGGCAAGTAAATCACCTAATTAACTCATTAGCAGTGAAATTTTCGATGCCTTTGAGTGAGTGAAGCGCTGCCTTGAAGTGTTCGGACCAATTTAACACTTTGGGCTGTACCCTCATGTGTCAAGCGTCTGCCAGACAGGTCGCAAGGGTCCCAAATGCTTACTCGTGCGTGGCTTCCAGATGAAGCTGAAATAGTGGGCTCGCCTTCCATAATTTGTGTGCCGGATTTGGGTAGAGCTTAACTAAATAAATCACAAAAAAAGGAGCAAAAATGGCTGGACGTTATTTTAGAAATGGTTCGGCCTTCTGTTTTATATTAAACATTAAACAAATTGACGCTGACTGCCGCCAGCAGTTTGATTGAGCTAACATTCCGGCTGGATTCTGGATATTTATCCTGCTGTTAGTTAAGCTGCCGGGCACAAACATGGCCAAGGCAAGTGGGAGTATCAATTGTGCTGCATAAGCATAAAAACAAATACCGGACATGACTCCCCGAATGCGACTGTGTGTGTGTGTCCCTATAGACCACTGCTTTGCCTCTGCCGCCTCTGATTCCGATTACAATTCTCTGTCTCCGTCTTCGTCTCTGACTCTGTGCCTAATTGTAGTTTGATTTTCATGCGTATCGAATGAACAAAAGTTCTCAGAGCTGTCCCATGAAATTTAATAGTCAACCCAAGATTACGTGCCTCCATATCAAAGAGCCAAACTGCCAACAAGTTCAATTTGAACAAAAGGACACCTACTAATTGTGACCCTTTTCTGGCTTATAACAGTCGTCCAAACAACAAAACAACAACAACAACTACATCACAAAAAGATGTCCTGAATTAAAAACCCCATGACCAAAGACTTTTCGCTTTGTTTGCTGTTTGCTTGGGGGCTTTGGCTTGAAAGCCTGATATTTATTTGGCTAATTTTTTTTTTGCAGTCATTTTTATATGTGGGCGCGTGTGGATGCTTAATTGAATTACCATTTTGTCAAAGGGAGCTGAAACAGTCAATAGAAAAAATTGCATATGAGAGGACAGTCGTATGATTATTTATTCAACAATTTTCCATTTTCCATTTTGGTTTGGTCTGTACACTCGGCGAAAAAGTTTAATTTCTTTTTAATTTAATTTAAAAATAATAATTGAATTTCCGAAGAGAGCTGTTTGTTTCAGTCGCTGGGCAGCGGTCGATGAAGTAGGTTTGCGCCGCTTTATTATTGCACAACCATACTCTCTCAATACTGCTTCACTGTTCTTGACAAACCCCGCTCTAGGACCTTACGAATGCTGACTTCAAATAGGACCTTACGAATGCTGACTTCAAATAAAAGCCTGAACCAAAGGTACTAAAGGTTTATTGAGGGCCAAGTCGAGCTCCATATAAAATTGTGCGCTCCAGAAATCTTGATAACATAAGTAAATTTTTTTTTATTTTACTCTAATATGTTTGTAACATAATCAGAGATTAAAACCGAAACGAATAACGGTTTGGGTTACGGTGACTGTTTGGCCGATCGCTTTTTTCCGGTTACGGTTATATTACGTCTTTGAGATATAGGTTACAGTTAGGGTTACGGTTTTTAGCCTATTTCTGTTTGTTATTAGTATAAAATATTACTTTGACAAATCTTGCCTCATTTGGAATCTCATTTATTCAGCAAATGTTCTAAGTACAGAAAGGGTATCTTAATCGAGATTGTAATTACATCGAAATATAGCATATAGAGTTTGACTGTCCAAGCAAATCCTGCGAGGCGTGATTATAAATTTTCACTCTCAACACTTACTTGTGTGGGCGGTTCTGCTAGCACAACTAGATAACTCAAAAAGATCTAAAAATATTGTTTGTTTTTTTTCCACCATCTAATATGTCTACCTTCTTTTGTTTTAAAAAACAAATTACGTGAAGAAGTGAGATTGTTAATTAGAAGTGTTTAATTTTCAGATTTTTTGAGTATACTGCACTGAAAAGCCGTTAGCCTCTGCTGAAGGCCAATATATGAATGCCTAGCTTAACCTTATTAATTCCACCATGAGCACGCATACGACAAAATGAGACAGAGTGCTACGCAAAAGCCACAGCTGACAATGGCCTTCGCACTTGTGATAGGGAAGTCAAAAAGTCCGTGTAGAAATCAACACAAAGTTATTGATTCTTTGCGAAAAAAAATCAGCAACAATTTACCTGTACACAAAATCATTTTTTTATAAACGTTTTCGGCTCCAGTCCATGGAGCTGGCTGTGGAAGAAAAACCGAAATTAACCCATATATTTGTTTCGGTTAAGGAACTGATAACCGGTTATGTAAATAAAGGTTGGTGGTCGTGTGTGGCCCAGTGGTTAGTGTGCTGGACTACTGGGCGGGAGGTCGTGGGTTCGATCCCGCCTCTGAACATCTAATAATAAAAGTTTTTTCTTTCTTTAGAAAATAGTTTTTACACATACGGTCACCTTCACCAGCTATTGGCGCCAGCTGTAAAGTAACTAGCCGTGAAAAAGCAAATTCTCAAACTTTGCCGTTCGGATCCGGTTATTGAAAGCAAACATCAAAGAGAGAAGCTTGGTTGGCCCGGTTGTAGGAGCTGTATAGCCAACATTTACATTTACAAATAAAGGTTAAACGGTTACGGTTTAGGAAAGAATTTTTTTCGGTTACGGTTACGGTTTCGGTCTCAAATTTTAATGTGTTTTTAACGGTTACGGTTTTGATATCTAAATATAGTACAAAAAACAGAGTTGGAAAAACTCTTTGCGTTTTCAAATAAGATTTTTTTAAAAAAGGTCCATAAGACAGCCTCCACATGGAGAATACACCCTTAAGAAGGTTAAATTTTAATCCTCAATCCACTGGCTTATCCACTCGAGCAGAGTGTATTATTTAAAAAGTTGTAAGACGCTTTTTGACCGATGACGAAGAAACTAATATTCCAGTTCTCATATCATTGAAATAGTAGGTTAAACTTAGACTGCAAATTAGCCAAAATCCATGTTCCGAAGGTTCGGTTTTTTGGTCCCTTAAACCGTCTCATAAACCGCAAAAGTGTTCGGTTCAGTTTATAAACCGAATCGAGTTTCGGTTCTGGTTTTCCGGTTTGGTAAAAGGTTCTGTTTTGGTTCTATTTTATTTTTGTATTCGATTTCGTATCGGTACTTTGAATTTTATTTCGGTCGAATTAAAAGACATTTTAAAACTTAAACTCAAACAAAGTGGGTAAGCAAGCTATACACGTGTATAGCGTACGTGTTCATAAACTATACATTTTTTTCGCGTGTGATTGCCATAAGAAATTCACAGGTTTGTATTCAAAAGATGAAAAAAATAATATTAATTTATATGTCTTCACCAAGTTTAACGTTACTCAAACTCAAAAGGAACTAGTTCGAAAGAAGTAAATAAAAGATTACTTTTTAGAAGCAAAATCGTGTCAAATTATTTCTGTCCACCTGATTTCTTAGCGGAGGTATACTAAAGTTCACACCGGAATATAAACGTTTTACGTTTCGTACTGATTCCGAATTAATAAAATTCACATCCCGGTAGAATTTGTCGGTATCCGAGGTCGTTCATTTCAAAGAAAAACACTCTCAACTTGAATAGTCTGTTTTTTAATTGTAACACAAATGCTGGTCTTAAGCAATTCATCAACGCACCTGGAACCAGCAGAACCGCAGATCGGATTGATTGTTAAGTTTTTTTTATCAAGTCGATGTAAAATCGAGCAATGTGCTTTTTTTATATATTCGGGCCAACATCGCCTTATAAAAAGGGAAAGTACATTCATATATGTAAACACTACCATAGTTTTCGCTTTATTTCATGCATTAGCATTAACATGTACAATACTTCAATACGTAAAGTCTAATTATTTTATTTTCTAAGCACTTACATACGAAATAAGCATGTATTTATGTATGTAGATGTCCAAAAAAAAAGTCTCGAAACTAACATATGGACCTTATAGCCTATTTCCACTGGCTTCATTTCTTGTCATTTTCATTTCTAAAAATTTTGCCGTTTCCATTGACAAATTGTCATTTGTTTAACATTCACAACGATACGTTGTGAAAAACAGCTGAAAAGTTTGATTTAAATAAACGTGGAATATTTAGCAAAAAATAACATACCCGTCGTGACAGCAATTTTCAGGGGCAAACGCATTGTTATCATCCTGAATTATCAACAGAAAGCTAAATACACAACTTTTATTGACTAATTTATATTTTAAACAAAATTGCGCCTACTATTTAAATTCAAATTAACAAATTATTGGTGATGACACTTTCCATTTCCAGAGAGTAGCGAGTAATGCCAGAGAGTAGCTAGTATTTTTTAAAAAAATACCAGATTCCTTCGTGGGGAATGTCATCATTTTTCATCATTTTTCAGAAATGAAAGGCAAAATGAAGTGACAATTTGTATGGAAGAAATGATATCATTTTCTTCATTTCTTGTCATTTCATGAAATGAAGCTTCATTTGTTCAGTGGAAATAGGCTATTAGACTGAGCATCATTTTACATTGTACTTACATTTGAATAAGTAAATATTTCGGAAAGTAAATTCGTAAACATCATGCTGATATACATTTGCTATTGGCCTTGGCATTTTAAGCGTTCGTTCAGACTTAGCTTTTTAAACTAATTATTTGCTTGTGGCAGTTTCGCACTTGTACAAATTTAACCATTGTCATATAGGTCTTTATAATGCACAGCTAACTTAAGGTAAACAGAGTATATAAAGTTGTGCAACAAATCTTTCCCACCCTCTCAACAACTCCGCACTTCGTTCGAAAGCTCTGTGAGCAGCTCTGAATAAAGTGATGACACACTCTTGCACACTACATCATTGGCGAGGGTAGCAGCTCTGAATTATGCCATGAAAAAATTGGCAGCAGTTTCGGAAGTTTTAGGAAAAAAAAATACTTCAGAACCGAAATTGTATCGGTACAATGCTTAGGTTTTTTTCGTTCTTAATATATTTATTTAAAAAATTTAAAGTATCGGGTCTGGTTAGGGTTTCGGTTCTGAGTTTTAATCAGTTCTTTTCGGTATACGGTTCCTGGTTCGGTATGATTCCCTGTTATGAATTGAAGATGCGTTTGGAAAATCAAAATCAGCAATTTTAGGGCTGTCAGTAGTAGAAGTAGTTCGTCGCCAGCACTGATTGAACAAAGATAAAGAGAAGAAGGAAAACAAACGAAGTTGTTGGGGCAATATATTTCGTTTTGAAAATTTTCCGATTTGAAAATCTTTATAGAAGGTTTCAGTCCAAGATAAAGATAAAATAAGACCTTTTGTCAAAAAACTTGTCCAGTCTATGTCTAAGTGAATCGATGAGTATTGAGATCGGTCAACAAGTTACCAAACGTTTTATTATATTAAACAAAACAAATGGGATCTGCTTTGAGTTTTGGTTCGGAAAGTTACCTCTCTAAAATCCTGAACTGATTTGTTTCTGTGGGTTCCTTCTCGATCAGTTTGTAGCTTTGATCTCTACAAAGAATTCGATTTTAGTTATCAATATTTTCAAATTTGCTTTAATTACCAAATTGTTGCAAAGTGTATGAATCGGCAGCGTTTGTTTTTCTTATTTTGCACATGGTGAGGAATTGTCCCGTCAATCAGAATGGTTCTTTTTTTGTTGATTTTTCGTTTTTCTCCACACAAAAATACGCATAAATTTGCAATATGCCATTTTTTGACCTTTGTTGCTGTTGCCCTAGTTGTTATTGCCATTTGACTTTTCTTTATGCAGTCCTGAACTATCTGCCACATGTGGCATTTGTGTATGTATGTGCGCTTGTGCGAGTACGTGATGTGTATGCAGGAAGGGTTAAGTGTATTTACAATTGACTTTCCACATTGGTCAGTATGTGATCAGAAATTCATTTAATTTAAGCATGTTTTGACATATTTTGACTTTCATGGAGAGTTTTTTTTTCTATTATTAAAAGCTTTCGCAATTGTCCATTTGAAATGCTACTGATGGAAATTTATTGTATATTTTGACTTTCATTTTGCATATACAATTTTTATAAATCAATTAACTTTATATTCGAACTAGGCATCACAGTTGACTCCCACCCAAAAGCACACAAGGGCATAAAATAGATTAAGTGCGGGCTCAAAAGCAACCAGTCAAGTTTGCCAAATTACCATAATTTGGATTGCCGAGTTACTTTGCACACACACCCATACAAGAGCCGCAGAAGAACTGCAGTCTTGGTAGGAAAGATGCGCGCATAAAATTGCAAATTGTGCGCACTAACTTGCAACATAAACTCGTTTATGCGACAGCCAAGCATAAGCGCGGGGTATACCAGGGCAAGTAGTGCATACATGTACGTGTGTGTACATTAGAGTGGACTTGAACGAAATAAAATCGAAGCAAATAGAATTTAGGATGCCTAAAATTTTGGAGCACTGGAGAAAGTTGCTTAACAAGGAGTTGCCAAAGTTTTTAAATAAATAAAAACTTGAAGCAAAACAGGAGAGCTTGAACAAGATTCACTGAGAAATATAACTAAAAGCTTTAAGCAGGAGTCACTGAATAGGAATACCTGAACAAGAGTCACTGAGCACTAGTACCTAAACAAGAATCACCGAACAAGAGACACTGAGCAGGAGCCACTAAACTTGAGCCATTCAGTAAGAGTCACTGAACAAGAGTCAATACTAAAAAGTAGTATTAAATCAAGACTCACTAAGCAAGAGGCACTGAACAGTAGTTCCTGTACAAGAGTTAATAAACAAGAGCCACTGAATAAGAGTCACTGGGAGTTACTTCACTGAACAGGAGTCCCTGAAAAAGAATTACTAATCAAGGGCGAAAAAAACAAAAGTCACTTATCAGGAGTAACTGAACAATATAACTTTAACATAAGTCCCTTAAGAACAGCATATGAACAAAAGTCCGTGAAAAAAAACCCAATGAACAGAAGTTCTTGTACAAGAATCACTAAACAAGAGCCACTAAAAATCACTAAGAAGAATCTACATAAGTGTCACTGAACAAGATTCAACTAAACAAGAGTCACTGATCAAGAGTCCCTTAAAAGGAGTCGCTGGGCTAGGGATATAACGCTATATTTGGATCTTTTCCCGCGCAAAAAGAAAGGACTTAAGAGTACAAATGGTTCTTCAATTTTTAAAATTAAATTGAACTAAACACAGGATTAATAAAATACCAAAAATACCACAAAGTTTTGAACGGAGCTGAAGGCCTTCAAGGATTCCAGAGAAGCATTTAGATTTAAAATTCATTGTGTTTCTTTCCTTGGTCCAAATTAGTAAAATCAAAGGTACTAAACTCGATTTCATGCATCAGGTAAAATATGATATCATATTGTATGTATTTTAAATTTTTAATTTAAACCCTAATAATTGAATAATTTTTTAAATGATTAAATATAATTTCATTTATTCATTCAGAATTCGAAACGCCTAGATCCAAAAAGCGTTGCTTAGAATACCAAAAATATTTAAAATTAATTGAAAATTAATTGAGTCAGATGTGTTTAGTCAGGCCTTGTCAATACGTTTGGTATGTTATTAGAGAAGAATTTAAGTCAGTAGCGCAGGTTGGCTCTACCATTTTGGGTTAAGAACCTAATTATAACCTTCTCCAATGCTCGACTTAGACTTTAACAACACCCGTGTGGTCACTGGGCAACTCTACTTATAAGTGATACATTTCGCCTCTTTAAACTTATTTTTGTGACCCATTTTTAACGCTTTGTTTATCCCAAATAGCAACAGATAGGAGTCTAAGGTTCACTCTAACGTGAGTGTTGGCAAGGGCAAGCCATTTCGTATAGAACAATATTTTATGATGCCCCCCATAAGTATGCTATGCTTTGCTTAGACTGGCAGGCTGCAAGATTGTACGCAAATTGCACTTACTTGTCAAAAAATTTTGCATTCAGCGCGCAACGTTATGAATAAATCACGTATCTAATGCATTTGATACACAGGAGGAATCGATGCTGTTGAGGCATTCATCAAATCTGTGGCAACCAAGTTTGCTCTTAAACATATTAATATAAAATGAATGAAAAAATGCGGCAAGCCTCGTGACTTCAAATTACTTCCGTGCCACAGCGGAAACGGAAGCAGCCAAGAGAGAAGATTTCTGCTCTTTTTTCCCCTCAGTTGCTGAGGCGCTCAATGAAATTTCAATAGCTTAATATAAATTGCAAATTACATTAAACAGATTATGGAGCAGGGCTGACGGACGGACAGACAGACTGAGATTCGGTGCGCGTGTGTGTTGTGTCTTTGGGCTCCTTGGTGTCTGTCTTCTTTTCCTCACCTCTCACTCTCCGTCTCTCTTCACACAAGTGCTGTTAATTATTTGTCACTTAAGAGCTTGACACATGCAGCAAGAGCCATAACAACGGCTTGTTCACATTAATAATACATTAAATTCATTAAGTATGCACATAAATACATAAATGGAAACCAAGGGAAAACGAAAATGAAAATGTCCACGTGGATAGCGTGGGAAAAGAGCGTTCAAATCCTCTCACTGAGGACTCATAAAAATGGTGACGGCTTTAATGGCCAGAGCTATTGGCATATTTATGCACCTACTTGAATTTATTGTTTTGTGTTTTATGCTCCCTTTTTTTTTGGAGTTTTTTGTGCGTTGTCTGCTCGGGCATATAAATGTCCGAGTTAGTCAAACATCAAGTGGAAACCCATGGGGAAACCCTTTTTTTATAGTGAGTCTGACAGCGACTCTCAATGGCCGAGTGGTGCATGAAATATGTCGCCGCTCAGATTCCACCTTTTTTTTGGGTTTGCCTTTTAAAGACTTGCCGTCCTTGTTTTGTTGCCTGCGTCCGGTGATTGGGTCATATACAAAATATTATTTGTTTATCATTCACACTTAAAGGGAAAAGTAATATTGATTCAGATAATAAAGAGTTGATTAAAAAAAAAAATTTTTTTAGGTGGGGGAATAAGTACCTTTAGAATGCTTCCAGGTCCGTCTAGACATTTGTATACATACATGGTGACCCGTAAATCACATATATTATATGTAAAAATATTTGCAATTCGTACGCTTGAGTTAAAAATTATATGAAATTAATTTTAGTTTTTATGATAAAAATTGATTTATAAACTTTTATTCAATTTTTATGTTTGATAATTTTTATTTTAAAAATGAAAAAAAATAATTAATTCTCTTAAGTTTAAATTAAAAATTAAAAAGAATTATTTTTTTTTTTTTCTATATAACTGAAATTAAAAAAAAATATTATAAAAAATTTCTCGACGAAAATTTGATATGACTGATGACATTTATGCCCATTTTGAATAGCTGACCAAAAAATTAATTTCTGTTGTATTTTTTTTTTTTCCATAACTGTTTCTTATTAGTAAACTCACGAAATTTGATTATGACTGATGCCATTGAATTGTATTGGAAAAATACTAAACTCTTTGATTCTAGGTCTTATCATACAAATACTTGAACACAACATTAAACATTAAATGTTTCTGAAATGAGTAGAATTGTTCTCAATCGGATAATATTTGATATAAGCAACAACAAACCCGGATTACGACACAGAGATATACTAAAGAGAGAGAAAGCGAGTGAGGTAATCTGCAAAAGTGTACAACGGCTAAATGTGCTGGTGCGACATTTTATACATAAAGATAACGGTTTCAATTCTCAGTCAAGCCCGTACAAATTTTTTAGTCAGATCATTCTAGTTTGTGTCAAAGCTGAATCAATCCAGATTTTGAAAGGCTGGTACTAAAATTAGCTGGCTTTACATGCTTTTTAATCATGAATTAAACCCAGACAAGGCCTAAAACTCAGACTTCTCTCTTTCCCCCCCCCCCCCCTATTTTTTATTTAAGTGGGAGGATCAGGCCTACTACTTTTGTTCATAACCTTTCTTCGCAAATCGATATTTTTTCTAAGTATATATGCTTGAAAATAAGTTTTAAGCGGGGGCGGGGGGGCGTGGCAATCAATAATGAACTTAAGCTGATATACAACTTAGCACATAACAAATATTAGTAAATGGCTAATACCGGCTGTGATGTGAGAAAATACAATCAAATTCCTGCCTTCACGCTTTTCTTTCAACGGGGCCACGAGAATATGGGGCCAAGCTTCTCTCAAATTTAGTAATGCGGCTTAGAAACCCAGGGTACATTTACAATTCGTACAGCCGTTTTGCCAAATTTAGGAGGACTTACTGTATTTCTTTGCTCATGTTCAAGGCTAACCATCCCATCATCCTAAATGATTTCAAAACCGTGTACTTGTTTATGTAAATTTTGTACTTTTTTATTTGCAAGCATATGGTCTTACTAAAAAATATTTGAAAACTGAAAACAGTTAAGTCTGAACTGTTAATAAGTACAAAAACTAAATATATTGTTTGTGTGGTTTAGGCAGGCAAATAATTTGGCCAAATTTTGATTTGAAGATTTTAAAGGATTTTAAACTTAAACTATGGTTTCATACGCAAAATATTTTGATCAAATATGGCCGAAAAGTTACCCAATTTGGACTATGTAGACCAATTTATATCAAAATTTAGCCAAATTAATAGCCTGTGTGAACTCCAATTATAAAAACAAGTGTTTCCGGAAGAAAAGCCTTGTCCTTCTGTGTAAAAAGCTTGCTTTATATTTTCAAATTGGTTTGCAATAGAAATATTAATAGACTGGCGAGTGCAGAGGTGCTGCTAACCTACTATAAGTGCTTTATCAACCTACATGAGACAAAGCTAGATGCAAAATCTAGATAGATTTTTCGAGCAAACACAGGAACATAAAAAAACGGTCCTTACCCAGCAAAAATTATTTATCGCAGAAGATAAGTTTGCGATTTTTCCAGTAGGTATCGCGTTACTCTAGCGATATGGCATAGCAATCGCATTCTCATCTCCCTTCAGAAAGAAGTGTGCCACTCTGCGACACTTTTGAAAGAAATAAATCTTGCGTATGTCAAAATGTTCTAAACACTTGTACCATTAAAAACTCTCAGCTATATCTATATGATGCTGATGTGAGACGTGATGCATACGTGCTGGATTTTCTAGCTACATGCTCGTGAATACTTTATGTTTTTCAATTATATAAATATTCGTTGGACTTCCCTTTATAGCATATTTAGTAGTAGTAGTAGTAGTAGTTTATTTTCCAGTTTTGGCTTGGTTAATTTACCGTTAGCCTTCTATTGTAACATAATATAATTATAATGGATTTAACAATTTTTCCCTACTTATATTTTAAACTTAAAAGTCTTCTAGTATAATATTTTTTCTGTAACTTATTATAGCTTTGATGAACTTCGCAAAATCCTGCCAGTTTTTTCCATTGAGTAGCTTAATTGCCTCCTTCTGTTCCAAATAACTTTTATTAAAGTATTTTACCCTATATTCCGCCAGGATGGGGCATAATGCAATGATGTGAATAATGTCTTCTCTCGATCGCGTATTACATAAGGTGCAGATATTATCGCTGTAGTGGGGTCGGTATCCCAGTGGAAGCAATTCGCATCTGGTTTTGAAGATAATTCCAATAGTTTCCGTGCTATATTGTTCACTAAAATAGTTGTTTGTGTCAAGGTTGTAGTTGAGCTGTCTGTACCATATTCTCGATTCGCTTCCTCTGGCTTGAGCTTCACACTGAGATCTATTATTCTTGTCTATCGCAACAAGCACCGCATCCTGCGCCGCCTTCCATTCTTCAGTATTCAAGACATCACACTCTACATTGTGTGTAATAAAGAGCTGCTGCCAAGTTTTGAAGCACTGCGTTTTCTCCCTTAGCATTTCTAGCGCCACTACTTTCTGCAGGCGATGTTGCGGCAGTCCCATAATTTTATTTATGTACCTAAAGTGAGTTGTCAGCGTGTTGAGATACATCACAGATAGGCCTGTTTCAAGATATAGTGCATAGCTTGGGGAGTTCACAGGCAGTCGAAATAACTTTTTAAGGAAGTTTCTCATTAGTTTTTCCACGTCATCGTAACTTTGATGTCCCCATACTTCAGCGGCATACAACATTATCGCTCTTGCAGTAGCCTGGAAAAGCTGATATTTAGCCGAATTTGCAATGCCTTTTTTCCCATGAAACTTTTCCAAGTACTGTTCACCGCCATTGTAGCATCCTTCAGTTTACGGTTAAGATGTGTTTTAAAGTGCATGTTTTGTGTTAGTGTTACTCCCAAGTATGTGTATTCTTTAACAACCTCCAGTGCGTAGCCATCGAGCATCCATCTTTCATTTTCGGGGCGTCGCCCTCTTCCATCTCGCACAACCATTATTTTTGACTTTTCCTTATTTATTTCTAAGCCCCATTGTCGACAATATCGCTCTGTCTGCTCAATCATTCGTTGCATTTCACCAGCACTCTCCGCCATAATCACCATATCGTCTGCATACATAAGCGCTTTGCATTCCATACTGCCTATTTGTAAACCGCCTGATAAATAAGTGTGCAGATCATTTATGCTTAACTCCTGTGTTAGTGTCATTCCGACTGCTCACTTCCATCCCATACGGTTGTTCTGTTATTCTGGTACATGCTTCTCAAAACGGCTATCATCTTAGTGGATATACCAACGTTACTCAATTTGTACATCAAGGATTCTCTGTTTATAGTGTCAAAGGCCGCTCGAAAGTCCACAAAAAATAGAAAGAGCCTTTTCTTCCGTTCAAGGTACATATTGGCAATGTTGGACAGTACGAAGATACTATCCACCGTCGAGTATCCTTTTCGGAATCCGGCTTGGCATTCGTTGAGTATATTGTTTGTGTCTACCCAGTCTGTCAGTCTCTTTTGAAGAACCGCCGCAAATATTTTTAGCGCCACATTTTGGAATGAGATACCTCTGTAGTTACTCGGAAGATCGGGGTCTCCTTTCTTGAATATTGGGTAGATAATGTTCTGCCGGAAGGAGTTTGGCACCTGCCCGTTATCGTATAATTTATTGTATTCCTGTGTTAAGGCCTCTATAAATGGGTGTGTTGCGTTCTTTTATATTATGCATATTTAGTATGCGAATGATTTTGATATATATTCTATTACTAGAGCATTTCCTCTAGCCTTCTAGCACATCTAGTCGGTTAATGATGTCGACATTTCGAGCAAGCCGATTGCTTTTTGTTGTTGTGTCCTCCTCCACCCTTCACTCCATTAGTCTACTTTTGATGTTTTTGGCTGCTGAATGTGAGCAAATGAAACTGATTTATTATTGGCATGCTGTGCTGTGGCGCCCTGTTCTCACATTGCTGCGTTTTCATTTCGTTTGGGCAAAAGTTGAAGTGCTACTTTCCCTTTTTGGGCAGTAACCTTTTTTTGTGTGTACATATTTTGTTGTTGTTCGCCTGCCAACTTTTTGTTTTGCTTTCGCATTTTGTTTTGGCGCCTCATTTCCACCCACTTGAAAATTGAGCTTGAGCTGGTCCCCTGCCAGTTGCTGGCTGTTTGTCGAAAAGCGGTTTATTTATTTATTTATTTATGTTTGGAAAAAAAGGTACTTGCGCCCTCTCGGGCTTTGAAATCTTCACCGGAGACTGACCAAACTTAACTCTTTTGGTTTTTCTCCGGCAACCGACCACAAATTAAGATAAATATCGGGTGCTCAGCTTAATATATTTCTTACAAAATTTAGTAAAAATCAGAAACTTTTTGGACGCTGCCATAACTTTTATCATTATGACAAAATTAATTTCTTACCTCGAACATTTTTGGCTAATGGCATTGAAACGAGGCGAAATGCCTCAAGGCTGCTGCTCCCGGGCACGTGCTGGCAACTAAAGCAATTAGTTCAATTGTCATTTTGGCACCAAAAAATATCAAAAACAGCTAGACAAATCGGAGCAAGCCTGGCCTCGTCTCCACTTGTAAGGACTGACTAACTTTGTCGACGGAAAAACTTTGCTCCGTGAAAGTGCCAACAGGCACGCAAAAGAGTTTCGCAAGTAATTTATGAATAAAACAAAATATTGATTGCAATTTAATATTGAAAAACAAAAACGAAATATGATAAACCTCAATCTGTTTGCGCCATTTTAATCTCATGCGAATTTTAATTGAATTTCGAATTGGACCACAAATGCTTAATTAATTGAAATATTTCAGCGGCCAACTGGGGGCCAACAGTCATTTCTCACTGATGAGCTAATCGCATTAGCAACACATTTTCTGCACAGCAGCTCCAATGAATCAGAATGCAAATTAAAATGAAATTTCAATTTAATTCATCTTCGAAGTGAGAATTTTGGTCCTGCTTAAGTGGTAATGACTGGGAAGAGTCGAGCTGATTCGCAATTTAGGTCACAGCAAGGTGAAATGAAAAGTTAAAATCGAGTTTAATTCTCTAACATAGATGGGCTGCAAGAGTTTAACATGGTTAGCAGAATGTGTCTACAATAACAGAGAAGGTTAACACAGAGAAATCATGAAATCAAGTTCGTAAGTAACCGTCAACACATATTTCCACGATGGACAGTTTACATAAGGAACGGAAACAAATTAAGCTGAAACGGTTTCGCTCATTCCAAAACATTTTTTTAGGCAAACTGCACTGATTCGTCTAAAATTTAAAGTCTGCTAATCGGTGTGGTGAAGCATGAACGGAGAGGGTCAGTGCAAAAGGAAAAGAGAGGTAGAAGGGTTTTTACAGACAGAGAAATCTAGAACGAACTGGACACAGAAATTGTTTTTAATTTGGATTTTTTTTGTTCATTATTTTTTAAGAGGAAAACTGCTCGAATTCGAGGACACAATTGATCTTGATCCTCCCCATTCCCTTCCGATATAGGCGAACAATGGCATACTGCAGAGAAAAACGAGGTCTACACCACATTTTTGCAGACGAAAGCGGATGCTGATAAATTTGTTTACCAGAAGAAAAGGAAAGAGGAGAAGCGCCTATTTAGAAGAAAAAAGAATGAGCAGGAAAGGCGCTTACGCGAGGAAGTCGAGATGTTGTTCGGCATGACTGAGACTCGAAAATTTTACATCTTTTTGTTGATTATAAATCAGCCTTCGACACACCGATAAGGCCAATCTTCAAAGCCCTGTCTACTTTAGGTATTTCAGCAAAGTACGTTCGACTTTGCATGATGACGTTGAGAAGTACGCAAAGCTCCGTCAAAATAGGAAAGAACCTTTCCGAACCATTTGATACCAAAAGAGGTTTTAGGCAGGGCGAAGAACAAAAATAGCCCTGTACAAGTCGCTTATCATCCCAGTCCTGCAATATGGCGCAGAAGCATGTACAATGACAGCAGCGGATGAAGCGGCGATTGGCGTGTTTGAACGAAAAATTCTTCGGAGGATTTATGGACCTTTAAAGGTCGGCCATGATTTCCGCATTCGAAGAAACAACGAACTGTATGAGCTCTATGGGGACACCAGCCTGGTCAAGCGCATAAAGCAGCAGCGGCTGCGCTGGCTAGGACATGTCGCCAGGATGAAAAGAAGAAGCTCCAGCAAAAAAGGCGTATAAATCGAATGCGGCTGACTATGGAGGCGGCAAGGTGGGAAGACCGCCACTAAGATGGGAAGACCAGGTGCGGGAAGACATTGCCGAGCTTGGTGTGACCAACTGGTGGCAACTCGCACAGAACAGAAGCGAATGGAGAGCGTTAGTCGCAGAGGCCCAGACCGTCGAACGGTTGTAATGGCCATTAAAGAAGGAAGAAATAGAATTGATCTTGACTTCGAACTAAGCTATGTTCTCAATTCTACTTCCACAAGAATTTTGTGATTTAAACCCGGTTAATGTACCAGATTTGGAATGCAAAGCACAAAACTTTTGGAAGTGGAATTGAGAACATGGCTGTATATATAGACATTTATTAAGAAGTAAAACTAGACCCTCATGCGGACGTTAAAATGCTGTCGTCCGTGTGTTCAGTTTTCGGGAGGTCCGAGGTTCAAGTCCCAGTGAAGTTAGAAAAAAAAATGTTTAATTGGTATCAAAAAATTTATCATAGCTTGTATTTGGCGCTATCGAATATTTTTAAAATATCGTATAGACGATAAACTCTGATTTGAAAAAATATCAAATATTGGCAATTTTATTTTTTCAATTTTTCCTCCAAAAAAAGGTAGTAGTTTGCCCCACAATAAAAAGATATAGTCTATATCAAGGCTGCAAGCCTCTAAAATTTTGCACGAGGTTCGGTCCGGGGGTTCGAACCCATTGTAAAGTCTAAGGTTCGGTTCGCGGACCGGTTCCTGAAACTTGAAATAGCAAAAAATTTACGAAAGTGAAAATGGGAGCATGGCTGTATATCTTTTAAGAGCTGTTCATCTATACTAGCTTTATGATTAGAAAAATCAAACTTGAGGCACTGAGATTTTCAATATTCCTTGTTCTCAGGTACCATTCAGCCCCCGTAATGCGCCTAAGGATTTTTGCCTGGACCTCACTAATCTTTGTCAGGTTACTCTTCGCAGCGATTCAATAAATTTATAAACCGTATCTCCATAACGGAGCCAGAAATGCCAAGCAAATTAGGGCTTTATTTCTGAATGACAGCTTGTTCTTGCCTGAGCTATATATATATAAATGGCGTCCAAAAGTTGGGCTTCTCTTCAGTGTCATCCCAAAGGAACCTATGGACTGCTTTATGCTTCATAGTCCTAGGCAGGTGTCACGACGGGTGGAATAAGTCACCGAAGAAATGTTCCATCTAGCGGTCCAGTTGCTAAACTTGTTCAGGTATTCTTGAAGGGAATCTGTGATAAAAACGCTAAGAACACGTAGTAATAAACAATGATTTGTTGAAGATTTTAGAACATTTACTCGACATGATAAACGAATCAATTGGTTGTGAATCGTTCAGCTCCAAAGAAGTTCTATAAATTGGAACTACGTTTCAATCAAATATTTTAAATGGAACTCGTTTAAGGAACTGTGAATGCAAAATCCTTAAGAAGTTAGTAAGCGTTTGCTCATAGAGAGTGAAAGTTTTTCGCTGCTAAATGATGGAGGATGTGGAGTTTTCCAAATCTGAAACAAACTCGATGTGGGTACAGTATACACCTATATACATTCCAAAACTAGTGGCTCTATCTATTACAGTCTCTGAGATCGACGCGTTCATACAGACAGACAGACGGACATGGCTAAATCGACTCGGCTGTTGATGCCGATCAAGAATATATATTTATCCCATATTTTTTCCCATTTGTTATGGGAACAAGGTATAAAAAGTCAATACCGGTTTTTCTTGGGTAAGTGTTACCAATTCTTTTGAAATATCATTAGTCGCCTCTTGTACCCCGATTAGCGAAATGAACATCTTTTTAAACCAAGGATTGTGAAAGGACGATTTCACTAATATTTTATTGAACTCAAGTGGCTTAACCATTTTTTTAATAGCTTACAAAGCGCCTATTTAGTAAGGATATCGTCCTCAGATTCAACTTTTACAATCTGTAATTTGTTGAACAATAGTGAAATTAAGGGGATCACAGTGACATAATATTTACCGCTTATTCTCTCAGTTGCATCTTTTATGGAGCTCAAAAGGCTACAAAAATCAAGGCAAATGATTAATTCTTTAGCCGATAGCATTTTTTGTAACTCTTATTAAACGAATGATTGCCGCTTAAGGGACTCAATACAATTTTTCCGAATTCCCTTATCGGCCTGGTATTTTCTTTTTTTTTTTTCACTTTTGTCGTTTTAATTACTTTCCCGCACAAAATACACCTGGCTGTGCCTTTTTATCTCGCTGTAAATAGCCCTTTTCTGATGAAAGAATATTTGGGTGTTTCGTGACATCTTTGGCGAATCGTCATGCTTCAGTTTCTATGTTAGTTAATAAACCAACACGAATTGACTACCAAATCTTGATCGTTTTGTTATGTGAGCATTAATGCTATTTTTGATGCATTTATTGCTCGAAATTTCGGAATTAATGTCAACTGTGTGCTCTGTGTAAAAAGTGGAAAGATCTTCATCGTCTCCGGAAATGCACAGTGGTTGCTGCCATAGGTAGGTGCCATAAATTAATGTCGAAATTTTCCAACCACTATTGCGTTTATTAACCGCTATTTGAGCAAACTGCACAATGCTATAATTGATTTACTTTGATTCTTACGGCGAATTCTAAGAATGGCACCGGAAATGTGACCGCATGTTCATTTGCTTTCAGCAGCTCGCAGCAGCATGTTGGTTTTGTTAAATTAAATTTTTTTTTACAACTATTTTAATTTAAGTTACGTTTAATGAATATTGTACGTAAAACAAACAACTTTGGTTGTACAATTGAACCCAAGGATAATTGAAATTTAATTTTGTGTAAAGCACGGTACGGAGTACTCCAAAATGTTAGGGCCCACAAAAAAGACATTTATTGTTGCATGTGGAACCTAAAAACAAATTAGTGTGCTAAAATAGCCAAAAAATGCCAAAACCGCCAAATAATGCCAAAAATGGGATTTGTAAGTTAATCTAACACGGTTTTCAAATGCGATTTGCTTATGAAAATTGATGAGAATTTCAAATCATCAATAACAAAATACAGATTATGAAATACGGATAGTTAAGGGTATAGCCTGGGGGCACCTCTCCCGCACAAATCGTATTGGAAGAGAGATGAGGATGCCAGAAGCATCCCTCAATGTTTCAGTTGCCTTATTTGAGGAAAGGGAGAAATATGGGAAGATTTGCCTGCGCTATGAGTATTCTGATATTGCGAAGACAGATTCTAAGATCTAATGTACTTCACACGCTACCCTGCACGCACTGAAAAGTGCATACCTCCCGACTAGCGCCCCCAGCAGACCAGAGTCTCCCAGATAGCCATTTGAAAAGTTGGAACAGTTGGACATGACAATTCCTGTTGATATAGACATCTACTTCGAGACTCAATTTAAAACTCAGCAAGCCCCAGGCTTGGTTCGGAGGGTAAAAACTGGGGTCAGCACAGTTGTCACTCCCGTTATGACGGGACGTCATCATGCCCCTTTCGAAACGTACCTTCCCACAACAGTTCGAGACAAATCTTCCATATGAACGCCAACAGTTTTATTTGCTTCTTCGAATTGCTGGAACAGCACTTGGTGCCATAACGAAACATCCTTTTCAGCCGCAATACGAAGCTGGTGTCAAGCAATCAAAAAAACTTTTAATGTTGTTGCTTTTATCGCGGACATGGTTGTTGCAGATCTTTGTGGACTGCTGCTGGAGAGCCCATGTCAGCTGCATCAAAATTATATTTATTGGTGAGGTTCCAAATACTTATCTTTGCCTCTACGGTAGTAATCAGCGCAGTTTGTTCTTTATGAAGGCTCTGCAAATTATTCTTACGCACACCCTTCATTTCGGACCTTTGCTTCTGAGCATCAAAATAAATAAATTTAATTACTTTGGGCGCCCAAAAAAGGCTTGAACAGCTGCTAATACCATCCACAAATTCAGAGTTCGACATTCGAGTTCGATGTTCGTGTGGATCGACGTTTCGTTGGTCTCCGTACACGCCGTAAAACGTCTGACGTCAAACGTTTTGGTGTGGTTTTACAACGTTTTTATACTCTGTACCGAAGGTACATAGAGTATATTAAGTTTGTGCAAAAGTATGTAAAAGGGAGAAGGAATCACTTCCGACCCTATAAAGTATATATATTTTTGATCAGCATCAACAGCCGAGTCGATATAGCCATGTCCGTCTGTCCGTCCGTCCGTATGAACAAACAGATCTCAGAGATGGTAAGAGATTTTAGCTTGACATTTCCACTAGATTCAAAATTGTATCTTCAGGATGTTCCACATGAGCCAAGCTTTTAAGGATCGGCCCAAGTCGTGTGGTATTGAAACGTTTCGCTTCAAGATGTTAGATTCGCTTTAAGTTAGTTAGCTGTTGCTTAGTCTGTTTTACTCAAGGTTTCTTGCCCTTTGGTCAAGAAAAACATGCATTAAAATGCTCAGCTAAAATAAGAAAATTAGAAAAAAAATTTTTTTTTATACAAAAAGTACAGGCCTAATTATCAGGCAATCCAAATAATTCAGCAATAGGCACGAATGCAATTTGAGTTGCTTGTTTTATTAGTTTAGGAGGATGTTAATGAAATTTCAAAAATTTTATTTGCACCCAATTCAATAGGAGAAAAGTTAGCCCTTAAACTGTCTGCCTTAGTTTTAGTTGCTTTTCGCACATTTATAAAAAAAAAATCCCATAAATATTCTAGTCTAACATATGCGCATGGTGCATGCAGAATACTGCAGCTGGTCGCTTCTTTGGCCCCATGCGCCATTTATCAAAAGTTGCTTTTGACATTGCGCACATCCTGCGGAAAATTAAGACACTGTCTGGCTCACTTCCTAACCAATTTAAGAATCACCCGCTATGTTTTTTTTTTTTTTTTTGCTTTTTCGTTGAACACTCCTTGAATATCCTTTTGGCACGTTACAAGCAACATATGCATAGTGCTTTCACAAGAGTGAACACGGATTTTTTGTTTGTGTTGTAGGGCGAATTGTTGTGCGGACCTGAATTTATTCCAAAAAGCTTTTCCGTTTTCAGGTTGCAACTAACTGGCAACCAATTAAAGGAAGGCATTGTTTCGCTCAAGTGGTTAGCTCAAATCTTGGAACGAACTAAGGTCGGGAAAATCAAAAGGCCAAGCAGAATGATAGAAAACCAAATGGAAAGCTCTAATGAAGTACAGTTAAAACAGATTATGGTTTGTAGGATTTTAAAAGAATTTGGATGGAATTTGGTATATGATCTATGGCATCAGATGATTAAGATGTGATTGCTTGTAGCAAAATGGCAAATAAAGCAACTTGAAGCGACTTCACTGCACATATTCGGTTTGCAAGATTTGAGTTCGTTCAACATACGCTTATTACTCTGAGAGTAAGATGTGTGGTTCATTGTGCCAATTTTTGAGTTGGCTTCCTTGATCTCTTGCCTGCTTGCGCCCAAACGCATTTCAATTAAAGCGTAGATACTTCAAGGATGCTGTTCGTTTTTAAGGTTGCGGTGCACTGGGACCATTCATCAGCCATCGATTATGTTGCAGCATCTCTTCATTGTTAGTCACCGGCGGTTGTAGTAGCTGTTCAATGGGGCGGGTGACAACAGAGTTCCATAATGATGGCTGGGTACTCTCACAAATGTTCAGCAGCAGTTTTTTCTCCCTAATTTATAAATATTTTTAAAACCTATTCATTAAAAGTAAAGCAAAATTAATTGTCATCAAAATATTTGTGAAATAAAAGAAAGAAATACATTATTTTCCTAAATGTAGAAAAACATTTAAAAACAAGGGTTCCTTTTGCCATAACTCCGCCGAAGTTCTTAATTTTATGAAATATATGCACATAAACGCATATGCTCTTGATGTCTCGGGTCTTTAATGAAATTTACACCCCATTGTAGCAAACAGAAAGCCACGAGCGCAGTGTTCAAAGCGTTGCCAAACCTTTTTGCGCAATGTTTGGTTACTTTGTTATCGGGGACTTTTTTTTTTTAAAACCCCGCCCCCGCCTTGGACCCCCCCCGGTTTACCGGAACCTTTTTTTGATGCATAGTTTAAATTCCCTTCCTTTTCCTTTTGTTGGCCCCCGCTCCACTGTTAGCAACATTTTGAGTTTAAATTACGTAGAAAGTAAGGCGTTTGCTAATGCATAGACCACGAAAATTTTAATATTGCAGTAAAACTAAAATTTATATGCAATTAAATCGTTCAAGGCTACTTGTATACTAGGGTGTGCCAAAACCAACAAATTTTTTGCACCGGCATTTTCTAAAAGCTTATAAAGTAAAATATTTTTTTTAGATTATAAATAATTTATAATTTATAAAATTTTTTTGTTTTTCAATTTTTATCGCTCCCAAAGCTCGTATGACTAACTATCTATAGAAGGAACGAATCAACTATCTACAAAACTGTAGGAGATATAACGTTTTTTCCAAATTGCGGGGGCGGGGGGGGGGGGCAAAAATTTAAAATAAACTTGATCTGCCTGCAAGTATAAGAAGCATTTGTTCCATAAATGTCAAACCTCTATCTCTTACCATCTCTGAGATCTGCTCACACTGCCAGGATCCAAACGCTTCCGCAGCCGCCCTATGCGGCTTTCAAGACTATTTCAAAGAATGCCTTCCGTTACGTCTTCAATGCTTGAGAATCGCGCTGGCAGCGTTGCATCCACGCAGAAGGAGCCTATTTTGAAAGTTTTTAAAGAATTGTAACGATTGGCTTAATAAATTTTTTTTAATCGACCAAGTCCTATTACTTTCTTTGCACTAAAGAACGATGCATTTTCGGCTTGCACCACTCACAGAAATACGTCGCGCTAAAATGCCTGTCCTGACTCTCCGGAAGAAAATCAGTCTTATTACTTTAATTAGAATAATTAAAAAATAAAATAATAATTAAAATAAAAGACATATCTGCATACAAACATGCAGATCATGGAAAGGTATCACTGCGTGTTGTTGGTATTTCTTATAATGCAGACATTATCTTTCTGTTTGATTTCGAGACGTGCAATTCCCTATCACATGTGCCAGTTGTATTTTTGAATACCATTTAATAACGTTTGTTGTTTCGGTTGGTCTTCTTGTGGGGCTTGTAAACTGACTTCGACTCCGCTGACGAAACTTCAGAAAATTGATGAAATAGTTTGAAGCACAGCAGTCATCTTCACCAGCTATTGGCGTCAGCTGTGAAACATGTAGCCATGCATAGTTACTTTGCTATGCCATCGGGACTCAGCTTAAATCTAAAGACTTCATTCTCTTAAGCTAAAACAAAAAAGCCTGCAAGCGGAGAGAAAAGCTTGCTTGTGTAACAGCTGTGGCCTTGTCAGAGGAGTGAATACGTCTTTACCCATTGCCAACTAACCGAACAATAAGTCCTTGATGAAACCTTTAAAAAAGAAATTCGTTTTTGACCAAAATGGCCTCTATGCTTGCGCTTAAGAGCACACTGCTGTTGCAACAGATGGCAGGGAGAAATCGCCAACATAAGGTAGCCACATCAGGCAGCCGTGGAAGAGGATTTTCGGGCAGCAGACAGTGAGCCCAGTGTTTGATTTGGCATTGGCATGCCGAGCTCGTGATGGCGTTGAAATTTAATTTACACCTTTGCACGTACGCAAACAACCATACATATATATTCACACACACACACACACACATGTTGATAATGGCCTGGCAATCATCAGCTGCTCATTGCCAACTCAGGTAACGAGAGCTCGCAGAAAACCACAACAGCGACCGCAGTACACAAAAAGTTTTCTTTTGCAATTTAGCTTGTTGCCTGCGGTTGTTTCTCTTCTCTGCTCTGCTTAGCACAGCTGGTTGTTGTAATTGTCGTTGTTGTACATGCATTGAACGTGGCGTTATTGGTTGCGGTTATATTTGACTCTTACGACTGTATCTGCACTTGGTATGTGCGGTGCTGCTAATGCATGTCGATGCCAATAAAATGAGTCCTCCCCTTGACTTTTGCGCCACTTGCTGTTTATCTTGCTGTTCACACCTGCAAAACTTTATCTTGCACTATGAACAAAAAAGGCGATTACAATAGCATAAAGCCTTAGGTTCAACATCAATTGGTTTTAATAAATCAACATCGCCTTTACTAAATCGCTTATCCTTTTTATATCGACAATAAAACGAGTTTCGAATAGATCGAAGTCTTAGAGATTTTTTTTGGCACTTGCTTCTATAATGTTATCTTTTTATACCCGTTACTCGTAGAGTAAAATGGGTATACTAAAGTCGAGATAATGTATGTAACAGGCAGAAGGAATCATTTCCTACCATATAAAGTATATATATTCTTGATCAGCATCAACAGCCGAGTCGATTTAGACATGTCCGTCTGTCTGCATGAACACCTAGATCTCAGAGATGGTAAGAGATAGAGGTCCCGCCCCCGTAATTCGGTAAAAACGTAATATCTCCTACAGTTTCTAGAGATAGTAATTAGCAAAAGGAATAAATTTGCCGAAGAAATGATAAGGATCGGATGAGCGGTTCTCAAATTATGAGCAAAAAAGTGAACCACGCCCCCTTGCTACCCCCCTCTCACCCTAAAAAAATGTTGCATACTTTTCGGATGGTCACCCTAAGATACGCAGGAACACTGTATAATAAAGTCGGTTAAGGCCGACTTTAACTTACGCTCTCGTTTCATATCAATTCGATCGAAGTTAAACAAAAACGAACGAAAAAATCTTTCGAGAACGTTTTTTCGAGATCCGAAAGTGTTTAACTATAAAAATTTTAATCGTACTTGTTAGTATTAATGATCAATCCACAGTGGTCGGGCTTGTATGGAGCGAGCGGCAAAAATACTTCCGATACTACGATCGATACTACGATTTTTTAAACGAAAATAAAACATTTTTAAATGGTATTTTCGAAATGACATTCTGTACAGCAATGGGTGCTTATGTACACTTTCTTTCGATTCAATACAAATTATTAAGTAGCATACTTTTGGGCAGAACTAATTTGCTACATTGACCATGAAATAGTTAAGAAATTAATTGTTTTTTAATTGATCCCTATTACGGTTTAATTTCGGAAAGTACGGAAAACTGTAGTTGAAAATGTGGTGGGGTGGTTGCCTCTGATCGCTGTAGCTGATGCCGGTAGGGGGTGCCGACTTTTTCACTTGTTGAAATTTGATAGTTGTAGGGAGCCAAATAAAAAAGACGTCTTGGCGCTTCAGTTCTAATTCACAGTATGACCATTTATGGTTATTTCAAAAATCCAATATAACAAACTATACATATAACTTAAACAACTAGCTATAGTTAGAAGTTAGGGACGGTGGAACCGAAACGAATCTAAACATCCCGCCGCCCTTGCAATATACTTGCGAAATAAGGTACTTCATGTAGGAACTTCATAAGTGGACTTCAGTCTTTCTTATAACTCTAAGAATAATTATTCTAAAATTATGAACGGCAGGAGCCGGACAGTATCCAACCAAATACTGTGCTATGCGCCACTGGAAGGCCTGATGTAGGGAGGACACCAGCGCGAATAACATCCCCATAGACGTCTGCTCCTAGTACCAGTGCAACCGTGGAAGAACGATAAAACGTTTCGTCGGACAGAGAGATGTGGTCGAACTTCTCTTTCACCTTGGGATCGATCGGAGCGGAAGGCGTTCGAAGGTGTAATTCCGGATCGACCTTAAGAACGCTACTTCCAACCTGAGCACTGCTGTACAAGCTTCTTCTGATCCGATATTGACGGTTTTCAAGCGAAATGCCCGTGCCAGGGAAGCATTAATCCGCGACACTGGCTCGCAGGGATCGATCAAACCTCGGGTGTCATATGAAGTCGATCCGTTGTCGACAATCACCGTGACAGTTGGTAGCACTTGTGGATTCTTGTGTTGCAGCAGTGTGGTCAATGAGGGGGCCCGGATTGGGGTTTCAGGTTGAGAGCGAGGACGTTGGGTTGGTGTAACAGGCCGGGAACGAGGCTGTTGGGTTGGTGATGCCGTCCGTTGGCGAGCAGGACGAGTATGATCCCGCATATGGAGAAGGGTTTATCGTTGCTTCGGCAAGAGCGGCCAGAGTGCTCATGTGCCAAGCAATTCGTACAATATTGGTTGGCTATGACCGCTCTCAGCCGCTTCTCTGTATTCAGTCGCAAAAATCTATTGCACTTCTTCAAGGCGTGGATGCCTCGGCAGCGGTAGGACTCAGTACCTCGGGAACATCTGCTTTTATTGGCATAGCTATCGGTCTTGCGTGGACGGGGTGTCATCGTGGATGAAGTGTTGAGTGGTCTATCGTAAAGTAAAATAAAATGGATTATTAAGTTTCTTTAATTACGGAAATTAACAGACATGTAATAGGATTGGATTTCTATTTCTATTGGAAGGAGGACTACTTTTGCAATTGGCCGTCTGATAATACCGCGGGTAGTGGAAAGATAACCAGGATAAGTTTGATGGACTCGAGCGAGCCGCCATTCATGAGAAGGAATATTGTCCTCTTTGATAATAACCATGTCCCCAACCTCTAGGTTCTTCATGGGATACCGCCATTTGTTGCGTTTGTGAAGCTCATGAAGATATTCGCTTTTCCAGCGTGAACAAAACTGCTGGCTCAAAGCACGGAGACGCTGCCATCGATTGAGAATGGAGGCTGCTGCTTGCTTGATCTCAGGCTCAGTTGATGAGAGCAAGGGACCCCCAATAAGGAAATGATTAGGACTAAAGGCCAACGGATCCCTGGGATCTTCAGACATCGGAGAGATCGGTCGGGAGTTGAGGCAAGCTTCTATTTTTGCCAATAAAGTGGACAATTCCTCGAAGGTGTATTTTGCGGAGCTCATGGACTTGTAAAATAATGACTTAAAGCTTTTCATACCAGCTTCCCACAGACCACCCATGTGAGGAGACCCAGGAGGGATAAACCGTTACACCAGATTGTGATGGCTATATGCGGACGTGATCTGTGTGCTGGAAGCTTGGAGGAAATCGTCTGCTAGCGCTCTGGAGCACCCACAAAATTCTTGCCGTTATCGGAATGAATTTGATGTGGGCAACCTCGCCTTGCTACGAATCTAGTATCCAATATTTTGCCCTTATAAGCCGCATGACAAGCTGGTTTCCCCCATGTAAGGATATACGATGAGTACGATGAGTAAATTAACCAGCATAGAAATAAGGTACATAAACTCTCCTCTTCCTTCAATGTTATGAAAGTACATGTGCTATTCAGTGTTCATGGCTATTATTCACAGCAAATAGATTTAAACAGAACAAAAAATGTTTTTCTTGTCTGTACAGCTAATTGAAGTACCCTTAGACTTTTGATGCTCGGTCTTAGAAGTCCGATATAAATTTAAAGAAATTTTAAATAATGCAACTGTTTTTTGAATTTATAGTTTGAAGCTTATTCTCAAAAATTTTCTCGTCACAGTACTTCATATGAATAGAAACACTTTTGAGCAGTATTAAAAACAGCATGCTTTTAAACCGAAGAAATCAAGCAATAATGCAAAACCTAAGACCACTAGCAATACACACGTCATTGGACTCCTGGATTTGGGTCACTCTTTTATAAGCCGAAAGGTTTTAAAATTAAAATTTTTGGATTTCAATAAAAAAACAGAAATTTTGTTTTGCACAAAACTTTGTTTGTTAATTTTTTAAACAATTTCAAAAAACGTGATATCTCTCTCTTGGTTTATCAGACATGTCTCAAGTGAATATGGGCGAAAATTATTTTACTGTATCTACTCAAATTATAATTTGATAGATTTTAAAATTATTTAATAATATTAAGTAATTGTTGCTACAAATTCTTTATCATTTTTTCTCAGTTTTATAGCTAGTCAGTCAGTAAAGCTTCTAAGGATACACATTTTATTACCCTAAACATAATTTTAATTATGGTGTTTTCACAAAGATGGAGACTTTTATAGTTTACAAGATATTAGTTATTGAAGTTATAAACAAATTAAAAAAATGCCCTTAAAGAAAGCTTCGTCACGTAGTCGTTTCAGTTTTTGATTGAAACTTGGACATTGCACTTTATATTTATTAAGCTTTTTAAAAATATCACCATCACAAAGATTGGACCTAACTACAGAATGTGCTAGAAGTTTGAGGAAGATTCAAAGTTTCAGGTTAATTGTTGAGACTATATTATTATTGAAAAATTTGAGCTAAATTATTTTCCTATATTTAGCCTAAGAGTGTGATTAACTTGTGAAATTCGCCCCAAAAATGCGAGGGTAAATAAATAATAACTAATTAAAATTTTCAATTTTTGGAGTCAAAAAATCGCTTAACAGTTCCTTAAAACCATTTACTTCTTCTTTTTCTGTTTTATTGGTCGTCACAACAGTTTGACGGTGTTGGCCGCTGCTACTAATGCCCGCCAATCGTTTCTGCTCCGCGCGAGCTGGCACCAGTTGTTCACACCTGCTCGTCCCATCTTTGTGGTGGTCGTCTCACGTTGCCTTGTCCTAATACTTTCTAGAGCTTGTTTGTCCATATGGGTAAGTCGCTGTTGTGTACTAGACTAGTGTCCCCCTAGATCTCATACACTGCATGAATGCATTTTTTCCAATGAATTGGGTTACGAATATCCTCGTCAACTTTCAAATGTCCTTCAACCCTTCAAAGAATCTTTCGCTCGAAACGCCAAACGACGCCTTATCAGCCGTACAATGCTTCTCAGCGTCATCATGCAAAGTCTAATGCAGAGAACTGCAATGCGTAGTCATTAATGCGTACTACGTGCGTACTACGTATTTTTTTAAGTACGCATATGTACGCATACGCATTAGAAATAGTAGGCTACGCATACGCACACTACGCATTTCAAAAATACTGAGTATGCGTACTACGTATACGCAAAAGTTGAAATACGTATACGTACGCTGAAGCATTTGAAAAAGTACGCATTATATACGTACTTTAACTGAGCAGTAGGCATTTTCATTTTGCTTCATTTATGCTTCATTTGTGCTTCATTTATGCGTACTTTGTAATTTCTATGGAAAATCTAAGTGTCTTCGTTACATTTGGTTCTTTTTTACTAAGCGGAATACTTAGTTAGCTAGTTTATCATGTTTTGAGTTAATTTTAGCCAGAACTAATCCTCGGTCTTTCCGTGAACAGTAATCTCGTTAAAATTTTATTATCATAGCTATTAATATTCTTCTAAAAAAAATAAAGTCCGTGTTTAAAGTTTAAATTTTCTAAAAAATTTAGTAGTTGGCAATTGTTGAATGGCAAATCGGTCCAACAAAACCGCGAAATTTGCAAACATTTTATAAGTTTAGAGTTTTATGAATAATAAGTAATTGGCAACTGTCGACGGGTAAATATGGGTTGAGGCCACCCAATCCAAAAATATTGCGAAATTCGCAATATTTGATATTTATTTAATTAACGAGTAAATAGACTGGTAAGGAGGTGAAGATCAAGTGGTCCAAGATCGCCGAATTTGCAAACATTTATTATGAGATTAGATTAGCATAAGCGTTATTCAAAAATAGTTCCAATTGTAATGAGTGTTTATTTATTCAATGGTTATGTTTGTTTGGCATTATTACATTTTTTTTTTAATCCTCTTTGGTATTTTTCCGCGATTTAACGATTTGTCAGTATTAGACAGTGGTTTGAAAAAGTTTTTAAGATCTTGGCTCTATCTCTACCCTCGGTCATCCGGGTATTTATCGCGGTTCAGTATTGTCATAGATAGGGCAATGAGTTATGTGTGATCATTTGTGGCTTTGAAAATCAATTTCTTAAGCATTTCGCGGTTTTGTTACCATGGAGACCTCTTAACTGCATATTGGGCCTAGCATTGATCCGACAGATTTTTCACTATCTCCAAAGAAAGTTTGTTTGGCATAGATTTTTTGATCCTCCTTGTGTTTTTCCCGATAAAGATTTGGCAGTAACAGACAGTGGTTTGAAACAGTTTTTAAGATCTTGGCTATGTTCTTTACCTTTGGTCATCCTTGGTATGTATTAATCGCGGTTTGGTATTGTTAAGACAGGGCAAGCAGTTAGGGATAGTTTGGGTCTTGAAAATCAATTTCTTAAGCATTTCGCGGTTTTATTACCATTGAGATCCCTACCGCGAAGGCGCCAAGTAGCTGATCCGACAATTTTTACTTGGTTGGCAATTACGTTTTCATAATTACTATTTTTATCCTCATTGGTTTTTTTGGCGATTTAATAAGTCTTCAGTCACTGTAAATGGTTTAATTATCTCACCAATCACAAAGTCAGTAAATAAATTGTTTTACATCGTGTACTCTACTACTTTTTGTGTATCAAACATAAGTACGATACTTTGTACGGTACTTTGAGAATCCTGAAAAAAGTGCGTATACGCATTTGTTTTGCGTATACGCACAGATTTTAAGCGTAGTGTGCGTATGGCTCAAATTTAAATAAGTAGTGTACGTACTTTTGACGTATGCGTAAACGTAGTACAAATAAGCATACGCATTAGAAGTATACGTATACGTATTTTTTTAAAAATACGTATTGAAGTACGCATACGTTTTTTGAGATGATACGCATTGAAGCATTGAAGCTTTGAAGCAATACGTATGCGTATACGTTTTTGCTGTTTTGTGTTTTGTTTTGCTGGCATGAACGGCTCCAAAAATATTTATGATTCTTGTATTCAGGACAACCAAAAAGTACCTAGTTAATACCTTTCCCTTTACATAAATTCTGAAATTTACTCACCAATCAGTGATTTTAGTTTCAAACAAATTCGACTTTTTGCCCATAGTGTGATGGTGTGAGTATACAAGTTCCATTTTTTTTTTCTCCTTCCAGTCATACCTTTACAAAATCGTGTAAATTGAATTTATTGGGGCGTGCGTGTGCGTGTGCGTAGTTGATGACTTTGCTTGCCAAATTGGCTTCCAGGCATTTGTGTGTTACGCGGGAGTAAGCAATTTTTGATGGCATGCGGCAACAGTTGCAGCTGCCGTATCAGCGTAAATTACGCTGACCAGCTGAGCAATGCTTGCTCGCTAAGAGGCAACTTGTTACGCTCGCCAAGATGTGCTATGAAATTTTATATTAAATGTAACTTTTGCTAATGGACAATGGCCAGCCAGGCAGACAGGCTGCTGCCAACAGATTGCATTGAATTTGGTGCACAAAAACGTGCGACAAGCGACAGCCATTGGGGGTGCGCTGGACCAGGCCGGAAGGAAGTTATCTTTTATAGTGCCAGCAGCTTACAGTTTCTCTTTTTACTTTTTGTTCGTTGTGCACAAGTTCGCCATTCTGGCCTTGCGACTTTTTTAGCCAGCCAGAAACTTGTTAAAGTGCAAAATGTTAGCGCTGTGTAAAGGCGCTCTGATTAACATAATCCCTTGCAGCGCCCGAGCGACAGCTGCAAATGCAGCTACAAAGTTGCCCAAAGGTTAGTTAAGCATTTTTAATAAGAGCCAAATGAATTGTAAGCACTTGGAGCATGTTCTGTCATCCCGAAAGGACGGCGCAAAATGTAATTTCCTGCAAGGACAACCGGCTATTCGCTCAATCAAGTTTAATTGACATTATGCCAGCGGCAAAGACGAGTGACCGAAAGGGCGTTAAGGAGATTTGTTAACAACATGTCAACCAAAGTTGATTCAGGGAAGCAGTGACCAGACCAAGGTGTGTAATATTTCCGCTGACAAATGATGGATGGAAATTGGACATTAGCTGGACTGACGGGGGAATTCAAGAGAAAATGTTGTAATTAGACATTAGAGCCACGTGGCTGAATAAATTCATTATTTTCACATTTAATAACCTTAAATAATTTAAACAGAAGCGTCCACCACCATTAGGAGCACAACACCTGCCCATCTCGTTTTGTGTTGTTATTGTTTGACAAACGAAATTTTGCTTATTCACGTAAAATCTACTTCAAGCAATTTAAGTCTACAGTTACGATAATATCCGATAATTTCTTCCAATTGCTGTGTAACAATTTCAAATAAACCCTTGCGTTGATCAGAAGACTTTGAATGAAGAAACACAAATAATAAGTGTAAGAAAAAATATGTAATAGTGAAAAGTAAAAGCCAACAAAGAAAATAGAATGATTGGAAATAAAGGGACATAAGAAAATAGGAAAGATTGATAGAGGAAAGCTTACTTGTTCTCTACCTTAAAATGTAAAGTTGAAATAAATAAAGGTTTTGAACGATTTTCGTAGAACAATTTAAAAAGTTTTTGTGTGCTCCGATTCCATTATTTTTCCAATCGGTGGCTGGGGTCAATGTTAAGGAGCCTTCCCCTAATGGGGTTATGGGGTTCAAAAATTAAAAAATCAAAGAGGGTATAATTTTTATACCCTTTGGGAGGGTATATTAAAATTGTCCGGATGTTTGTAACGCATAGAAGGAAGCATCTCCGACCACATAAAGTATATATATTCTTGATCAGCATGAGGAGCGGAGTTGATATAGCCATGTCCGTCTGTCCGTCCGTCCGTCTGTTTCTATGCTATCTCCTCCGACAGTTTTAAAGCTATCTTAACCAAACTTTGCACGAAGTCTTTTGGTATAAATACGCTGCACATTTGTCGGAACCGGCCGGATCGGATGACTATAGCATATAGCTGCCATAGGAACGATCGGTTGAAAAACTAGTTTTAGTGAGAAAAACTTTTTTTTTTTTCAATGCTATCGCTCTCAACGCTCGTATTTATAAGTTTTTAATGGTTTCACATAATTTCACCAAGGCTTATCGAAATCGGACAACTATATAGTATAGCTGCCATACAAAAGTTGGGTCTGAAAAAAAGTCTTAGTGAGAAAAACTGTTTTGTTTGCAATGTTATCGCTCCCAACGCTCATATTTGTAAGTTTTCAATGATTTTACATAATTTCAACAAGGTTTGTCGAAATCGGACCACTATAAAGTATAGCTGCCATACAAACTGTCAGGCATATATCAAGCTCCAAGGGTATATAAACTTCGGTCGAGCCGAAGTTAGCTGGCCTCTATTTTTTTATTTTTATTTTCATTTTTGCAATATTTTTTTTTTGACTGAAAAAGACGATCGCGCAAACAACAATCATATGTGTATATACTTACTTTTTTATACTAACAAGTTCAAACACAAATTATTTACAATTCAAACTTAACTGATTTTAGCAAATATTTTACAGTGTGACCATATGCGCGCACACTTAAAAATACTTTAATTGATTTGTCATGTGCACTGTTTTCAAATTAATGAGGATGAAGTAAATTGTTACGAAATCCATTTAGATGGTTAGTCTCTTCAGTAGATTTGCAAAAAACCAACAATAGACCCCTGGGGTTTTTTTTTATATTTTTTTTTTTTTTTTATAACTATATGAACTTATTGGTAAATAAACTCAATAAAAATTAAATATTTTTTTTATTTTTTTTTTTATTTTTTTATTTTTTTTTAATATATTTTTATTTTTTTTGAAATTGGGAGGGAAACAAAAAAATTTTTTATCAGATTTGTAGTGAGATTAGTGATAGCTGCAAACTGTCTTCGGCAAAGTTGTAGCTGACAGTCCGCAGAATACATTTTTCTAACAAAACTTTTAAAAAAAATTTTGATTTCCGGGAGTTTTTTTTAAAAAACTTTTTTGAGAAATTGTATTTTTTACTTTTTTGAGTATAACTTTTAAAAAATCAGAATTTGTGGCATACATTCTTCGAGAAAAATTAAGCTTTTGAGATGACAAACATCTCTTCTGAACTAGGTCTTACAATCTGAACACTTCTACATCCTCTAAAGCGGCCCCAAAAGTGTGTATTCCGCACTATCGATTCCGCATAGTGTAGCTGGGTAGTTTTTTTGACTGTTGCACAGTGTAATCATTCAATTTTAAAAATGGCAATTCAAAAATCTCCTTCTGATTTCAAAGACCAGGAAGTCGACGTATAATAACAATAAAAATGTCAAAAATGTTTACTAATTTGAGAAAATTACCCGAAATACACAGAATAATTTGTAAAATGTCATTGGATTACGTAGTTGAATTTTGACCAAAGCATTTTGTAAGACTGCTTATTATATTTTAGAACGATTATCATTTTGTTTACAACTAGCTTTATAATCGGCGACGATCGGGTAATTTGGTTTACCCGTCTAGTTCGGTTGATCCAGTACAAGATTTCAGACTTTAGACAAAGCCTATGATTCTTTCCTGATCGACATGAACATACTGTGAAATTCTCACAAAGATCGGTTCATACATTCACTTTTTTTTTATGTACTTATAGATGTATAGATAGCATTGCCGCATAACGGCAGAACAACGTGTTCTTTGAGCAAGGATTTATTAATTTGTAATTTAATGTCTCATCAAAAGTATTTTTGTTTAAATCAGCCAAAAGATGTTGCCCAAGCGGAATAAATGGCTTTCAAACTTAATTGCATTTTACCAGCTGAATTGAGACCTTAACTCTGCTTTTCGCTGTATTTATTCAATTTGATAAGACCCTACAGAGCTACATATACAGCAGTCTGCTACCATTAACTCTGTTAAAACTTAACAGTTTCACTCAACTCAAAGGCAGCCGCTCACTCAAATGTGCGCACTGAGTTCAATTCAAGGTCGTTCTTTGACACATTTACAGTTCCAATGTTAACATTGGCTGTTGCTTCGTGAGACTATGGCTGCTGCATGCCCCTGTGTGAGTGAGTCGAGCTGTGGGTGCGGTTGAGTGAGTTAAGGTCTGCTTGCTTGTGGCTTACTTTGATAAGCCACCTCCTCCCCTGTACCAAGGCCCACTTAGTTGCTTATTTTATTTTATATTTTTTTTTATTTTGCTTGGGCCTCCAGCTGTTTTTGCTTGGGCCTATTTTATTTTTTGGCCATGTCATGAATATGCTACAAACAAACATTCATACACATCTACATAGATCCAGGCACATACGTAGGAGACTCCTGGCATCGATTCGCTGTAAATGGCAGCGCGCATGAAAAGCATTTTTCATCAACATGAATTTCTTGTCAGTCATATGCTTTGTTCTTTGTTATTTTCTTGTGTTTTTTGTTTGACAACATTTTCCAAACTTTTGTCAGTCTTTATTATCGTTATTATCGCTTTTAGACTTTGTTCGTTGCTTAAATTGAGTCATACTTTGTGTTATTGTAGTCTGGGAAATTTTAAATTTTGTTGCCTGGTTTTTAGCTGTGCTAACTGAATTGATGATGAAAATAGGTAAAGGATAATTTTCAATATTTTTCAAGTGGTTTATTTACTCTAATCAATTAATAATTAATTATCAGGAAAATGGCTGCTTTTTCTAATTTTTATCTTTTTTCTACCCTTGGAAAGTGCATTATAGAGGCATGTTTTCAAATCCAAAGCTTTTTGAAAGGATAATCAAACGCAATTCTGCTTCGGTTTCGTTTTTATACCCTTGGAGGGGGTATATTAAAATTGTCCGGATGTTTGTAACGCAGAGAAGGAAGCATCTCCGACCACATAAAGTATATATATTCTTGATCAGCACGACGAGCTGAGTTGATATAGCCATGTCCGTTTGTCCGTCCGTCTGTTTCTATGCTATCTCCTTCGTCAGTTTTAAAGCTATCTTAACCAAACTTTGCACGAAGTCTTTTAGTACAAATACGCTGCACATTTGTCGGAACCGGCCGGATCGGACGACGTTAGCATATAGCTGCCATAGGAACGATCGGTTGAAAAACTAGTTTTAGTGAGAAAAACTTTTTTGTTTTTAGTGCTATCGCTCCCAACGCTCGTATTTATAAGTTTTTAATCATTTCACATAATTTCACCGAAACTTGTCGAAATCGGACAACTATATAGTATAGCTGCCATACAAAAGTTAAGTCTGAGAAAAAGTCTTAGTGAGAAAAACTTTTTTGTTTTCAATGTTATCGCTCCTATTAATAAGTTTTCAATAATTTTACATAATTTCAACAAGTTTGTCGAAATCAGACAACTATATAGTATAGCTGCCATACATACTGTTAGGCATATATCAAGCTCCAAGGGTATATAAACTTCGGTCGAGCCGAAGTTAGCTGGCCTCTACTTTTGTGTTCTCAATTCCGAATGAAATTTCTCTCTTTTTATACTCTGTACCAAAGGTACATAGAGTATATTAAGTTTAAGTTAAGTTTAAGTTCCGACCCGAAAAAAGTATATATATTCTTGATCAGCATCAACAGCCGAGTCGATATAGCCATGTCCGTCTGTCCGTCCGTCCGTCTGTCCGTACGTCCGTATGAACAAACAGATCTCAGAGATGGTAAGAGATAGTGGTTTGACATGTATAGGACAAATGCTTCTTATACTTGCACGTAGATCAAGGTTACAAACAATTCTTTCTTCTTCAAATCAAAATGAAAGACTAGAATGCAAATTAAATTTCACTGACAATTTTTATATTTAAGAATTAAGAAAAATTCATTTTATGGACATCTAGCAGGTAATTTGTCAATTAATTTTCACCGACTGACTTACGTTTTCAAAATTATTTTTCAAAACTAAGAACTTTTTCGTTTTTGTGTTGCGAGCATAGGTTAAAACCTTAACCCAAACTGCAATCTTTAACCGTTAAAAGCACTTTAAAGCTTGTAACCAAAACCGTAACCGTTAAAAATTGTTTTCATATAACCGTAACCCCAAAACCGATTATCGATATCAAAAGAGAAACAAATATATGAGTTGATTTCGGGTTTTCTCAACTAGTTAAGTTTTCGATAAACGTAAAATTTTTGATGTACAATTTACAAAGAAAATTATTTTTTTTTAATTTTTTTTTTTTTTTTTTTTTTATTTTTTTTTATTTTTTTTTTTTTTTCATTATTTTTTTTTTTTTTTTTTTTTTTTTTTTTTTTTTTTTTTTTTTTTTTTATTTTTTTTTTTTTTTTTTTTTTATTTTTTTTTTTTTTTTTTTTTTTTTTTTTTTTTTTTATTTTAATAAAATGGATAAGTCCGACTCCGCTCAGTACCGGTAAATGTGTATTGAAACGGTTAATTTCGCTTAAGGCGATTTGTTCGATACAGTGAACATTGAATAAATTTTACTTAATATAAGAAACTTTAACCTGAATCAAGAATTCTTTCAGTGTAGTTGATTCAAGTAAAAGACTCACTAACACCTCACTGTTCTCAAGACATCACCCAAGTTGTGTATGCATTTTTAGTTTAAAATCATTTTTCTACTCCACCCAATAATTCACCATCAAAACTCAATTTGTGGTCCAACACACAGCTTAGAAAACTTTGATTTACTACAGATTCATTTGAATTCTCTTTGGTGCAATCAAACACTGATTCTGGTCCAAGCTCATGCATTTTAATAAATGTACAAAAAAGCGCTACTAATTGGATTTGCAATTTGTAATCAGAGTTTTCCTTTTTCCCATTTACAAAACTAGCGAATAACTTTTGACTTGGAGGAAAAAATAAACAAACAAAGTTTCGAATTTTATAGAAAAACTTATTTGAATAGAATAGTCTGCGCATGCAGCGGTATGTGGGACTGGGGAAAGTCCTCATAGAATGCAGTTAAACTTGCCTACACGTTTCAGCTGCCTGTCTGCTTGACTGCCCCGTGCTCTGTTATATAATCTTTATTGTATTATTTTAATTTTAGAAAACCAAGTTTGTAGCCAGGGGCAAGCGACCGAGTGGCAGTGGGCGGCCAGGTAAATCGGCCAGGAAGTTTGTCCTGCAGGAGCTGGTAGTTTGTATTCAATCAAAAGTTTCAATTTTGTTGGCTACCGACAGGCAACGCCTTGCTGACCTCTTGGACTTTGCTTCAGTTTGGCAAACTATGCGTAGCATTAGTTTAATGGCGTTACTTGCCCAGAGGTTATGCTAGACCGTTTCCTCCGTAAAGACGGTATTCGTTGCCAACTTTAATTTGGGAAACTATGCTGGGGTTCACATCAACCCATTCATCATCATCTTTGCTTTTTTATTTGTCTTTTCTGTGTGCATGTGTGTGTGTGCTTGTGTGTGTAGGGAATTTAATTTGTTTTTAATTTTTGGCTATGTTTGCCTTGCTCTTCGGGAATTGCACAGAAAAAAGGATACGAGTGGCTCTGTGAGGAGGAAAATGTTATATTAAAGCAACAAACTGGAAATATTTAATTTATCAGCGAGCTGGCAAAATATAAAACACGAAATTGAATTTTAATTGAAATACCCATCACAGCTTTCAGAGGACAGAAGTGACTGCTCGTGGCAAGTACGTTCCATTTTCACTATTACTACACGGAAAAGAAAATGATATTTTTTGATGGCCCAATGCAATGCAATCCGCCCCTACTGAAGCTCGAACCACGACTTCGTCACTCTAAGGCTCATTTGCAACTTCGAGGTTTCTGCCAGCTGAGTTCTTATACTGCTACTGGTGGCGCTTAATAAGTGATGGCTGATGAGTCGATGATGAGTAGGGGCGGATTTCTTTCTGAAAATAACGGTGTATTATAATACATAATTAGTTTGACCTTTCGTTTATTGGGGCTTCGTTTAATCCACCTGCGTAATATGATTTTCAATCAATGACAGTCTTCAGACTCGATTGGCTGTCAATAGCTGCAGCTCAAGCTGCCAATTTAAATGTCATTCAATATTCTAAGGAATTTTAATTAAAATTAAGCCTTAAATGTCAAGGAAAGTAGCTTTTGCGTTTTCTTTTCTGGTGTTGGTAGTTACCTGAGTAACGTAGCATTTAAATAACTGTGCGCTGAAAGCTAAGGGAGAATAATAAATTTTTAAAGATTTGAAAGTTTTTCCCCATAATTATAGAAAAAAACTACCGATGTGTTGCGTTTCTATGGCGATTGTAAAATTATGATGAAAGGAAAAATCATACACAGAAACACAGCTAATGAAATAGCATAACAATGCAAAAATGTTAAATTGTTGGCAACTGTTGAACGAGTGCATAGTATAGTGTTTCGACTGCGAAGCTCCACCCAATCGGCATTAAAAGTTAATGGGCTGGCATGAGCGCTGCCACCGGGAGCAGTTGGCACAACATCATTAGCTCTGATTTGCTCTTTGCAAGCATGTGTATGCACCTAGGAAAGGAAGCAGCCAAATTTGCTACATTTAACTCCATTAGCAGCTAACTCGAAGCGTTCAACCGTTGCCGTAACAGCACCTAAGCACAACGGGGCGTATGAGCAATGGGCGCAACAATTGAAAAGGGGCCCGGATTTAAGTAGCTTTTAAACAACGACAGGCAACAACATCACTTTGGCCCAAGTTGGCGACAAATGCAGCCGCAATTAAAGTTAATTGCAGCTAAGCGTTTTGCTCTTGACTCCCCGCGGAGCCCTCACACAGCTCATTAACGCAAAAGCGCATAGCTCAAGTGTAATTAATTTTGCAGCAGCTCCGAAAAATATGCAATGGAAATAGTTGCCAGTGCGTCACGTCAGAGCCGAAAGAATATGTATTGCTGTTTATGCTTCAGCCATGGAGGGCAACTTAAAGTGAACACAGAGTTCTTGGGTTCTGTTAAGTGGAATGCGAAGAGCTCTCTCTCTCTCTTTATGTCTGTGCTGTCTCTTATATAAATTAATTGCTTGTGTGGTAGTGGTCAAGGCAATACTGAGCAGAAGAGCAGTTTGAATAAGCCCTGGACTTGAAACGTAAAGTTTTTCAGATTAATTTTTTCTGCATTTTAATCAGCAGGAAGGTTTGTACATGTTTTTGAGCAAACGCACCTTAAAAAATTAATGCAACCATTCTGAGCCGCTGGGGGTTGTGAGCCACTCGAGTATTGGCCACAAAAAGCAATTCAACTTTTTGTTAATGTCAAGTGTCTCCTTTCTTATTAACTAACTTTTGACAAGCAACCAATCAGTCAACTCGTTCTTTAACCTCCCGCCACGATCCCGACCACGGCTATCCCGTCCCGTCCCGATCCCGACCAAAAAATTGTAATTCAATGCTGCAAGCCTGCCAATAAGGCAGTGTCCTGTTAGGGCCCAGACCAGAAGTAAAAAGATCCGTGTAAATTAACCGATATTGTGGGTTAAAAGCGCAACCCAAAGTCGTAATCAAAATGAAGAACTTCACGTAGCCTTACGGAAGGGAACTATTCATAGAAACCAACCGAAATCGTTAGAAAGACCACCCTATATTTTTACTAAGATGTTTTCCGTGTCAAGTTAAACGAGGATCACGTGACCCTAGCTACAGCGCAAGCAGGAAAGTTTTTCCAGCGTTCCGTAACCAGGCGCCGGGTTTCATTCCTTGTGATTATCTTGTAAGAGGATTTGGGCGTCCCTATCAAGCTCTTATCTGGTAGCAAATAAGGTGGTTACTACGCGTACGCAGGGTTTCTTCTTTTTGAAGTAGCGTCTTTTCAAGCTTTCCTCTTCCTCCGCAAACAACCAGAAGAGCCTTCAGAGCCTTGCAGGAATTTCCGTGAGCGTAAGTTAAAGTCGGCTCTAACCAACTTCGATATACCCGTTACTCATGAAAAAACATGTTTAACAGTGTTCCTGCATTCCTGAGGGTGAAAATCTGAAAAGTATGCAACATTTTCTTAACTCGGCTATATATTATCCGATCTTGCTGTAAAGTTTCAGGAACTATAGTTATTGCTAATATAAATTTAAGCTCGATATCTTAAAAAATGTGGGAGTTATTCAACATTTTCTATTGTGGGGGCGGGGGTGGGGTTGGCCAAAATTTGAAACAAACTTGATCTGCGTGCAGAAAAATGAAGACTACATGTCAAGTTTGGTAGCACTAGCTCATATAGTCGATAGACTCGGCTGTTGACGCTGATCAAGAATATATATACTTAATATGGTTGGAAATGATTCCTTCTGCCTGTTACATACATTTGCACGACTTAAGTATACCCTTTTTACTCTGCGAGTAACGGTTATAACAAAGAGGTTTCCACATTCATTTTGCATTTGCCTTCTCAAGATTGCTTGTTTTTTAACTTTTGAGGGCTGTGTGCTATCGATAACAAATTATAATCAAGCAATTGTAGCATGTTTTTTATATTTCGTGTTTGTTTTAGATGTGAATCTAACACAATCCGAATAATAGCAAACATGATTGCGCATCATGCCCGTTCACCAGCACAATCTAACAAAAATAGTTGATTTTTTGTCATCGATTTATGCCGCTCATTGTAAGTCAACACTTTCTGTTTTTGTTCCAGCTAAAACGCACTTCTAATTCTATTTGGTATTGAGCTCGTATCATTATAACATTCCCTTGTTTTAATATCAGTTTGAAAAATCATCACAGCATGCGAGAAGAAAAAAAAACCAAAAACGGTGTCTGCTTTTTAAAAGAACTTAGTTTAAAAAAAATTAGTAATTGGTTAGTTTTCTTTTGTTAATGAAAATTTTGACCTTGTTAATGGGACTTAACTTTTAACTTTTAAATGCGCTACATCACTCAACACGAACTCCTTTTTCTTTTTCCGGCAAGCTGCTTTACTACCGCTTGAACTGTCGAAAAGGATGCGTCGTTATGTCAGACAAATTCCCGACTATTTGGCAGTCATTTCATATGAAAATCCCTTTGCTGAGACCAAAAACGCAATCCAAATATTTTTCCAGGAAGCCGGCAAGTAAAAAGGAGAGGTAGATCAAATGGTCAACAAAATTGCTAAATTTTTAAACATTTTTAAAGGACCAAAGAGAATTATATTATAGATTGAATAGATGGCAATTGAAGAAGTGTACATAAGAGGTGTAGACCAAAAACCGGGAAATTTAAGTATTTACGGAAGCGCAGGCGTTAATAAATTAGAAGCGTTGATTGAATAGTTCAAAATTTGCCAATTTTTCGTATGATCTAAGATTATTATGCAGATTTGATGGATGGCAAGTAGGGTTGTCAATATTTCTCAAAATATCAATATCGATAATATCAAAAATCAACATTTTAAATATCGATATTTGATATATCGGGTCCAGAAAACATCGATATATCGATATTTTCTAAAGCTTAATAAAAGTGAAAAGTTTTTATGGAACGTCTTTACCGCCAAATGACCATTTCTAGTCGCCGTTATATCTTATTTTTCTAATGGGATAACTTTATGTTTTAAGTGATTTAATTTTCTAAGCTAGGGATTATAGCTGATAGCAAAAACGGAATCTACGGAAAATTCTAAAATTTTACAAGATCCCATGGATCTAAAATGAATTTCTAATCGGGGCAAATCGATCTTAAATATTAAAGATATTAAATGATTTTGGCTTTTTGAACCGGACTGGAAAAAGAATTCTAATATATTTTACTTAGAAATTGCACTTATACGAAGAAAAAAGGGGACAAGTGCAGAAAATCTCACCAAGGAAACATGGGTCTAAAATGAATTCCTTGCCCGCGCAAATTCACCTCAAATATTAAAGACAAAGATTTTGTCTTTTCCAACAGGACTGAATCGCACTTCTACGAAGAAATAACATATAAGAGAAGAAAATCTATGCCGAAATACCGTACCTGGATCAAGTTGAATGGAGGAATTCATTTTAGACCAGCGGTGGGCAAAAGAAATAACGGGAAGGTACAACAACAGTCTTATATTTGTCATTTGCTTGCGACCAACGCAATGCAGCGTGTGTTTGTTGTAATATCTGTTGCGTCTTAGAATTAGGTATATAACGGGCTGGGTTGCGCGGGTACCGCTGTATCAGATCCTTAGTTTTTGGACGTAATATTCCGAAGATTTCGTTTTTTCTATAAGCTTTGGGCAGAACAAAATCGACAGTCTTGTTATGACAATTTGCTCCTGCAATTACCATAGTAATTTTTTCCGATATATCGTTTATAAAAATATCGATAATCGCCTATATCGGTACAAAAAATATCATATCGGAATAACCCTTATCGTTCAACCAAAATATCGATAAAATATTGACAACCCTAGTGTGCAATCAGAAATATGCTAAATCCGCTGTCTAGTGATAATATTTGTATTGATGAGTTGAAAATTATCAAAAGGAAAAGCAATTCACCCCCTGAGAAACGGTTATATCCAAGTCGGTCAGGACTGACTTTAACTTAAGTATTTGATTTACTGTTTCGGGTACCCAGCACTGAATTTAAAAATACAAAATTGTTTTTATGAGATGTTCTTCAGTTATTTATTAAGAATATAAAACAATGTTCGTCGAAAATTCCCCCCTGGCACACAATTCTTTCTTAAGATTTTTAGCAGGCAACTGCCAAAAAATGGCTGGAGTATTAAATAGCTATCGCGCTAGAAATTTTTCATTTCCGTTTTTCCTACGTTGAAGTTGTTATTTTCATGTAGTTTGCGCACTTTTTACCCGTTGGCGGCTTATTGAAAATAACTTTAGTTGGCGCAAAACTTTTTGCTCTGTTGCTGCCGCCAGACCTTAAGAAACATGCAGTCGCGAAGCATCCGTATGAGCTGTCAGTTGGGATTTCTACTGGGCCAGTAAGTGGAGTGGAGCAGCTGAGCAACAGCCTCTCCAATTGCAGTATTTTCGTGCACAAATGCACATTTTATTAGCTGCCACTCAAGTGGTCTGCCTGTAGCTCGTTCCGGCTTATTTACACTAAGCAGCCACCAGACACACAAGCATACATACATGTGCACAAAGGATGACTCCCGGCTGGGTTAAGCCATTGTCGTTGGCCCAGAGCGAATTGTCAGCTGCTTTGCTGATAAATAGAATAAACTGATTGCGTGGCGCTGATTGACATTGTGGGAATTCACTTTTACACACACAAATACATAGAATGCAATCATCGACAATGGAACCCAGCTACCTATTACGATTTGTCTTTGATAACGACAATTCAAAAGAAAAGAAGAGAATGCGTAAGCAATGGGGAAAAAAGGTAAGCAAGCTTAAATTTCTTTAAAAATCTGACCGACCACAAACAACACTGAAATGGCGGATACGCAATGTTAACCTGGCAGTTTACTGCCAGCTTAGTTCACCTTTTTGCTTGACATTTTATTCTGTTGCTTTGTTTGTTTCTGCATTATTTAGAGGGCAATGAAGCTGAAACTCGGACAGATGATTTTCAGATGACAAAAAAATCGCCCATCTTCCTTGACTTGGCAGAATTTACGAGAGACGAAAAAGGAATTATGAAAAATGGTAAAAACAAAATGCAGACACGAGTTTATGAGAACATGTGGTGCACAGAGCGGAAGCGGAAGCTAAGTAAGCCAGAAACAAGCTCCCAATTGATTTAACACCCCAGTCCTAGCCCAAGTGCAACATGTGAGTGTGTGTATGTGTGGATGGGGAAGTATGCGCACAAATTTCACACACAAGTGTGTTGCATGCAATGCCACTCAAGCAGCAGAAGCAACAGCAGTAAGTTATTTATGAGTGGGAGAGGATGAATAATTTGTCACACACTAAAGGATAATTGCAGACAGCTTTAAACTTGAGGATAGCTGTAGTGAGCCATGTCATTTCGTAAAAAACCTTCCTCTTTCGACCATAATTTAATTTGTTAAGATTGCCGCTTGGATCATAAGTGACTGCACACTTTCCATTTTCCGCCCCCATAACTTCTGTTTTGCTAAGGGCACAAATTTTAACATTTTCTAATAGGCTAAACGTCCATCTACTGTTACAAACTACACAGATTGACAAACCAAAGATAGGAATCTTTTTCTTATGTATATTTGGGCACTGAGCAAAAATTTTTTTTGGGTTTTTGGAAGCTTCTTTGTCTTCAATTTATATTTGAATAAATGTGCGGTGCAGCGGTGCATAAACCCCCTTCCATCCTTCATCAGTCGCATCATTCAATCTGCGGTGCAGCTAACTTGGAAAATATCTAACTTTATAATCGGTCTACTTGGCTTTCAGATACGACTCTGGACCATTTTTGACCCGGTTCAAAATTAGAAGTATCCAACTCCATATTTGCTATATTTTTTATATTTAACTCAAATGTTCGTATTAAAATAACTAAACACTAAAATTGGCTTTTGTTTTGAGCACAAATGTTTTGATTGTAAAAATTCTCAGAAAATAAATGTTCGTCGTCCCCTCATTAATTTTCTTCAGTTTAAGTTTCTTTCTCTTTCATTTTCAGTTTCTTGATAACAACGCAGTTTTAAAAGTTATAGACCCGAAGAGTTACAGATACAGAGTCTTTCAAAAGTATTTAACAGGCAGAAGGAATCATTTCCGACCATATAAAGTATATATATTCTTGATCAGCATCAACAGCCGAGTCGATATAGCCATGTTCGTCTATCCGTCTGTCCGTCTGTCCGTATGAACAAATAGATCTCAGAGATGGTAAGAGATAGAGGTTTGACATGTATGGGACAAATGCTTCCTTAATCTGCACGCAGATCAAGATTGTTTAAAATTTTGGCCACGCCCCCTCCCGCCTCCGCAATTTGGAAAAAACGTTATATATCCTACAGTTTTAAAGATAGACAATTTGTACCTTTTAAGGATAGTTAGTAATTAGCAAAATGACTCGTTTAGCGAAGAAATAATAAAGATCGGATGAACGGTTCTCTAGTTATGAGCAAAAAATAATCAAAAATAATCAAAAAATAATTCGACTACTTTACAAGATTATTTTTGATTATTTTCAAAAAAAAGGCATAGCCAGATTTGTGATTTCATATAGCACTTTAAGCTGCCTACTAATACTTTTCGGTAATGGCTGTAGGGTGTGGGTACTGTTGGTTTGGGCACACATTGGGACACCAATTGTGTCGCGTGTTTAATAATCATAGTCCCATTTTGGGACACCAATGGTATAACGCCACCAACTAGTGTATAGTAGGATATCGGAGGATGTGCACTTCTTGTGTTCTTCTGACTAGAGCTCGCCGGATGGGGTGTGGGTTTTTCCTTATCCTACCATACTACACACTAGCACAATAATAAGTGCACTTTACAGTAGTCTACAAAAATCAAATAAAATAAAAAGCATCAAAACCAAAATATATGTTCCACACAAATATAAAGATAAGCTGTCGGTATGGCTGATCAACGATCAGGGTAATTGAAGGTGTTGATTTTACCCTGTTCTAAACCCTCCCTGCCTTGGTAGAGTTTTAGGAATGTTGTACGACTACCCCTTATTCAGACCACAAATCAGATCACTTCACTTCAATACATGCTTGCTGCTTCATATCGGACACCGACGAACCAGTTAAATAATCACTACTGAATCATTTCAAAATCAGATTACACTTCATTTATTGATACCAATACGGTAGATAACTTCATATTCGTGAGCGAATTCCATTAGAATATTAACACAAGGTAAATTTATCAAAAGGTTTTAAGATTGCGAAGGAAAATAAAATAAAATTCAAGTCATATGCCAACAAAAGGATTTCTTAGGCAGCCAACAATGTACTAGTATTCATATTCATATACATTCAATCAAAATAAACTGGTCAAGCAGAAGGCCACCAATATCTTCAAATTCACTTAGATGTCGTTTGGTTTTAAGGTTTTACTCACACGTACTTATTCCATCGCTGCGTTCGTTGGGCCCATCGACTCGCTATTGATGTTGCTGTGGGTCAAAAATAAAGTTCCTAACGACCTCTATGCATTAGGGCAATCGGCACCAAATTGTTTAGCATATCAATCTTTACGTTACATAGACTATGATTACTTTTCTTTAAGCAGAAGAAATATTAAATTATTATCTAATTATTAAAAACTAAGGATATTGATAAGCAGACATATAGAAATATAGATATAGAAATGTCTCGAAATTAAGAAAAGAAAATATCAAAGTAATTCATTGGCAAGGCGAAAACTGCTTGCACATGGGGACTGCTTAACAGAGAAACTGCTTGCACATGAAAAAAATATGTACACACAAAAAATCTTAGGGTGCTCCGCCGGGAGAGAAGTCTTAGAGACTGCAATGCATGCAGGCTACACTGTTTGCGAGGTTATGTACGACTCGCACTGATTTTGGGGCTGCTACGTGCTTCTAGGACCGCGTGGGCATGGTCAAGGTGGCACAAACTCCTAGCTCTGCATCCATTTGTATGTATGGCCTTAGCGACGCGACGATCAGCAACTCTTATGCCGCCTGTGTCTGTATGTTGTTACGACTCTGCAGATGTCGGTGTAAGGTTAAAATCTCGATATCCCAGGCAGCTGGTATGGCTCGTGCAGATTCTGGGTAAGATCACTTTTGGGTGTAAAAACCGACCGACCACGCCAAGGGTATGAAAATTGACAGCGCGAAGGCGCAGACCGCGTGCACTGCTGCACTGGCGGGTCGGTGGCTGCAGCCTGTTTATAACTGCAATCAAAATGGGAGTCAGTTAGCCTGCACAGTACATACGAATTAGAAATATCACCTGTGCACAGGAATCACGCTAGGATTGAAAACTGAGTATCACTGGGCACAGACGGTTGGTCTCGGATGCGTTGTATCACGATTGACAATTTTGTAGGTTATATAACCTAAATATATTCGCACTTGTAAGAAAGTCTTTTCTTGAAATGAAATCAAGCCACGCGCTTTTGTGTATCCATGCAAATTTCTCGCTGCGCAAGCTCTAAAAGCTCTTTCTAACTGTTCAATCGCCTGATCCGTTTATTTTGCCTATTCCTTCTCTACTCGTTCAATGCGGTAAATGCGAGAAGAGAGAAGACATATCGTTTGATACGCTATGCAGGTGAGATAGCATGCTTTGGCTGTATGTGAGCGTGAGAGAGTGGCTGAGACAGATGAGAGGCTCTCACAACAACAACAATAAACGAATGAACTCTTTTCTGTAGGCACAGTGGGCTGGATGAAAAGATTTCAAAGTACCTTGCCAGCTGGCCACTACATGGCGTAGAGGTTAACGCCTATGACTGAAAGGCAGTTAGTTCTAGGTTCCAAGTCCCAAAATGGGGCATGGATTTTTTTTCTTTTAATCTAGAATTTTAAAACAAGTGCATTACTGACTGAAGTAGCTACTAACTAGGGGTGCCAGTGTTTAGATCAGTGGAAGTCGTGGGTTGAATCGCGCCTCGGACGATCTAACAAAAAAGGTTGTTCTTTTGGTAGGAAATAGCTTTTACACATCCGGTTCCGTTTACGAGCTACTGGCGCCAGCTGTGAAGTAACAAGCCATGAAAAAGCTTCTCAAACTTTACCGTTCGGAATTGGAGTTAAACTGTAGGTCTGTTTGTCTTGTGCAACAAATTATAAGAGGACACACGCCCAGAGATTGAGAGAAGCTAGACTTGGCCCTTTTGGGCTGTAGAGCCAATTTTACATTTTTACTGACTAGCTTAAGCTCGAAACCGGAACTTCAGGTGGCACTGAACCGAAGAGTCATTTCAAACGAGATGTTGATAGTCCTGGAGGGAGTCATAATGCAGGTCATAACACGATGAAATGAAAAGGAGAAACAATTAATTTTTACCTTGCTGTAACTTAATGCAATTGTTTTAAAATTCTAGATTACAAAAAAAAAAAAAATTAAAAAATAACAAAAAAAAAAAAAAAAAATTAAAAAAAAAAAAAAAAAAATATGTCACAAACTGAGACTTGAACCTAGGACTTACTGCCTTTCAGTCATAGGCCTTAAACTCTACACCATAAATACACCACAAACAAAAGAGTGTGTGTCATGAGACGCACGGTACGAGCGAAGCTCTTTACGATGAACCCGGATTTAAGTAATGGAAAAAGACACATTTGGATTCTGTATTAATAAATGTTAAATTATCAAATATTAGGTCACTCTCAAAAACACTGTAAAGTCACTGTTTAGTCACTGTTAAGTCGCTTTAGAGAACTGTAAAGTCACTGTTAGTTCACTATTAAGTCACTGTTAAGTCGCTGTTAAGTCACTGTTAAGTCACTGTTAAGTCACTGTTAAGTCAATGTAAAGTCACTGTTAAGTCACTGTTAAGTCACTGTTAAGTCACTGTTAAGTCACTGTTAAGTCACTGTTAAGTCACTGTTAAGTTACTGTTAAGTCACTGTTAAGTCACTGTTAAGTCACTGTTAAGTCACTGTTAAGTCACTGTTAAGTCACAGTTATGTCACTGTTAAGTCACTGTTAAGTCTCTGTTAAATTATTGTTAAGTCACTGCTAAGTCACTGTTATGTCACTGTTAAGTCACTGTCAAGCCACTGTTAAGTTACATTTAAGTCTCTGTAATGTCTTTGTTAAGTCACTGTTAAGTTTTTGTCACTGTCAAGACACTGTTAAGTTACTGTTATGTTAATGTCCCCACACGATCCCCTCTAGATCCGCTCCGGATCCCAACTAGAGCCCACCAGATCCCCTCCACCACCTGCCCTCAAACCCCTACAAGTTGATCTCCCCCATATCCCCACCAGATCTCCACCAGATCCCCACCTGATCCCCACTAGATCCCCACCAGATCCCCACCAGATCCCCACCAGATCCCTACCCAATCCTCACCAGATCCCTACCAAATCCACACCAGATCCCCACCAGATCCCCACCAGATCTCCACCAGATCCCCACCAGATCCCCACCAGATCTTCACCAAATCCCCACCAGATCCCCACCAGATCTCCACCAGATCCCCGTTAGATCCCCGTTAGATCCCCACTAGATCCTCACCAGATCCCCACAAGATCTCCACCAGATCCCCACCAGATCCCCACCTGATCCCCACTAGATCCCCACCAGATCCCCACCAGATCCCTACCCAATCCCTACCCAATCCTCACCAGATCCCTACCAAATCCACACCAGATCCCCACCAGATCCCCACCAGATCTCCACCAGATCCCCACCAGATCCCCACCAGATCTTCACCAAATCCCCACCAGATCCCCACCAGATCTCCACCAGATCCCCGTTAGATCCCCGTTAGATCCCCACTAGATCCTCACCAGATCCCCACCAGATCCCTACCAAATCCACACCAGATCTTCACCAGATCCCCAGTAGAACCCCACCAGATCCCCACTAGATCCCCACCAGATCTCCACCAGATCCCCATTAGATCCCCACCAGATCCCCACCAGATATCCACCAGGTCCCCAGTAGATCCCCACCAGATTCCTACCCAATCCCCACCAGATCCCTACAAAATCCACACCAGATCTTCACCAGATCCCTACCAGATTCACACCAGATCCCCACTCGATCTCCACCAGTACCAAACCAGAGCTCGCCAGGTCCCTACCAGATAACCGCCAGATCATCACCACATCACCACCAGAACCCCACCAGATCAGCACCCAATCCCCGCCAGATCCCCACCAGGTCTCTACCAAATACCCATCACCTTCCCCCACTTCCACCTCACACTATCCCACTCCACACACAACCCACCACCAACAAATACAAAACACAAAATCAAAGACATACCCCAAAAGAATCTGTCGCAAAGACATACCCCAAAAGAATCTGTCGCAAAGACAAAATTTTTCAAGATTTACCCCCCAGTCTGACGTCCGTAAAAGAGCTTCGCTCTAATAAAAAATAATCAAATATGTAATCATTACGATTAGTAATCATTACTTAACAGCTATGGTATAGAGTATAAAAAGAATAAACTCGTGTCCTTTTTAAATATTTTGTGGGAATATACTCATATTCTCTTTAGCATATATATCCGGACTCTAGTTTTCATGATAAGCACACAAAAGTGTGTTTACTACAGTTGAAGATAAAATTTAATTTTTAAACAGATTACTTGGTAACCGATTTGACGTGAAACCCCTATCTACTTTTTTTTCCACGTTTACACAGTTTGTTAAAAAATGCCTACTTGACAGCTGACGCCGGCTGCGTTAAAGCTAACGCCTATCGCACAGTTGTCCAAATTCCCTACCTCTGCGCCACAGTCGCGTTTTGCTTGAAGATAACTGTAGGTTACCTTTACATTAAACTTCCTTTAAAAGCTGGGAAAAAACACAAAAATGTTGTTGCCCAACAGAAATTTAATCAAGATGAATGCTGCAATTTGTGTGGCAACCAAACGGCGGCTTAGCTGTCAAATCTAATTTTGCTATTTATCATTTAGTTAGCGTTCTCTTCTTGCAAAGCAAAGCGAAGCGAAAGCAAAAGTGTGGCTGCTGGCAACTTAATTTTTAATGAGTCAATTTGAATTTAACAAGGCCAACAGCCAGCTCAGCCCAGCCTCAGCCTCAGCCACTGCCTCTGCAGTTGCCTTTGCCATGCCCACCATGACTCTGAGTTTGTCATTTGTCGTCGTTTTGCCGGTTGACAAATTAGCGCCACATCCGCAAAAATAGAATTCATCAGCCAACAACCGGCGCGACATCTAATTTCGATAATGAAATTCGGAAGTCGCTTCTAATTTCCATTACTTGCAACAACAAAAGCTGATAAGGAACTGCCCGTAGCTAGAAAACTCTTGGGGCATAATTACCGTTGGCTATTATTAGGGACTTCTGCGTGACTCAAGGCGGGTGGCCGTTTCAAAAGTTCATTGGTTCGAGACGTAAATTGGAATTGAAATTGGAATTTGTTGCCAGAGACTCATTAGCGCTGTGGATAGGGCACTAATCAACATTTTCGCACGCTCGAACCTCGTGGCAAATGTGCAAATTTGTCAATAAATTATATGAACTTCGGGCATGTGCATAAAATTCGGAAACATGAAAAAACACACACAAACGGGCCTTTTGTTAATTACAAAGCAAAATTAATTGCGTGTAACTACAACGATTAGAGTTTTTGGGGCACAGCCAGCATGGCAGCTGGTATCTGACCATCCGAAATGGCCATCATCATCACGGACGGGACAATAAACGAAATGTTGAGCCCAGACCCGAACTAAGTACTCATAATGAATAGAAATGTGCCATAAACAACTGAAATTTGGGGGCCAAAAGGCCAGACAGAGGCAACTCCTGTCGCTTTACACTTTTTGTTTGGCTCATTTGCACATCGCAGGACCGTTGAGCCATTTAATGGAGGCAGAAGATGAGCTGAGCCGAGTCGAGGCTGTCATGTTGATAATCTGCTTTTTATGACGGCGTGCGATAGAAATGTGCAAACGTGCGTTGCCTTTCGAAGAGGTTCGCATGTATGTGAGGGGAGTAACCAAACTGTTAGTCAATTTTATTTAAATTTTGGGCAAAAAAACAAAAAACCAAACAAGTCAGTCAAGCCCGAATGTAATACACTGTGTAGATGCAGTAGCAGCTGATAGAAGATCATCCGTTCTTTTTTTTCTGCTTTTCGGTTATTGGATATTTAGAAAAAATCTCTATATCGATCATGGAAGATGTGGAAAAAACTTTATCAAAAAGTTTTTTTTCGATATTGATATATTGTTAAAAAAATCATTATTATCGATCGAAAATTACCGACCCACCCGGTCCGACCCTACCACACCACTCACTTGAATGTAAACGGTAATTAATTTTAAGACTCTACTAAAATTGTATTTTACTTACTTAAATGGCATCGTCCACCATGAATTTGTTTCTCCTGAAACCGTCAACGACAAGTTTTACGTGGAACTGCTCGTTTTCACTTTGGATTTGCTCATTTCGCTGCATTTTTGGCTTGCACCACTCACAGAAACAGTACCTTTCGGACAAACCTTGTATGTAGCTAAATTATTTTACAAGTTCATTTTTATGTAAATGCACTGTCTCATCTTAGTTGTCGTGCAAATCTTTTCAAACATCATATAGAATTTATTTTATGAGCATTAAAATTAAATAATAGTTTTCCAAATTACCTCGAAAGTAAAATAACAATTTATTTTTGGGTTAAATCCATTAAAAACTTTAAAAGCGTTTGTCACAAAATCAATTATTTTGCTTTATGCCTGCAAATGATTGACATATATCCGGAGGGAATAGAGAGTACTATCTGACTATGATTTTTAATTAGATTTCCATTTGCGTCGTTTATTTAGGCTGACAATTAGTGATGTTCAAAACTGTCTTGACCTGTATTGCCACAGTTTTTGTTGCCGAAACCATAAAGCCTAAAAGTACAAGCAACTGAAAACAGCAATGTTAGAAATTTCGATTTTTACTGTGGGCCAGAAATCTAATTTTTTGGTCAAAACTCAGGCAGTGAAATATCTGACGGAAAAAGTTACGAAATATTTTAGCTTTATTTGGTTTTTATTTATAAAAAAAACTTATAATTGTAATTGCCACAAATCTTGCAGAGAAAAATATCAAAGTACCAGACATACGTAAATGTCATGACAGGTCAAATGGTTTATAAGATTTTAATTCAAACTGGAGCTGAATTTTATGCAAACTGAAAGTTTTCTACGATTTTTCTATCTGTCTCAGATTTTTTTTTAATTAAAAATTAAAATAAAAATTTTAAAAATTACAAAATAAATAATTTGTTTCTTCAAATCCAGCCAAGTATTTTACATATTTTGAAGAAAAAGCTTCCCTGGAGCCTCGCAGAAAATTTGCTTTAATAATACACTGGTCGGCATATATTTTGACACAAAATAATCCATTAAATCTTTTAAACAAAAAATCCCAAAATTTTGAAATTTATATCGAATACTGGTATAAAAGTAAGCTTTCAATTTAACATAAGTAGTACACAATCAGCTGCTTAGGTTAGAAAATATAAATCAAATGTGCAAATAAATGGGGGTTGGCATAAGTATTTTGACAAGAACCGCACAGAACCTTAAATGGTAAACGAATGATGGTTTCTAGACAAGTTTTTCGCGCTGAGCCCGAATCTGGCTTCACAAATTCCATATCTCTTATGGATTAACTGTAAAATGGACGTAAAAAATGCCAAAATGGCTTTCAATTTCCCAGGACCCTATGTCCTAGAAAGGGTTTTTTTTTTTCAAAAATTTGTTAATGTCAAGTTAAAGTACTCAGTTTTATCTGTAAATTGTAGTTCATGCTTTCTTCATTTTCATAAGATACGTCATATAAATAATTCTATGTGCATTATTGCTTTTGTTTTTATTTATTTTATTTATTCGATTTTCGAAGTTTAAAGAGTGCAGAATAATTTTGCTTCACTTTGTGTTTGCCAGCATCGAATTTCTGCCATTCTAAACTCTTTCGTGGTACCGTTACTTCGAAAATGCTTTCGAGCATTGGGTATTGGTATTATATATGTGCAAAACACTTCCAGCTGAACTTTCTTGGTGATAGTGTTGCGATTCAACCTAAATTCGTAGAAATTTGTTTGAATCTCTATTATAAGTATATATATTAAAAAAATGGAGCTTGATTTGTTTATCATATTTTTTGTTATTAGGCCAAAATGCCACGTGGTACTAGTTTGTCTGATCGCGAACAGGGAATTATCATGGGCATGCATGAAAGCGGCTCCAAGATCTCCGATATAGCAATCAGACTTAACCGGCATAGAAACTGTATATCCAGGTTTCGAAGAACCCCACAGAAATGGTACAGCCAACGCAGCGGACGAAAGACCCATATCGATGAACGATGCAAACGCCAGATTCGACGTCTGATCCGATGAGCAGTGGTCAAATAAGGGCTCAAATGGGACCCAAATCACAAGAAGTAGAATCGTTCAAATATACAGAAAATCGATTCCTTAAACATACCTCAATGGTACCTAAACCAAAGCTTTTGGCGGCATATTAAGGATCGCTTAGATTTTGCCAATAGATACCGATTCTGGGAGGAAGAGTGGCCCAGCACCGTCTTTAGTGATTAAAAAATTTTACCTAGATGGCCCAGACAACTGCAAACAATATTAATCGTACACAGGTTTTGCGGTGGCACCGTTATGTATGGGCCGCGTTCAGCTATAGGATATCCACTTGATGAAGCCAGAGTATAGAGCTTCTCAGTGAGCTTGTAGAATTTGCTGGCATTTGTACGGCGATGATTGACCTACCAGCAGATAAGCTTCCACACAGCAATGGTCACCAAAAACTTTTTAAGGCCGAAAATTCCTTTATTGAAGTGGCCCGCATAAGACCGGACCTTAATCCCACGAAAATCTTTGGGTTCTGCCCGCTCGTGTTTTTAAAAACGGACGACAGTTTGAGACGGTTCGACATCTTAAATTGGCAATAGAGCATGAATGGGCTAATATTAACATATTTACTTTACAGCCATTAGTCAATTCAATGCCGAATCGTCTTAATTTAGTTATAAATAATAAAGGGAAAAAGTATTAATTACTAACATAAAAATAGCTTTAAAAAACCAACGTCTTAGCTTAAGAGACCAAAGTCTAAGAAGACAAAATTGTTTACTAGAATATATTCTTAAATATCGTTTACGTTATAAGTGAATACAAATTGTTACTTTTTGTTTTCTTATCTAAAACCATTTAAATACAACCCTACTTAGCGGTTTACACGATGAAGCCAAACTCGAAATTTTCTAAAATCTAGAGTTGATTGTGTACTACTTATGTTAAATTGAAAGCTTACTTTTATACCAGTATTCGATATAAATTTAAAAATTTTGGGATTTTTTGTTTAAAAGTTTTGTGTCAAAATATATATGTTGACCTGTGTTTTTTTTTGGTTGTAATGTTTAGTTTTTTCCGGTTTTTATTTATTATTTTTTTTTTTTTTTTTTTTTTGTTTTTAGATGTTTGAACGGTGTATTTTGAGTCCAGGTAGGAGCCATCTCCTTGTCCTGATCCCGCTGATCCTTCGCAATCTGAGTAGACGCTTTGCGAGGTTGTCTTGGATGTTAATTGTGTTGCCAACCAGGGGAACGCCACACTCTCTCTCGATGTCCCGAATGCACCACTCAGCTACGGTGATCCGTTTAAGTATTTTGGCTTGGAAGACCCTTATTTTGTTCAGGTGGGACTTCGCGGCGATGCCATCCACCTGAACCCTATATATCCACATTGGTGCCAGTAAGACCATGAAAATGAGGACCTTATTCCTAAGCGAGAGTTTGTTATTGGCGTTGAGTAGCCAACTCATTCTCGTCGCCTTGCTGTGTAGCTAGCCTGCTACTTCGGCGGCATGTTGCTTGAAGGTAAGACTCTTATCCAGGGTCACTCCCAGATACTTACGGGCCGTTTTGTGGGGAATCACCTCCTATACAGGAAGACTCCCGTCTGTCTCTTCTGAGAGTGTGCGTGACACTAACACACTTCTCAGAGTTGATGGATATATTCCAGCGACACGCCCTTTTCCTAAGCCTCCAGAGATACTCCTGCAATGCGTCTGTTACTGAATAGACGCAACTGTCACGTGCCATGATTGCCGTGTCCTCGGCAAAGGTTGCTATGAGAAAGTCCTGCGGTTCCTCAATGGGAATGTTCACAACAGTTGGCATATCAACTGTGAACAGGCTGTACAGGGTTCGCCCCAGAACGCTACCTTGAGGTACTCCTGCTTGGATGCAAGACCATCCTGGACAACTCTAAATGTCCTACAAAATAGGAATGATCTGACTATTAAGAAAACCTGTAGTAAGCCATCATGCCAGACGCGGTCAAGTACCTGTTAGACACCGTACCCCTTGGCGTGGAATCCTTCCAGGACGACATTGAGCACTCTGTGTAGCTGTTCTCGGGTTCCGTGTCCCAGTCAAAAGCCGAACTGGATCCTTTTTTTCACTTCAGGAGTCTTCGGAATCCTTTGCAATAAGCATCTTTCCCGCAGCTTGCAAAATGTTGGGAGGAGGCTTATAATAGGCCTGTAGGAGTCGAGCTCTCCTAAAGGCTTTCCACGTGTGTGAAGCATCACTTTGTTGGCTTTTTTTTAGGGCTGCATTGAAGATGAGCAAGAGAAACGCCTTGCAAGGGAGATGCTTTAGTTCTGTTGTCAACCTCGTCTTCTCCAGTCTTCTGCTTTTGAGCGAGCTAATTTCACTCTTCATCTCTTCAAATGTGATATGTTTAACTGGCAGCGCCATTTGTAGGGAGACGTCCAGTGCGTCTTGGACCATTTGGAGTCTATTGGTCAAGGCAGTGCTAAAGGACAGGAACCTTTTTGACCGGGAATTCAACTGCGCCTGCACAGAAAAAGAGAAAACGATATTTAGTATCAAGCTGATATTTTTGAATATCAAATCGGCCTTCATCTGAAAAATACCCAGATGATCTGCTCGAATATATCACTTTTACATTTCGATCATATCATATATTTTCAAATATCAATGATGTACATTAGGTCGGACATTTTAAATATGGAAAAATGTAACGTCATACTGATACCCGCTTAAACGATGCATATTTGTGTATAAAACGCACAGCAAAAAAAATAGAGAAAAAAAATTTTTGAGCGAAAAATAATTTATTGTTTTGGCGTAGCTGGTCATAACATTTGACAAAAGGTTCTAAAGATGAAAAATTTGGCCAAGTTTTAGACCGTTTATTTAAACAAGAGGCTTTACTTCAAGATATCTTTGAAGTCAGGTCCCACACTGAAATGAAGTGCTGCGCATCACGGTTGCAGCCGTTCCTGCGAATAGTCTACTTTTACTGGGCTGCTTATAAATAAGCTTTTTCAGGATCGAAAAATAATGCGGATTACTATACTATGGGCAAAAAATAAAGGGAAATTATTCATAAATCAAAAACTCTTTATTTAATATTGTCAATTCATTTCATTCCCTTGAAAGCAATCTCCCCCTACTGCATTACACTTGTGCCAACGTTTTTTACAATTTTGTTTGTGTTTGTAAGACAATTTAAAGAACATGCTGCAAAGTATTCTTCTGGTATAGTCTTTAATTTCTTCTTCGATTGGGGCTCTGTCTCTTTATCGATTCAAAACGGTGTCCACGGAGCGATCTCTTAAGTTTAGCGAATTGTCCATAGTAGCCAAAATGGACACTCAAAATGGTTTTCAATGTTATGTCTGCAGTATCTGACTAGAAGGACAGATCGTTCATGCGTACATGGCCCTTTGTTGAAACCATGCTCGTGGACCATGCTGACTTCAACTTGCGAGCCACACTAGTCGCACTTTCTGAAATGGGCAGTCTTTAGAATTAAAAAGCGCCGCGAAATTTCGTCCTAGCTACCAACCAAAATACATTCGATCCTGAAAAAATGTGAGAATCGATTCGTGAACGGTCGTATACGTAGAATTTGTGGAAACTTTGAAGGCTTTTCGCAGAGGTTAAGACATGATATAAAATTTTGTGATTTTTTAAATCATTATGTACACCCTAAAAGTAATCGTTTACGATGGTATCAGTTATATTTTTTATCGGCGTCCACCCTAATGTACATATATTTAAAGTATCAAAGCTATATTTTCAAGTTAGCTGTGGGACCATATTAGTTTTAAAGATATATTTATAAAATATCAAAAGGCTATTATTTTTATTTTATAAAATGCTTTAACCCTGAGGGGAAGAACGGTTGTACGGAACACGCCAAAAAACATAAACGACGAGCGTTGCTCGCGCTCTCTGTTTCTATGCTATCCCTCCGCAGTTTAAATTTTTAACCAAACTTACTAGTCTTTGACAACTTTACCCGACGTGCCATACGATCGGCGAGTGTTATGAAATTTTTGTTTTCAAAATTTTGTCAAAATTGTGGTGCCATATAACAAACAAAACCAGTTAGCTTCCTCTATTTTTATAATACATATAACAATCTCTCTCCTAATTGTCCAGCTCAAGTTTTTGTGACAGTTCAAAAATTTTATACACTTCTTTCACTTTAAGAAAGCAATTTCTTTGTCAGAAAGTGGATATAAAGTTGATTTAAATATATATATGAATTTGTAAGAAAAGAAAGAGGACAATACGAAAAGTTTAGTGTTTTCACAAAGCAGTTCATAGGCATTAATCAAGGATTTCCTGAGCATTAAACGCTTACAAATTAAAAATGATAAGTACATCATGGTGGTCAGAAAATTCGACAAATTTTTAGAATTGCATGACTAACAAAAGCTTTTCTTGCTGTTCCATAGAATAATTACTGTTAGATGTGAGGTTGATCATGTCTCCGCTAAGAAAACACATGGACGGAAATACATTGACCGCTTTAATGCTTCTAAGAAGTAATCATTAATTTACCTTCCTTGTAACTAAAGCTTTATTCATTTTAATCGTCTTATGAATATAAAATTGTGCATTTTGTATGGCAAACACATGGAAATTAACTTGTTAATTTATGTACACATGTATAAGTGTATAGCTTGCTTACCCACTTTGTTAGGACTATTGTTTAAAATTTTTTGTTAATTTAACCGTTCCATACTGGTGCGTACCGGTATACCGAAATAAAAATCCGGAACCAAACCCGAATTCCGAAATAGAATAGAAGCAAAACAGAACCTTTACCAAAACCGGAACTGAAATTTGTTTCGATTTGATTCCCTGCTGTAAAAGATATTAAAAATAAAATAAAAAATTAGATTTCCAGTGCGCTCTTGCTGCGACTTTGATTCGAGAGACTTTATGAGTCTCCTTCTGCTTTCAGAATTTCGATGCCCATTTAGTTCTTAAAACATATCACTAGGGCAGTTTGCATATCACATAGATCATTTCACATTTCAATATAATATTCTAAGTATCAACTTAATACTCCAGGCTTTCACTTTGATATTATTGAAATTAGATTGAAAAACCAAGTTGATATTTGATCTTATTTTTTTCTGTGTGCCCCTTGTACCTTCTAGTGAGCTTCCAGAGAGCGTACTTTGTGTCCTCGTTTGGGGTGGCTTCCTTTTTGATGATGACCAGCTTCTTTCTAACGCGGTTCGCGATCCTCTGAGCATTTCTGATAGTCGTTTTTTTTCAGATTCCCAAACAAAAACTCTAGACTTAAGAATTAAATAAAATGAACATTTGTTGTTTAAAGCACATTGCAATTTTATTTTGTATTTTTTTATTGTCGTGAACATCTTCCCACTTGTTCATGCTGACAACTACCTTTTTTTTTGCTAAGCTCTAAGTTTTCTTGGCTAAATTAAAACGCAACTTGGGATAAAAAGTTTATTTCTGTGCAGTTTGGTTGCTTGTGTTTTGTGGGTGCATTTAAAAAGAGTTTAATTTGAGCCAAATAAGTTTCTTTCCCCACTGTAGCCAGATTTTGTCAATGTCAAGTGGTGTGTCGGTTGCTCTGCTGCTCGGCAGCTGGTGATGTGTGTTTATAATTGAAAAAGTTCAAGTGCTGGTGGCAGCTTAGCAAAACAAAAATATTGCCCAGGCATTACTCATACGCAGCATAAGCCCAGGGAGTTTTTCACTTTGTGCCTCCTGCCTATGTATTTTGCTTGCCCTGTTGTTGGTTATTTTGCATTTTGAAATGAATTGACTTTCAAGTGTGCCACAATGCCTTTACTTTGTGATGGTTGTAGCTGCACTCAAAGACCCACAACAGCAAAGGCAGGCGGACTCTTTTTGGTTAGATTGCAGTTGGTGAACATAATTTATTGCAGTATTGTGGAGAGGCAAAAGTTTTTTTATCGTAGGAGTGGCACGAAAAGTGCAAAAAGTTGACGTTTCCAGACGAACGCACAGCACAGCCACAGCAACTAAATTGAAAATAAACAAATAACCTCTCATCATTTTATCTCCCTCTCTCGCACTATTTATGCAGCAAATTGCGTGAAAAGTTATTTCACATGAACTCAGTGTGCATTTATTTGTTTTGTTTTGTGTGCACTTGGCATGCTTGAATTTTCAGTTTTTGCGGTCTTTCTAAAAAGTTTGATGAAGTGCGAGTTGAGTTGAATGATTATTCTGAAACAGTAGCAGCCAATTAGGTTATGTATCTGTTCAATGCACACTTCTGGTCATCAATTTCATTGACCGAAATGAGCTCAAGTTGAGTGCTATTCATGGTTGGGCTTGAATCATATGTACATAACATTACTTATCAAAACAATGCAATCGACCTGGCACACAATAGCCCATGCAATCAACAACTATTGTCACAAGCTCAAACATCCAGAGTGGTCCGAAACATGATTTGTTATTCATGCATTCGATTTGTTTGCTGGACCAGAAGTCAAACTAAGCCAAAATCAATTGATTGACCAACAACAATGAAAGCAAATGCCATGGTAATGCATATTTTTAACAATCAATAAGACCAACAAACATTTACAATACATATGAGAAGTTGATTTGGGCTATACAATTTGATATCACATGACCATTACAGGAATGCAAAGCGCTCAGGACCAAGGATTGATTTTGTACTGTGGAACACTGACATTTTATTCTAACAGCTGTTTCGAATTCCGAGTCGACTTACGTGTAAACGATAGTATTTTACAGTGAAATTTGTTAACGTTGTATAAAAGGTGTCAAATATAACAACGGAAATACATAAGAAAAGTCGAAGTTATTTGAGCAGCTTAAACCAATTGCTCAATTCGAAGTGAATTTATTTTTAAGGGGAAAGAACGTTGTAATCTACACAGAGGGAAAAAACCGAGAACATTGAACTCAAAACGAGCACAATCGTTACCAAAAAGTATGCATGAACGGGTTTTCTGATTGGTAGTACAATGTTCTCACTTTAAGAAACATTTTTGGACAACGCAAAAACTCAAATTGAGTTCATATTGCTCCATTTTTGAGAACATAATTTGAGTCAATATTGTTCCGTTTTCAAGAACATTTTAAACTCATCTGGAAAAAAAATTTCATTGCACTTGGACCAGGAGCGGGCGGATTCCTTAGATTTGGGTGGAACAGGGAACGGGGACATACCTCTTTTGGTTGGAAGTAAAGAGAAGCAAAACTCCTGGATATGGGTCATTCTTTTATAAACCGAACAGCTAAAAAAATTTTTATTTTTCATTTAATAAAAAAAAATCCGAAATTAGATCTCGACATGCCCACCAAAACGTAATTTGCGGTTTTGCACAAAAATTTTTTGTTCATTTTATAAACAATTTCAAAAATCGTTAAAAACGAAAATTTGGAAAAAAGGGTTTTTTCAAAACGTGATATCTCAGGTTTGGTTTATCGGACAGGTCTCAAGTTGATATCGATGGAAAGAGTTTTACTTTATCTACTCAAATTATAATTTGATAAATTTTTAAATTATTAAATAATATTAAGTAAATGTTGCTAAAAATTACATATAATTTTTTCTCAGTGTTAACCACCATGTTTTAGCTTCTGAGGATATACAATCAAATGTTCTAAACATAACTTAAATTTTGGTGTTTTCAAAAAGATGGAGACTTTTATAGTTTAAGAGTTATGAATTTTTGAATTTATAAACAAATTAAAAGATGCCCTTGAAGAAAGCTTCGCCATGCAGTCAGTTTCAAAGCTTTTTGATTGAAACTTGGCACGCGTGCTTTATATTTATCAAGCTTTAAAAAAATGTCAGCATCATGCGGATCGGACGACTATATCATATAGCTGCCATACGAATGCTATGATTAATTGAATTTTGGTGGACATGTCGAGATCTAATTTCGGATTTTTTTTTATTAAAATGAAAAATAAAAAATTTTTTAGCTGTTCGGTTTATAAAAGAATGACCCATATGCGCGTTGATGCTTCTCCCTCCACCCCACACATTTCATCGGAATCAATCAAAACCCACTCCACGTGGCTCCTTTCCTTTGAGTTTTTTAGATAAGAATTGAAGAATTTATTCCGGCTTGACTGAGATTTGATCCCGGTACCATATGCAGTCAATGTATGGGTTGACGCGCTAACCAATTCAACCGTTAAACAGTTTTGCAGATGCACGTCAAGAGGGCTACTTATGCTTTGTTGAGCTTACAGGAGAGAGAGAGAGATCAAAAAGAGAGCAAACTTGCTCGCTCTCTCTCTCTCTCTTGTATATCCCTCAGTTAAAAACCGGTTTTGTTGTTTATGGCAAATATTATCCGACTAAGAACCACTTTATTCATTCCAAGAAAATTTGTTCTCAAAAATTTTGAGAACATCTTGTTCTCACTTTGAGTTTAGGGCAACTTATTTTCTGAACAGGTTTTTCACCTGTCACTTATATTTAAATTTATGCAACTTACTAACATGAAAATTGACTCGAAATTCGAAACAATGCCCAAGATGTCTTAATTAGCTAATCGAATTTTTGAAACTTAGAACTTAGAATGATGGCAAAATTAAAATAACTTGAATTCCTGTAATGGAAATGGAAATGGAATATCCCGAATATTCTTAAGAGTAGATTTGATTCTACATTATTTTATTCCAGAAAATATTTAAATTTTTCGGTGGTCATTTCATAAAAATTGAATTTAATTACCCATCTTAATGTCAATCTAAACTGATATACGAATTTCTGCACATGTTCATTTTATTTAAACCAATTGAACGACTTCTCCTATTTACCCGTCTTCACTTAACAACTATTAGATCATTGCAATAGCATAAATTCTTTATAAAATGTGGCAATTTTTAACTTTTTGAACCTTTTGATCTATCCATTTGTGCTTCTACAATTGCTAATCTACCAAATCTTGATAATACGAGAAAACTCATAAAATTTGGCCCTTCGACAATATCCATTGCTATCTTTAAATCTTTTTGATAATCTGAACGCATTATCCAATTTTTGCAAGTTTACAGATTTTATTTCCTTTTGATCTACGCATACTGTTTACTAGTCCTTGAGATAATCTTAGATCAAATAAGAACTTTGGAAATTCGGCGTGCTTTTTGACAATTCTGCGTGCACCTCCTACATTTACCCGTCTGCTAGTGCCGTCAATCAAATCTTATAATATAATAATAATTCATATGAAAAATTTTTGTTAGGTCGATTTAAAATTCCCAAGCGCTTATGGCAGCGCAGGCATAAGGAGGAAGCAGTTGACTAAACACTTAAAAATAAATTTTAGCGGAAGGTAGGGTAGAACCGACCACAAACCAACCCGTGTGTGGTTATGTTTTTGATCCACCCCGCCCCACCAACCCATCGGTTTTTAGGGTTTGTCCCATCTTCCCCCCCATCACCTGCACCACCTCCTCACACCAAACAACTTTTTTCTAAGCTATAAATAGATATATAATTAATTTAGAAATAAGCGCATTAAGAATTTTTTTTTTACTTACTTTACTGGGATTTGAACACGGGACCCTCTCAAATACTGAACTCTCGGACGACGCCTTAGCCCACTCGACTATTTGCCTTATGTAAAACGTAGCGACTTAACCATAGTTAATAATGTACACAGTGGCGTGTGTCAAAGAGAACGAAGTAACTAGAAACTGCGACGCAGCCGGCTTGTCAAACGAAAATACTTCGAACAGTTGCAGACAAAACACCAAAAAAAATGAGGAAGAAGCGTTCGTTTTTTTGATTTTTCGTCTCCTCTCCTGTTCTCACGTCTCTCTTTTTTTTACATTTTTTAAATTTTAGGGCCAATTTCTAAATTAATCTTTCTAAATTTTAGGGTGAATTTCTAAACAAATTTTTCTAAGTTTAATAAACTTGTTTTTCTTAAAATAAGGGCGTTTTACTAACTTTAATGGCAATCGCTCTCTTTTGCTATGTATTTCTTTTCTTAATTCAAGGGCAAATCTGCCCTAAATTAGAGAAAGATTTTAGGAAAATTTCTAGAAAAATTACCCTAAATTTAAGAAAAAAAAATTAGTTTCTAAATTTAAGAAATTATTTTCTAGAAAATCTCATCTAAGGGTTATGCTTTCTAAATTTTAGAAAAAAATGTCTATAAACAAGAAATTTTTCTACAATTTAGAAAAATAATTATTTTATGACGAATTTCTAAAATGTAGAAAATATTTTTTTTATACCCTTGGAGAGGGTATATTAAAATTGTCCGGATGTTTGTAACGCAGAGAAGGAAGCATCTCCGACCACATAAAGTATATATATTCTTGATCAGCATGACGAGCTGAGTTGATATAGCCATGTCCGTCTGTCCGTCTGTCCGTCCGTCTGTCCGTCCGTCTGTCCGTCCGTCTGTCCGTCCGTCTGTTTCTATGCTATCTCCTCCGTCAGTATTAAAGCTATCGTAACCAAACTTTGCACGAAGTCTTTTGGTACAAATACGCTGCACATTTGTCGGAACCGGCTGGATCGGATGACTATAGCATATAGCTGCCATAGGAACGATCGGTTGAAAAACTAGTTTTAGTGAGAAAAACTTTTTTGTTTTCAATGGTATCGCTCCCAACGCTCGTATTTATAAGTTTTTAATGATTTCACATAATTTCACCAAGCCTTGTCGAAATCGGACAACTATATAGTATAGCTGCCATACAAAAGTTAGGTCTGAAAAATAGTCCTAGTGAGAAAAACTTTTTTGTTTTCAATGTTATCGCTCCCAACGCTCGTATTTATAAGTTTTCAATGATTTTACATAGTTTCAACAAGATTTGTCGAAATTGGACCACTATATAGTATAGCTGCCATACAAACTGTCAGGCATATATCAAGCTCCCGGTCGAGCCGAAGTTAGCTTCCCTCTATTTTTTTTGAGTGTATTTACCAACGCCTGCATTGTCACCTAAGCATCAAATACTTTCATGAAAACTCTTCGTCGTTCTCAAGTTTCAAAGTCTTAGGCACATTAAAATTAAAGTAATACAGCCTTTGTTTAGCTCCAGTTTAACTCAGCAGTCGTAAGAAATATACACACTTTCAAATTTATAATAAAAGTAAGATTACATTGAGCAAAAAAATCCCTTTCATTTCTTCTTCAAATTTTAAGACTTAAAGACCACAACTGTTTGGGTATATTTAAAATTCCTGAGAAACAAAATATAAAAATTTTTGCTCTCAGGTTTGTTTAGTCTTGTCTGGAAACTTCATCTATCGCACAGGATTGTTCGAATATGTCTAAATGCTACTTTTGTCGCATTCCACTGAGTAGATATAAAAAGATGGAATTTATCTAGCCGATATCTTTCTGTGTATGTCTGTAACTATTTGAGTCGTCGAGGAGCACGAACGAAATCTTACCTCATTTAATATTTTAAAATGGGATTTTACCTGCAACTGAGATCAAATTTTGTAACTAGCCATTGACCTGCAACAGATTTGAAAAGTTTAGATAAAATAAATGCAGTGATCAAATTGATTTTTGAATTGCAATGGCTTATTTCTGCTTAGAAAATTGTTTTCTCCAAGCGACTTTACTCTTAAAATGTTCCGAATCCTGCAATTCTTGCTATTCTGAAGACATTATTTGACATTATATTTATAAAATAAAAGAAATATATAAAATACTAGTCGTTTTTAAAATGAATTTGAAATTTTATTCTACTTTGATACGGACAAAAAGTTCCATTGAAAACTATAAATTTAATTTATCCAGGTTTTTTCTCATTTCAATGTTCTACTGATCGCAATGGTTAAAAGCTTGTTAAATTCTAAGAAACGGTTACAAAATGCGTTTTAAACATTTCGCCAACTAGAAGTTCGAATGCAACATTTAAAGGGGTGTCTCTAAAGAATTTGGATATCGCAAAAATTCGACGATTTCAGTTTCTTATTAAAAATCTTTTAAGACGTTCCAAGAAACAGTAGAATAAAGATATATCGTAATCTTAAAATTACTTCCGAATAACAAAAGCATTTATATTATTTTCATTAATGGGATAATAAAATAAATTGTTCAAGTGAGAAACATAATATCTGGTGGGCAAATGTGGTATCTTGATTTCAGAACAACAATAAATTTTACCTTTGTGGTAACATTCTTCCACTTCACATAAGAAAGCTTCTATGTTTTCTATGCAGCAATCACTTTCGTACTAAAGCTGCCTTTACACTATTCATTAATCTCTAAATATTCGGTTGTCAAACTTCCCTAAAGAGAATCAATCTCTTATCAAATAGAAAAGATTTTCGTAGTATATAGAGAAATTTAAATATCGTCATATGACAAGTGTAAAGGCAGCTTTGCAAGGCATTATTTAAGCAACGAATTTTCAGCTATCTATTAAAGCTATTTTAGCTGTTTTTCGAGAGTACAATACTTGCAAACATGTTCGTTTGCCGGTATCCCGCTGATTTTATTCAACGCTGAGTTGTGTTGATTGATTAATTGTCCGTAAGAATTTTTATATATGAGACGATTAAAAAATAAAGTGACTCTTGTATTTCTCTGGTCCTGACTAAAACCCTTTAAAATAATTTAATGACCCGTTGCTCCAAAATAGTATGGGATAATAAATGTTTTCAGAAAGTCTTTAGTTGAACTCCCCAAGGGAACCATCACATTTGTGGGCCAGCGGTTTCTTAGAGTGCATAACTTTTGTGTAACTTGTAAAATTGTTTTCTATACTTGAGATTGTCGCATATTAATGCAAACTTTCTAAGTTTTAGGGCTGAAACAAAAAGTTCTAGGTATTAATTTATTCTCTTCCCATTTATTTAATAGCTTTCAAAGGACTCTTTATGTTTGTATTTACCCCTTGGGGTCAACCTCAAACCAAGCTTTTGATTTTAATTACCCACTTGGTAAGTTTGGAGCTCAAACCCTCATGACTGTGCTTCAACTTTTCACTTGTGCCAGTTGAAAATACTAAAGAAATTATTAATTGCCATCTAACGCACACAAATTATGATTAATTATGCGGCACAATAGCTAAAGGGAAACATACACACACACACGCTCTCGAAGATGGCAAATCTGCTGAGCAAACAAACAAACAAAAACAAATGTATCTATCTAAGCAATAGGCCTGCCTCAGCCCACCACCCCTCACAGCCTTTTGTTGTTGGCGAAGCATGTCATGATTTATTATTTGCACTTGATAATGGCGGGATGAGAGCTATCGCTGGAACATTGACAGACGTATATGAAAACAAAAGCATTTGCGTTTGACCTTTGATGCTCACCCCTTCCCCCTTTCCCATCGGAGCCACTCTCTCTAGCTGTTATCAGCGAAACTGAAAGAATGCGCAACGCTTTATTTTTATGAGCCCGGAGATAAAACTGGGCAGGCCAGGAGTTTGGGCTAGGGGGCGTGGCATTATTATGCAGGCGGCATAATAAAATAAAAATGTTGAGCTGCCGAAAGGACGGAAGTACGGAAGGCGGACAAGAGCAAGTGGCAGCCGAGGCGAGCAGCTTACAAGCCGTGTAATATCAACATGACAGCCATAGAAAATGTAGTAGACGGCCAAGCCACATAAAAAAGCGCACAATTATGTTTTTGTGCGTGGCGGTGGGTAGTGGGTGGTGGGTGGCGTGAGTTGAGTGAGCTGTGCTCATACAATGTTCTGTTGTAGCAATGCCAGATGTAATCATGCCACAAGGCGAGAAAAATGCTTTTTATTAATTTTGTACATTTCAGCACAAAGCTGCTGAGCAAATCATTCGCTGGTACACAAAGTCTGGAGCACGTTTCTGCTGGTCACCCACTTAAATGCCCGGCTGCGTCTGTGTGTGTGTGTATTTGCGGCTGGCAATTAAGAGAAATTTCAATCTACAGATGTGCATATATGGCTTGACCCCTTAACTAAAGCCTTAAACAAAACCGCACATGTGTATGCACGAGGAGTAAGTTGAAAATAGATTTGATTTGGTTTCATTTAAACGCCTTGCAGCTTAGAAACTAAATAATTTTGTTGGAAAATTGTTTCAATGTCCGATTTGTGGTTTAACATTGGTTTCTTAAACATAATTATGAGATTGTTTTGGAATTACTTTTAATGGACATTCTGATAAATTTGAAGTTTCAACGAAAAGGGGGATGACAACTGAAGCAGATGTTATCAATTTTGAATCACTCGAAGAGCTACTGACCTCTAGAATACATTAATCATAAACTTTACATATCAGATAAGTTGGCAAAGCGGAATTAAATGATAAATTTACACCTTTATTATTGGGAACGTCATGCATGTTTATTTGAGCTCAATATGCCGAACTGGAGACTAGTATGTGTTGTAGCATTTTTAATTTTCAAATGTTTAATTGTACTTAAGATTTTATTGAGCATTTTCAATTTGATGAATTTATCTTCTTCGAAACTTTGAAACTTTGAAACTTTTAAGGACTTTAGGCTAATGAGATAAAAATTGAGTCCTTTTATTTTCTCTCATGCACTCTTATTGACTTTTTTTGACCCTGACTTGCAAGTTCTGAAAATTGATCAAATTGTCCAGATGTTTGTAATATTGCACAGAAGGAAGCATCACATGAAGTATACAAGTTTTTGATCAGCATGACGAGCTGAGTTGGCACTCTGTCCGTCTGTTTTTATGCTATCTTGACCAAACTTTCCACGAAGTCTTAACGTACAAATAAGCTCAAAATTTGTCGTAAACGGCCGGTTAGGGTGGCTTTTGCATATAGCTGCCATAAGAACAAAAAACTAGTAGTCAGCCCCAAAACTCGTAATTATAAATTTCTATACTTTTTCATAATTCTATTAAACTTGATTAAAATCGGACAATCATATAGCACAGCTACGTCCAAAAAATTCTGGTCTAAAAAAAGTACACTCAAAAAAATTTATTGCCTAAAAAGGCCAAAAATTGCCTAAATATTTAGGAAAAATTACCTAAAAAGGCGCCAAGGCTATTGGGGCCCTAAGGTTTAGGACATACCTTGCCTAAATACTATGTACTCTATGCCCTAAAATTGAGGCAGAAATTGCCTAAATTATGATTTATATGCTAGGATTAAGGTAACAATTTCCTAAAATTTAGTCATTTTGAGTCCTAAAACAGGGTATTAAATATCCATAGCTCTAGACAATTCAGGTTTTATGTAATAACGCATTTTTTACAAAAGTTACATTGTTTTATTTTTATAACTATATTATTATAAATATATTAAATAAGATAAAAGAGCTATTAATTTTAGCACGATATACAATATATAGGTAAGTAAAATGATATATTTCAGAGTGTATACAATGGAAAAATAGGCCCAATGCTTCATATAATCGGTTCTCAAATCCTATTCCTGATAGAAGAAAGATAAATTATGAGCAAATGAAAGTATAAAGCGTATAAACAAACAAATCTTAGAGATGGTAAGAGACAGAGGTCCGACCTGTAGGAGAGATTTACATCTGAGACTTGCAGGCAGATCAAGTTAGTTTTTAATTTTTGTCCACGCCACACCTCCTATTCTTTTGTAATCAGCATTATTTATCAATCTGCGTAAGAATGGAAAAGATCAGATTAACGGTAGTCAAGTGTTGACCAAAGTAAAGTTTGCAGCAGCACAGCAGCAGCTAAATACATACATCTGAGCAGACACTTTCGCAGGTATAAGGGTTTTTACAGTCGGGCTTGCTAGACTTTTTCACATATTTTTTTTTTACAAAGAATTTATTTATTTTATTTTAAGTAAAGTCCAGACGTCTCCGAATTTATTTAGCAATAATACACAAAGTCACTCCGATTGAAATATTTTCGTATTTAGTGATGAAGTTAGAGGTGTGCCAGCAATAGAAGGTAACAAATTATCAATTGATTTAAAGCTTTAATCTTTAATATTATATACGCATGACTCTCCCAACTCATATCAATACCTAAAAAATGAAATTTTAATTACCTCAATCTTAAGACATAACATTCTTAAAACTTTAGTATTTTATGCCTCAGTTGGAGGGCTACACATGTCTAAAATTTGGATTAGTTTCTTTTCTTAATTTTGGCAAATATAATACCAAAAATATTAGAATTGCTTACATCAATTTTAGGACAAAAGATCCTTAAAATTTAGGTAATTTATTCCTGCATTTTAGGACATAAAATGCCTAAGTTTTAGATAATTCATACCTTAATTCAAGTACATATCATACCTTTAAGTTTAGGAAACTAATTCCTCAATCTTAGAACATAACATTCCTTAAAACTAAGACAATTTTTACCTAAATTTTAGGGCATATTTTGCCTAAAGTCGGAATGCCTAAACCTTAGGGCCCCAATAGCCTTGGCGCCTTTTTAGGTAAATTTTCCTAAATATTTAGGCAATTTTAGGCCTTTTTAAACAATAAATTTCTAAAAATTTATATTTGGTGTACGAAGTTAAGACTTGGACACGGGGTTTCTTATATGACAAAGAGTGGACTGAGAATGGGTTTCTTTGGCTAAGAAACTCGCGCTTACTAGTTTTTTTGTGACATCTGCGGAATAAAACTTTTTATCTTGTTTTAATGATTGAGCGGTTTTGAATAGGTATTGAAGTGGAAAAACACCTCTAACTGTGGTAGAACGATTCTGCAGACTTAGCCTTCTAACTATTTTTAATATGGTTACCGCTAGCGGGTTGAAATCGGTCCTAGGAGGTTAATTTTCTTCATTTGTCCTCAATGGAGTAAAGAATTATTGGGTCTTATATTTTCCATTATTCCAGGTTTCACAAGCATGTCGGTTCAAAAAACTGCATGACAATGGTCATGCTTAGAGCAATCTTGTCATGAATAGTTTTCCAAATTGCTATGTGCGGAAATGCAACGGTCATAAAATACCGCTTTCAATTCGATGGTTGCAACCAAATCAAGTCATGAGATAATAAAAAGTTGATAAATTATATGCATATCATGTCCAAAGCATAAAATTTTAGGTAATTGGACCTAGATTTTATGCTTACCATTGCCTAAAAATGTTTGCCTTAATTTTGACATTTTAGTCCAGATTTGACCCGTTTAGGTAAAAAATTACCTTAATAGATCAATTATAGTCCATTTTTGTATTTAAGGCATACTGTTTTCTAAAATCTAGGAAGCAAATTTTTCTGAGTGTACAAGTAAATCCGTATACCGAAAAGGACCGAGGAAGAAAGATTAAAATTCAGAACCGGTACCTGAATAGATATTTTTAGTATTTTATATATCTGTATTTGAGAACCGAAAAGAACCCACACATTGACCGATACAGTAACTGTCCAGAAGTATCTTTTTTTTTAAGTTGTAATGTAGTGCGCTAGAGAGTATCTTCTCTATATTCAGAATTGTTAACTGCGCCAACATTGAAGAGCTTGAGAGAGTGACAATAGAGGTATTTTTTCTTACGTCTGTGCTTGTATGTTTCTGTGTGAAAGGCTGAAACCAAAAACAACTACGAGAATAAGGATATATTTGGCGCTCTCTCATTTCAGTTCTGTTTTCGCATGTTCGCTAAGTATTAGCCCTCTGTCGATTTTGTATTCAAAAGGCGTCGATCAGCGCTGTAGTCGTAGACTGCGGGATTTTTGGGAAGTCCGAACCTAACCTGAAACAGAGCAGAATAATATTTTAACCCCCCCCCAACCTGAACTGGAGCAAAAAAAGGTGAAAAGGATTTAAATACATTTTTAAATAAAAGGTGAAATAATTTAAATACGTTATTGGACACATACAGGCTTATATAAATGTGTTTTTAGGTTTGTTCGTACAGAAAGTTCGTATAAAATCATTTTTATTTTTACATTCAACACCAATTATTTACTTTTTTTTTATCCAAGAAACTTAATTTTTTGCCCTTTAATAAAAAACAGCTTTCAAACAGACTAATTGCTGAATTGTCTAATCCCCAATTTGAACTAATACAGCATCAATGAATCTTCCCCAAAATCATAAAGTGAAATCTTTAGCCCATACAACATTGACCACCCACTTTCCACCCAGGGGGCTTAATTTTCCGGACGATTGGTATGCAGTTGTTGTTGAATTTTCATATAGATCTCTGAAAATGAGTTTGAACTTTATCGGATGAAAAACAAAAAAGTTGCATACAACAGTTTTCCGCGAATTTTCCACACTTCCCGACAGAATTTCCCAAAATCCGTTCTTAGTACTCATTTTCAGCAAAAGATAAAACTACTGTGAAAATCTCATCTTCCTATCTCTTATGGTTTAGGCTGTGCGTAGGTCACCAGTCAGTCAGTCAATTAGTCAGCTTGAACAGTTTTATATATATAGATTAACTTAAAAGCTCGGATGATGTATAAACGAGAAGGCCAAGCTAACTTCGTCTTCGCCGAAGTTTTTATACCCTTGCAAATGTTTTAATACATCATAGTTTACGAACGTTAGCATTAAAACAAACAATTTTTCTAAATAAAGTTCACCTTTCGACCGATAGTTTCTATGGCAGCTATAAGATATAGTCATCCGATTTTGACCAAAACTTCCAAATCTGTGTAAAAGCGTATAAAACTAATAATTACTAAAGCGGGAGGCGTTTACATTAAAAATAAAAAGTTTTTCCTCACAAAGACCCACTTTTCGACCGATAGTTCCTATGGCAGCTATAAGATATAGTCATCCGATCCGGTCGGTTCCGACATATTATCAGTGTATAAAAAAATCTTGTCAGACTAGTTTAAAATAGACAGACAGACAGACAAACAGACGGACGGACAACTTAATGACTAGCTCTCGCTGATCAGAATATATATAGTTTATAGGTCGGAAATGAATATTTCTATGTTGAAACTTCTGGCAAATTATAATACCCTTTATATAAAAAAAAATGCTTTCAGTTTTTCATTTTACATACCCTGGCCTTTATTATCCATAATTTTTTGGTTCAACCTTACACAAAGTTAACAAATAGTCGAAGCCAATTTTACCGCAACAATCCCTATTTTCTATAGATAGCTCTCTATTAGACGTAAAGAGCCCCTTGATGTCACTCCCCAACTAAAACCCTCATGCAATGGCTAGTATGTACTCTGACCACTTATGCTGTGAGTTGGACCATAGCTGGCATTTGTCAATAAATTTGTCTTAAGGGGTCAGAGTTCGCTTTTGGCTAATCTTAAGTAAAGTACTCTAAATTATTTATTGTTTGACTGAACATTGTTAAACTTAAATAAATAAATAAATAAATGAAATTTTCGACTTTATGCCAAATAATCGGCCCAGTGGTCAAAGGTACACAGAGTAAATTAAGATTGTGCAAATGAAACAGGAAGCATCTCCTTCTTTTTAGGAATATGTTTTCTTGATCAGCATCAACCGTTGAGTCGATATAGCCATAACTGTCTGCTTGCCTATAATATCAAACTGATCTCAGAGATGGTGAGAGATAGAGGTTTGGCATGTATGGGGCATATACTTCTGCAGCCAGATCAAGTTTATTTTAAATTATTGCCACGACCCCTACCGCCCCTGCAGATAGTGTATAGCTTCTTGTTATATGTATATTGTAACTACCATCAAGGATCGATAGCGCAGCGTTCTACTGCTACTACGGCAGCAAAATACATCCTGAGTATACACTTCCGCAGGTACAGAGTTTTTTATTGTCAGGCTTTACCGACTTTCTCAGTTGTTTATTATTCAGCGTATGTTTCAAGCATTTGATTTAAAATTTCGGTTATCATAGCCCAATTGATTAATAGTTAGTGCGCGCTTGAGTATAAGGCTACGTGTGGTTTTAAAAGTTTTATTTTCAATTCGTATACCCTATACCAAAGGTTCTAGATTGGCGGATAACTGCCAAAGTGACCAAATTCCTGCCAAATATAACAATTTGTGAGAAACATTTGCGGTATATCCTCCACATATGTAGTAGACGGCAATACACGCATTAATTGCTGAATTGACTGAAGTTTATCCTGCCCCTATAGGGTAACAGCTCTGGAACAGGAATAACCTAAATCCAAAATTGTCAAGCAAATATGAAAACATTTATGTGATTGTGTAATAACATGAAAAACTATATTTAAGTTTTCTACTAAACTTTAGCAAGCTATACTTTTAGGGGCATTCATGTTAAATCAAACGATTTTCTGTCAACGTACTTAAAAAGAATACTAAATTTTCGAAGTGTGCTTAATTGTCCGCGAATTATCGCCATTAGCTAACCAAATTCATCGAAAGTGCAATAGTTAAACGCAGAATTAAATGAGCTTATTCAATTTACTTGAAGAATAATCGCACACAATAAAATAGTGCAATCAGTGGTAATCAAAGTAAAAATTTCGAAATAAAGTGGAAAATACCAGATCTGTAACCCGCATTACTCAGCCATTGCGGTAAATTACTATAACCCGTCATGTTCTGTATTTGGGCGTGGTGTATTATGAGCTGCTACAACCAGGTGAAACCATCACAGTAACGCTGGTAAACTCAGTTGCTGTGTTTGAGCTTAGTATTGAAGCAAAAACTGCCAGAATACGAGCAAGGTAATTTTGCAACATGATAGGGGTCAGCTACATATTGGGCAGCCGGTCGAAACATATCTTAAAACGCTAAATGGGAAGTCCTTCCCCATTCCGTATAGCCCAAACATTACCTCTACCGAATACTATTTGCTTTTTAGTCTAGGACGAATGCTCTTGAGTATGAGCAATTCTTCAACTCCGAAATCTCATGCCTCTTGATTAAAGTTGGAATTGATTGGTAGATGGGAGCTTAAGACAGACGGACAGACAGACGGACATGACTATTTCGACCCGGCTGTTGATGCTGATCAAGAATATATATCATTTATATGGTCGGAAATGATTCCTTCTCCCTGTTACATACTTTTGCACAAACTTAATTATGTAACTTTGGTACAGAATATAAAAAGCAAAGGAGCATTTGCTTTAATTCAAAACGTCCCCTAAATCCTTACGTTATTCTGCTTAAAGAGTGTACTTAAATCATTATCGAAGTGCATGTGCAGATTTTCAGAATCGGTAGCAATTTGACAAAATCCAATTCTGATTAACGATTGAGTTTGGCCCGCCGCATGGCCATAAGGCACACAGCTTGAACTAAACCATATTAAAGTGCTGTGTATGTGTGGCTGTGTGTGGCTGTGTGTGTCTATAGACTGCCAGATTGCTGGCAATATGAGAACTGTCACATGACACGGCAGCAACGGGAAATGCTTGCCAAAGTTTATTAATTAATTTTGTTGATTTTGTCACGTGCTAGTAATTTCGGCAAAATCTGCAAAATCACACACTGACGCACTTTCGCCGAACCAGACCAAAAGGCAAAACCGATACCAAAGCCAAGGCAGCCAAACAGTTTGCTAAAAGCCAGCCAGTCCAGTGATTCAAACTTGGGACAAGTGCTTGATGGGGGGGCTGCCCAAGGACGGGCAGCAGCATCCATTAGTCAAATGGCTTTCAGTTGCTTGTCCAGGTGCCCAGGATGTGGTCCACCATGCCCTGCTGGCAGCTGGCCACAAAACACAACATTATATTAAGTTTATGTTTATGACGATTATTGTTATTGCATTTGTTGTCCATAGTTGTTTAGCGCCCAAGTCAATTAAATGAATTTGTGGCGGCCATTTGTTCATAATTCGATTATGTTTTTCAGTACTTGGCCAACCAATAAACGTGGTTTGTGTGTTTGTGTTATTATATAATTTTAATGGGTTTGCCGTGTACAGTTTGTCAAAACAATTGGCCCAAAAGTAATGTGCAATTAACTTAATCAATATTAATGTCGGCTTAAACGCGCTCAAAAGTATGCTAAAAAATGGCGTCAAAGTTAATTAAAAATGAAACTGAAATGTATTTAATATGCATGCACAGGTCAATGCTTTACATGGCTGCATTTAAATTGCTTTTGCAACCTCGACCTAACAGCAATTGCCTCTTGTCCTCTGACCCATTTATTGACAATTGCTTCGCTGCTGTTGTCTGATGATGTAGCTGACAGGGCTTAGCTAATGGACTTTGGGCATCATTAGTGGTCCAGTGTGGTGGGGCCATCGAAATGGAATCGCATTTCTGGTCGGAGCCTGGCAAAGGGGCTGTAATCCACTCAGTTTGTTTGGGTTTGGGCGAACTGTTTCTAGTTTCGCATTGTTGCCATCAATTGTGCATTGAACTGTGCAAATGTTTGTATGAATAAGAAACTCCTCTCGTTCCTCCTACGCACTTACACACACACTCTCACAAGCAGGCATACACACAAAAACAAGTGAAAATCATTGTTTTTCTGCAAGCATGCGCATGAAACGAAGTCTTGGACTATTTCGCATAGTTGGGTTTTCCGCAGAAAAACTGCAAGCTCTTCCATTTCCCTTACCAAATTATGTCTCTGAGTAAGCCAGAGCAAAAAACTGGAAAATTATGCTGGCGCATTTAAATTGTAATAAAACTTGGCAAAAGGGTGGCCAACTTTTGGCTGTCGTGCAGAATGTCAAACATGTCGATCAAAAGTCATTTGCCATGCTGCATATGAATTGGACCAATAGTTGAACTGGCAGCGCTCCTCCATGCAGTTAGTTTGACGGGATATGTCAGTGGCTTGGTAATTTCAAATGTTCTCTGTCAGCAGACAAATCCGTTTTGTGTACTCTCCACAGTATTACTTGTTATTTGAAATAAGCTAAATACATGCAGCCTACTTAGTACTTGGTTGTTACATGCTGCAAACCAAATACATGTATCAAGGTTTGAGTCTTGATGTGTGCATTACATTGTGAGTTCAATTTAAATTTGACTGATTGGGGGGATTTCATTGGAAAGTTTTGTGTGAAAGATGAAACTGTTTTTTATTTATCGGTTAAAAGAACAGAAAACAGCAGAATGATTTCGACATTGGAACATGTTACTTCTTCATTTCTTTAGAAGATATTTTAGAAGATGTATTGCACGGTCAAGAATTTTTAAAGTGGGAGTTCAGCTTTTGTAATGGTTGCAAACAGAGATTAGAAGCGTAACTGACTAATAATAATAAGTATTATTAAATCGAAGTTCTTTTCGGACGTTCAACTGGGGGACTTTTATGGTATTCACACAGAGCACATGACTGAGATGATAAGCGACTTGTCCCAACGTCATCATGCAAAGTCGAACGAACTTTGCTGGTATACCAAAAGTAGACTGGGCTTCAAAGAACCTTGTCCTTATGGGTGTGTCAAAGGCTGATTTATAATCAACAAATCGATCTGGAATATCTGGTCTGTGGTGGATTTACAAGTTTTAAATCCACTCTGATAAGGTCCCGCCATTCCAATAAGCGGCTTTAGCGATGGGTAGTTGGCGCAAACTGTAGGGTCTTTAGGGCAAATTACACTTCATGTTTCGGTGAGACTATTTCAATATCGTGATTGTAGTGACATTGTGTTCGTAGTCGCCACCCAGCAGGTTGGCCAAATAGCTGCGACCGAGTTTCCCATTTTCGTCTTTCATTGTGTGACTTCGAGTTCTAAGCCTTCAGTTAGTCGTCTAATCATTCTATAAAATTTTCGAGTTTTATTTATGACGCTTAATATCTCGACTTCCTCGCGCATACACCTTTCTCGCTCGTTCCTTTTCTTTTCAAAAACGAGCTACAAAGCCGCACCCAAAACTCGTGCCTGGAAGCATATTAAGATATCCTAGGGTGCATTTGTTTTTGTTAATAATGGTGTTATCAACTCGCTCCCCATTCCAATCCATCCTATTTCCTGAGGTGCGGTAACATCCACCAAATGGAGATCAGCACCATCTCTGTTGAGGGTCCGGACATTCCAGGTCCATATCCTTAAATCGTGGTGCTTAAAACGATTGTCAAAGGGTGTCCGTATCCGATACATTACTGTTGCAGTTTCCATGAGTCAAGGTTTTTTGCGGTGGTGGTATTGCAGCTGTATAAAATATTGGTCTAAATTGAGTAAATCTTGCATAGTTGACTTTGGGTTCCAATCAGTGCAGACTACCAATCTTCAGCAGCGATAGCCTAATCCAACTACTATCCTATCCCTAACCCCCAACTATGAGCACAATTCTAAACTATTCGAAAAGCACTGTCATTTATTAACAAATACAGTGAATATCGCTAATATGCAAAAGCTATAATGCAGCAATATTTTTGCATATAAGCGATATCTATCTAGCAATCTATCGGTTCTAAGCAAAAAGTTGCATACAGGCAATGCAGTGAATTATGTTAATTTTATTTTAGTAACATAGTAAATGTATTTAAATTAAAAAAACAAATTTTTTAAATATGGCATAAGTTTTTTATCCACTAAATATTGAAGAATTAGGAGCTGATTTCAAATTTTCTACATAAAGCTATCTGTCACATAAACTAAACGAGAGCATAAGTTAAAGTCGGCTCTAACCGACTTCAATATACCCGTTACTCATGAAAAAACATGTTTAACAGTGTTCCTGCATTCCTTGGGGTGACCATCAGAAAAGTATGCAACATTTTTTTAGGGTGGGTAGCGGGGAGGGGGCTTGGTTCACTTCTTTGCTCATAACTTGAGAACCGTTCATCCGATCTTCATCGATTCTTCGGCAAATTGATTCATTTTGCTAATTACTAACTATCTCCAGAAAGCACGAATTGTCTATCTTCAAAACTGTAGGAGATATAACGTTTTTTCCAAATTGCGGGGGCGGGAGGGGGCGTGGCCAAAATTTGAAACAAACTTGATCTGCGTGCAGAAAAAAGAAGCATTTGTTCCATACATGTCAAACCTCTATCTCTTACCATCTCTGAGATCTAGGTGTTCATACAGACAGACGGACAGACGGACGGACGGACAGACGGACATAGCTATATCGACTCGGCTGTTGATGCTGATCAAGAATATATATACTTTATATGGTCGGAAATGATTCCTTCTGCCTGTTACATACATTTGCACGACTTTTGTATACCCTTTTTACTCTACGAGTAACGGGTATAAAAAGTTTATATACCCTTGGAGCTTGATATATGCCTGACAGTTTGTATAGCAGCTATACTATGGTCCGATTTTGACAAATCTTGTTGAAATTATGTAAAATCATTGAAAACTTATAAATACGAGCGTTGGGAGCGATAACTTTGAAAACAAAAAAGGTTTTCTCACTAAGACCTTTTTTCAGACCCAACTTTTGTATGGCAGCTATACTATATAGTTTCCGATTTTGACAAGGCTTGGTGAAATTATGTGAAATCATTGAAAACTTATAAATACGGGCATTAGGAACGATAACATTGAAAACAAAGAAGTTTTTCTCATTAAAACTAGTTTTTCAACCGATCGTTCCTATGGCAGCTATATGCTGTAGTCATCCAATCCGACCGGTTCCGACAAATATGCAGCGTATTTGTACCAAAAGACTTCGTGCAAAGTTTGGTTAAGATAGCTTTAAAACTGACGGAGGAGATAACATAGAAACAGACGGACGGACAGACGGACAGAGGGACATGGCTATATTAACTCAGCTCGTGATCAAGAATATATATACTTATATATATGTGGTCGGAGATGCTTCCCTCTATGCGCTACAAACATCCGGACAATTTTAATATACCCTCTCCAAGGGTTTAAAAATCTGTTTAACAAAACAAGGTAGTCAGGTCCTCAATGTTTTTAAACGCCTTTGAAGATGTTATATCATTATCAGAAAAGCAGTCTCGCAGTGAACCTAAATTTAGTAGAGCCGTTTTGATTGAGTGATGTTTTATTTTGAAATCAGTTTGACTCAGCCTAAATCTTTGTCGCGTTGAATGTATTCGGATCTCTATTGGATTTTTCAATATTGGACTTTACAATACAATATGCTCGTTTGCTTTAGGGGATACCCCAATTTTTTTTTTGATATTTCTGCCTTTGTAGCATTTGTTTGGCAGAGTCTTGTACGTAGTACAATCTAGTTTCAATGGCATTAAATATGCAGTCTGGATTGCATTTGTCCAGAATATACTGCAATTGATCTAAAATAAAGGTTTATTATATTTACCGTATTATTGCACCAACTCTGAAGCCAGCTCCGATCTAGCGCATAGTGCATATTTAGCGTTATGTTGAACTCCTGTGCAAAGACGGGTTCAATAACAATTCAATGTTGGGGACGAATTTGGTAAAAAAGAAGAGAAAATGATGTTTCCAAGTGTATATCTGTGATTTTTCAATTACTTTTCTTATAAGGATTAATAAGAGCTGCTGACGTTTACGTTATCCTTTGCAGCCAGCATCTTTTGATTATTGTTTGTTTAGCAGTCAGAATATGTCGTGACATTCTTGCTGTTGTTAATTCAAAGTGATCTGATGAGCTCTCAGAAACAATGTTGGAATATTTGCTAACAACCGATTTAAATTATATGCAGAAATTTCAATTTTGGTGAAAAAGGTTTGTTTACAAGCGATATTTGCATTACAAGCAATTAAATTTTTATATAAAAGTTGCACACAATGTTCTAACATTTTAAGTTTTGGTTCGTCATATAACCGATATTTACTGTATAACAAAAATTATCATAACTCCTTAATCACATATCTAAGCCCTCAAAAATGTAGACAATTATCTTAATTGTACAACCCTGTTAAATTTTTTTAAATTTTCTAAAAACTTATCTTTATACAATACTCTAGATACAAATTAATTGGTCTGTTGTTCATCCAAAACACTTGCTAATGACTTTTAGATGCTTTACCAATAAACTTTGGTGACACAATTAACCGTTAGCCTAAAAGTATACCGTGCTTTTCCTTGGGGACTTTAACAGTAGTAATGATAAGTGGTCATGAACTCGGGATTCCGTTTTTCATCTACTGTAATCGTTTAAATGCTCGTTTCATCAATCAATGCAAGTAATTAGCAGTATTGCACAAAACTTAAATGCCAATTAAGATGAAAATCATTTCAGATTTATTGCATTTGCGCACTTTTTCGCTAAGGGTCTTCAATGGTGGTTACTTGAGAACCTGCTTTTAAATACCACAAATAACTGATCTTATTAAACCGCAATGAAATACCTTGGATGCCCAAGGGTGAAGAGAATAGACCAGACCAAATAGAATGTCCTTTATAATTTTATCATGACGGAAAAGAACTAATTTGCGAAAAAATACCAAAACGGAACCAAATTAGTCATAATATTTTAATCATAAGGCTCCCGTTCCTGACTAAAAACTAAAATACTACTTTAAATGATGGAAAGTCGTGGTTCAGGTATGTAACACAAGAGTTTAATAACATATTCCTCTAATTTATGTGTTTTGTTGCTTATGTGTATGTTTTATTCTTGTGTATTTTTATATACTTGAAAAGTGTATTATAATTTTGCCCACACTGAGAAAGAAATCAATCTAAAATCAAGATTATACAGGGGTGTTCTAGAAATCTCTAGAGATTTTCGTATAAACGATTGCACTTCAAACTAAACTGAAACCACATTACTTGCGAAGTGCCAAGAATTAGGCCTTATGTGGCAGGAAAACTGTACGCTTCAAATCGACTTGACATTGACCAGGCGGTTTCAAATCGCTCAACTTTTGACATCTAATCTAGTAGCCGGGCATTTTTGAGCGCCTTAACATATAAATTCAAACAGCTTTTATATGATAATCTTGAATCAAAGAGAAAAGGTGCCAGAATTCGACTAAGACCAGATAATCTTAACCCAAGATTATATTCTCAATTTTTCTTAACATTAATCTTAATTCGTCAATCTTGGATAAAGATCGTTCATACTCGACTTTAATATGAAACAATCAAATTTTTAAATATGAAAAGAAAAACGTTATTTTTATGTTTTTTTTTTTGTTTTGTTTTTTGTTATTGATTAACAATTTTTTCTTTCTGAAAAACTTATGTTGTTAATCTACCTCTACTGGGACTTGAATTGAGTACCTCGGGGTAATTGACCACACTGCATCGCCACTCAGCCCTCTCGGCTGTTAAGCCTCATTTTTAGCGCGTCACTAGTCGTGGTATAAGAACTCAGCACGACAATGCCAGCTGAGTTCTTATACTGCAACTGGTTGCGCAAAAAAATTTCCTACAATAGCCGAGTCGGTAAAGAGGATGCCCAAAGCTTTATTGGAACGAGAAGGTTGTGGTTCGAGTCCCAGGAGAGCCGAGTTATTTTTTTCATTTATTTTTATTATTATTTTTTAACAATATAAATCTATTTAAATATATCATAAAGTATTTTAACTAAAGCTTTACAGAAAACTGTAGGACGGTTGATAAATCGCGAGATGATAAATCTTGTTTTTAAGATTTTTAATGTCATTTCAAGGTTTTTCAATCTTGTTATTACAAAATTGAAAGATTCTCGCGAAGGGGAGCGATTTCAGAGATCACAGGACTAAAAATACAAATACGCTGCACATATGTCGGAACCGCCCGGATGAGTGACTATAGCTTATAACTGCCATCTTTATACTTTCCAGTTGTGAATTTGATCAGACTCAAAACAATTTTCAAGATATTGCTCAAAATCGGATGAATATATCTTATAGCTTTCCTCTATTTATGTCTATTAACTTCTTTTGATTAATTAGTTTGGAACTACAAATTAAAAAAAGTGTGCAAAGTGGATTTCCTCAGGTGTTTCACGAAAGCAAATTCTTTAGAATTTTCCGTGGGCCTAAAATATTATGAATATGGTTTGACTGTGCCCTTTGGGGTAATTGGTGTAACGTTGAAATGCCCCCAACTAGAGATCACTGAGAGCGCTGTCAGGGTATTCTCCAAATCGTTGTCTAACTTCTGTATTTGCTGTTTGATTTGTTTGCCGATGCAAGTTGTGTTTTTATGCTGTGGGCGTTTGGGGTGTGGATTTTGGATTTGAAATTTGTGTAAATTGAATTTATTGAAGTCTAATAGTCCCACGTGTGTGCGCAACTTGGCCTGACTTTGCTGACAGCCGTCGATATATCAGTAAGTGTGAGCGTGTGAGGTGAAGACGTTTGATGTCAAAATGGCTGCAAGGCATTTTTTATTATTGAACCGAACGTGTGTGCTTGTATTAGTTTGTGTGTGTGAGTGTGTGTGTGTGTTATCAATTTGTGGCCGTGTGCTTGGGTATTTATAGTCTACTTAAAGGATTCGGCCCCAAACCAATTTCAAGCTGCTTTCTCCCCATCTGGACGGATTTTGCTGAGCGCCCGTGCATGTCAAGTAAAGACAAACAGTCTGACGAAGCCCCAAAAAAGGGTGATAACGCGAATTTTGTGTATGTGTGTGTGTGTGTGTGTGTGTGAGTGGGCGGGTTGACAGGCTTCACCGCAACCGCGACGCCGTCGACAAACGACAACTTCATTTCGAATAATTTACATTTTGTGGCATTTACGTTGAAAACGTTAATTGGAATTTACTTTGCGTCTCTTTGGAGCTGCGTAGCGTTTAATTTATGGTTGTTAAAAGTTTTATGCTGTCTTCCGCTTGTTGACAGGCAAATTTGCCATGCATTTAATGGCTTAGATCGAGCACCAGCACCCTTCAATGTAACCCACTAGCATACATTTACATGCTGTTAGCGGTTAACAGTTGCACTCAATGGGGCGCCTGTTGGCTGAGTGACAGAGCAGGGCCCGCTTCGAGTGCAACATGCGCGTATCTGTGAGTGTGAGCGACTCTCAGCAAAGAAAACGTCGGCGGGCGGGAAAAAGGTTTTCGGCATGATTCTTTTCCGCTCAATTCTGTGCACAGACATTCTGAGCGTCGTCTGTGTCGAGCTTCGGGCGGCGCTCTGGCAAATTCGGTAGTTCATTCGTCTGTGAACCGTCGTCTGGTGCGTTGCCACTTTGCGCTGTCGTCGTTCATTGGCGTTCGTAACGTTGCTCGCATTCGCAATCGCTAGCTGAGAGGAGGTGGGTGTGCTTCAGCATTAGCGGCAGTCAGGGAAATTAATGAATATTGCTGCAGATTACAAGCACATTGATTGCTTACAACGGTAAATCGCACAGGAGGGCAGTTCGTGCAAGCGCGTGCCATTGCGTATACGCGGCGTTGCCTGCGATGGCATTGCGCGTTCGCTTCCGCTGCAACATGGCGGGGCCATCAAATGCAATTCGCGCAGCGACAATTCTCTAATAAAACGAAATGCCAACAGCCGCCGGGTGCAGCAGCCTTCAAAATTGTCTGGCGCTGTGTATGATTTTCGCATAATCATTTCGTGTAAATTTGTTGTGTGCTTTTTTGAGAAATAAAAAAAATATTTTACAAATGCTGTCGCGCAAATTAATAATTTTTAAACAAACGCCACTCATTGCACGTTCGCAAACGTTCAGCAAATTGTCAGAAAAAACACACTCAGTGCCCGATAATCGCTAATGTTATTTGTGTTTAAATGCGCGTCTGCCACTGGTGAAAACTAACTGCAAGTGATAACGATAACATAAATTTAAAGGACCGACGGCCCAACCGTCAGCATCAAACTGTTTTCTATAAGCCAAGTCACACAAAGCCCCCAGGCAATGCAATCTAAAATGTTGTGGGGGCGTGGGAAGTGTGGATATTGCCGCTGCTCGGTGGAAATTGTCATCTTATAACGACTTAAGCTACTCGGCACGCAGCAGAGTCAGCAAATTCTGCAGCATCCCTCCCAACAATTCACTCGCACACTCACACACACACACAATCAAACACATGCGCAGGATCCCGATGGGAAAGTCATTTTTTCAAATGTGTCTTCTGTGTGTCTGTCCGTCTGTTCGTATGCATTGAGTGATTTTGTTTACTTATGCCTTCTATTTATTTTCTATTTACTCGATTTGCATTTCACTCTAACAACAACTTAGCCGCCGAAAAATAGCATCAACACTCACAAAAAAAAGCAGAGCGATTCGGTCTTAAAAAAACGCTCTTGATTTTATCCACTTCCGGAACTATTCGCTCTTGAAAACGCATACGAATTGTTCTTATATTAAAAAAAAATTCTTCCTTCAAGAAAAAAAATTTAATTTAAGAGCATTTCGTTCTCGTTGAAAAAATGAGCTCTTACTTTAAGTACAAATCGCTCTGAGCTAACATAAATAAGCCTAGATTATATTTATTCTGAGCTCTAAAAATACTTTTAAAAAATCCCAAATCGTGCTTATCATATCCAGAACGTTCTTGAAATCAAGAATTTTTGGGATTTTTAAAATCGCTCTTGAAACCAACAATTCCGCTTATTGAAGTTATGAAACTGAACATTCTTAATTTAAGTTCGGAAATTCTTGATTTTTCTCTCAGTGAACTTAATTTCCATCTTCCGCATTATGTATGAGAGTATTTAGAGTGTATAAAATTTAAGAAGAAAAAATATATAGAACTTCAATTGAGTACGAAAATACTTGCTTAATATACCAAATTCGTATTTAAAGTATGATTTTTCAGTTTCGAAATACTTGATTTGTGTTTTGGGATATATGAAATTCATTTCGAACTATTTTCAAATCTATCTAATCTATTTGGTTGGTATAGTCTGAAGTTAAACCTGATTATCCCTTAAGGAAAGAACTTAATGTTCTTTGCTAAAGTCGAAGAAATTCGAAAGTCAACCCAAATACAAAACAACAGAGCATTAATTAAGTACAAAATATTCTTGGTTTAAGGCAGTGGTGCCCAAACATAAACTATCAAGCTTTGCGATTGTAAACGTCATTATGTCAAATAGGGGCTACAAACAAACACTCAAATGTGTATGCGTGCTATTTATAGAGCACACGTATTCTCTCTCTCTATGCGTGTATCGGCTGCGACGCTGGCAGAATTATAACTTACTATCAGACGGGATAGGGCAATTGACATTTGGGCACCACTGGTTTAAGGCAATAAAATTTGTAAGCTATTCCTGACTTGTTTTCAATATGAGGTTTCGGCACTGACTCGCAAAAAAGCTGGAATAACCAAGATGATTTTATAGTAGGTCAGATGTTACTCTATTAGCGCCAGCGCTAGAACCAGTTGGGAATTTTAAGAACCGATTCACTTGAAAAGTAAATTCAAGATATAACAAAATAATATAATTAAAATAATTCAAATCGGTTTACTTTTAGAACGAATAGTTATTAATTCAGGACAATTGTTCTCATTTTAATAGCATTAACGTATTTTTTTGATTTTGGATTGTTTTGTACTTAATTTAAGTATTTTCGAGAACGAAACACATCGTTTCCCAATCCTTTTGTCAGTTTTCAGAAATCATCTCGAAAAATTAGCGTCTTTTGATGCGATCAAAATTTCCTTGTCGTGCCTTAGCTCGTATTCTGCCCGATTTTGCTTCAATACTCGGCTCAAACGCTTCAATAGATTTCGGTAGAATTGCCCTGTGTAGCAGCTTATAGTACACTACACCCAATTAATTCCGCCAAATACTTGACCTTGCTATAGTAAATATTCGGATTTGGCTCCGAATGTGTTGTATGGCCGGGCATTCCGTATGGAAATGACGCTATCTCTTAAAAATCCTTGGAAACTTTTTTGTACAGGTAATACATAGAGCAATGCATGTGCATTCTATATAGAAATTAATCCCAGCTATGTAGGAAAAGGCACAGTCGGCAACGACTTTTTCTATGCGTTACAAACATCTGCAAAAAATTACAATACCTTCACAAGGGTATAAAAAAAGAAAAATCACAAGATTTAAAATGCAAATTTCGCCGTCTATCGCACAATTCCATTAAATGTGATTGTGTGTGTCTGTGAGTGTGTGTGTGCAGATGGTGGCACTCAAATGATTTGTTTGGCTGTTGACTTGGCTTTCAATGGATCGAACTGAAGTTGCATTTTGTGGTCTCTTTGGCATCGACCCTTTTTACAAATGGTAAGTATTCTGTTGAATATTGTTTTGGTATCTTAGTGGTACCATTAAGAGTCAAGTGATTATATTTAAGCACTTTTTGAAATGCTGATATTATTGACAGATTTTAAACATTTTTGTTATCTTGTTGTCTTTATTATCATTAACGATAAATTATTCACTACTAAAAAAATGCACAACGCGACAATTTAGCTACGACTATTGTAGGATTTACATAATTCAAATGAGTAAAGTTTATTTATAAACACTTCCCATAAGAATTGAATTAAGAACAAAATGGATGGAAAAAAATTATTAAAACGCTTTGAAAAGATGAACTCCCCATAATCGAATTTAGACTATGTTCATATTCAAATTTGTTTTCATAGATACAGAAAAACTAACAAAAACATTCAGTAGCATTTTAAACGCTTTATTTTCGGGCAATTGTCACCCGTCATAGCGCCGCTACACACTGCAGGATTTTGCCAATCTATTGGGACTTAAAACTGGTGATTTAAATACAATGATCTCTTTGTAATTATATGCTAGATCAATTTCTTCTTTAATAGAAATAAACAAAAATCTTAATGAAAATATCATTAACAGCAATATGATGATCATTATAAATCTCTAAAAATTACATTTGACAACTGGCAAGAGTCACTGAAATAAAGTGATAAAATTTGAAAATTCGTGTTTCCAAGAAGACTTTTTTTGTAACCATGAACGGTTTAACTTAAATCAATATAGGGTTTTAATGGTCTTACTGAAACATCAAATTTCATCAACACCTAATAATTAAGAAGAAATTGAAAAATATAGTTTTACCTTGCTATAAAAAAAGTCAAACCTCAATATATCTAATTAGATTATTTTTAAACTTTCAATAATTTCATAGATCTTTGAGTATGATCCCAAAACAAAAAGCCAATTTCCCCGTGCACCCCCCCCCCCCCCCCCCTTTTTTTCTTTGCCACACCCCCCCCCCCTTTTTTTTTTTCCCCTCCCCCCCCCCCTGGGGGGGGGAACACCCCCCCACAAAAAATTTCAGTCCTATTACTTTCCGGACAAACCCCGTACATTCGGCCAATGTACATATTTTTGACAAGGCCTCATTTATACATATTATTTACAAAATGTTCTGCAATTGGAAATAATTTTGTTACTCGTTCAACCAAATATATAATTCTATTAAATTAAGTCTCCCTATATAGGCAAAATCTTACACTGTGCGTCGTGGTTAGATTCAACAATTAATACGGGTCATTGCAAACCCGCTCCGTTTTGCTTACAGTTTGAGTTAGGGTTGTCGATATTAAAAATATCAATATGGATAATATCAAAAATAAAATTTTCAATATTGTTAATTGATTAGGGTAGTCGAACGATATTTTTTCGATATTTTTTTTTGTTGGTTTCGGCCATAAGAAAGGAGGTTCTTTCGAGGGCAATTTCTTTGATATTAAAAGTATTCCTAATATTACTAAGATCCAAAAGAGTGAACTTCGAAAAACTTCCTTTTTGTGGCCAATATTCACAAAAATATCGTCAAAATATCGTTAACGATATTTTTTCGCAGGACATTTACTTGGATCTTGGTAATATCAGTAATACTTTTAATATCAAAGATAATGCCCTCGAAAGAACCTCCTTTCTTATGGCCGAAACCAACAAAAATATCGTTCGACATCCCTACAATTGATATAATTGGTCCAAAAATATCCATATTTCCTAAAGCTTAAAAAAACTGAAAAGTTTTTAATGAACGTCTGACCGTTTCGATTGGATGGGATATCTTTATAGGATATCTTTATAATTAAAATGACTTATTTTTCTGAAACTAGACTTTAATTTAGGTGGGTCGATTTGTAAGTGGGACAACCAAACGTATAGCAAAAATAAATATTACCTTAAAACCATGAGCTCAAAATGAATTTCTAGACCGCGCAAAATGGACCTCACATATTAAGAACCAGAGGTCGCGAAAAACGGTCCCATGTTTGCCAGTGTCAGAAAACAATCGTGTTCGGACGGCCACACTGAATTGAGGTACCGAATCAACCTTCAACTACGCTCTCTGCCACTTTTGGTTGTGAGAGGAGAGAAACACATATTTCTTTCTTTTTTCTGTCAGGTCTATCTCGGGCCCTTTTGACAAAATTCACCCAACCAAAAGGTAGCTTTCAGCTTAGGCTGGGCTAACAATATAAATGTGTGAACTATAAGCCTTCTCTCCCACGCTGAATCGCTCTCTGCTTATGCTTAACTCTCTTACGTCTCAACACGTAATGTAAATGTTCAACTAACATTTTTAAAGTTCGGTCTTCGTAAAAACCGCATTTTATGAGCGATTGACTGACCCTGGGCCTAGTATGGGGTTGCTCTCAGACCGATCAGTGCTGGCGAGCAGTGATCGAAATTGCAGCTTCAATTCGATTGAGGGATTGAGCAGAGAAAACTGAACATTGGGTTCAGAGTTATTTACGAGCTATGTTAAGAACATTCAAGGATTTTGACTTTTAAAACAACACTGCAAAAAAAAAATATTTTTTTTTATTATACTTAGAAATCGAACTTCTTCGAAGAAAATAAGCTATTGGTGAAGAAAATCTATGGCTAAATACCGTAGCTGGATCAAGTCGATTGCGTCTCCCCAGTTAATCTAAACATATAAGAACTTGTCCACCATTCAAGGCCCATGATCGGCGTGAAATTAACTTAAAATTTTCAGTAGATTTCGCTTTTTCTAAATTGGTAATCGTCCTATCTTAATGGCTCTAGTTAAGTCCTTTTCAGACAAGTAAAAAGTGTTGCAATTGAATATTCGTTCAATACACTTTCTTAAGGCGCAAACTTAAGGTCGGCCCAGACCTGACATCGATATTCCCGTTACCTAGAGGAAAAAGTTCTGAAAAGTAGTCACCTTAACAGAGCATTAAAATTAATGTAAATGTACCAACTTTATGCTTGCAGACTACGCAAGCTGTCCTGAAAAAAAAAAACCAGCATCCTTCCCTGCGTAAGCGTCTGCATTTGCAGTAAAAACAAATAAAAACTGGTAGACCGTCCCGGCCTCATTAATTATGTTGCTTTAAGTTGCCCCAAGTGGCATTGACGGCTTGCGGCAAGTATCGGAAATACAAGTTAAAGTGACACGTAACCGCAAAGCCACTCGCTACACACACACACACACACTCTCAGGTGTTTGAGGCTAACTTTAAAATGCCGCTCAAACACAAAGTGTGCCCGGGAATCGGCGATGCTGCGCTTTGTCTGGGGCGTTGTCGGCATTTTCTTGCTCAATCAACTTCAATCAAGCAGGAATTTTCAACGTAATTTGTGGTTTTGTCGCTGAAGATGTTCGTGGCAGTGTCAAAGGCAGCCATTGAATGTGTAGAAAAGGGCACAAAATTATCGGCAAAACCCACAGCATACAGACAAACCCACCCGCACCAGTTTTGGCGCCTTAGAACAAATGAACCAGCGTGAAAATTGTGGGCCAACGTCGCTCGCTCTCCCTACGCTTGATTTGATGGCCTCTGGGCCGTTTTCTTTCCACAGCTCCAAATTACAAAAACAACAACGAGAGCACTAAGGATTTACCCTCCCCCGTCCATTCGTCGCTTGATTAGAAAAGCTGCTAGCGATAACCAAACGCAAAAGGAAAGCGCAGAGCACAAAAAAAGTAGAAATCTAATTGAATTTTATATACCAAGCATTTTATTTCTGTGCGCTTTCGTTTTTACTTATTTCGCACTCTTTGCATGGGCAGCCTGCGGCCAAGTATCCGTTTGATGTCCTTAGCATGTCGTCCGGCTCTGATTTATCGGCGCAAGGCGTTGCGCTTTTCGGGAGGCCAGTGGCTTGGTCAATGTTTTTAATTGCCTGTCAGTTTGCATATAAAAGGCAACAACGACGACACCACAAGCCGACATGCGAATACGGTGTGAAAACTGTGCCAACAATTTTGTCGCAAAATTTTCTAAAACTTGACAATGACAATTATGTGATGGAGCAAACCGCAGGGGGTGGGTATGTGTGTGGATATGTATATAGATACTTTTGTTGTGGAAATGTTTCAGATTACACAGCTTCGGGCATTAGACTTAGGAGACTACCGCAAAACCGAATACCCCCCTTCACCACAAATGCCGAAAGGGAGGCTAAGCTTGCGACGGTTGTCAGCCAAACCCAGAGACATGTACGTATACGTACACTCATGTAGGAAAAACAAATCAAATTTTTAAAGCTCATTGAAGCGAAAACATTGACACATGTTTACGGGTGACACACAATGTAAGGTAGGGAGGGCTTAATGGTATACAGCAGTGTATTTTCGACAATCTACTTAAAACTAATTTAAAAACACAGAACGCAGTATTTTAATGAAATCGTAATCAAAACGCAGCATAATTTAATGCCCTGTACACTAGATCAGATTGAAGCTAACATGAATAAACTTAACTATTACAATCTTAAATGATGGCGTACGAAATAAATTAAAAAATCAAAAATTGTAATTGGAATTTTAGCCCCTGCGAAATGGCAAAGTGTCCAAACAAATTACGTATACGCCCTATCGAAATTCCGTCATCGACATCTATCTTACAAATTTAAAAAAAATTTTCAAACAACTTAATAATCTGAGAACAGTATATTAGGACTACGGTTCTACATTTTATTAAAAAAACAAATAAAACTGCTGAACCAAGCATATTTTCCCTTAAAAGATATATAAATAAAGCAGTTTTCAGAATCCCTGCATAATTTTTTTCTTACTCATGGAAAGGAAAGAAAATTGTCGTCTTATTTAGAATGGGATGGTGTCAGTTTGACATCATTGACCTGCTGATTCACTTCTGAACTCGCTCTTTAAGTCTTTCTGTGAAAATTTTGGTGACCAAAGTGTTAAGCCACAGGAAATATTTCAAGTATGGAACATAAGTATGATTTCTAATTATGGTCTTGGTCTCATCCGAGAAACTCAAAGAATCTGAGTAAAACGCATATATGGTGCCAGTGACAAGCCCCCCTTCTAGAAGCTTTGTGTTCTTTTTCTGAGGGTTCGTAGGTTTAGATTACACAGACTTACAATTAATTAAAACTTTTGCAACAGAGATGATAAGAAACCTGAACTTGTTTGTGTTGAATTGACGTATTGTTGAATTTTTGAGTTGGGTGAAATGACTGAGTGTTTTATAGACGTGTAACTCATTGTCCAGTTGATATGAAAACGTTTCAGAACGCAAATATTATAAAAATATGATTTTGAATAATAATAATATGATTTAGAATTGGAAATAACAATTTTTATAAACATCAGTATAGCATTTATGTAATAATAATAAGATAATAAGATTCTTTCGTCACTTTCTTTTGACGGCATGTTTATCAGGGCTGCAAACCCCTCTGAAATCGGTGGAGGTTCACTCCGGGGTTCGAACCCGTGAAATTTTTGTTCGGTCCGGGCGGGTTCGGGGGTGAACCTAGGTTCAGAAATAATTTTGTTTTTGCTTGCTTAAGAAACAGGAATGTAAAATGTAACAACATTAGCCAACTATTGATATTTTCCGAATAATATTCGAACTATGCTTAAGTTAATAATGGATAAAACAAAATGAAGAAAAATTTGCCTGATATATTCATATTCAGCCATGTTCTGAATTGATTTAAAACCGGTTTTAGTACTAGACTTGGACTTTAAATCACAAAACGTTTGTGGAAGTGGAATTGAGAACATGGCTGATTATTGTTATTTACAATAATAGTTTATCCAAAGCTTTAACACATTAGAATTTTTAGGCAATCTTGGAATTCCTTCAAATAAAGCTACGAAGTCGTTCAATATTATGTATTTGTCACTAATTCTTTATATTCTAGCTCTTTAGCTAAGGATTACATTTCATGGTCATAAGAATAATCAGTGATGCTTTTATTAATGAGTTCTTTTTGAGGTACATACATCTTTGCAAGATGTTTTTGTTTCAAGGTCAAAAAGTTTCTTGGAATTAAAAAACAATTAATTTTATTATGCTGCTGATGTCGGATTTTGCTACAAGCCTGCCTTTGGGATTCCCAAGCGGTCATAGCAGTTCGGTCATGAGATACTTTCTGCCAACACACTAAGGACAGACGAAGACAGCTGAAGATTGAATTGGTATTCTGTCAACCAGCCTCTTTTGTGGTGTTGTGCGTGTCTTGTTTTAGACAAGTTATGGATGAAATCCTAACTTAAATGACCTAGAGCATGCTTAAACGAGAGCGCAAGTTAAAGTCGGCTCTAACCGACTTCGTTATACCCGTTACTCATGAAAAAACATGTTTAACAGTGTTCCTGCGTTCCTTAGGGTAAACATCTCAAAAGTATGCAACACTTTTTTAACTCGGCTATTTTTCACATTTTTGCTCATAACTTGAGAACCGTTCATCCGATCTTTATCATTTCTTCGGCAAATCGATTCATTTTGCTAATTACTAACTATCTCTAGACGGTACGAATCGTCTATCTTTAAAACTGTAGGAGATATAACGTTTTTTCCGAATTGCGGGGGCGGAAGGGGGCGTGGCCAAAATTTGAAATAAACTTGATCTGCGTGCAGATAAAAGAAGCATTTGTCCCATACATGTCAAACCTCTATCTCTTACCATCTCTGAGATCTAGGTGTTCATACAGACAGACGGACAGACGGAATCGACTCGGCTGTTGATGCTCCTTCTCCTTCTCCTTCTCCTTCTTCCTTCTCCCTGTTACATACATTTGCATACATTTACTCTACGAGTAACGGGTATAAAAAGTTGTATGATTTTATTTGAGATTGAATGTAAAAACTAAAATCGTTTTTCTAAGAACTTTCTAAGTATTTACGAACATTCAAACCTTAAAGCAACAATACATAAGTCAGCCCGAAAAAAGTAATATGAATTTTTTTCTGAACCGAACCACTTTTAATTTTTTTTTTGCTCCGGTTCGGGTTTAGGTTCAGCCGCGAAATTTTTGTTTGCTCCGGTTCAGATTCGGTTCGGGATTTTTGAAAATCTCGGAGTCTCCGACTCCGGAGCGGTTCAGCTCCGGACCGGTTTGCAGCCCTGATGTTTATATTACTTGTGAGAGATTAAAATGGTATGACCTGGTGTGGTGCAGAGGTTTGTATGCGAGACTGCTGTGTGGGATCAATCCTGCCTCGGATATTGGGCTTAATCCCAATATCATACTGATATTTTTGAACATAATAACTTAATCTTAGTCAAATCAGAGTAAAATTGATATGAAAAAAAAAATGACAAATTCAGTTTCCTTCTAGCTGTATCTATTTGTAAACTGTTCGCGAAATTTACTAAATTTTAAAAGATTGATGAAGATTTGATAGATTGCAATTGTAGAAGCGTAAATGGTGAGACAGTCCAAAAAGACGGGTAAAAATTGCAAAATTTTGTAAATTGTTCAGTTTGGTCAAACGGTTTTAAAAAATCGCAAAATTTGCCAAGAATCCAAAAAGCGATTAGATTGTCATCAAGATGGGTAAATAGACGGTTAAGTATAAAGTGTAGATCATAAGTTGTAGGAATTCGCAAATTTTTAAAATGAGTGTAGATTATACCGAAGATTTGATGGTGTACAAATGAAGACGGGTAAATAGAAGGTGTTGATCGAACGGACCAAGAATAGGAGAAAAGCAGCAAAATTTTATAATGAGTTTAGGATATCGTAAAGATCGAACAGACCAAAATGCGAAAATGTAGTTAGATGAAGATTTGATAAATGGCAGTTGTCAAGTAAGCTTCACTTCTTCGTTAAGTGTTCAAAAATCTAAGGGGCTATAGCAACGCACACCGTGATACAATAAAATCCACCCGATTAATCGATATGGCAACTCTCAAACACTCCCATATGTATTTTTATTTTAAGCCCCGCACTTACTTAAGAGTATTTCATATAATTAGAAACACCCTGACCTTGCTTTGCTGCCCATGTGATGTTGGAAAGTGTTTCTATTTTTATGTGAAATACAGTGACGAAGGGAATTTTTCTTGTTAGTTAAAGTTGAATGGCTTTAAATTCTTAAAGCCCCGAAAGCCCACTCAATAATGATTGCTGTGAGTGTGTGACATCTTGCCATCTTGCCTATTTTGATACACACACACACAGACACACACAATTGCCACCTACTTACTTACCATAGAGAATTGCGGTTCCACCCATTTCGATCCCACAATTGACCCTCCTTTGTTCTGGCTTCGGCCTCGGTTTTGCGGTTGGCATTGCGCGTCGCAATTAATGGGCTGGTATTGCCTGGTTCTGGACTCGTCACTTAATACTTTCAAATTGTACTGTCTGCCTTTGGAATCTGGCCCGGTTGCCATTTTGATGGCGAACCTTTGCCAATCGTTTGCTCCTGCTGTGTGCGTCTGGACTTGAGTGCTGAATTGTCTGCTCATTTGTGCCTGTCATGACCCCTTTTATGGGCCTCCATTCACCACTCAGCGTGAGATAAACAGAAGTCAAACAAAAAAAAAAAACACACGGCATATGCAAAATTGTTGAAAAAGTATGCAAATCAGCAGACTTGTAAAGCGGCTAAAAAGATGGAATATTGTTCTTTGAGGGTGCGGCTTGTCAGGTGCACGGTGTGATGTGAGACGAACAAAGAATAACATTGAGAACTAAATGCGCTTTCCATCTGCCTACAGAAACAGAAACAGAATTGCCAAAACAGACGACTTAAAAAACCAAGTTGGAAATGCTTCGCCAGTAAAGGATTTGGCAATGAAAAGCAAACAAGAAGCGCAAAAGTTGCAAAGTGAACTTTTCGGAAAAGCCTGCTTAGGGCAACATTGAGAGAACGAGAGAGATAAAAAGAAAGGAAAAATATTAGGGCCAACAGTGCGTGTGCGTGATAGATTTGTGCACGCTTTAACGGAGCTCTGCCATTGAGGGAAATTACTTAAAATTTATGTAACCGTGGGTTACGCCAGTGTAAATTAAAATCTCCAGAATGGGAATTAAGAATTAAGGCCAACGCTGTTGCAGTTCAGAATGCAAATGAATTAAAACTGGAAAAACTTTAATGAAAGCTGTCAGCGACTGAAGAAAATCGCTCAACTTTTAATTAGTTTGCCAAGCAACCGCATATTTAGGGGAGCGAGCGGAAGACATGGCTGACTTGCTTACAATTAAAGTTTTCGTTTCTTGTTGCTACGTGAACTCATGGGTACATATTTCATCTAGACTATGGAACTTGTTGGCCGCTGTAATAGAGCGCAAACAGTCAAAGTTCAAGCAGCCAACTGTAAAACTCAAATAATAACGAACTAACGAGCGGACAAATGCAATTTCAATTGCACTAAATTTTTAATTGACTTTTGATGCAATGCAATAAATCAAATTAATTGAATATTACGCATACGTCATGTTTACTTTGTAACAAATTGCATTTGGATTTACATTTGAAAATATCCCAAGTGCAGGAGAATACAAATACTTTGCAAATGATTGGATTGATGAAGACAATTAAAAATCTCAAATCTATAGAAATCTTAAGATGTGCGAAAGAGAGTGGGAGTTTATAATTTAGAAGTCATGAGGGTGCAAGGTTTAAAAATATATAACAAAGTAAGATAAGAATTCACTTGCAAATGCCAAGGCAATTTGTGTTAGTTTGGTACGACGAACTTGGCTCTTCTCTATAACCGCTCCACAATTTATTCCAGGCTGATTTGAAAGCCTTATGTGGGCGCACCAAATAATTAGCTTGCAAACATTTGCCGTGAAGCGTTAGCCTCACTTCCTGAACTAATCACTTGAACCAAGTGTTTGCCCTGGGGGAACACCTGTACGCAATTTTGTTATCGTGTTTGCGGTTTGGCTCTTCCAAGCAAACTGTATGTCTATACATTATTGTGTTGTTGGGCTTACAAACGGCTGGAATAAGACTTGTTGCAGCCCAGAACAGAATATAAGCCACTTGATAACAAAAGTAAATAGAGAATTAAATTCTTAAAATAAACAACTAATTTAATTTATTTATGTTTATGTTTTATATTATTTAACAGATGTTTGTCTGTAGAAGACTATCAACATACGAAATATAAAGAAATCTTTCTTTAGTTGGCCGATCTTTGAACACCCTAAAAGGTTTTATATCATACTTTTAGTGGGTCAGATGATTCCATTTTATTTATTGACTAAATAGATGGTTTCAAGAAGCAATATGAAATAATGATACCACTTTCAACCAAAGTACGCTCAAAAACTGTTTTCGCTTTTTGATGTATTGATGCCTAAGCTTTAGGCAAACAACTGCAAAGCAAATAACAGAGTTTTATGGTTTTTAAAAGCAAATATTTAAACAAGTGGGAGAACCACATGTAAATAACAGCTGCATCGAAAATATCATAGATCAGGGTTCCCCAAGATGAGCGCATAGAAAAAGAGTGAAAGACTGAGTTTGCTATCCACTAACTAAATTAGAGTAAATTGATTTTTCTAAAATAGATTAAATGTTTGCTCTGCTGGATAATCGATGGTTCGAAATACAAAATTCAAACAGAAATCTTGTTTCAGTGGAAAAAGTCGCATATGTTTAGTCTTTTATTTTGTTATTATTATTATTATTCTATGATTCCCCACTATATTATTACGAATGAGCCAAATGATATCAATGATAGCAAGTGAGTAACGTCCACTCCCACGTCCACAACAGCTGATCTCGTCTGTTTGTTTACTTTTGCGCATAAATCAGCATAAATTTAGGTGAAATTATTTTACTAAATGTAGCTTAATAGTAGGTACCTAATTATTTCAGCTAATGTAGTTAATTAATATTTTTTTTCAAATGATGATCGAGTGTGCTGTGACCAGCGTTGCGTATGAGAATTGGTCATTTGTACGTTAGAAATAATTCCAGTAGCTATTTTTAGAGACTAAATGTCAATTAAAATAAAATAAAAATTTATCAGAGAATTGGTGTTAGGACACACGTACACGTGCGGCTGACAGAAGAACTGACAGCTGACATATCATGATGTAAGTACTAGTGTTGGGTTGCTCATGAGTGAGTGAACAAAATTAAATTGTTCTTTAAACAGAGCAAGCGAACATGTACTTCTTCAACTGTTTTTTTTTTTTGTTCAGCGAGTCTTGTTCAGTCTATCTTGTTCACTTTGTCTTGCTTTGAGTTGTTCTCTTGTTCTGTTCTTGCTCTGTTGTTCTTTTGCTGAGAGGGTTGTTCTGTCTTGCTCTGTTAACTGTTCAGTTTCTCCCTTGCTTTGTGTGCTGTTCAGTCTGTCACGTTCTGTGAGCTGTTCAGTTTTGTATTGCTCTGTGTGCTGTTCCCTAATATCTGTTCAGTATCTAGTTCAGTGAACTGTTCAGTGTGACCTGACTGTTGAATTAGTTCACTGTTTGTTGTCAATTTGTGGCAACTCCTGTATTAAGCAACCTTTTAGTGCGGCAATCACGTCCGCTTTTTTTAAGTCAGAATGTCTTTAGTTAGAAAGCAAAGCGACCGAATGGGATAACAAAACGGCGGCAGCGGTACCTTAAGTTGCAAATCACGAAGCATCACACCGCACAGTGGATCCAGATGTCCGGCAGAACAACAACAACGACCATTCTGCCCTTGTGGAAAATGTCGAGCAATTCGGTGCAAGCAAAGGATTGCAAGCTTTTGTATAAGCCAGCCCTACATGTTGCCAAAAATACGCGACGAGCAGATGGCTTATATGACGAGCAAACTGATCTTGGCATTTGCATGATGATCGGGGGCCAAACAGCAATACACTCACATACACTGGTAATCATCTGTTTTCTCTCGCTCGCTGAAAACACAAGAGCAATATAACAAGAGCAAGTGAACAAGAACTATTGAACAACAGAGCAAGTGAGCAATTTGAGTGAGTTGACTCACTTAGAAAAAAAAAGAACGAGTGAACACACAGAAAAAAAAAGATCAAATATCAGCCCTATCTTTAATAATATCCAAATAATATCAATTTTTCATATGAATGTGATACTATTTGTACCTAAACATATGGACGCTATAATATCATCTTGATATTTTTTTCAGATGAAGGCCGATTTGATACTCAAAATACCCGTATGATACTAAATATCGTGATCTTTTTTTCTGTGCATGTTTAGCTAAAAGAACAACTTTTACCCAACACTAGTAAGTACGTCAGGAAGCCCAAATAATCAAACAAGCTGGATTGATTTGGAAAAGCTGAACTCACAGCTGAATTGTAAAGATCAACGGCTTGTTTTGCACACTAGCATGCACCGATCAGTCTAAAGTTCTGCCGTCAGTTCATCATTCAGCCATATGTGTAGTACCTTTAAATTAAGCTGTTTTTCGTTTTCGCGAAATCGAACCAAAATTTGTCAATGGTTAATGCTCAAAAACTTAAGTTTGTATTGTGTTTGCCCATAGCTTTATACTGATTTAATAATTGTTTAATTAATAAAGATTTCGACTATCAGTACTTTTGATCACAGAAAACAAGTTTCATTATCAACTGAGACTTCATTTGATGGTACTGATAAGACAGTTAATCAGCTGTCCAAGTCATTAAAATGATTGATTTAGTTGGTTATATAATAGAGTCATTGAGGGCTTAATATGTCAGTAAATATTAGAGATAACTTTCGCCATCTTCCGGACGTAACAAAAAGAATCAAAAAAAGCTTACGGGTGCTGTTTTTATTGTTTATTATAAACATCTTTTAAGAACGTAGATTTAAAATCTTTAATATTTTTTTTTGACTTCAGAATGTCCATCAATTTGGTAAAATCAGCCGAGAATTTATTTTCGGAGCAGGATCAGGCTTAGCTATTTTCTCTACCTTGGTTTGGTTTAAAAATATATCCGATTTTAGACCGTCTTTGTTATGGATTTTTTTTAAATTATTTGGAGTTCTAATGCTTTATTCGATTATTGAAAAAGATAAAAAGTTTTCCTGTAAAAGCGAAACGGAAAACTCCATATAAAAGAAGTAAGAGCGTTGCAGTCGAGTGGCCTGACTCCGAAATACCCTGTAAACACACATGAAAATGAGCGAAGCTAAAAAGATTTTCGCAGAAAAGGTCGCCGAATATCATTTTCCAGCGCGTTTATGAAAGAGCCAGGCAGAAAATGTCGGATGAGGCAATTACAATTTTTAATTGAAGGTTACTGAGCTCATACTGCACATTGCAAAATGGCATGATGATAAGAACAATTAATGTGTTTTCTGTTTCATTTATTAAGAATTATTTATTAAAATGGCACAAAGAATAAGCTATTGTTTGAAAGTTCGCAGGCTCATTTAACAGAAGGTTTCTTTGAAAGCGCAAGCAGCAGCTTAGCGGACTCTGCGAAAAATCAACTTTTGCACCAGGCATTTTTTGCTACCCGTGGAAACTACCACATGGAATCGAAAAACAAACTAAAGATCCAAATTAAAAGGGACTAAAAAAGCGATTTAAACAACTTGAAGGTTAAGGTTTACAAATAAGGTCAACTTTTGCAACAGAGAAAATAGAAAACTTTCCATTTTTATCTGTGGTCGCTAAATTCTAATTGATTGACCATTTTCTCCTTGCGAAGAAATAAACAAAACTGCATTTTGAAATCAAAGGGACACATAGTTAACTTTAAACGACCTTTGTCTTGATTATACGTTGAAATTGGTAAAATCAACCAGAAAAATCCTTAAATCAACAATATTTAGTCAAAAACGAAATTTACAATTTATTTTTTTTGTGTATAGTAAAGTATAGAATTGGATCCGTGCTTTAAATTTTTTAATCACTCGAGCGATGTACAATAACTTCTCGCTGAAGATGATGAAATGTCCCCTAATGGCTAATTGGTGGGTTTAGAGATTTTCCCCTCTCATATCATAGAAATCCAATACAAAAGCTTATTCTTAACTAAAATTTCTCAATCATATTCCATGAATGTTTGTTTGTTTTATTGGCAAGGCATTCAATCGCTACAAGTACAATGTACCTATAAATTATTGCGCCAGTCTCAACGATTGAAAAGTAATTAAATATTTTTGATACCTACTTAATGCTAAGTTAAGGTATTAAGATGTATTAATATCATCATTCAGTTTACTTACAAAATTAATCAGTTTCATTTAAACACAAAGAGATCGACGACGCTGGCAAGATTTGGTCTCTTTTAAATTTTAACCTCTTGAAATGTTTTATTTTACTTATATCTCTTCGCTTTAATTATTACTTCCACATTGATTTTGAGGCTTCTCCGACAATTCATCGCCCTTCGTACTTTCAGAATTTAATGACTCTCTTATAATATAAATTAACAGACATTTTAATTTCTAAAAATGTTTTCTTTTATCCGCTTGGTAATAAACTTGCAGTTCCGATAGGCCAGTTTTTTGAAGACCCAGAGATTGAAAGAAGCTTGGCTTGGTTCTTTGAACGCACAGATTCCTGCTTGAGAAAAAAATATCTTACTAAAGGGCGATTCCTGTTCTCCCAGATAGCTGCTATGTGTCAGATAGTCATCGAATTTATACTGTTATTTGTTAGTTTATGTGACAAATACCGCTATGTAGAAGATGTGAAGTCGGCCCTAAATTTAAAAAACTGAGAATAATGCAGTAAAAATAGAATAGCGTCCAGCATTTGTACTGATAACTTAGCTTATTTCAAAGCGAGAAAACAATTCACTGTCGATTAAAATCCGGAATACAATTTCCTAATTTGCCTCTACCTCTAGTCATTCGCGGCACTTGACTGGCTTCAAATGCTTTCATTCACGATTATGGCAAATCGTCTTTATTTGTTTTCATTAAGCCGCAGTTGAAGCCAAAATGCCTGTTCACAAATCATTATTCTCGTTAAATAAGTCGACTACAGGCGAATGAGACAACAGCTGCCTTAAGTAGAAACTATACGGCCAAATATGACAATGACAACGGCAAACAATATTTTAATATGCCTGACCAGCAGCGGCGACAGATGAGCTTTATGGCCAATTATCTATTCTATGGGCCTATTAATGGCTGATTCGGATTTTCAATTGAAACGCACAGAGCAACGAGGTGAGCCGGAGGCGCTGGGCAACTCGCCGGTCGTTCTGTTTGTGTATGGCGTAAGAGTGTGAAGTGTTTTGATTTTCCAGCGAGATTATAATAAAATTGGGCACTCGGCTTTTGTAATGCGAAGATAATGTAATGTTTATGGCATGCGCCTGTGTACCCACTGTAATTCGGATTGCACTTGTAGTTGTTGCTTTTTATGGTTTGTCTACAAAACGTTTGTGCGTTTTACGACTACAACATATTACATTTAATTGATAGCAGCGGCAGCTGACACATACACATGTGTGTGTGTGTGTGTGTTTGTGTTTGTGAACAGAGGTGCGGGAGTTTGCCTAAGTGAAACTTAAGACCTCATGGGGCACTTCAAATATTAGGCCTTCTAATTGAAAATGCCCAAGTGCCAGCCACACATTATCTTAATTATTCACAATTTCAATAGTTTTTGTATTAATTATTTTCAAGTTCATTTACAGGAAACAAAAACATTTCATTTCATTTTATTGACCACTTTGTAAGCTAAATGAATAATTAAGAAAAAAACAACTTAAGCGAAAATCAAAAGCAAATGGCTTGAACCTAGGTTCAGGTTGATTACTTTGCTGATTTAATAAATAGATGTCTAGAAACAGTGGTGAATCATCTAGTAAGTTTCGTTTGCTAGGCGGAAGCATCCCTAGTATTCAGACCCAAAGTTGGGTATTTGGCAATGAATTCTTGAAGTTACTTTTGTTGTTGTTTTTTGTTTATAACTTCATTAACTTTTCTCTTCTTACTTATTGGCACGATATTTGTCTCGGCCTCTGCTATAAATGCCTTCCAGTCGCTTTTGTTTTGTGCAAGCTGGCACCAGTTGTTCACTCCCAGGTTTGAAATATGCTTTCATACCTGGTCCGCCCATCGTAGCTGTGGGTGTTCCCTTCTTGTCTTGTACTCCCTAGACAGCCGCCTTCGCATTGTACGCCTGTTTTACTAGAGCTTCTTTATACATCCTGGTGACTTGTTCTATCCAGCGCAGCCACTGTTGCTTTATGTATGCATGCAGTTCGCGATTCATTCAAATGCGGAAATCATCGCAGCTTTGTAAAGGTCCATTAAAGGTCAAGCACGCCAATCACCAAATCATCTGCTGCTGTCAATGTCCTTGCTTCATGCTGTATAGCGCTATTTTTGTTCCTCGAGAAAGGGCTCTGCTCTTGAATTCCTTACTGAGCCCGTAGTAGCAACGGTTTTCAATATTGTTTCTTCGAATTTCCATGCTGATGATGTTGTCACTGTTTATCACCTTTCTGAGGTTGACACAATTCTCTACAACTTTATAGTTATACTCCCCCATAGTGAGGGATTGCCCGCGAAGCGGAGACTTTCTTTCTGCTGATAAAAGATACTTTGTCTTATCTTCGTTTACCGCTAAGGCTATCAGTTAAGACTGCTTCCCAATCGTTTTTGCCGATAATGTCAATATCATTGGCTTATGCAATTAAGATCTTCATAAAGAAATGAACCCGTTCTGTTAATATGTGGACACTGGCGCAGTATATGTTCCATCAACATATAAATGAAGTCCCAAGATAAGGTATCGCTCTTCCTCTTTTGGTATCAAATTGTTTAAATTGAAGGAACCAAACTATATTGACGAAGTTGGCGTGCTTCTCAACGTCATCATGCAAGGTCGAACGTACTTTGCTGGTATACCAGAAGTAGAATGGGCTTCAACGACCTTCATTAATTTATATCATTTAAAGGTCAATTTAAGTTATGTTTAGGGAAATAAATAATATATATTTAGGATCTACGTATTTCATGGCTATACACTGAGGAAAAATTATATATGAACTTTAGAGAAATTAACTTGTGACTTTTAGACTTCTATCTCAATGAAACTATTTAATTTCTTGTGAAATTCGCGACACAACATTGTCTGTCCTATTATCAACTCTTAGTTAAACTGATCGGAATTAGTAAAGCTGCATTTACACTTGTCATATATAAGAATACACGAAATAGATTTCATGAATTTTCTAAATATTTAGATTTATTTGATTTGATATTACACTATCGTAAGAGAGTCTCTTAAGAGATATTGAACAAGTGTAAAGCTATCTTAATTGTTTTGGTACCCAGGAAACGTCAACATTTTAATTTAAGCTGGCTACGCCCTTCATCGAAATATTTCTAGATTTTATGAGGACCAAAGGTTTTAATCTTTTCGTAATGATCAAAGAAGAACTGTTTTTAATGGAATGAGAACTTTCGGGCTCATCTTGAGTCCAATGTCCTTGAATTTTTATCAATGTGTAAAAACAACGGACCAAAAGTAGTAAAACCAATCTATTCAATAAATTAAACGAGAAGGCAAAGCTAACTTCGTCTTTGCCGAAGTTTTTTACCCTTGCAAATGCTTTAAGGGGGTATTCCTCATGTGCAAACATTTTTTTTCGATTTTTTTTCTTTGCATTTTTTTATAGCTTGGATATTTGAGAATATCGCCGACTAATATCTGTAAGTATATAATATTAGTAAAACTTTTGTCTAATTTCAAAGCAACTTTTTCGGACTGCCAAGTCACTTTTCTCCAGTTCTACAAAACCGATTTTGATCAAATTATATGCAATCAACGCAGAACTGTTACCATTCTAGAACTGCATTTTTTTTTTTTTTTCCCCAAAAACGAACTTTAAACTTTTAACGCGTTTTTCGAACTGCCGGCCATGATATCTCCAGTTACACTGAACTGATTTTGATGATCAAAACTGAACTCGACGCAGAATTGTCACCATTCTGGTCTGAACATCAATCATAATTAAAAAAAAATTTTACTATTTTTTTTACACTAAACTACAAAAAAAGGGCCAAAAATAGATTTTTCATATTTTAATAGCTGCCATTTTGTCAAAAAAAAACACAACATTTTTTCGAGGTTCAGTCCAGAATTACATCTATTCTGGTTATAACCGCGTTTTCACTTTTCCTTTCAGACATCCTGGAGACCTTAAATAATGGCTGCCAGCACCATACCTTTTTTTTTGGACACCCACTTTGACGGCAGATAACTTTTAAAACAGCCCTCGCATCGAAGCAGTAAACATTTTTTTTTTTTACTTTAATCTGTTTGTAACAAAATAAAAAAAAACATAATTGGAATATACCTTTGCGTTTTCAAATAAGATTTTTTTAAAAAAGGTCAAAAAAAAAGCCTTGACATGAGGAATACCCCTTAATACATCAGAGTTTAAGAACGCCAGCATTAAAACAAACAATTTTTATACCCTTGGAGAGGGTATATTAAAATTGTCCGAATGTTTGTAACGCACAGAAGGAAGCATCTCCGACCACATAAAGTATATATATTCTTGATCAGCATGACGAGCTGAATTGATATAGCCATGTCCGTCTGTCCGTCCGTCTGTCCGTCCGTCCGTCTGTCCGTCTGTTTCTATGCTATCTCCTCCGTCAGTTTTAAAGCTATCTTAACCAAACTTTGCACAAAGTCTTTTGGTACAAATACGCTGCACATTTGTCGGAACCGGCCGGATCGGATGACTATAGCATATAGCTGCCATAGGAACGATCGGTTGAAAAACTAGTTTTAGTGAGAAAACCTTTTTTGTTTACAATGCTATCGCTCCAAACGCTCGTATTTATAAGTTTTTAATGATTTAACAAAATTTCACCAAGCCATGTCAAAATCGGAAAACTATATAGTATAGCTGCCATACAAAAGTTAGGTCTGAAAAAAAGTCTTAGGGAGAAAAACTTTTTTGTTTTCAGTGCTATCGCTCCCAACGCTCGTATTTATATGTTTTTAATGATTTCACATAATTTCACCAAGCCTTGTCGAAATCGGACTACTATATAGTATAGCTGCCATACAAAAGTTAGGTCTGAAAAAAAAGTCTTAGTGGGAAAAACTTTTTTGTTTTTAATGTTATCGCTCCCAACGCTCGTATTTAAAGGTTTTTAATAATTTTACATAATTTCATTAAGCCTTGTCGAAATCGGACCACTATATAGTATAGCTGCCATACAAACTGTCAGGCATATATCAAGCTCCAAGGGTATATAAACTTCGGTCGAGCCGAAGTTAGCTGGCCTCTATTTTTCTACATAAAATCCACTTTTCGACCGATAGTTCTTATGGCAGCTATAAGATATAGTTGTCCGATCCGGTCGGTTCCGACATATTAGCAGTGGGCAGTAAAAAGAAGACTCTGTGCAAAGTTTCAGCTCGATAGCTTAAACACTGAGGGACTAACTTGGACAAAGCTCAATCGACTCAGCTCGTCGCCCTGATCAAGAATATTTATAGTTTATAGGGTCGGAAATGAATATTTCAAACAAATAATTTCGTTGTACAAATTTGTATTCAATGAACGTGTCGTATAAGTAATGGAGTTAAAGTTACTCCCTGATACTTACCTTTCTGCTGCAGCTTGTCTTCCTCCTTTTCTAAATATAAAAATTTCTGATTTTGCCAGGCTGAATTTTATAGCTCACTCGTGTACTTCCAAATTTTATATCAAGTTCTGCAATGGGCTTATATCATTGACTGGTAATACAATATAATCGGCATAAAATGGAGCTCTCTCAATATAATTAATAGTTTTTGAAGATTATGCCACTTGATGTAGTTTGTATAATAGTAATAGGCTTGGAAGGCTATCAATCTAAAACAAGCAATATCATAATATACTATTGTAGACATCTGCCAGTAAGTCCCCAAAGTCGTAGAAAGCATTTCAAAAAAAATCGTAGGGTATTCTTTATTGGCTTTGGTTTTGTTAAGCATATTTTTTATTTCCGTCTTAGAAACAGACTTTTTTATTGAACAATGGTTAAATCATTAGCATTTAAGATATGAAAAAACATTAAACTACGGTTTTCGTGTGAAAACTGGTATTGGCCATTTTACAAGTCTTCCTTATTCTACGAACTGAATCTAGTTAACATTGATACAATTCCGATATTACTTGAACTCGATCTAGTAACCTTATTAAATTTGAGTTCAACGTACAAATAATAATTGGAATTCCGGTTTGCGTTCGGGTAAAATATGAAAAGCTATAAGTATTAAAATGCTAATTTAATTCAAATGTAAAAAGAAACAAATTACACTAGTTTACAGCCAAAAGACCCATTTTTACTGAATATTTTTTTAGTGTAGTTTGGAATGGTGATCTCAAAAATCAATTTCAAAAATTTTTTCATGGCTCCGTTTTTGAAATATAATTTTTTTTTATTTTTTGGTAGAGGCACTTACATTTTAAGCCATATCTCACTTTATAATTGTCAGATAGAGTCAAGCAAGATAAGAATCGAAAGATTATTTCGCTGCCGGTAATCGAGTAGAACATTGTTTTTAAATCGGTTCATTAGTTTGACTACAATATCCAAAAATATTTCGAAAAAATCGATTTTTTGCTCGAAAATTAATTTTTGGTCGCCTGGAAAAAATATAAAAAAATCCAAAAAAAATATTTTTATTTTTTCTACATAAGAACCGCACTTCTACGAAGAAAAACAGATATCGATGATCAAATTCTGTGAACAAACACAGGAGAGCTGTAAGCAATTTAGTGCAAAAAAATGTGATATTTTCCTGAATGTTTTAAAATAAATTTTCGTTTGCTTCAACTTTTGTTCAGTTTTTAATTTTTATTTTTGTTCTGGCTTTTCGTTCACTTCATAATTTGACCAAAAAACGAAGAAAAGTACAATGTTAATTTTTGGAAACACACAATATACTCAAATTTGACTGTTAGTTCCTCTACTCAATTTGACCCATCTATGGTACGTGTTACACGATTTTCCTCACAAATACCGTATTTTCTTCGTAAAAGTGCGATTCTTAAGTAGAAAAAATAAAAATATTTTTTTTGTATTTTTTTATATTTTTTCTAGTCGTTTAAAAATTAATTTTCTTGAATTTTCGAGCAAAAAATCGATTTTTTTGAAATATTCTTGGTTATTGAATTCAAACTACTGAACCGATTTAAAAACAATGCTCCACAAAATTTTGGCAGCTCCATTACCTTTCGATTTATTTCTTACTTGACTCTATCTGACAATTATGAACTGAGATATGGTTTAAAATTTAGAGTATCTACCAAAAAAATTAAAAAAATTAATATTTCAAAAACGGAGCCATGAAAAAATTTTTGAAATCGATTTTTTAGATCACCATTCCAAACTATACTAAGAAAAAATTTCAGCTGAAATGGGTCATTTTTTTTTTTTTTTTTGTAAATTAGTGTTATTTGTTGCAAAGATTTTCTTAGACAATTCGTTTTCATTGCAGCTAACCCAAAGGATGCCGGCAGTATATTCAATACTCTGTGCAAAAATTTTATGATTTGTGTTGTCGTTCTGCTACTAAATCATTTGATTTGAAATGTCTTAATGAATGTTCAAGACACCCTTTAAACCGGGAGATTTGTACAATCCCCTTTTTTTTTTTAAAAAAAACAAAAGTTAATGACTTCAAATAATTTAATGAAACGTTGATCACATGCCGCATACGCGATATTAAGCTGGCATCTGCATTAAGTACCGCCTGCTGGGCTGCTACTGTTACTCGCACTCGCTTTGCTTGAGTAATATTATAATTAAAACGTGCTGGAATTCTCATTAACTATTTTTTTTTAATTACTGCCCCCATATGAGTCATTTGTATAAAAATATTTGCATTATTTGTTCCTTGTTAAGTGTGCGTTTATTTCTTTCGCTCTATTAACAGCATTTAAAGCCTGTCAAAAATGTGGCCATAAAAATTCAATTCGTTAACTTTTTATTGGCTCTAAATAAACAGCAACAAAAAAAACATGAAATTGCTTATTCAAACTAATTAATATCCATAACCAACCAATGGACAGCTCTTGATGAGCCTCGAGCGGTCAGTATCTCATTCATTCAGAAAAGTCTGCGGGGTCAGCGCATTATGTTTGAACTATTAATAAGTGCCAGTGTAATCATACGAAGTGAAGTCAACATCTTCCAGCAGCAGCAGCGACTGCGGCTACGTGAGCGACGCCAAACGCGAGCCACTCATGAGCACGTACTCAGAGTTCAAATTCTTATTCATAGCTGGCCGCCCCTCTGTGAGTGCGTGTGTATGTTTGCCGTACAATTGTACGTATTGCTTTTGCTGTAATAAATGAATATGCACTTATAACATTTCGTTGTTTGCTCACTTATAAACAATTATGCATTAAGTTTGTGGCGTTTCGGAATGTGAAATGTGAATTGGCTAAGTGCCCTTTTCACAAACAGGCAAAGACACCAACTCGTCGCTTCTACGAACTTAAAATTTTTATTTAGTTTGGTTAAATCTAGTTAGACATTATACTGATGCAAGACAGGTTTTGAACCAGTTTACATAAGTGATTCAGGGCAAATATTCAAGCAATATATTTCAGATTCATCATATCTAATTCAAACATTTTTCCGAAACAGACTGAGCCACTTCAAAAGTGGTTCAGAGCCATATCTCAGAACTATATAATCTATGAACTAGAAATTTGGTGTTTAGGTTAGCAAAATTGAGTCGAATATGTTTTGAATTATTTGAATTATTAGGTAAAAGGAAAATAATGTGGAAAAATGTTTCAGCCCATGGGGCCTTAAGAAAATTTTTTATGGAATTATTAATGGTGCGATTTTTTCCAGAAATATCACCAGGTATTTGCAGTGTAGTGTGTGGTATTTGTTACTGACGCCGTGATACATCAAAGAGTTTTTACTGTAAGCAATGGTAAAAATAACAATTTTTATTGATTGGAGCATTTTCAACCCTAATATCTGGTTGAAATCTACTAAGCTAGCGTAATCAATACGTCATGTGTTATATCACTTTTAATTAGGGTTCTCGAAAATACTATCGATATATCGAAATATCGATATATTTGCCCAAAACGACGAATATCATTATCGTAAATTTTTCAGTGGCGATATATCGGAAATCGAATATTTTTGGTGATATTTTTGTTATACCCGTTACTCGTAGAGTAAAAAGGGTGTACTAAAGTCGTGCAAATGTATGTAACAGGCAGAAGGAATCATTTCCGACCATATAAAGTATATATAATCTTGATCAGCATCAACAGCCGAGTCGATATAGCCATGTCCGTCTGTCCGTCCGTCTGTATGAACACCTAGATCTCCGAGATGGTAAGAGATAGAGGTTTGACATGTATGGAACAAATGCTTCTTATACTTGCAGGCAGATCAAGTTTATTTCAAATTTTGGCCACGCCCCCTCCCGCCCCAGCAATACGGAAAAAACGTTATATCTCCTACAGTTTTAAAGATTGACGATTTGTACCTTTTAGAAATAGTTAGTCATTAGCAAAACGAATAAATTTGCCCAAGGAATGATAAGGATCGGATGAGCGGTTCTCAAGTTATGAGCAAAAATGTGAAAAATAGCCGAGTTAAAAAAGTGTTGCATACTTTTCAGATGTTCACCCTAAGGAACGCAGGAACACTGTTAAACATGTTTTTCCATGAGTAACGGGTATATCGAAGTCGGTTAGAGCCGACTTTAACTTGCGCTCTCGTTTGTTTTAGCGTTTGGTCGCACGGTTCCGAATGATTGTTCCTTGTGCTCTGGACAATGAAGACAAAATGTTTAAAAGGTTTTTATTTAAATTTGATGCACAGAAATCGCAGTGCAAACAATTCAATAAAGTCTTAGGGACCAGTGGAAACTCAATAAATATAAAAGAGCCACTTGCGGCCCGCGTGGTGCTGGACTGCTGGGCGGGAGGTCGTGGGTTCGATCCCGCCTCTGAAAATCAAATAATAAAAGTTTTTTTCTTTCTTTAAAAAAATAGCTTTTACCTAAATAGCAGTGAAGTAAAATAGCCATGAAAGAGCAAATTCTCAACCTTTGCCGTTCGGATTCGGCGTTAAACTGTAGTTCCCTTTATCTTGTGCGAAAAATTTAAAAGCACATACGCCAAGACATTGAGAGAAGCTTGGCTTGGCCCCGTTGGAGGAGCTGTATAGCCAATTTTACATTTACCTAAAAGCAACGCATGGAGATGCTTGGCTGAAATGCAGCTCATCAACGGTAAATCCTAGTATAAATGATTTGTAATTATGGGAATTGGGGTCCTTTCTGTGTCCAATTGGCTGCTACTGATTCATTTTTACATATTGTGGATATTTATATCGTGATGCACATTATACATATATTTCTAAGTCTATAAAAAGGTCATAAGCAGGCTCGTACATGTTCAATCTTAGGGAATAAACCATCTTTAAGCCTTAAAAGCCTGTAATGTAATAAGATCTTAAAACAAATTAATTTACTGTTCAAAATGGTTCTGATTTCAAAGCTGTTCAAAAGTATTGTTGCTAAATTTGTCTCTTATTTTAATATAGCCTTAAAGATTCACAGATTTTGCCTCCAGAAAATACCATTACGATTTTACAAATCAGTCGCAGGTTCTGAAAGAGCGAAGTACAGATGAGAAAGAATAATGATTGTTTTTTACCAAAAGCTTGCCTGCTTTTTTTTATAGGCCAACAACACTGCGATTAGTTATACAGTCTAGCTAAAAATGAACCTCCAAATAATTGCGTTTTATTTTGCTGCCGAAAATAGTCATATTGGAGCCCCTGTAGCACTCAAACTTGCTAACCAATTAGGACAATTAATGGACGCTTTTCGGCCTTAGCAACTCAATTTTTGTACTATGAGCAGATCATAAATTTCTCTTATCAAAAGTAAAGTAAAGCAACCAGTATTAAGCTGGAATGTAAAGTTTTTTAAAAAACCCCAAAGCTGATTTACGTATAATATTCGAGTTTGACTTTCGATAATCCTCAGTTAATTATGAAAAGCATGCCAATTTTGAGCAATTTCCCAGCGCTTGGCCCAGCCACCGGCGGCAGAAACAATTTCAATGATTTATTTTCATGCGAACTGCACATCAGAATGCCAGAAGCCAACGACGCTGCTGGCGTCTCTGTCACCGTTGTGTTAAAAATACTTGCCAACATGCAAAACTCGAGCATGTGCTTGTATCTGTGTCTGTATGTACGGTATTTTTATTTTATTTAATTGTTGCTGCCCGATGCTCTCGTTAAATGTTTCTATTTCCCATCACTCAAGTTCATGGCCCCAATAACGAAATATACGAATGAGCTTCCTACGTTATTTGTCGCAGCAGCTGCTGCTGATGCTAACTCATTGCCTCATTGTTGTTCATTTTCAATTAACCGAATTGTAGTTTTGTTTTCGTATTTACAACGGAGAGAACACAAAACAAAAACCATAAATAAAATGGAGAACAGCTAATTAAGCGCGGCTGAAATCATTGGGTTTTAGGCTAATGAAATTGCCTGTTCAATGGATGTTCGGAATGCAGTCCCCGTTTGTATTTGTCGCCTACTGTCATTGCTACTGCATGCGGCCAACATGGCGTATGGATTGATGGGCGCATCCATGAAAATTGTGCATCGGAGCAAGGGCAGTGCAACCGGCTTTGGCCAGTGCTCATTTCAACGCCCACGTGTCATTTGAAAGTGACATGGCTGTCAGGGAGACAATAATCATCGCTTTGTCTGGCATCATCCGTCAACCAATCAATTAAGTTGCAGCAAACACAACATTGAACCCCTGGCAACAAACATGAGAACCTTTTGAGGCATCGCCGCCCCCTCCACACCCATGTCATGCATACCCCGACAGTGATTTTTATGTCTCCGGTTCTAATTAGAAATAGCTGGATGGGGTGGTGGGTCTTGGGGTTTTTTGAACGGTGACATTGAACGTTGATTTATACGAACTGCGCTTAGTTTTTTGTTTGAGTTCCCACAGATAATCAACATATTTTTTCCAACCTGACTGTTCCATCATTTTCAGTCCATGTCTGACAGTTTACTTAATTGCTTGTGGAAAGAACTTTCTGAGAAATTTACACACAAAACACGTAGAGTATTGAAAGTGCAATGAAATTCGCTTTAATACTGAGAATTGTGGCTGTAAAAACAAAAGTAATTTACAGCAGCTGCAACAGCTAGTTGATGAGGGTGAGACTACAACAACTACAACTACAGCTATTGTCTTCAGTACTGAATTTATCTGACTTTACAAATGCTTTAGTGCCATAAGTTCAGTACAGAAATCTTTGCCAAAAGCTGGCAAAGATCATTCATGATTTAAGTACCCGACCAATTGGGTCTAAGTTAGCACAGCCTAAACATTCAGTTACATTCACATGTGGTTGATCGTTGAATGAAAAATTTGTTAACAGATAAATTTTTCATCATATTCATAATTTTTGACAAGATTACAGATCTTTAACCTTAACAAATATTTGAGAATCCACCCATATACTTCAACCTACTATGACCCGTTTTTACTAAGTGTGATATGTAAACTATTCTTTTTTAAACAAGTGAGACAGATTATAACATACTCTGTACCTGAAGTAGAAGCTAAATGCAATGCTGGTGTTGCGCTCATCTCTAAGTCTCTCTCTCTCTCGCACTCTCTCTCTTTCACTCCCTCCCTCTAATATTGTGCGGTGTTAGATGTAAAAGGGTGGGAGGGGGTGAGAGGAAGATAGTTTACTTATTTGCTCATAATTTGAGAACCGTTCATCCGATCTTTATCATTATTTTGGCAATTCGATACATTTTGCTAATTACCAACTATCTCTAAAATGTACGAATTGTCTATCTTCAAAACTGTAGGAGATATAACGTTTTTTCCAAATTGCGGGGGCGAAAGGGGGCGTGGCAAAAATTGAAAGTAAACTTGATTTGCCTGCAAGTATAAAAACATTTGTTCCATACACGTCAAACCTCTATCTCTTACCATCTCTGAGATCTGGTTGTTCATACGGACGGACGGACAGACAGACGGACATGGCTATATCGACTCGGCTGTTGATTTTGATCAAGAATATATATACTTTAAATGGTCGGAAATGATTCCTTCTCCCTGTATAATTGAAGGGTGTGGGGGGTTGGGGGTGTGAGAGACACTCCCGAGAGACTCCGAAAACCCCCCGTCCTACCGTCGTGGTGTTGTATGTACCGCGCTGTTGGCAACTATCACCATCAGCCACCCGACCCACTTTTTTCAAAGATTTGATTGATTTTGAGTTAGTCACATAACATATAAAAAAATTTTTTTTACTATCTTTACTGGGACTTGAACTCGGTACCTAGGTTTAACCGACTCGACTATTCTCCATAAGTTACAAGTCGCGGCGAACCATATTTATGAATCAACGCGGTTGGTATATTGCCGGCCGCAACAGCTCGACCGTGGATCAAATTCCCGTAGGAGCATTTTTTTTTGTCCTTTCTTTTAATTTTTTTTTTTTATTTTTTAATGTGATGTTTTAAACATTTTTATTACATTATACAGTCGTTTAATCAATTACTTCTGCCCAATCTTAATGTTCAACTTTAACATAATTAACGGCTGGCCACGGTCAAACGACAACGTCAAACTGCGCATGCGCTGTCTCTCTTTGAGAGAGCGCGTCCAACGTTATTCTCTCAAAGCTTGCTTTCCCTCACACCCCTTGCCTATAGTACTACATTGAGAATGAATTTGTCTCGATTCCAAGAGCGAAATTCTTGAAAATTCATGAGCGATTTGAATATTTTATTTCAAGAGTGTTCGTTCTCAAATTTTTCGTTCTAGTTTTTTATGAGTATGCAGTTTTATAAGCCGACTATTTTTTTAGTCTCACTTATCTGATAGCATTACTTATGTAAAGACGATAAGCAAAAGCCTTCTCATGAAAGGAGCGAGAAAAAGTTTTATATGTTTTCTTCAGTATTATTTTTCGATGCTTCACGGGCTCTGAGTAAACACAACTTTGGCCAACCTCGCTTCGTACTTGTAAACAATACGAATTAAAATTTATTCTATATAAAACTATTTGCAGGCATATATTACTTAAGGACGAGTTGTACATAGTTTTATTTAAACGCTAAATCAATTTTAAATTCCTGCTTCGTTCCCACAGCCGCTCTTTGTTGGGAAACAGCTGTGGCATTCGACAGGAAAAACTCATTAAGACGTTTCGCCTCAAGAGATGAACGTGAAAGGAAATTATGAAATTTGTCTACACGTAATCAACTAATAAATGGATTGGCCCGCCAGCTGACAACTTGTGGGTGGCTTTCTTAGCCTGCCGCTGCCGCAAACACCCACTCTATGTGTCCCGGTAATCAAATTAAAGTTTCGTGTGACCGCATCCGACCCACGTGGAAGCAGCAATTTAATTGATGGCCAAAGACTGCCACAGGGCCGGACACTGGGAAATTCAATTAGGCCATGCTGCAAAAATACGTTAAGTGATATAAAATCGGGTTCAATTTTATTTATGCCATTTACTGGCACAAACTGTATCTATCACCTAATTGAATTAGAGTCGGAGTGGAGATCAAAAGTCACTTAATTGCACAACGAACTCAAGTCCTGGTGCCCCTTTGGTCTGCAGAGAGTCCGAAATTCTTAATTAAATTTCGTGAAGCGTTTCGCCAACTGTAAGAGCAATGAGCTCATTAAGTTGGCTTGTATATCCAAATGTAAATTTCTGCATCTGTGCGCCTCTTATCAATTTGGCTATTTGGCTTGTCTACTTTGTAGGATTTGCGAAAAACACATGTTTGGTGTGGGCCCCATGTTGCAAATGTGATGAACACCCAAAATCAATAAATAAGGCAAAGGCCACAGACTGTTCGCATTTAAGCCAGAAAATGTTTATTTAAAGATACATGGCTAAAATTAAAACCACATCAAATTTATTGCACTGCCGGCGGGCGCGTCGCTTAAATCAAGAGCACACAAAATGGGCACAAGCAGCAGACCGCAACAACAAACACTTCGATATGAAAATCTCACTAAAAATTTCATTTCATTCTGTTTGCTGAACGGGGTATAGCTGGGACAAACTATTTTGCTGCTGGGAGAACAAATAAGTTGCAATTAAAGCCTAGTGCTGTGTCAGATTGAGTTTAATACATAAAGAAGTAAAAGCACAAAAAGACTATAGCAAATAGCTGCCATTGGAACGATCCTTAAGAAAAATTTGGTAATAAATATTTTGATACTCCTTAAACTAGGGTGGACGTCATACAATTTGATTGATTTTAAGGTGAACAAAATAAATTAAAAAACCAAAATATTTTAATTTGAGTTTTAACTTCAGCAAAATGGCTACAAAGTTTCCACAAATGTTAATCGAAATTTCGTCAAATTTGAATTTAATCGAGCAACAAACAAATATGAAGCTGGAATCTAATGTATTTTGGTCGGTGAAGTAAGACCTAATTCTGACAAACCGAGCCAATTTGAACGAAGATATCTCTATAAATATAAAAGAGAGTGTCCTGATTCACTGACTGACTGATTGGGAATCATCGCACAGTCTAAACGGTAAGAGATAGAGGGCTGTAATTTGGACAGGAGTTTCTGTTAGTGGTGAAAGTGCGTTCTAAGACAGGGTTTTGGAAAATTCCAACCGGAAAAGTCGGAAATGCGTCGGAAAAGTTTGTATGGGAAAAATGTTATTTTTCATCCGATTGACTTGAAACTTGTTGTTTTTGGGAAAAGTAGGGGAAAAATTTTACACATGTTTTTCCCTTTTTTGTAATCCGCCCACGAGGAAAATGGCCGGAAAATTCTGCATGCAAAAAACTATTTTTTATTCGATTGAAACTCGGATGCGTTTTTCCAATGTTGGAAAATATAACTCAACGGTCGAAAATTTTCCGGAAAATTCTGCACGAAACAAACTTTTTTCGTCCGATTGGCTTGAAACTCGGTTTGTAAAGACTAAATACGAATACGTTACGATAATTTGAAATGTGATTTTTTAATGTCGGAAAATCCGCACACGAGGAAAATGGCCGAAAAATTCTAAAACTATAATATTTTTCATCCGATTGGCTTGAAAGTCGGTTTGAAAGGATAGAATACGAAATAGTTTGAAATGTGATTTTTCAATGTCGGAAAATCCGCCCCTAGGCGTGAAAATTCCCGGAAAATTCTACATGCTAAATGACTAATTGTTATTCCTTCATCGGCTGTAGCCTGCAGGCTTGACTCGGCTTAACTTTCGAAATAAAATTATAGTTCATCTAACTGATAAAGCCAGTCTATAGCCCAGGGGCGGAAACAATTGTGGTTAGGGCATTATTTACCCACCCTTCACTTTAGAATAATGTAATTTTGCTACAACATTTGCATTAATTGTAGTAAAAACTATTCCCCTCCTCATATATTTGCAACTTGCCGCTCATTGATAGCCTATTTAACAATATAATTTCAATAAAATTAAGAGGTTTCAGGTCAATTTGCTTATCATGTAAATTATATATAAGACAACAAACTGTTCTACTGTTATCAGCCTAGACCTTGGTTAAGAAATGAACAGGTTAAAAATAGTATTCAGTGCCACAATTTTAACATCTAGTAAAAACAGACTGGCGGACAGACAGCTATATCAAATCAGCTCGTCATACTAATGAAGAATATATTTATATATTTTTACAAGCTACAAGTGTAAACCTAAATAGTTTATATTTTAGTAGGTACTAAAATTAACTTTGAAGGAACTGATTTTTTGAAGAATATTTCCAATTGTTTTATGAGAGCTTGAATTCATTTACGAGTAGAGTAAGATTCCAAGTTTCCAATTGCTTCTCTTTCCCTTGTGTTTCCCCATTAAACTTTCTGTAGTATTTTAATATTTCGATAGATAAATGGTCGATAGCAAGAAAGAGAGAGAACGGAACAATTAAACATGCATGCTCACAAAGGTGTGTCCCCGACAGGTGTAAATTGGATTTTATTTCTAAACAATTTTTCAGAAATGCAAGAAGATGTGAAAACAAAGAGATTTCCACGACACTTCCTGAATGTTTGTGTTGTGTCCAGATTTGCTGTGTAAGTGCAGTTGGAGTTATTCAACATTTTTATTGTGTGAAGGGGTGTAGCATGACAAAAAGAGAGAGGGTGTCATGGGACGCCCGGTACAAGCGAAGCTTTTTAGGACTATAAATCCGATTGTAAATTTAAGAACTGGGAAAAATACGCTTTTTAAATTCAGAAAATATAACTAATTTTTAACAAATCTTTCTGAAATACCGTATTTTGTTGCAGCGTGATACTGAAGAAAATTATTTTTCTTTAAGGACTCAAGCAGATTTGTACTTAAGTTTAGTTTGCGTTTTTGATAGGTTAATTTCATCAACTATGGGCTTGGAATACCAGTTCTAATTCGTTGCTTAAAAATGATAGCTGATTCAATATTTAAGTCAGGAATGGACAGGGCAACTGAATTTAACTTCATGATATATTGCACTGAACTAAAAACTTGACCTCAAGGCAGCCGCACATTTATATTTAATTCAATTTGCTTTTCCGCTTTTTCATCACCCTCTCTTCCATCTTCTCCCTCCCTCTCCCCCAACTTTCACCACCCTTTTCACCTTCTAGTAGAGTAGAAAAGTTCCGCACTGTTAAGCCACGGTCAAGTCACTATTAAGTCACTGTCAAGTCCCCGTAAAGTAAATGTCAATGCACTTTGACAGTTATCAAGTCAATGTCAAACAATCATAATTTATCGCAGTTAATTCACAACTTGACCTAATGGCAACCAGAGATTTGTAGTGGCGCTTGTCTCATAAGTTCTACCAAGCCTAAAAGTAGGCAACAAAAAAATCCCGTCCGTCAGCATAGCATCAAAAATTCATTTAGGAAATTTTACAAGAAAGCGAGTGCACCTATTTGTGTGCACCATTGGCAAAATCGGTTAACATTTTTCATAGCCTATAGCATATTCTGTTGATACCGATTGTTGGATGCACTATCGAATCACCCTCTATTCGATTTTTGCGCATAAGGCACTATATCGATTACCAATCGAAAAACGCAGCCACGTATTTCCGTTCTAGCTGAGCACGCCAACTTTCAACCTCGTTCTTTTCGCTAAAAAGTTCTTGAGCTAAGCAGACGTGCCAGCGGAAAAATTATAATAGTCCGCCTTTGACTTAACCTAATTGTTCCCGATCACCTTAGTGGAAAGTTTAATCACCAGCCCACCAAAAAGTAGCAGCAATTAATAATCATTAAATCTGCCGTCAAAAGAAATAAATCCCAAGATTTACTTTTCGCTGCTACCGATCAAATTCTTTTTGGCATTGCTCCACGCCAATAGCCGTCCACAATTGGTGAGTTATGCAGTTGCCTCGTCCAATTGTGTCAGCTAAATTATTATCTTGCAACAGACCACCAAACCAAACCAGGCAAAGGTTAAGTCGGATCTTTTCAGAATCCCTAACCTCTAACCCGGAGCCTCACTAAACAGGCACCTCAAACGGCAAATAACAGTTTTGGGGGCCAGCCAGCTCATGGTAACTATATGATCCTCTCTTTCCACCAGTTATGTACTAATTACTCTTAACGTGGCACCTCCTTTTGCTCCAATATAAAGGTCTGGCCCCTTGTCCCAGATTTCCAGTCATCGAGCTCTAGCTCCCCGCCGAAACGACAATCTGCATTTTATATCTTCAAATCTTCGGCCTAGCTACTCACTACAAACGGAATCCGTGGATACCAGCTCCCGCCAGCAACCTAATCCAGCTAGTGTTCTCCCCTTTAAAATAATCTTTAACTAAGCCCAAAGCTTCCCCCAAAGTGACTAAAGCAAAGAAAGCCAAGTGAAATTGAAAGTAAAAGAGCTAAAGTAGTGGTTGATTCTTGTGTCCAGTAAAAATAGTTATTTGTGGCCCATTTGGCAAAACGCTCTCCCAGTGCAAGTGAGAGTTCTGTAAAGATTTTGTTTTTTTTTGCTATTATATAAACCCTTCTCTTGGCTAAATCTGCTTTGAGGTGGCTACTGTGCTCTTCTTAAACTCACACCAACAACAACAAGCTCAATATGAATTCCTAATCCAAAAATGAGATTCAACCCCCACAGCTGATCATCTGGAGAAAGGCCTTTCCCCCGCTGGATCATCAAGCCGTAAGTGAAGCCCTTCAGGCCATAATTAATGCATATTTTGTTTGATTTGAAAGAGTAAGCGCAGCGTTTGTCATCCGCTCTTACTCTGTGAAACAGTTGGTTTTTTTTATTTTACAAACACAAAGTAAAGAGAAATGTGCACACATCCCAACCGCAAAGTAAATTGAAGCCATAAGAGAAACCATAAGAAGTGTCCCACTGATCCCAGCCGTGCTCTCTTAAATTTATTTTTACTCCATCCTACTCTTACTTGAGCGCCGGCACGGATCGCCGCTAAATCGCTGCTGATAAGACAGAGCAAATGCACACAGCGAAAACTAACGGAAGATCTTGGTTTATCTTTCTGTTCCCACTTGGGGCTTGTAACCAAAACCCTGACCTAGATCAACTCAGCTGTTTAGCTGCGTACAGTGGTACCCCGTTGAGGAAGACCAAACAGCTCACGAAGAGTTAAAATGAAAACTTAAATATTTTTAAATTAAATTTAATTCATTTACTTATACTATAATTACATATACATACATAATAGGCCTACATACCCAATGGCTAACTGTCATTTATAATTAATTTACATTTACTTTACAGCTAACTTTTGGTTTTTATTTCACTTGCGCTCAGTTTAAACCTTTTTTATAGACATTAAAGTTAGTACCGAACAAAGAATGAATTGAATATGAAATTTAGTCCCTAAATCTATAAAGTAAACATACCTATAAATAATGCTTAGACTAACAGATACCCTTTTCAATTATGAATTCAATGAATAAAATTATAATGAAGTCCGAATAAGATAAACTTTTCGCCCGGAAATCATAATGAGCCGCCATGGGATGAAGTGAACTACGCTTCATTGTTTTAGGGATCACCAATGGACATAGTTCCATACCTGCAAGTGGTGATCATGGTAGGGTGGGGAATGTGGCCACTGAACAACACCTCAGTGTGGCCAGAACATGTTATGTCCTTCTGAGTCTCCTTTTTTTTCTCTTCTCTTCTATACTACTCTTCTAACCCCTTTCATTCCCTCCTGGCTAAATAATAGGCTTTCGATACCCCATAGAATCAAAACAACCCTAAAAAGTATGCACTATTCCACGAGCTAGTAACCGGCGGTAACAGACTTTTAACCTCCCCCCTTCCCCCCCAACGAAACCCCCGGCAACCACCCCCGCCCCCCACAACTACTTTTTCCATCAGCTCGAACAGGATGCAACTATCCGTTGCATGCTACAGATTAAAACCGTAACCGAAACCGAACCCTTAACCGCTAAAAACACTTTAATCAAAATCGTAACCGTAACTGAAACTAATTTTTTCCCGATAACCGTAACCGTGTAACCCTTATCACCATAACTGGCAACAGTACCGAAAGAGAAATAAATATACGGGTTATTTTCGGTTGTCCTTACTAGTAATAATTTCGATAAAAGTAAGTCAGTGCCGGTCGAATGTAGAGACAGAAAATTGTACTTGTGTGTAAGCAAAAGTGCTCGTTTCAGACTAAAGCCGTAGTACATGCAATTCAGGATTCGCCGATTCACACAAACACAAGTTCAGCTCGCGTTTACGTGCACATGGTAGCAATGCAGGCCGGCTCTGGTCTAGACCAGGACAAGCCAATTGGAGAGAACAGAAAAATATGCCTTTCTCTCTCTGACATTCAATGATGCATGGCCGGCTCTGACGTAAATTTATTCGATGCATGCACAATGAACAGCTAACCAAAATCGTTACTTTGTTTAACTTTAGTAATAGATATGTGATGTTACTCCGGATGCTGCCTAGATTAGCCGATCCAAAAATGCACGACTTTTATCTCAACTCAGCATTGATCCCATCTCTTCTTATTCTTTCGAGTTAGAATTTAGAAAAACTAGTCTGTTCGAAAATGAAGCTTACATAAGTGCAATACTTATTAATCCGAGATATAAAATGTCTTTATCTGCAGAGCAGAAAATTATCTGTATTAAATTGTTATGAAGTGTGCACAATCAAATGGTGGACAAAAATAAATTGATATCGGGGAAAATCACGTTTGATTCTTTTTATTTTCGCGGAATATTGGAACGGTGGGAAAAAATTAAACAATACTTTGAAATCTTTTAAAATTACCAAAAGTTTTGCTAGCAGTACCACCCACACCAGTAAGTGTTGAGGTTTGTTTTAAGGTGTAAAATATATAATGAATTTTGTCTGCTTAAATTGTCAAAGGGATCTTTTATACTAGTAACCGTAACCGTAACCGTAACCGTAACCGTAACCGAAACCCGAAACAGAATTTGGTTAATAACCGTAACTAGTACCGTAACCGATATCCCACAACCGTAATATAACCGTAACCGGAAAATAGTGATCGGCCAAAACAGTAACCGTAGCCCAAACCGTTATTCGTTTCGGTTTTAATCTCTGATGCAACTAGTCTTCCCACAATATCGACCGAACTTAAGTTTTTGTGTACTGACTTCCACACTGTACTCAAAATAATAGTTCTTGAAAAGAGAGCATTAAATTTTTACTGCTTTGACTTTGACACCAAAGCTCTTGGTGTTATTTTCTTTTAAAAAACTTTGCGTTTTGATTTTTATTGGTACTATTTATACACTCAAAAAAAAAATCAATCCATATGAGATCAAATCAATCCTAAGCGGTAATGAAAACACGAAACCGGATTGCTTCCCCCGATCTGAAAAAGATTGAGGACCGACAACCTAAGAGGATTACATCCGGGAAAACCCGACCGCCTGTTCTAGGTTAACTTAAGCTCGATATGCAATATGATCGATCTCAGGAAAGATAACTATTCTTCCTTCCGCCGTCATTTATAGCTTTCATACTTCAGACCACCCACACCAGTTTTGGTTAATCTGAAAACAACTAAAAATTTTTGGCTCCACTAGGACTCGAACACACGACCATTCGCACTGAACAGGAATGGAACGGCATCTCATCGCTCACCACCATACCCATTGGTTGTTGGAGCGTTTACTTATAGTTCTTCCGTCTCTATGGGCAGTGTGATTCGAAAAGCACATTTGGAAGATACAAGCTCGAAAGGAGGACCAATCTCTTAAAAGATTAATGTGAATATCCTGGAAATCGATGAATAACGGATTAAATTTTCAAGTTGAAAATATCCGACGTTTTTTTTTTTTAGACTTAACAGTGTAAAAATCTTATTAAGGTTCACAAAAACGATATTTTTAGTATATAACTAGAAAATCATCTATTCATTAATTTAACTGGCTTTCGGCATGTGTCGGATCAATTCAGACATGATAAAGTTTTATTGCCATTTTCAAAGAACAAAGGCCCGATGATGGCTCCAGCCTCAAGCTCGCATTAATTCGTGACATTTTGTGCATACCTTTGCTTTTTAGAAATCAAGCGTGGATTTTTCAAAGAAAAGAGCATCTACTGGTTTCAATTGTGCTGTGACTCTGCTCTAAAAATTAATTTATTTATTCCCAAGGCAGTGTCTATTGTGAGGAATCATTTCGTTTTGTCTGTCTGTCAACCCATCAGTCCATCTATGTATCATTCAATGGTCAATAATTTTGCCCTGCGCGATCAAATTGGAAACGAATGACTGCATCCATTAACTGTTCGATATTGTACGCTGATTGATCCGTCTTCAATGCTTAAATTAAAATTGCATCATTCTTGCTTTTAAGTTGTTATATTACAGACTAAAATATTTTTGTACAAAAATTCGAGCGGAAAAAATTTCTATTTTTATAATAGTCGGCTGATCGAAGCAAAATTGATCGTTTTGACAAGGTCATAATTTAGACATTGAATCGATCTTGCTTATCATAAGTAGATCTTAATTATAAATTGTTCGTGAAATCTCACTAAAAGTCAGCGTGTGTTTTGTGTATTAAATCACAGCACACATCAACTTTGTAGCCATTTAATTAGTGCCAACAATTTTTTGCAGCCTTTAGATTTTGGCAGATTTGTTGGTCGCATCAATTCGGACATATTTGTGGGTTGACTGCGCGTCGGGGCGCAACTGCGTGCAAAAATTTTGTGTCGCGTTGTCAGCTTTCGTCAGCAATGAAATATTGCTTAATGCTGTTGTTGTTGTTGTTGTTTTTGTGTGCTATAATTTTGTGCAAAAATACAATTTCTTGCCAAGGTGAACTGCCTGAGCTGCACGTACTTAAACAAAACATCAAGCAAAGTCAAGTTGCATGCCGCTAGAACAAAGAGGAAAAGTCGCCGCCAAAGCCAAAGCCTCACTTAAAAGACACAAACAAAGCCGCCAAACGGAGGGCCAGACAGCTGCGGCGAGGAGGCGGGGGAGGCAGCGGCTGCTCTCTTACAAATTCTAAGCATTATCTGGCGTTGCCCATCGCTGCTGCTGTTAACAACAGTGTCGTCGCCTGTTCATTTTTATCACTTAAGCGGGTTGGGGGAAGGGGGAGCGAGAGCTGTCAACAAGAACACCATCAACTTCAGGACTTACTAAACTTACGTAGTAATACCTCGGCACAAAAACAAAATAAAAATATTGAAATGCCGCAGAATTGTCTGTCATTCGCTGGGTTGGCAGCTTTCACACGCTTTTTATTCCAATTTCAGGCAAGGGCCGTGCTGTCATCTCATCTGGAAATACTTGCGCTTGCTGATGCTTGAGAGAAATGCAGAAAATGTCGTAACAAATTCGTAAGCATGTTCCGCCTTTGACGAGAGTCTTTTTTGATTCGATTTGGTTTGCATGGCCTGCGGCGGTAGACGACAATTTATTATAAGAAATTGACCAAAGCGTTGAGTGCTTTGCGGGGAAGGATATTGCGCAATTGAATTAAAAGCTTGAACTGGAACATGAAACAAGGATTCTATGATTTGGGCAGTGTACTTGCGGTGAGAAGAATAACAAAATTATTAATTTAGGCAGAATTAGATAATTATTTTTTTAAAACAAAAGTTTTTAAAAACAAGTTAGAAAGTCTGTCAAGCCCGACTATAACATACTCTGTACCTGGAGTAGAAGCTGAACGCAATGCTGGTGCTGCGTTCATCTCTCTCTCTCTGTGAGTGAGTGGAGGGTGGGTTGTTTATTTATTGGCTCATAACTTGAGAGCTGCTCATCCCATCTTTATCATTTCTTCGGCAAATCAATTTATTTTGCTAATAACTAACTATCTCCAGAAGGTACGAATCGTCCATCTTCAAAACTGTAGGAGATATAACGTTTTTTTCCAAATTGCGGGGGCGGGAGGGGGCGTGGCAAAAATTGGCAGACGGATGGACAGACGGATCTTAGATTTCGCATAGACCTAATCGACGGTTGTATAAAAGCGCACTAAAAAAGAAAATTTGTTAAATTTCACCGAGAAGTATGTGAAAATGCCAAAAAAAAAAGTTTTGTCCTTGCATATTGTATTTTTAGTCTGCCGCTTTTGCCATTTGCCATAGCAGCAGATGGGTTGTGGGTTTGTGGGTGTATTTAGTGGGCTGATGTGATGTGAAAAGGGGTGCTTAAGAGGTGTGTGCAGGGGGGTTAGATGGGGTAACTGCAGGGGAACAGTGACTTAATAGTGAGTTCACAGAGGAAGAGGGTGAAAAAAGCGGAAGAAGAGCGTATGGGGAAAAAAAGGGAAAGTAAATTTGAATTCAATATAAATTGAAAAGTTACTATTATCAGTTCCTGAATTAGATATCGAAACTACGAAAGAAGGAATTAAGAAGCAAAACCATTATTTCATGCCCGTAGTTTAAGTCAAGCTATTAGAAACGTCATATAATTTGTTGTTTTTCGTAATAACCAAACTATTTTTCCATATTTACAAAAATCAAAAGTGCAGACAATTTTTTATTAAATGGAAATACTTATGGGCGAAAATCAAAGACGGAAATTAGTGAATTTACCCATGAAAAATGTTGTATTTTTTTGTGTTGTGCTGATCATACTTTAAAAATTTCAAGGGGATCGGTAAAATCGTTATTGAGGTATTATGTTGAACAGTTCGTCGAATACTAAAACTACATGCTTTCAAACAGTTTTGCATTATTTGGTTAAAATCGGATGACTATATCTTATAGCTGCTATAGAGGAACCATTGGTGGGAAAATGTGTCTCTGAGAAAAAACATTTTTGTTTTCAATGTTAGTGTTACTATATGCCTTCGCACAAACTAGAAAAAATTTCCTAAAATTCGGATGTGTAAGATAACAGACAAGAAGCTTAGTTTAACCCCCTTTTACATACACATTTACATATTTTAGGCCTGCCATAGAAATCATCGGTCGGAATTCGTTCACCATAACAATAAAACTAGATCCATCGACTTTTCTTTCATCGATTTGTGCTGGTGAACACAGTCAATGACTTTTTCCCTTTGTTTTGTTCTGATTTACCCTGGGCTAGCATATACGCAAATAAGTCAAATAATCCGTTTCATTTGGTGTCTTGTAGACTGTAGACACTTATTTAAAATGTTTCCTATTTAAATCTCTGTACCCAAAACACAAGAGTATATTATGGTCGACTTTCTTACTTGATTTATACAGTGGTCGTTGATTTGATTTACTTATCGATTCAAAATCTGTGCTCAAAGGCTAGCCAAAAAAAATTGTGCATTAGTTTAAGTGAACATTTTTCTTGTTATCTCTTAAAGAAACTGCAACTTTTTACTGAAAACTATATAAAACTCAACTGCATTTGAAGCAAGCCGCAACCCCTTGCGGGCTCTGAAAGCAATGACCAACATTTGGAGCAGCATACTAAAGCCAGGCCACACTGAAAGTACGCAGAGGCGCGACTCAATGTAGGTACAATGATTTTCACTACAAAATGAATGCAGCCAGCCGACCCCTCCCACCGTACCTTCTGATTCTAAAGAACAAAAAATTGCAAACATTTCTGCAAATGGGAAAGGTGGTGGCGGGGGAGTAAGGCTTTTGCCGTCGCCTCTTGTTGTGCATAAATTGCAGCACTAACTGTAAAACTGTAAAATGTGAACGCACATGAATGTGGCTCATATCTCGTATCTGTGTGTGTGTGTGTGTGTCCCAGCGATGAGGTGCTGGCTGAATGCGAAATGTAGCCGCTGCATCCTTTAGACACATTTTATGAGCGACACGGTGTGCTCGACAACATTTTATGCTCTGCGGACTCGTTTCAAACCAGAAGCAAAAGTCGGCTACAAAAGTGCCGCAGGCTGTAACGCATAGTGGGCGTGTCCATTGTCGCACGCCCGCACTGTACTTAGCCTTGTTAGGCCCTAATTAAAATTACAATTTGTTACTTTAATGAAAAACTTTTGGCGAGTAGGCCTTGGATGCGCATTAAATTAGTCAGTGCTGGGCTCGAGACTCTTAGCAGACTGCGGTGAGTAATGTTAAGGGCAATGGCATCAAAGTCACGTGGCCGTAACGTGATCCCAACACTTGCTTAGCCAAGCACGGTGATTGCTGCTTCGTGACACGTAGCAGCGAATCAAATATTAAGTGAATATTTGCACACAAAAATATATTTGGCAGTGCACAGAGTATATATTAAAGGCTACGTGTGGCAAAGGTTAGTTGTGCTTGAAGATTTTTTGCCATCTTAGTATTGGGGGGGGGCAAAAGGCAGGAAGACCAAGTCCAACTATGAACGAGAGCGTAAGTTAAAGTCGGCTCCAACCGACTTCGATATACCTGTTACTCATGAAAAAACAGTTTTAACAGTGTTCCTGCGTTCCTTAGGGTGACCATCCGAAAAGTAGCGGGGGGGCTTGGTTGACTTTTTTGCTCATAACTTGACCGTTCATCCGATCTTTATCATTTCTTCGGCAAATCGATTAATTTTGCTAATAACTAACTATCTGTAGAAGGTACGAATCGTCCATCTTCAAAACTGTAGGAGATATAACGTTTTTTCCAAATTGCGGGGGCGGGAGAGGGCGTGGCCAAAAATTTGAAACAAACTTGATCTGCGTGCAGATAAAAGAAGCATTTGTTCCATTTCAAACCTCTATCTCTTACCATCTCTGAGGTCTAGGTGTTCATACAGACAGACAACGGACCGACATGTCTATATCGACTCGGCTGTTAATGCTGATCAAGAATATATATACTTTATACTCATACGACGTTATGGATCCGGGAAATTACAGAGGCATATCCTTTCTGAATGCGATGATGAAGGTATTTACTTCAATCGTGCTAGCGCGACTTACGAGTTGGGTCAAATCGCATGACATATTGGGAGAATACCAATCAGGATTCAGGGAAGGCTACTCGACTGTGGACAGCATTTTCGCACTAACATCAATTGCAAAGCACTATCTGGAGCAAAAGAAGAAGATGTATGTATTCTTTGTTGACTTCAAAGCCGCGTTCGATACGGTAGACAGACGTAGTCTTATCTTGAAATTAAGCAACCTGGGAGTTTCAACAAAGATCATTGATGTCATACAAAGCCTCTATTGCCTTAACAAAACTACCGTATGGGATGGAAAGGAGTTGTCTGAATGGTTTGAAACGAATTTAGGAGTTAAGCAGGGGTGCCTGCTTAGTCCATTACTATTTGCACTATATGTGGACGACATTGATGCGAACCTGCCTGGAGGTGTAGAACTGGGAACACGGCGTATCAGGGTATTGATGTATGCGGACGATATGGTGCTGTTGGCTGACAGTCCAACTAGCATGCAGCAAATGATTGACGCCCTTAGTACATATTGTCAAAGATGGAGCTTGAAGATAAACATTGAGAAGTCTAAGGCGATGGTGATAAGAAACAGCAGAGGCCGCAGGGCAAGATTAGATGCGTGGACATTAAACGGAGTCGAACTTGAGACAGTAAGCGAGTATCAATACCTGGGCATGTTACTAACCCCCAATATGTCTTTTACCAAACACCTGGGAAAAAAACTGACGGACTCCAAAGTCGCTATAAATAGTACCTGGAAAAATCTGCTTGGGAAAAAGACCGTCAATAACAGTACAAAGTACAAATTGTTTCTCGCTACAGCCAGGGCTATCATGTGCTATGCGGCACAGGTCTGGGGCTTTAGTCGGTACGAGGAAGTTGAGCGACTCCTGCGCTTTTTTATCAAGAAAGTATTCCACCTGCCAATGAATGCACCAAACTATGCCATACATATTGAAACGGGACTGACAACCCTCTTTCAATATACACTACAGCTGCACTTCAATTATGTCAATAAAACTATGCGGATGGAACCGTCGAGACTACCAAGAATCATTGTTGAGCATCTACTGGAGAGCAAATCACAGTTCTTTCAAAAATGGGATAGTATGGCGAGAGAACACAACACAAGCATGTTTACAAATGATAGCAGTGCCTGGGAGGTATGGCAGTTAAACTTGTTGCGGCAAATAGACAGTAGTGAGAGAAGCCAATTCGAGCGCGAAGCACGTCAGAGCGAAACGCGAGGCACCTATAAATGTCTCGAATTCAACCTTGCCTCTAATAATTATTTTAACGAAGAGTTCAATACATACGCCATATCGCTCATATTTCGAGCAAGAACAGAATCGATCCGCCTCTGCTATACACCACACGTCACGACAGTAAGCTGCTGCACCCTCTGCAATTCTAGGGAACGAGGAGATATAGCCCATTTTGTAGCACGATGTTCGATTCTAGGAGAGTTACGGGCACTGCATTTTGGACAATGGAGCATGACAACACAACAATTGCACGAAGTATTAAATGGTCAGAATTGGAATAGTCTTATTGGATACCTTAAAGAGGCTATAGAATATCGGCGAGAAAAAATATGATAGATGTCTAGACAGAACATTCCAATCGCATCATGGTGGAGAAAGGCGTAGTATCTCGTGACGAGCGGGGCAGCTGCGGGTAGTACCTACCGTGGTGCGTTGGTATGGGCAGTTCTACACTACCTATATATTAGGCGAACGGCATACAGCCAAGCCTTTATTTATTCTTATTCTTTTTCTTTTACATATGTATATTGTCAACTATTTTGTTATACCCTATATATTAGCAACTTTGTATGTAGATGATAAGGAGATAAGAAATAATAAATACTACTACTACTACTACTACTACTACTACTACTATATACTTTATATGGTCGGAAATGATTCCTTCTGCCTGTTACATACATTTGCCCGACTTTAGTATACCCTTTTTACTCTACGAGTAACGGGTATAATTACCATTTATGGTCTGGAGAGTGACAAGATAGATAGAGACTTCCTCGATGATTACCTTCTGAATACCAAAACTTGGGGATTGGATGGATGAAAGAATCATTCGTCACAATGTTTATAGAGTCGCAATTGCAAATATAATAGATTCAAAGAAAGATGGAACAAAGAGGCTATGCTGCAACCATAGGAATAAGAAATTCAATGACAAGCATTTTCCAAAAGGCAGTTACAGCCGAAAGGCTCAACAGTTCGGCGGCTTTACATCTTAGATAGAGGAGGAAATATCACCAAATAATAAATGATCTGTTAGGATATTATAAAGAGCTCGTAGAACAGCTATAGATAACATAGTAAAATTTAATAAGAAATAGTTTTTAAAAATGGAAAAGGAGAAATATAAAACAAGTGGTGTTTATCATTCGGGATGAATAAGGTAGTAGAATGGTTGAGTGTAGGATAACCAGAATATCATTCATGAAATGCAGCAAGAGTATTCTTAATATGTTAGATTAAGCTCGCAAAAATAAGTTGTAAGTTGAGTAGGGTTTGACCTTTAAAACTTTGCAAAAATAAATGATGTTAAGAGTTAAATTAAGTAATTACACCATTCAACGAACCATAATCGTATGAGGTAAGACATCAGGGACGAAGTGTGTATTTATTTGGGAAAGCAGACTCCAGTGACCCAAAACCCCACATTTATTGGATATGTCACGGAAATCTCCTCCTTTCAAAACAATTATATCGTTTCTCCTATGCAAAAGTCAGGCACCGGAATCCGGTGGGTTTTGTGAAACAGCTGTACATACGACTAGCGTACTATGTGATATGGTGTAGGCCTGTTTACTTATGGTTATGAGCAAAGATATAATACAATACTTGCCCGTCAAGACATCGCGGACTCCTCCATATACCAATGTTTTAAGCGCATTCAACTTATCTTAATATTTTCAAAATAAGCTCCTGAAAGATCCGTTTTCTATACATGTGCTGGAATATTTACTCAGTTGCCAAAGGCAACTGCTCTGCTCACATTGCCGACCACTGATTTAGAGCCATGGGCTTATGCATGAACGTTTGTTGCTTTGTCATCTTGTCTTATAGTCCTTAAGTACATTTCACCATTTGTTTTGGCTTTCCGTAACAAATAATCTATTATCCAGTGCAGGTGTCGGCCAAAACTGACATGTCCTTTTCAATTTTGTTATGAGCGCAAGGCTGGCTACATAACATAGACTGAAGGCATCAACCAGTTTCCTCAATAAATTCCGCTGGTCGCCTAAACAAACAAACTTACAATATATCCAAGAACGTGGAGAGCATGACAGGCGACAGCCATAACGGTGACAGCGATAAATTAAATGGTAATCTGAATTTACCGTTAAGTGACACGAACACACACACATACACATACAATATCCTTGTGGCAGCAAAAAGTAGCAACTGCCAGACCAAACGAAAAACGAAACGAAACTGAAACCGAAGCGAAAGTAAAACTTTATGCACGAAAATTGCCGTTAACGTGACAATAAACAGGCGAAAATAGAAAAGACAACCGCTCGCCGGGGCAGCGGAAGGGGGCAGACACATAAAAACAATCAAAAAAGCAAGTCGAGCAAATTAAAGTTGGCGACTTTAAATTTCTTTGTTAATACGCTGCCCACCCACCCCGGGCGAAACTTATTTCGGACAACCCAAAACGAAAGAAAGTTTTGCGTTTTTGCAAGACCAACAATTTATTACCAAAGTTTGAGCCAAGAAAATGTACACTGTGTAAACTTGGCCACATGGCCGGGTCGTTACATTTGAAATGCTAAATGTCTTGTTAGCGTTACACTGACCGCATTTCAAAGGCCCAAAATGCCGCATATTTGTCAACGGGGGCGACTTCGTTGATAAACCGGAAATGATATGAACCCCCCAGCCCCCCCATACGTGCTCAGGACTAAGGGCTCCAGCGATCGCATCATAAAACCTACAAAATTGCCCCCGATTGCCTGGGCAGGGTATAACTTTTTAGCTCATGTAATAAATGCGAAGATGGTTCGAGCGGCAGGAAAAACCCGTTCAATGGGCATAAGCAGCTGAAGTTTTTCGCCCTGTGATTTCTCTTGTTCTGCTTTGTTTTTTGTTTGTAGTTGCTGCTAACTTTTTAGCTTGAAACTTGCCTTGATCCAGTTTGTTGCTGCGCCTTCTGCTCCGCCCGGGACCCAGTTCAGCTGTGGCGTTTAGGTACTACTGTGGGCAAAAAAGGCAGCGAAAGATACCCTTTACAGTGCATTTTTGTCTGGGCCCAAATCAGAAATGTGCCTCGACACTGAACCAAATTTTGCTCGATAAAAGTGGATCTCCGTTAAGTTGTTACAGGGTCCATTGAAGATGTTGTGGCGGTGTAAGTCCTTTCATGATATGTCAAACAATCCTTAACAAAAATAAGACACCAGGCTCGTTTGGTATTGACAGCAATGAGCCTACTTTATGGTGCACTTGTCCTTTGAATTTAAGAGTTGAATTAAATTGCTGAACATTTGCTGCTGTATTGTGCATTATTTCTCTTGCTCCGAACAAAATCATTTGAAAGCATGAATTAAATCTACGAATGTACATTTAAAACAGGTTTGAATCTGCATCCTTGCCGATGAGCAAGCCGTTCATTGGTTTTGGTGGCGTCTCAGTTTCCGGTGGTTCCGCTTTTCCTGATGCGCAACACATCCCGGCGGACTTTTTTTTTTGAATATGAGCGCATGACAACAGGGACATTCTTCTTTTTGATAAGCGGAAAATTCGATATCTGGCTCATACTTGAATGCGAGACGAAGAAACGTAGCAGATTAAAATGCTCGAAGTGCAATTGTTCTGCATGTGTTAACATCTGTGCGGTGCTAGTTCTGGTAGCCACAATTGTTGTTGTTGACGTCGGAAAGGTCGGAAAGCCTCTTGTGAGCCTTGCGTCCTCCGACACAGTCCGGAAGCTGCAGGTATTCGCCACAGTTCCCGATAAGACATTCGTTACTCTGATGGCCTTTTCCTTGACGTACGCTAGGTAGCTTTTAATATTTAGCCTGTGGTCCAGCATAACCCCCAGGTACTATTAAGCTTCCTTCGACATTACTTGCTGGACTCCAACTGTGATGTTGGCAGTTTCCGGACGTTTCCATCTGCTGAGCCAGGCTCAACCCGTTGTCCTCGGACTAGTCGGTCACCCGCAAAGCCAGCAACGCTGACGCCTATCGGCGTAGATAGCCTATAACTGAGCCCTGTGACTCCGTATGTATTTCTTCCAGCCAATGCACTGTGGGCTGAACGACCACTTTATCTGGCCAAAACCCATTTTTTAAAAGTCGTTAAAATAACTTTTTTTTAACCGGGATGTATTCAAAAAACATTAAGCTGTAATGTTACGTACTGGAAATTTTAACAGAGCGCGTCACTGTTAAGTTATCCACTGTTAAGTCAGCTGTTCCGTGCTCTGTTGCTACAGCGATAACCGATTGCTGCCTAATTGTTTGATTATCTTTAAAGTTTAAAGTGACAAAAATGTAAAAAACAAACCAATGTGTGCTACTTTTAAGATGCAATCGTATCAATGTGGTTTGTACTAGTGTTTGTGAGCGTGGTTTGTAGAAATTGATTGTGGTGTCCCTATAATCTTGTGTAAGTTCTAACCCTAAAAATGCTTAATATTTGTAGTGTATTCTATTTAATATAGAGCTACAAAGTGATTACCGCACTTTTCCACTCTAAAATCTGTTATATGTTGTAGAGTAATTAGTTCTTGTCTTATGTTGTTAGTAAAAAAGTGCACTTTTGCACACTTTCTCTTAAATTTAACTTTTTAGGTTCTAACCTCAAAATTGCAAACAGCGTGTTGTTCGAGAAGTGGAATGCAGAGAAGACGAAAAATGCAAAGGAGAAGCTATTTTTAATTGTTTTAGAACGTTAATAAGTGGGCTATGTTCTACCCGCGATGAAGAAATTTTATCTGAAAAAGTAAAGTCATTTGCTACAAAATTTCGGCAAAATGGCTTAAAGCGAAAAGAAATATAAAACAATTTAAGAGAAACATCCGATTGGCTTAGCCAAGAGACAACGCATATAAAGAAAAGTTTAAGAGCGGTTGGACGGCCTGATTGTCCTACATATCAAAAAAATTAAGAACGCAAAGAAAAGAAGCTGCAGATCTTGTATCATCCAAGGCGGGAAATGTTAAATTATTAATTCGAGCTGCGAGGCAGCTGCACGAAAGCGGGCGCAAGTTGACCTTGCTTATGTGCTAAACTTATTGGTTTTGTGTCCAGAAAAAGCTAAATCTATAAGAAGTTTTATAAGCCATCCAGTTGCAAAGCCAACTAAAGTGTCTGCTAACGAGGCTGTAGCTCTCTTATTGGACCAAGGCTTGACAAAAGCAATACTAGCAGTAAGGGAACAAACAAAAAACAATTTATATCCATCATACTGGGAGGTACTAGACGGAAAAAGATTGCCGGCCAAATGATTTGCTTATATCCGAGACAAAGGCAGAGGTACCTCTACAAAATCTACTCGATCACACAGCAGCTCGAATTGCAAGTTTACAGGAAGAGGTGGTTTTGAGCGTGATGAAAGATCAAGGAACGATTTTTAACTGCAGATCTGATCTTAAGTTACGGATTCGATGGCAGCTCTGGACAGTCTAACTATAAGCAAGGATACTCTTCAGAGCAACCGCTTAATAGGGATTCGAGCCTTTTTGCAACAACAGTAACTCCACTGAGACTCGTTGATGCATCCAGCAACATAATATGGAATAATAGGACACCACAGTCAATTCGGTTTTGTCGTCCTTTGAAATTAGTTTTCATGAAGGAAACGAAAGAAGCAATACGCCTTGAACATCAATCATTGGAAAACCAGATAATGAACTTGAAGTCTTGCAAAATTGTTATGAGCCACGGAAAAATTCTTTACGTTAAGTTTAGATTATATCTAACAGCCATTGATGGAAAAGTGCTAAACGTATTGACGGGAACTAACTCTTCCCAAGCTTGCCCGATTTGTGGAGCTAACCCAAAGGACTTCCTAAACAATAAAAACTTTAAATGCAAAAAGTTCCTGCCAGTCATAAGTAATTTAAAATACGGATTAAGTCCTCTGCACTGTTGGATTCGGCTTTTTGAATTTGTTTTGCACGCTGGCTATAAATGCCACATCAAGAAATGGAAAATTTCACATAAATGATAAAAGGGAAGTCGCTAAAAGAAAAGCTTACATACAGGACTTGTTTTGGAAGCAGATGTCTTTGAGGGTTGATCAAGCAAAAGTAGGCGGATTTGCGCACGAATGATGGAAAACGGCTCGTCGTGCTTTCAGTGAACCTAAAAATTCTCAGAAATCACTGGAATAAACCATAGGCTGATTACAAACTTCGGACTATTTTAATTTGCCCTCGTGTCAGTTGCCAATTAAGTACCCAAATTTCAAAGCTTCGCAACGAAACTGGGGAAATTATTATCGACGAGTATCCTTGGCTGCCGATGACTGCGACTGTACACAAAATTCTTGTTCACTCGTCTGACATTATAGAAAAACACGGTCCTTCCAGTAGGATACTTTGGAGAAGAGGGTGCTGAGTCCAGAAACAAATTGTACAAGTCTGACCGCCTGCACCAGCTCGAAAAACTAGCAGGAAGGATACCTTTGCCGATGTATTCGAAAGAGCTATGGATACATCAGATCCGATCATATCCTCTGTAAACCTAAACAGGCGAATCCAAAAAGAAAAGGGGGCCCGGGGGAGGTAACGAGCTTACGTCTGCGAGTTTAATGTCATAGACGAATTGGACGATGATGAGCCTATGAAAATTTATTTGATATTCATGGAATATGGAGCTGGATAACGAAGACGATGACGAGAACAATAGGTTTGCGAAATAAACAAATAGTTTACATAATATTGTAGTTTTAAGGCTAAAAGATTTTGTCGGAGGAGTTAGTGGGGGTTTGCCCTAAAAACTGAGAAACAAAAAAGCGAAACTTTAATTTTATTTATAAAAAAGGTAAGACGATCTTCTTTTACAATAAAGTTTTATTTTCCACTTATATTTTATAAGAAAACAAAACAAAAATTTTTGTCGGCTACAAAAAAAAATTTTTTTTTTTTTAAAGGGCAGAACCACGCCTTTTTTCTTAAAATATGTTACTTTAGTGATCCATAGCTTAACTAAAAAAACAGAACCTTAATATGTTGTTCGTTTTGAAGTTATTAATTAATGCCACAAAAGTGGTCGTTCAGCCCACAGTGAATGTGTCGTAAAGCAGAGTAAGTTTCGTGGGCTAATGTCAGACAGAGTGCGATAAGCGATAATATTTCTTGCTATGAACAAAGCGAGAAGATGAGGGTTTTTATAACAAATGGCAACCAAATTCGACCTTTTCCAATATATTGAAGGGATGGGTGTGATTCTAGATGATTTTCGTATGATTAAAAAGGTCCAACACGTCGAAAATTTCAGTAACTTGAGCTTAAAGTTGCAAAAATGCCTTTCTTGACTCTTTATAGACGCATTTTGTATGGAACTTATACTTTTGTTTAGACTCTTTTGATATTTTCGGAAAGTACAATTCCTTAACTTTGAAATAAACAACCCCGAACAATCCTACGATTTCTTTCAGTGAAGATATACTATTTTTAGTAGTTCTATACGTTTTCACAAAATAACTATTATTTTATTGGGATTTGTTAAAATTCTATACACATTACTAGCCTGCTGTACTATTTCTGCAGGGCATACCTTTGAGCAACAGACAATTTTATTATTTCATTATTATCGAGGCTGTCTATTCAAATCTGCGGTAAAAAAAATCGTAAAATTCTTTTGAATACTTTTTTAAAGTTAAGAGATATTCATTTACGATAAATTTTTTATGAGAAACATAACAAAACTAGTGCTTCTCAAGAAATCGTGTCTAAAATGTTGACTTTTGCAACCTTAAGCTCAAATTGCTAATAATTTCGATGTGATGGACCATGTTGACTAGTGTAATTTATATAATGATTAACGATAACAAACGGAAAAGTTTTGTAATTTCTTGCGAATGTCACATTCGACGTTTGATCATTTATTCCAAAAAATTAGCAGTAGATTGCAGAAATATTGGTAAAATTTTGTTATTCATTCCCTTATCAAAAATTAATAATAAAAAAACTTACGTGCAATCTGAGCGAGTTTAAGCGGGAAAGCAGGTTGCAAACCGCTTTCTCGCATCGCTCTCGCTTCATCGCTTCGGCTCTCATATCGCTCCGCCCTTATTCTTACAACTTTTTTTTTTTTTGAAAAGGCTGCAATGGTTTAAAAAAAATTATCATGGTTATGACACGATGACTAATTTTTACAACTCAAAGTAGCTCAGGGAAATGGTTAAATTCTATTTCAAAATTAGTTTATAATTTTGCGCTTCTTTTGAAATGGGAACATGATTCTGTAGTTGTTGCTGTATTTTAAACAATTTATGTTAACAAAAGGAGGTTGATACTAAAAATTTGCTTTAAATCCAATAACAATGTCTTCAGAGGCGTCCCTTGTGTCGAACCATAACAAATATATACAATATTTGATTTTTGATCTGTTTTGCACCTTGGGAATTTGGGGCTGTGCCCCAAATGGAATTAGTTAAGTGTCAGCCACAGCTGTAAGGTAAAGAATTTCAAAATGCCACACGACAACAAACTTCTATTGAGACATCAGGCAGGCAGTCAGTCAGGCGCAGCTTGGCATATCTGAGCAAGACATTCAACCAACACGGCGGAGTACACAAACTTTTAGGTGATTTTGCCCAGGCCTTAGTGGCATATCGAGAATGGGCCCTGACAAGTGAAATAGGCCTCATGTAAAGCATGAAATATGGTAATAGCCCTGTAAGTGCGATTGTGTGCGTGGGGTTGCCTATGCCTTAGTCAGAAACGAAGCGTGAAATCTCATACATATGCATGAGAAAAGCGAAGACGTAAGTGTGTGCGAGCTGGCAGCCCATAAACGGCGACGCACACACAACCGCACAAAAGTAGGCAATGTCTTTGCCTTTCCACTTCCACTTCAGGCCATTTTTGCACACATTTGTTATGCCTGGTCCGTCTGCCATGATGGCTGATGCTTGGTTCAAAAATACCTCGGAGACAGCTTACGTTGAGCATTTGCAAGTGCTGGCAGAATTCAGCTGGCAATTTTATTTATTTATGCCAGAGCTCGAACAGCAACGCGTATTATTATGTAATGGTAATCCAAATTGAATATAATTGTGATTGCATACACCTTTTGTGGCCACTTGGCAGTGATTTTCGAATCGTTGACATTTGGGACACACACACTGCAATTAAATTACATTAATTGCCGGCAACCTGACCAAACCTCACTCAAACCACACACTTAGAAAGTTTTCATAATTAACATAGCACACCCATACTGCTGCACAGGTACTTCTGTAAGCTCAAGTGCTGTCTAGGGGCTGCCGCATCGTCTGTCTGCTCTGCAGGTGTTGGCCTTTACCACATGCAGTCAAGCGTTGCTTTGAGGACAAACTGACAGTTGTGTGGTTTATCGATTCAAAGATGTTTAATGCTCACTTACTACCAAGCAACTTATGTGCCAGTTTACCTTAAAATTTCTTAATTATCATTTAAAACACAATCAGAATTCGCTTTAAACAACATTTGATGCTTTAATGCCTTAAAGATGACGGGTGACCTGACCTCGTGCACTTGCAGTACATTTATCTCTGCCATCGTCATTCCCTAACGAAGATAAACTGCGACAGCATATGCAAGGAAAAAAGCACAAAAATAGCAAATGAAAACGCGCACCAAATTCCCTATATGCGGTCGTCAAACTTGAGAGCCATGCGAAATGTGACAGGCGACCAGAGTGATGCACAGTGGTGCATGGTACTTGCGATTTTGTGTAAAGATTGCGGTCCCAAATACTGCACACTTTGGTCTCGGTTTTTTTTTATTTTAAAACGCACGAGTTTGTCCGTTTAAAATTATTTAACTTTAATTTACAGTGCTGCTTTAACTCTTTGGTTTTTGGGTTAAACATACTTTTACTTATGTATTTGTAACTTTTACTTCAATTTTTCGTCCACGACATTAACCAGTGTCCAACTGAGCACAACTGGGGCAATGAAGTTGTCCCATAAACATTTACGATCTGGCTAGCTTTGGGTTTATTATCGCAAATTCGGCAAAAGCAAAATCTTGTTAACAAACATAAGACCCATGAAGTAATAAGCGTGTAAAGTGAACATTTGCTCAGCCTGGCTAACCATTTATTGTGACCAAAACAATTGTCCTGATAATAAGCATATTGAATTTTCGATCATAACTAAACAATGAAATAGAGATACAGTAGCAGTTGGTAATATATGGTTAGAGCATTGCAGGGGCAGAAGATCAGGGGTACATCAATGCTATTATTCCTAACCCTTATGTGATCGTCTTTACCCATTTCACCTATTTAAGCCAGCTTACGGAGGCGTAATTACTTATACACTTAAAGAAACTATGTCAGAAACAACAACAACCACAAGAAATAGAAACGCCTTTTTTTAACGCGTGTGAAATATGTAAAAAAAGAAACAAGTGAGAAAGTCGATCATGCCCGACTATGTAATACTCTGTACCTGGAGTAGAAGCTGAGGGCAGCGTTGCTGCTGCGCTCATCTCTTTGTTTCTTTCTCTCTCTCTTTTGATGAATGAAATGCGGTGTTGGTTGTTGTTGTTTCTTCAGCAAATCGATACATATTGCTAATTGCTCAGTTCTAAAATCACTCGGCTATCATTGTTCAGAGGGAGAATTTAAATTTTGAACGAATATCATTTAAATCCTTCAGTTATATAAATTACACGAGCTTCAATGGTATATTAATTTCGGGCGAGCTTAGTTAGTTTTCCTCGGTGTGTATTGAGGTAGTGCAATTAGTTTAACGGGTTGGAATCTCCGTTCTTCCTCCACCAAAATATAAAATCATGTTTTTATTCTTCTTGTCCACCTACGCGATTTGGTCGCTTCTCACGCTTTCTACAATAAGCCTGTTTTTAATATTTCACATAATAGGGAGAATATTGTTTAAAAGACAAATTCGTTCTTATGTGGTTGTAACTTTATCATTTACTTATAAATTAGCTTGATACCTAGCGGAGCACGGGTCCTAATAATTTTTAGAGTTCAGAAAACATTTTAAGAGAGTTAATAAACTTTGAATCGAATGGAATCCAGTGTAAGCCAGATAACATCGAGTTTCAACTGGAAACTATCCATCATATACACCCAAATAAATATTCACATCTGAAACACCAGGAAAAATGGTAGGGTTTCAAAATCAAATAATAGACATTCATTCAAATAATTATTTTCAACTTTGCTTCTTATATATTCCCTTTTGTATTTTATGAATTATTAATAACAGTTTTTTTTTTTAGCTATTTATTGTCTACGAAAAACTTAAAGATAACACATGTTTATTATATCTAAGTTATGGTTCAGCCTTGGGCGACTACTCCAAGACTACACAGAGAAAAAAAAGGATAGTTTCTGATGATCCTCAGGATATTTTCGATATCCATTTGGACTGGATAGTTAACTATCCTTTTTTGGGATCCATTGGATATTTTCGAAATCGATTTATTTTCGCTTAAAAAGGATATATCAGAGAAAAATATTTCAGCTGAAAAATGTGAAAAGGATATTTAAAAAAATGGATCTTAAGTGGATATTTCGAATATCCATTCTACGGGGATCTTTTTTTTTCTCTGTGTAACTAAAATACTGAAAATAAACGTGGTCCAGGGCACTAAGTGCTTAGTGAGGACTAAGGCAATAAGGGTGAATTACTAAGGATAGATCTACGACAAAAAGAGGATTAATATATGATTCTAAAAGAAAAGAACATTTACATGTCAAATGTAACCATACGCTACAGGAAAACCCACAATCCGAGTAAAAACCTGCATTACAATAAGGATTTTTTGTTGTTTGTAACTAAAACTAATAAAACAACCTACAAAAACTAATAACTGAAAAGAGACAGAGAGAAAAGAGCTGAAAATAGAAGAAGAGCTGAAAAGATAAGAAAATATGGGAGGTATTTACAGGGGAAGGAAGAGACGGGGAAGTTGAGCCAATCTATGGGGTCAATATTTACTGATTTATATTAAAAACTAGATCATTCGGATCTAGGGACAATCGTTTTCTATGGTAGAAAATGAGATTGCCCTCCGAATCGTGCATAATTCCTAATTCTTTCAAATGTTCTATGTTGTTTATCGTCAGATGGTGGACAGAGTAGTTGGCCGGCAGCCTTCTCTGAGCCACAGCATCTGCGATCAATGGATTTGGGCTATTGCTGTTGCTATCTACGAACTTTTCTAATATTTGGTATATAAGTATATCTACACGTTTGGTTTTCGTGTTTTCGTACAAATCTTTATTTGGAATATAATGGAGCGTGAGAGGGTCTCTAGCTCCTCTGCCCAGGGCTCGGCGGATGATCCGTCTCTCAAAGAGACGTAGATCTTCCATCTGCCTGGATTTTATATTGAACCATGCTATGTGTCCATGAACTAGTATTGGTTGTACTAGCTTTTTGTACACAAGGGAGCATGTCCTAATAAGTTCAGGCCTGGGGACGGTCGGACTCGCCGCCAAAGGCCCACCCTCTCAAACGACCAGGCGAGTGCATTGGCTTTTCCCATCTGAGTCGTTATGAGAGGGGCCACTTCTTAATCTATATCACTATGTTCTACAGGAGAGAGTAAGATATCGGACTTGAGCTGAGAATCGCTTGAGACTGTTTGTTAATAACAGTGAAGTCACTATCAACCATATTGAACACACAAAAAATCGGAACTCGGTTTTTTTTATAAAATAAGGGCAAAGGGAATAAAAAAGAGTAGGTATTCTCCTCGAAACAAATTATATATTCTCTTTTCGAACTCCACTAAGACAAATTTCTACGACGCGGAAGCACTTTTAAACCGTTTTTAACTTGTTTCAAATAGTTTCAGAGACCGGAAATCATAGCCAAAGACCACGGGCCACACCACCCTCTACTATTGCTGTCATACAAATCTTCAGAATAATATTAGGAATAAGAAAATATTGAAAATTTCGAAATTTAAATAATCTTAGATCTTATGAGAAGTACGATAAATTGGAAAATTTAATAATATCTTAGTCTGTTCCTTTAGAAAATTTTTCAAACTCGCGCTTCTTGGTGTACACTTCTTATAAACGCATCTTCAATTTCCTTCTATTCAATCCAAATTCTTTGGTCCCTTGAAATGTTTAGAAAAATTCGCGATTTTCTTGATCTGGACTCCTAATTACCCGCCGGTGTACAATTCTTTATGATATTTACAACTCAAATGAGAATGTTTGAAATTGTGCGATTTTTTTGTCTGTAATATGCAAGTTTTGCTATTTATTTTTGTCTGTTTAATCTACATCTCTTATTTTAATTAATCTACACCTCTTATTTACCTATGTCTGCGCTTTCGTAAATGCAGAAATGACAATTTGGCAAGTTTCGCGGTTTTTGGTATACACTTCATATATAAGCGTCTTCAATTATCCAATATTCATAATAATTTTAGATCCTATGAAAAGTATACAAATTTCGCAATTGTTTTGATTATTTTATCTACGCCTTCTATTAACCAACTTCTGTATTATTATCTATACATTAAGCGCTTAAATAAAAAGTCTTATAATAATTATGCGAATTTCGCCTTTCTTTGGACCATTTTAATACTATATCTAAGTGCCAAGTTTTATCCTAATCTGTTTAGCCATTTGTGCATGAAAGAGCTTTGATAAATTTTCTTATAAAAATTTGGCGAATTTCGCGGTTTCTTGGACCATTTACAGACTTGAGATATAGCAGTGAGAACTGTGAAAGTTGGGACAAAATATACAAGCGTTTCGTACTTAGTTATTAAAAGTTTGTACTTAATTTCAGTTCAAAATACGTGATTTAACCTTGTTTTAAATAGATATAGGGTCACTCCTAAGTCTTTCGCTAAGTTTTTCTGACAGTAAAACTAAAAAAAAAACTTTAGGAAAATTAAAGTTTTCTTTGAAAATTTGTATGCAATTTATGATTTATATATCCAGCGTAAAGCCTTAGGAGAAAAAAGATTTTATTGCTTAAATATTATAAAATAGTTAGATAAAAGATATTTTAATAAAAAGTCTATTGTGACTTGCATTACTCGGGCATTTGGCAAAATGGATTGTGTTTTTTGGCAACTAATGCTCCAAAGTTTTCTATACAAAAGTTGGTGTCTCACATAGCGGTTAAGCTTTCCTTTGCTTCCACACACACAAATGCGTACACTCATCCCTGGCCCATTCAAGAGAAGACCAGGACAATACTTTGCTGGCATTCTGGAGCATATACATAAATACGTTGTCCATTTGCTCTTGGCTGATAAAGTTATCTGCTGTGTTCTCATAAAAAAAAAACTGCCACAGAGCGGCGAATGTTGAAGCAGACGGGAAAAGTAAAAGCAACTAGAAGGGCAAACAATACTCTTGACAATGCCAATGTGTTAATACCCTTGCGAGTGATACTTCAATATTATACATGATGGAGAAAACCAACGAAATCTTTTTGAAACTTAAGGATGCACAACTATTGAATTTGCCTGCCTTAGCTCCGAGTGAACTATTTTCTTGCTCGCAACTCTTTGCTATTATCAACCTGTTTTGGACCTCATTTGGAAATGGTTCATTTTGTCCCAGACAATGAGTATACCTTTCCAAGGGTATACAAAAGCAACCAAATTGAATAAACACATAACGAGCCTGCTGCTACTGCTGTTGCTGCTGCTCTCTTGAAAACAAGCAACGAAACGGTAATAAAACTTTTAGCCAAGCCAGCCGACCAACTGACCTTAGTTCATATGTGAATGTGTATAAAAGTCTGCTTTGCTGCCACTGCCTTTCCCTCTGTTGCTGTGTGAGCAATAAAATTTTTTGGGAGCAAACAACAAGGTAAATTGCGCTCGTAAGTATGCTACAGTTTTCCTGCTGTCTGCTTTGGGGAAAGTTGTGCCAACCAGACCCCATGTATGTGCGTATTCTGTGTGTATTTGGAACTTCGCTTCGCCAAATGAATTTAAATGCGCTGACACCAGCAGCAGCTTCCGTAGAAACCGCATTTCAATATGGCTCCCACTCTGATTGCTCCCCTAAGCACCATTCATTTCCCTTATATTTTATTTTCTAAATTGCATTTCACGCATCAATGGCCAGCGTAGGGTGGCAGATGCTGGTTGATTTTACGGTTGCCTTGTAAAAATAACGCTGATTATGCAAGTTCTTTTATGGATTTGCAATGTGATGGGCATTGACCATTGGTTGTGATTAGCGTGCAATCGTTCACTATGTGAGAGTTAAGTCCTTTGAGCTCATGCCAATTAGAGCACTCAGCAGAGCATAAGCCAACCACAGCCAAACACATATGTGGACCATGCACAAAGTTGCACTCCCATTTGGCACATTTCCAGCAACCTAAAAATGGTTTCCAAATGGGTAAAAATTTGAATTTCCATTTTGCTTTAATTCGATGCATTTGTTTTGCGCTTTGTAGCACTTTGTTGTTTAACTTTTCATTTCATGATTTTGTGTGCTTGTCAGCTCGGCACGGGTGGTGAGGGGAATGATGGTGTATGTCATTTATTAAATCACATTTGGTCAAGCTGATGCTGAGCTCCGGGACACTATGCTATCAGTGGAACACGATTACAAGCAAACACAAAGACAACAAGACCCACACTGGGAGGAAAATTAAATGGTGTATATTTTTTGTATTTACTTAGTAATTATTTATGTTTGGAATTAGCTAACTACATATTATAATATAATTATAATTATAATTCATGAGAGATTCTAATGAATCAATTATGGCAAGTAGAAGTTTGGTTTTAAATAATGGTAGGGGCTCTAGGAGCAGATTCTTTTTAGGCCTTAAATCTATCTGTTCTGAAAGTACGAGATCTGAGCAAAGACACCAAAGTTATTCATGAAACAAATTTGAAGTTCGGCTACTCGACTGCAACAGTCTTACTTGTTTACTGTACTTCTTTGATCTGTCATTGATTCTCAAACAGAGTGATTCTAGTATTGGTAGCTGGAGACTGGCCTTACGACCGTATACTTCACATGTAACACTTCTTAAGTAGATGCCGACAAACTTATTATTCAATCTTAAGTCGCAAAGGAGGGACTTGGATTTTAGCATTTTCGTTCTAGCTTATTTAAAAACCAATCCATTTTTAAAGCGAGTTTGGTTGAATTAATTTTTAGTTATCCGCAATTTCTTTTCTCTCTATTGTAGCGTTCAGCTTAGATCTGAACGAATTCAGATCCTTACTCGGTACGGAGAATATAGAGGGTCGTGCACTTCTAGCGATGCTCTGCGCTATGCTCGTCGGATGTGGCGTGGGTCTTTTCTAATCCTCTAGTACTGATCCATAATAGCAAATAAAAGATAAGTGCACTGTCTGTAGTTAATATGATGGGCTAAACAAAGTGAGACGGGCTATACCCACGTACGATAAAGATGGACAGCTATTCAGATAAACCTTCTGCTAGGGTAACTATGATGTAGATCGTTCCCTATTCTTTACCCTCCCAACCTTGGTAACTCATCGTAAGATGTTGTTGGTTACCCCTTAATCAACCCCTAAGGTTGCTTTAACACAAGTAGTACGACATCAGCATTATGTTGTTCCAGCGACGGACAATATCAAAAGTTTAATTAATTATTTCTAAATTTATCTTTACATAATTCATTTATAGTTCTCATGGTTCATTCCAAGATACATGACGCCGTAGCGGTTTTCAAAATAGATATTCATATAAGTTAAAGAAAATGTGATTAAATACTATTACTTCAGAAAACTTCAAATAAAAATATGCACTGATTGCATCAATAGTTCGCCAAAACTCATAAATATGACCAAATCAAATATTTATTTACAGTCGCAATTACTCACAATTAAGTCCATTTGTTCAGGTTCGTTGGGCCCATCGAAGTTGCTGAAGGGTGATGGAGGTATACTTTTATACGGCACTGTATGGAAAGAAAGTCATTTATCTGGGATGCGCAACTATTAATTCAACTGCATGTACAAATGTATATGCATTTTCACTTACTCATACGAATTCAAGATTTAAATTATCATTAAATGGGAAGAAAACAAACTTAGATCCTACAAATGCAATCGAACTTCAATCCACGCAGATCAGCTGTTCGCTGGCCTTGCTGCGGCTACGCAAATACAAAAATCCAGTTAGATTTCTCACACACAAATGGAAACGAGAGACAGCCTCAGCAAATTCATGTTGGCAACGCTGTGCGCGCTCTCAGAGAGGAACTTCTCTTTCACTCCTTATGGCGCGCTGTAATGCAAATTCTTCTTTGACTTTTCGGCTAACTGTAACTGCTGCTATACTCTATCCATGTGCTGGGGTATATGGGATCTCTAGGTTAGGTGACTCATGCGTGCATGAGGTATCGCCGAACAGATGAATGTATGTGGCCTGTTGCTCCAGAAGACAAGGAATTGAAAACAGTCTCTGAACCACTGCTGCCGTTTCTGCTATCCGAGTGCCGCAAAAGTATAGCACTAAACCGAAATTTTGCAGGTGAAAAATACAGCATGCACACGTCAGGAGAAGGTTATGCACGATTTTCAGGTGTGACGATGGATTCACCGACCGGTCGCAAAAGAAATGATGAAATGGTGACAGCGCGAAAGCGCGAGGTGCAGACCGGCCGGTAGGTTGGGAACGCTTCTTTCCGCTCTGCAAAACGTTTTTAGGTTAACTCTAACACAAATATAGCCAGACCAAAAATATCACCTTTTCAAGCACAATGTCGGCAACTAGATTCACAAACACTCGATCAGAAAATCACCAAGAGGAAACCCTTCCTTTTTGTTAGGGATTATACAATATGTAGCACACTTGGGTCGATTTGAGGTTAAAATTACTTTTTGTGGCAGCAAACGCGTCAAGTTCTTTTTCGAGTTCAAAATCAAGTGAACGAGCGTGCGTTTGGCTTTTGTCTAGCTGCCTGGTTTCACTTCCAAGAAGTTGACTGCGCAAAGCAATTGGCGCCTGGAAGAAAACTAACGGATCTATGGCCTGACTTCTATCGTCGTTGCTTTGTGCTCTCTTCTGAGCAAATCTAGCTGTAACTGTGCCTGTTAGTGTGAGCGAGAAGGCTGCTGCTGAGAGAAGAGGGAAATTTTACTCTTTCTTAAGCGCTGAGCATATCTGAATTTGAATTAAGTTTGACTTTAACCCCTTTTGCCAACTGGCCCCTACACCACAGTTAATGCTACAAGAGTCTCACCTCGAGAAGTTATTAACTGAAAAAGGGTCAGCAAATATACATACCTACTCTATCGTGCTAAACTTGAATATCCTTCAGGTGATACACTCCTATCGACTTTCCGTGTTCATTTTCTAACTCGTAGTACGCTGGACTTATCTTCCTGATAACTTTTGATTTGACAAAGACTGGTGCAAGCTTACTGCTAAATCCCTAACAGCGCTACTTTGCAAAGTTGCGAGCGTGGACAATGTCTCCAACCTTCAACTGGACCATATGGCTACGCAAGTTGTAAGTGTGAGCATTGGCTTCGTGTGCTGCAGATATATTAGCCTTCTGTCTTGCTAACTGTAACAGATCAGATTGCTTCAATGCTACATCATCAGTTAACAGGTTCAATTTCCTTAAAAGCTCGTAGTCTTGTCCATTCGACACCATATTCTGACCGAAGCACAGAAAGTAAGGTGAGTACCCGGTACTACGGTGAACGCTTGATCTTAGAGATCCGCTAATCTCGTTCAGATTCTGGTCCCAGTTCGTGTGATCCGTACCGATATACGCACGTATAGCCGCTAGCACTGAACGATTTAATCTCTCACTTGCGTTAGCTTGCGGAGAATAAATTGCTGTACACATATGCGATACACCAAATCGCGTAAGAAAAGCTTTAAAATAGCCGGATTTAAACTGTGAACCATTATCAGTTAAGATAACTTCAGGGACACCAAAGGTGTAAAAAACATGATTCTCCAAAAAGTCGCAAATTCGATCTGAAGTAAACTTTCGCAAGGTGCAAAAAGTGGAATTTGGAATTGTGATCGACAATGATCAAAAAGTCCTATGTTACCTTTTCCTGACCTTGGATACGGTCCTAAAAGATCCATATATAACTTCTGGAAAGGTCTTTCTGAAGTCATTGGCTTTCCCATTGGTGGACGAAGAACTGTGTTAGGGCCTTTTGTCGATTTACAGGTGGAACATTTTGAAACACAGCTGCGGATTTGAGTTACCATACCACTATGGGGAATTTTACCAAATATTAGGCATAAACCCCTTTTCCAATAGTGCTCAAAACTTAAATTTTTTTGTTTCATTAGACCACAAATACATCAGTCTTCAATGTTACATACCACGAATTTTTGATTTAACAGAGCTCTGTTATGAGCAGCTGGTAAAGTCAGGTTATGCTAACGAATGACAGTTCAATGTTAAGTATGTGTTTTCTGCTGCAATTTGTAATTGCCAAATATTAATGAAAACAGAAAGTTTTGTCGAATATTTTTGATTGAAACTAATCGTTGTGGTATGTGCTATGTTTTAGTGCCTTTGATCTGTAGAAATTCATCGTGGCGTCCCTGTATTTGGCGGTATTCGTGATTCATCTCACAAAAAAAAATTGGAAAGAAAATTCAACTTTGCGAAGTCCTACCAAATTTTGTTTAGATTTGTTAGAGCTGGGACTTTTACCACCTTTTAGAGCTATCAATTCCGCTTCTGATTCACTTTTGCTCAACCGCATCTATGCGCATTTCTTTGCAAAATTTCACTTTTTAGGACACAACCTCATTTTCTCCAATGCCTACTTGCATGCCAAATGGAAAAATGTGACGAGTCGGGAAGATGTTATTTTTGATTGCTTTAGAGAAGGGTTAGGCCAAAGTCTTTCAGTCGCATATAAAAGATATTTAAAAGAAAAAAGGAAGCATATTTTGTGCAATTCTGGAGATGAATCGCGAAAATTTAACCGAATAATGCAACAAATTGAACGCAGAAGTTCAATTCTAAGCCATTGAGCAGAATATGAACACAGAGTCGTTCCCGATGGTCATTAACGCTAAAGCGTATTAAAAATCGTAGAAATCAAGCTGTTGGAGATAAAATGGTAGAAGAAGCAAGCACAGCTGCTCGTAATAAGTTAAAACGACTAGCTGACCATGCAGCAGTTCTTAAGATAGTTTCTATAAGGCAAAAATGATCCGAAATTTTATGTGTAGTATTGTGCAGTTAGAAATGACAGTAAGAACAGAACAGAAATCGAAAAAAATAAATGAGACGCATTTTTTTCAGGAATCCCGATATTCCGTAAAGTTTGCGGCCGAAAAATATGTTTCCTATTACGCGTCAATGATGGTACATTCATTCTTATGTAAAATTGCAAGAAAAACCAATTTTATCTTGTAAAAAAAAATAATATTTTTTTATTTATTTTTTTTTTAAAGGCGGGTTGAATTGCTACCACGCCCACTTTTTAGCACGTATAGAGCAACGGTTTAACATATAAAAAGACAAAAAACACACCAATATCTTGCTTAGTTTTTAAGTTATTAATTAATGCCTGATTTTTGGGAAAATTCCCATATTGCATACCTGGCCAAAATAAATATCGCTTCAACTTTTCCACCATTTTGCCCATACCAAGGTGAGCTGAATCCGGAGGATTGTGAGCACGATACATAACGTCATCGCGAAGGTTTAGTGGAACCCACAGTTTCCACGACATCGCTTCTTGCTTCTCATCTCCTGTAGCATGTTCATTTCGCTTGTAAACGAAATTATCGACTACTTTGAGATCTGGTAATCTAGGCTGATTGTCGTTAACTCGCTTTATCAGGTCTAGATACTCTTGCGAACTAAATTCTTTCGATTGCAAGTCGATAATCGGACCAAAATCTGATAATTCGCTTACACTTGCGTCATCTCTCCGAGATAAGCAATCAGCAACCACATTTTTGGATCCGCTTCGATGTTTGATCGTGAACGAAAAGCCTTGCAATCTGATCGACCATCTGGCCAAGCGTCCAGAAAGGTCCTTCTGCTTCATCAACCATTGTAATGAAGCATGATCGGTAACTACAACAAAATCTTGCCCTTCAATGTAGGCTCTAAACTTATTAATGCCTCTAATGACAGCTAAACATTCTAATTCTGTGACCGAGTAATTACGTTGTGCTTTAGACAACTTCTCGGACATGTACGCGATGGGTAGCTCGATGCCATCTTCGTTCTCTTGCGCCAAGACGCATCCAAGACCGTAAAGACTCGCATCGCAAAGTAGAATAAAAAGTTTAGTGAAAACGGGTGTACGCAAGACGGGAGATGAAGTTAGCAAAGACTTAAGTTGTTCGAAAGCTTTTCCTGCACCTTCATTCCAATTTAGCGGTTGGTTTTTCTTTGACAATTCCGTTAATGGAAATGTTACTGTGGCATAATTTTCTATAAAGCGCCTATACCAACCGGAAAGCCCTAAGAATCTTCTTAGTTGCTTTACGGTAGTCGGAATCGGAAACTCATTGATTGCGATTACCTTTTCTGGATCAACTTTTAGTTGTCCGTGACCAATAATAAAGCCTAAATATCGGACTTCTCTCATGCAAAATTTGGATTTGGCAATATTTATTGTCAAATTGGCCTTACGAAGATACAGAGCGATTTCTTCAAGCAGCTTCATGTGCGAATCGAAATCGTCAGACAAGATCAAGAGATCGTCTAGGTAGACAAATACTCTTGTACGCAAACAAGCCGGTATAACTTGGTCCATCAATCTACACAAAGTTTGAGCCGCATTGCATAAGCCGAAAGGCATAACTTTGTATTGATACAACGGTCGATTTGGTATTGTAAACGCCGTACAATGTCGAGATTTCTCTTCAAGGGGAATTTGCCAGAACGCGTGTTTCATGTCGAGACTGGTTATAAAGCGTGCGGGAGGTAATCGACTAATGATACCATCTACATGAGGTAGCGGGTATGCGTCTTTTAAAGTAAGTTTATTGACCTCTCTTGAGTCTAAACACAAACGAACTTTTTCTCCGCGCTGAACTAGTACGCAGTTACTGCTCCATGGACTTTTAGATTCCTCTATTACGTCTAGTGCTAGCATTTTCTCAATCTCGGCAAACATTAGATTTTCTTTGGCTGGAGAAACTGGCCAGTGGCGTTGTTTGACAGGCCGAGCATTGCCTACGTCGATGCTATGCTCTATCAGGTGAGTACGCCCTAGTCCTTCTTTCTCGAAAGATGGTAACTTGCAAATGACTGAGTCTAAAACGCATTGCTGGTCCTGAGAGAGAGAATGTTTCTTCGAATTATCGACCTCTTCTTCTCGTCCAACATCAAGTTCTGAGACGTGTCCATTAACGTCCGTAATTTTACTTAATAAACCAAAATCTCTCCAAAAATCTATGCCTAAGTAAATGTCCTGTTTTAAATCGGGAATTACGAAAAATTCTACCAAACCTGTATGATTACGATAGGTAATTTCAACGGTAAGTCGACCAATAACTGGGCATTCAGAGTCATTAGCAGTTCTAATTCGTCCTGAACATTTACGTAGCTTTGGGTGATTCGCAAACTCTTTAGCAGCAGCGCCGCCAAGACAGCTTATTGTAGCGCCTGAATCTAACAGGCCTACATAATGTTTATCTTCAATGTCTATATCAGTGTACAATCGATTATCTGAGTTGAGAAATATTGCTGAAATTAGTTTTTTACGGTCTTTTCTCACTCTTGACCAAAATCGTTGCATTCGTATTGTCGAACGTCTTTGTTTCTTATAATATGTGCAGCTGCTTACGTCTCCGAAAATACGTTGTCTAGCTTTTGCATATTGAGCTAATCGAATATGGAATGGCTGGGATATGTTTACTCTAGCAGGTGGGTTATAATCAGATGGGATGTTGTGTGCGTTCAGATCCGATTCCAGTGAAGGGTCGGTCTGAGAACCACAATCTGACACTAATGTTTTGGATGCGGCAGGTGGGTGTTGGTTGTCGCATCCCCTTGACGGTTTTCCGACGGATTGCAAGTTTGACACTTGGGTTTGAAGGTATTCTTCGCCCCGCAGCCATAACAAAATATACTGCGTGTCTCAAAACATTCATCGAAACGATGTCCTATTTTCTCGCAGTTCCAACATTTCAGTTGTTTCCTCTGAAGAGCTAAAACTTCTTCATTATCTGTTTCCTTCGTATCTTCTTCGAGTTGTGAGATGTATGAACGCGCCACAAAATTCGGTTTCCCTGTTTGCGTTCTGCTTTGTTTACAAAATTGTTCATGCGTCCGTATCTCTTCACGCAATCGAGCTAAAGTTGAGATGCCAAGATGCATTAATTCGTAACGGAGAGAAATTTTAGAATGACGAATAAGGAGACGCACCAACGATTCCTCTGAAATAGGATTGCGTAAGCGCGCTACTAATCTTTCCACGTGAAACTGAAATTCCTCGAAAGGTTCTTTATCTCCTTGACGCCTACTATTGATCGACTCCCAAATATCCATGTCAGTGTCGATGTCCTCAAACTTTTTCTTAAACTCTTCGCAAAATATATTCCAGGTAAACCTTGGATAAGTTCGATGGAATTTCCAATACCATTCGTTGGCTTTACCACCAAAGAATAAGTGTAGATGGTCGCAAAGGAGCTGATCGTCCTCAATTAACTTCAGATTCACATTAAGATTTTGTTTTGCTAGCGAGAGAACACGGTAAAGGAATTCATCTGCTTGTAATCCTTCTCTGGTTCCGTCAAATTTAATACGCCAGCTCAGTATAATGTTGGGTACTTTGTCTGGGTGAACCGGAATATGTGCCCTATTAGATTGGCTACTGTGCTGGGAAGAGTTTTGATTCAAATCTAAATTGGTGGTGTTTAGTGACTGGTCAGCCACGGAAGCTGGTTGAGATAAGCTTTCATTGCCTCTTTCTTGAGTACCAGACGGCGTGTTTAGTCCTAACTGGATGGACGACAATTGTGTCTGAATAAACGAAGTAAGTTCTTGCATCAGTTGACGCTGTTGGACTTGCATTGCAGCTTGTACAATATTACCTATATCATTGGAAGCCTCAAACGAAGTATTTGCCATACTGACATTGCTCTGATTGGGTGGAGGATCGCGTTGTCTCGACCTAGTCTGCATGCCTCTGCGAGATGCAGTGCCTCGACCTCTGAGTTGCCTACCTCGTTGAGATTGATTAACTGGTTGTTTGGCCTTGTTCTCGTTTGTTTGACTGTTAGGTGGAGTGTTGCCTACCGGCATATCGTTAGTTCCCGACAACTGTGGCAAAGAACATGGATTTTTGCATATGGGACAACGGTTGGATTCCTGTAACGATTGCGTAATGCAAATGCTATGAAACTTATGATCACAGGGCGAAACTGCGCTGAGATCACTTTCGTTCATTGGTTCGTGACAAATGTTGCAAAATGTGTTATGTCCGCTCAAAGCGGAGGTTAAGTCTTCGTTGCTATGACGAAGAGGCATGTTGATACTTGAAAATTTACTATTATCAGATTTTAGTCCGTCGCTTTCACACAAAATGCTTGACGTACTACTCAAAATTTAGGTTTATCCTTCATTACTGTACACAACTATTGGAATTTAAATGGGCAGTTAGTTGTTGCTGTAGCGTTTGTATCTACTGGTCAAGCACCAAAGTTACTCTAGTAGCTTGAATACTCCAAGTAGTTACGCAACTCTACTTTGACAACGAAATTTCTAGAAATTGTAATATAAGAAGACAATGATCTGGTTAACTCTGGTCGACCAATCCGTAAGCTCTCGGATTGCCATCGCAGTTCCAAAAGTTCCTGGATCAAAAATCCTTAATCTCACATTCAATGTCAAGAAAATAATAGGAATTTTACAATTGGACTATTCCTGCTGAACATAGGTACGCTTCGGTCGACCAATCCGTAAGCACTCGAATTGAAATCGCTATTCCTGAAGTCGAATCCTACGATCTTCGAAAACATCAAATTATAAAACGAAAATTTTTAAATGAATAACAAAATTGTAAATTAATGGGTGAATTTAAACAAAGCATTTTCGTGAGCCAGGATTCTATTCTAAAGATTCCAAAATCCTTTTCTGGCCCCACGTTGGGCGCCATTTTATTTTATTATGTAGCGTTCAGCTTAGATCTGAACGAATTCAGATCCTTACTCGGTACGGAGAATATAGAGGGTCGTGCACTTCTAGCGATGCTCTGCGCTATGCTCGTCGGATGTGGCGTGGGTCTTTTCTAATCCTCTAGTACTGATCCATAATAGCAAATAAAAGATAAGTGCACTGTCTGTAGTTAATATGATGGGCTAAACAAAGTGTGACGGGCTATACCCACGTACGATAAAGATGGACAGCTATTCAGATAAACCTTCTGCTAGGGTAACTATGGTGTAGATCGTTCCCTATTCTTTACCCTCCCAACCTTGGTAACTCATTGTAAGATGTTGTTGGTTACCCCTTAATCAACCCCTAAGGTAGCTTTAACACAAGTAGTACGACATCAGCATTATGTTGTTCCAGCGACGGACAATATCAAAAGTTTAATTAATCATTTCTAAATTTATCTTTACAAAATTCATTTATAATACTCATGGTTCATACCAAGATACATAACGCCGTAGCGGTTTTCAAAATAGATATTCATATAAGTTAAAGAAAATGTGATTAAATACTATTACTTCAGAAAACTTCAAATAAAAATATGCACTAGTTGCATCAATAGTTCGCCAAAACTCATAAATATGACCAAATCAAATATTTATTTACAGTCGCAATTACTCACAATTAAATCCATTTGTTCAGGTTCGTTGGGCCCATCGAAGTTGCTGAAGGGTGATGGAGGTATACTTTTATACGGCACTGTATGGAAAGAAAGTCATTTATCTGGGATGCGCAACTATTAATTCAACGGCATGTACAAATGTATATGCATTTTCACTTACTCATACGAATTCAAGATTTAAATTATCATTAAATGGGAAGAAAACAAACTTAGATCCTACAAATGCAATCGAACTTCAATCCACGCAGATCAGCTGTTCGCTGGCCTTGCTGCGGCTACGCAAATACAAAAATCCAGTTAGATTTCTCACACACAAATGGAAACGAGAGACAGCCTCAGCAAATTCATGTTGGCAACGCTGTGCGCGCTCTCAGAGAGGAACTTCTCTTTCACTCCTTATGGCGCGCTGTAATGCAAATTCTTCTTTGACTTTTCGGCTAACTGTAACTGCTGCTATACTCTATCCATGTGCTGGGGTATATGGGTTCTCTAGGTTAGGTGACTCATGCGTGCATGAGGTATCGCCGACCAGATGAATGTATGTGGCCTGTTGCTCCCGAAGACAAGGAATTGAACACAGTCTCTGAACCACTGCTGCCGTTTCTGCTATCCGAGTGCCGCAAAAGTATAGCACTAAACCGAAATTTTGCAGGTGAAAAATACAGCATGCACACGTCAGGAGAAGGTTATGCACGATTTTCAGGTGTGACAATGGATTCACCGACCGGTCGCAAAAGAAATGATGAAATGGTGACAGCGCGAAAGCGCGAGGCGCAGACCGGCCGGTAGGTTGGGAACGCTTCTTGCCGCTCTGCAAAACGTTTTTAGGTTAACTCTAACACAAATTTAGCCAGACCAAAAATATCACCTTTTCAAGCACAACTAGATTCACAAACACTCGATCAGAAAATCACCAAGAGGAAACCCTTCCTTTTTGTTAGGGATTAAACAATATTTGGCACACTTGGGTTGATTTAAGTTAAATTACTCTTTGTGGCAGCAAACGCGTCAAGTTCCTTTCCGAGTTCAAAATCAAGTGAACGAGCGTGCGTTTGGCTTTTGCCTAGGTGCCTGGCTTCACTTCCAAGAAGTTGACTGCGCAAAGCAATTGGCGCCTGGAAGAAAACTAACGGATCTATGGCCTGACTTCTATCGTCGTTGCTTTGTGCTCTCTTCTCCTGAGCAAATCTAGCTGTAACTGTGCCTGTTAGTGTGAGCGAGAAGGCTGCTAGCTGAGAGAAGAGGGAAATTTTACTCTTTCTTAAGCGCTGAGCTTATCTAAATTTGAATTAAGCTTGACTTTAACCCCTGTTGCCAACTGGCCCCTA